>CM038142.1:355104194-356304194 GCA_021437245.1 Aegilops speltoides | reverse complement strand
CATACGTAAGAAGATAGGTCTAATCATTTCAGCAAAGCGCTCAAAATCCTCATCATCCTTTGTCTTGGATGGTTTAGGAGGAAAGGGCATGGGTTTCTGAACCCATGGTTCTCTTTCTCTACCATGCTTCCTAGCAACAAAATCTCTCTTATCATAACGTTGATTCTTTGATTGCGGGTTATCAAGATCAACAGCAGGTTCAATCTCTACTTCATTGTTTTTGCTAGGTTGAGCATCAACATGAACATTATCATTAACATTATTACCAGGTTCATGTTCATCACCTGATTGTGTTTCAACATCAGAGATAGAAATATCATTGGGATTCTCAGGTGTGTCTACAACAGGTTCACTAGAAGCATGCAAAGTCCTATCATTTTTCTTTTTCTTTTTCTTATTTTTAGAAGAACTAGGTGCCTCTAAATTATTTCTCTGAGAATCTTGTTCGATTCTCTTAGGGTGGCCTTCAGGATACAAAGGTTCCTGAGTTATTCTACCAGTTCTAGTAGCCACTCTAACAGCAAAGTCATTTTTATTGTTTAATTCATCAAGCAAATCATTTTGAGCTTTAAGTACTTGCTCATCTTGAGTAGCAACCATAGAAGCATATTTGCTAACGAGTTTAAGTTCACCTTTAACTCTAGCCATATTATCGCTTACGCGTCCTATCTCGAAAGCATTATTCTTTAACTCTCTACCAACATAAGCATTAAAACTTTCTTGTCTAGCCATAAAATCATCAAATTCATCTAAGCATGGGCTATGAAATTTAGTAGAGGGAATTTCAACATTATCATATCTATAGAGAGAATTTACCTTTACTACCTGTGTTAGGTTATCAAGACAATGTGGTTCTTCAATAGGCGGTATATTAAGACCATGTATTTCTTCAATAGGTGGTAGATTCTTAACATCTTCAGCTTTAATACCTTTTTCTTTCATTGATTTCTTTGCCTCTTGCATATCTTCAGGACTGAGAAATAAAACGCCTCTCTTCTTCGGAGTGGGTTTAGGAATAGGCTCAGGAATTGGCTCAGGAAGAGTCCAATTATTTTCATTAGTCAACATATTATTCAATAGTAATTCAGCTTTATCGACTGTTCTTTCCCTGAAAACACAACCAGCACAACTATCCAAGTAGTCCTTGGAAGCATCGGTTAGTCCATTATAAAAGTTATCAAGTATTTCATTTTTCTTGAGAGGATGATCAGGCAAAGCATTAAGTAACCGGAGAAGCCTCCCCCAAGCTTATGGGAGACTCTCTTCTTTGATTTGCACAAAATTATATATTTCCCGCAAGGCAGCTTGTTTCTTATGAGCAGGGAAATATTTAGCAGAGAAGTAATAGATCATATCTTGGGGACTACGCACACAACCAGGTGAAAGTGCAATCATGCCCTTAATCATATTTTGATGTTGATGACAACACATATGCTCGGTACTAATCATGTTTATCAAGTATATCTCAGGATTATGTTCTAAAGACCGTGTGCATGGATCATGACTAGGGACAAAAGCATATAACTCAAGAATGGATATACAAGATGCTGACTTCATTTATGGTTTCTTCTTGAGTATAGGGATCCCGCACTATTAAGAGGGGATCGATGGATCTGTGAAAAACTTGCTCAAAACTTGCTATCTATATACCTTGCTTTCGAACGTCCGGTGTTCTACGGACGTCCGGTCCTTCCTGATTGCCCAGACGTCCGGACACTTCCGGACGTCCGACACTTCTACAACAGAGACATTTTTACGGATGTCCGGAACCCTCCGGACGTCCGACACTTTCACATCAGAAGCATTCTTACGGATGTCCGACTCCGGTCGGACGTCCTGTAACGCCCCGGATCTGATGCGCCAGGTGTCCGCCAGTTATTCGCCGTATTTTAGTGGAGGTGTCCCGGGGAGTTGAGCTCTGAGGTGTTGTCGTCATAATTTTATCGTTGCAGTTCTGGAATACCTGAGTTTAGTACGCCGACATCGAAAATCTCTTTTATGCGCTTGTTGGTGAGATAACCCGCTAACCCGGTAGTGAGGTGAGTACGGAGTATTGCCATGACTCGTATAACGGATGCTTTTGAAGGTTGAGGTACACGATTTCGAAGGTTTCTTGGTTATGTGTTGACGGATGGATACAACTGGATGTAGGGATTGTTAGTTTGGGTGAGATATATTGCTTCCCCTGTATCCCCAACACCAGATTGCATAACCAGAAAGTTTCGGGAGTTTTATAGGTGGGAATTCAAGTAGCTCCTAGAATATCTTTTCGACAGATGCATGATATGGGATTGGGTAAATCTCTATCATATGTATTTGTTCCGGCTTATTCTGCAAGCCAAATCCTTTGTTTTGTTTTATTTGTGGTATTCGAGTTGCTTCGATGTCAAATGTTGAATCCAAACCTTTCCTAAACGGTGTTCTCATATTGCTATGTGAATACTAATCCTTTTGATCATTGATTTTGTCATGTCAACTCCTTTCCAACCGGTGTGCTTCTCTTCAAGTGGATCCCATCATTCTTTCCATCCGCAAGATCAATTCTAAGTTTTCTCAACGGTGTTTGTTTCATCCGTCCCAAGTTGCCTTTATTTTCCCGCCCTCCCACCCTTTTTCTTCAAGGACTAAGATTTCTTTACCAAGTATCCTTTTATTTTTGTGAAGTTTCTCCATTCTTTTCCGTCAATGCTCTTACCCGGTGGTTCTCAAGAAGATGTTCTACTAGTTCGTCATTCCTCATTCCTTTCTCTTCTCCGGTGGATTCAAGTCAAGTTTTGTTGATCATACCTTTTTCCTCATTTCGATGTCTTCTTATAGCGGTGCACCTCATTATCATTCTACTTCTCGCTATTTGTTATTCCGGAGTGCTCAAGATATCTCGAAGATTCGTGTTTCCACTCTGCATTCGTTCAAGCTCTTTCGAGATTGTTATCTGATTCAAGTCATTTAATTCAACCGTGCAACATCTCTTTTAAATCTTTTCAACGGTGTTCTTTTGAGTGGGCCCTAACCCACGTGTCTTTTCGAGGATCTTACGACTCTTCTATTTTCCCAGAGCTATCCTAAATTCTTCTCCAAGTTTGACGTAAGAATGAGTTATCATCAGTCAAATGCTTTTCTCCAAGATCTTTCAAATTCTTTTCATCTCTGGCTCAACCTTTCCTCTTTTAATTCTCCCGGAGTATCTCAGTAATTTTGGTGGTGTTTCCCATCGTCTTTTGAAGACCGAAGAAGGATTTCTCTTAAACCTTGCTCCATTCTTTTCAAGATGCGTAGTTCAAGCTTCATGCCATCCTCTCATAATTGTTTTTGATTGTGAGAATTTTTTTCTTACCATCCGGGGCATTTCGTGAGTTCTTTCCATTTTATTCCTACGAAGGCCATCATTTTGGGTTTATTCATTCTCAGCCTTTTGCTCTTCTTCTCTATATTCTTCCGGAGCATCGTTCAAATATCCTCTAATCAGCTCATGATCTCTTCGTCCACTTGTATCTAAATCCCCTCAAGTATCTTCATTCTTTCCGGCGAATTGTGCCTACTTCGATCATTTTCAATTCTTACGGTGGTTCTTTCAAGATCTCTCTTCCTCGTTCATCATATCAATTCATTTGTTGTTCCAATCCTACCGGTGGTTCGTTGAAGACCTTCTCAAGTTTTGATATATCTCTTTTAATCCTTTCTACGAGAATAAGTAGTATGCCAAATCCGTTGCTTGTCATCAATTTAAATTGGTGAAGGATATGCATAACATAATTCTTATTCTGGTTTCATCCAAGTGATTAATTCCTTCTTTCGGAGTTTGTTCATGATGAATAAATTCTCGGTTTCAGTTGTTTCATCTTTTCTTTTTCCCGGAGCTCCAAGCTCTCATCACCACGAAGCTCCATCTAAATCATTGCAAGGCTTCACCTTGTGTTTTCAACTTCTCTTTCTTTTTATCATCCTTTTATTACCGGAGTTCTTCATGGAGGCTCTACATGGTGGTTCCTCAAGGATTCTTTTCACTCTTCAATTGTTCTTCAAGATTTCTCTCGGAGTTAAGATCCGCCAAGCTATACTCAAATTTAAACATGGTGCTCAACACATGTTTTGTTTTGAGGAGTTCAAGTATTCTTCTTCTTGCATTCCGAAGTGCAATTCTTTCTATCTTATCTTTGAGGTGGTGTTATGTCACTCTTGACAATTTCCCTTCGTGATTCAAGTTGTCAAGAATGAGATATTTTAAATCCATCAATCTCTTTGTTGGAGTTATCTTGTGTCATATTTGACCTAAAGCCTTCCCTAAGGAATATTGCTATTTGTGGTGCTTATCAATGATCCAAGTTTTATCTCTATCATCTTGGTGAAGCAGTTTTCATCTCTTCATTGATCTCAAGCAAGCAATTGATTTTGATAGTGGCAGAATTTCACCTAAAGTTTTGAGATGTTTGCCATAATCCCACAACAAGCTTGTGCTTTTCGTTGTTGATTTTCCAACAACTCCGTTCAATTCTTCTTTGCATGGATGCTTTCCAAGTTCATTTGTGGCAGAAGTTTGCATTTTCTCCTACATTCTGTTATTCCAATGATTTATCTTCTATTCTTTCTTCCGAAGACATTGTGATGTTGCTCTCTTCACTCATCATCTCGAATTGTGAGGATCATGATCTTTTCATGCTTATCCATTTAATCGGAGTGTTGTGTCATCCCTTCAAGTGCTTTTCATCTTATCAAGTTTTCCTTCTTCTTTCAGACGGAGTGCTGCCCAAATTATTTTAATCTTCTTCCTCTCCCATCTTGTTTTAACCGCAGTGGTTTTGAATTCTATCTTGTCCATTAAACTCTTGATTCTTGTCTTTGCAACCTTCAAGTTCTTGTAATACTCCTTGTTCATCTTTTCTAACGGATTGTTTGCAATCTCGTTCATCTCTGTTGTACTCTTTCTTTTAAATTGCTCAACCTCTCAAGGTTCATGGTTTCACTCGTTCGTCAAAGAAGCAACTTAGTTTTACCTCTTCTCTTCCTCTTCCGTTTTCCCTCCGGTGCCATCCTAGATCTCGGGACGAGATCCTCTCGTAGTGGTGGAGTGTTGTAACGCCCCGGATCCGATGCGCCAGGTGTCCGCCAGTTATTCGCCATATTTGCCATGTCCTGTGCTTGCGTGTTGCTCTTTGCCATGTCATCATTTGCATTTTATCATGTCATCATGTGCATCTCATTTTGCATACATGTTCGTCTCATGCATCCGAGCCTTTTCCCCGTTGTCCGTTTTGCAATCCGGCACTCCTATGTTCCCCGGCGCCCTCTTTTACCTCTTTTCATGTGCGGGTGTTAAACCTTCTCGGAATGGCCGAGGTTTGCTAAGCGGCCTTGGTATAGCACCGGTAGACCGCTTGTCAAGTTTCGTGCCATTTGGAGGTCGTTTGATACTCCAACGGTTAACCGGGTAACCGTAAAGCCCTCTTTTGTTGCAGCCCAACACCCTTCCAAAGTGGCCCAAAACCCACCAAACTCCCTCCATGCTCTCGGTCGTTCGATCACGATCGCGTGGCAAAACCGCTCCTCATTTGGACTCTCCTAGCTCCCTCTACCTATAAAACGTCCTCCTCCTCCATTTTTTGGATCAAACCCTAGATCAAATCGCCCCGCCGCCACGGACATGTCCGCCGCCGTCCGGACGAAATCGCCGCCGCCCGCAGCCCGCGGCATCGCGCCACGTGCACGCCGCCACCCGCCGTCGCCGCTGCCTGCCCGAACCCATCCGGGGCCCGCGAGCCAGTTCGCCGCCGCCACGCCCGCCTCGCCGGTGCTCGGCTGAGCCTCGCCGAGCCCGACCTCGTTAAATCGCCCTCGCGGATTTCTCCGCCGCCGCCGCCCGCGCAAAAGCCCGTCCGCCTCGGCGCCGGCGAGCTTCGCCGCCTCGCCGCCATTCTTCCTCGCCGGCATCGCCGCTTCGCCCGCCTCCTCTTCGCACCGCACCGTCGCCATGCCGCACCTCGCCGCCGCCCCACCAGAGCGCCACCGCCGCCGCTCGCCGCTTCGTCGCCCGACCGAGCTCCCTCGACCCGCCGTCACGGATCCAGAGGCCCAGCGCCGGATCTCTTCATCCCGCCGTCCCTGGTCGCCCCGCCTGGAGCGCCGTCCCTCGCCATCGCGGCGCACCACCGCTTTCGCCATGACTCGGGATTTAGTGGGAGCTCGCCCCACTCGCCTCCCCACGTGGGCTCCGGCCCGGCCAAGAACTGCCCGCCGGCCTCCTCCACCGTCCGGGCCAAGGCCCATGGGTGAGCCGCCTCCAGTTCCCTGTTCCTATTGGGCCAGCAAGTTTCAGCCTGGATGTTTTTTCCCAGATCTGCGAATTTGCTAATTATCCAGGAATTCTGATTTGCGTAAAAGACCCTCATGTTCATGCATTTAATAACTCACAAATGGTGCATCATATTAAAATGATTTAAACATGTAAAATGCTTAGAATTTTGTGTAGATTAATAATATGCCATTTTCATCCATGTTTAAAATGTTTAAAATGCTGTTTGTTTAAATTTGCTCAAATGTCATGCTAAAATGATTTATTTCATAACTAAATAACCGTAGCTCGGTTTTAAACAAACTTTATATGTATTTGGGGTGGAAAAATGCCTAGTTTAACATGGTCCACTTTATTTTCCTGTTTAACAACATTAAAATTGTGTTTAGGGCAGAACAGTAGCAAATTCATCAATTGCATATGAGGATTTTCCGGAATTGTTGTTTGTGTTTCCGGCCTCATTTAAACTTGCCTAAATAGTTAGTTTAATTATGCTTCACCCCCCTTGCCATGTTTAACAACATTTAATATTGCTTGGTAGCTTAAACGAGATTAAACTAAATAATTGAATGTGGTGTTCCGTCAATATGCAACTCGTTGCATATTGAGCTCCACTTAATTTGTAGTGTTGTTTGTTGCACTTTGCCATGCCATGCCATGCCTTATTAAACCGGACATGCATCATACTTGATTGTGCATCATGCCATGCTTATGTGATGGTTGTTTACTATGTTTTTTGCTTCTTTCCGGTTTGTTTCTCTCGTTAGCTTCGGTTTCGTTCCGGAGTTGTGAGGATTCGTTCGACTACGTCTGCTTGTCTTCTTCATGGACTCGTTCTTCTTCCTAGCGGGATTTCAGGCAAGATGACCGCTACCCTGGATCTCACTACTATCATTGCTATGCTAGTTGCCTCATTCTTTCGCTATGCTGCGCTACCTATTACATGTTTGTCCAGCCATCCCAAATTGCCATGAACCTCTAACCTTTTACACCATTCCTAGCAAACCGTTGTTTGGCTATGTTACTGCTTTTGCTCAGCCCCTCTTATAGCGTTGCTAGTTGCAGGTGAAGTTGAAGATTGCTCCATGGTGGACAGGGTTTGTTGGGATATCACAATATCTCTTATATTATTAATGCATCTATATATTTGGTAAAGGGTGGAAGGCTCGGCCTTATGCCTGGTGTTTTGTTCCACTCTTGCCGCCCTAGTTTCCGTCATACCTGTGTTATGTTCCCGGATTTTGCGTTCCTTACGCGGTCGGGTGATTTATGGGACCCCCCCTGACAGTTCGCTTTGAATAAAATTTGTCCAGCAAGGCCCAACATTGCCTTTTACCATTTGCCTCACCACCACCTACTTTTCCCTTGGGAGTAATTAACCCAAGGGTCATCTTTATTATAGCCCCCCGGGCCAGTGCTTGTCTAAGCGTTGGTCCAAACTAGGGCCACTTGCGGTGCCGCCCCTAGGCAACTTGGGGTATCGTCGGTTGCGTCGACGTCTTGCTCATCCGGTCGTGGCTCGAGGCGAGATCTGCGGCTACTATCGGGATGTCGGCACGCAGGGAGGTCTTGCTGGTCTTGTTTTACCATTGTCGAAATGTCTTGATGTACGGGATACCGAGTCGATCGGAGTGTCTCGGGTGAAGGTCTATTCTTCGATGATCGCGAGAGCTTGTCATGGGCTAAGTTGGGACACCCTGCAGGTATAAACTTTCGAGAGCCGTGCCCGCGGTTATGTGGCAGATGGGAATTTGTTAATGTCCGGTTGTAGATAACTTGACACCAGATCCGAATTAAAACGCATCAACCGAGTGTGTAGCCGTGATGGTCTCTTCTCGCGGAGTCCGGAAGTGAACACGATTTACGTGTTATGTTTGGCGTAAGTAGGTGTTCGGATCACCTCTTGATCATTGCTAGCTTCACGACCGTTCCGCTTGTTTCTCTTCTCGCTCTCATTTGCGTTGGTTAGCCACCATATCATGCTTAGCGCGCTGCAACCTCACCACTTTACCCCTTCCTTTCCCATTAAGCTTTGCTAGTCTTGATACCCATGGTAATGGGATTCTGAGTCCTCGTGGCTCACGGATACTTCAAAACCAGTTTGCGGTGCCTATGTTACCGAAAGCGGTGATGCAACCAAGCTCAAGGAGGAGCTCGATGAAGATCTTGCCCTTTGTGTTGTTTCGTTCTAGTTGATCAAGAGTGGAGCCCGGTTGGGGTCGATCGGGGACCTTTATGCATTTGGGGTTCTTCTTTTATTTTGGTTCCATAGTCGGACCTTGATTGTATCTGGATGATGTAATGCTTTAATCATGTAATTATGTGAAGTGGCGATTGTAAGCCAACTATGTATCTCTTTCCCTTATGTATTACATGGGTTGTGTGAAGATTACCTCACTTGCGACATTGCTTTCAATGCAGTTATGCCTCTAAGTCGTGCTTCGACACGTGGGAGATATAGCCGCATCGAGGGCGTTACACGTCCGTATCCTGTACACTGGATTGTGGGTCACACTTTTCACAGCGGCCGGTCGTCCGATGACTGTCGAACGTCCGGACCAATTTGGGCCTCCGGACGTCCGACGTTCTCCGAACGTCCGGCCATCCTATACCCCAAACGGTCACTTTTTCCCACTTCCTATATATATACCCTTCCCTCCCACGGGACAGAGTTGACCATTCACTTTGAGCCTCACAAGAACACTCCTCACTCTCTCTCTCAATCCGCACTAAATCCTAGATTCCCAAGTGTTCTAGGAGCATTTTGAGAGAAGTTCTCCAATCAAGTGATAGATCCACTTCTTCCCCTTCTTTGCACCAAAGGAATTCGTGACTTGAGCAAGTTTTGAGCATTTACCCATCGGTCTTGTTACTCTTGGAGGTTGGAGACTCCTAGGCGGTATGAGTCATCCGGAGAGGAATCGAACTTTGTGATTACCCTCGGAAAAGTTTGTGAGGGTTTGGAGACCACCCCAAGGTCTACCACTAGTGGTTGAGAAACGCCTCCGTGGTGTTGTCTCAAAGGGAGAATAGGGTAAGCCTTCATGGCGTTGGTGTGCCTTCGTGGTAACATCCATCCCTCTAACGGTGACTAGCTTCCCTCCAAGGAAGTGAACATCGGCTTACATCCTCGTCTCCCGGAGTTGCGGTTATTCCTAACCTTAACTCTCTACTTGTGGTTACTTGTCTCTTTACACTTGCATACATTATCTCTTGTTGCACTTACTTACATCATATTGTGCTTGCTTACTTATATGCTTGTGTTACTTGCTTAGTACTTAGTGCTTAGTACTTACTAGCAATTGTTAGGCTCACCTTCATATTCCGCATTATTCCTAAAATTGCTAAGTAACAATTAAAATTTGTAATTGTACCTATTCACCCCCCTCTAGGTCCATCTCGATCCTTTCAATTGGTATCAGAGCCTCGTGCTCTATTCTTGTGGCTTAACCGCCCTAGAGCGAGATGAACCCGGATGGGACTCCCCTGGTTGTAGATCCTAAGGATAAAGGCGAGGCTTCCTCTGAAGTCAAGTCCTTTACGTCGGAGGATCTAGAACGGGCCCTTGCTAAGCAAAAAGAGGAGCATGATGCTTCTCTTGAGGCCTTGGTCCAAATGAGATTAGCCACGTTGTCCACGGTGCTTGCACCACTCTCGGGTGGTGCTGCTTCGAGGCCAACTGTGCCTACTCCATCACTTGGTCAACAACCTTCTAGCAATGAACACGCCAGTGTTCCTTGGCTTTATGCAAGACCTCGGGTTGAGAAACCAAGATATAACCCTCAAGGAAAACCTCCTTTACTTAGTGCCACTTCCGATTTTGCTTTGTGGAGAGTTGCTATGCAGGATCATCTTCGACATGGAAACGATGAGATGCTGGAGATCTTGGAGTATGGCTATCATGTGGTTGATCCAAAGAACCCCACACCAAGAGAAATATATGACAAGAACCTCAATGACACTGCAATCATGTGTATAAGGAGAGGTATGGATGAAAAGCAAAGGAGACCGTTCATACACATCACAAGTGCCAAGGAACTATGGGAAAGTATTATACGATCCAAGACTGGCACCTCTACCCTCCGGAGTGCTCAATATGAAATTGCCAAGGGGCAATTGCAAAACTCTTGTATGGAGAAAGGTGAAACCCCCAATCAACTCCATGAGCGCCTCATGACTCTCACTGCCGATATTGAGTCATGTGAGTGTGACAAGACACAAGATGGATTCAACATGACTAAAATATTCCTTGTGGATAAATTGCTTCATGCTCTTCCTCCATATAACCATCAAATGGTGTGGGACATAAGACAACACCATACCTTCAAGGAAATGACTACAGATGACATCATATCCACCTTTCAACTATTTGAAGAGTCAAAGGCTAATTCCACAAAACATCTTGCCATGCATGGTTCCCCATTATCAAAGGTCAATCTTGCATTGAAGGCCAAGCATGTATGTGAAGATGAAGAAAGTGAAGAAGAAGAAGATGATGATGAAGAAGATGGTGATGAGATTGAATCCGACGAGGGTCCTTCATATGAAGACATGGCTCTCTTTGTCAAGAAGTTTAGAGGGGAAAATTCAAGGGAAGATTCCAAAAGAAGAAAGTAAGAAAATGCTACAACTATGAGGAAACCAACCACTTCTCAAATGAGTGCCCTTGTGAGAAGAGAGAAGATAAACCAAGGTTTCCCAAGACCTTTCCTAAGAAGAAATTGCCAAATCCTTTGAACTCCAAGCTCAAGAAGAGAGATGGGAAAGCAATGGTTGCTCAAGAAGAATCCAATCCGGATGATGTTAGTGGTGTTGCCGGAGTTGCTCAAGATTCTCAAAACACATTGAGGCTAGTCAATAAGAGTGGTGAAGTTGTCACCTACAACTACATGAAGGATTACAAGGGCAACGCTCACAAGTGCCTCATGGCGAAGGCCGTGGTAGAAGATGGAGAGGATCAACACTCTCCTGACAAGGTCAAGGTAACCCCACGATCAAACCCTCCTCTTTTCACTCCTCCTACTCCTAGTGATGAGTATCTTGATGTGGAGGATAGTTATGAGGATGATGATCTAAATGATCCTATGCTTGCTAAACTTAATAAGTTCATGTGCTCCCTCAAAGGAAAGAAGCTCACTATGTTTCGTATGCTTATGGAGATGGTGAGTAAGCACACCATCACCATTAAGGAACTCGAAACCCTCGTCACCGAGGAAAAGGAAAAATGTGAAATACTTGAGCGGAAAGTCCAATATGAGGAAACACGAAATGATGAACTATGCTTAAAAATTGGTGCAAATATTGATGTTCATACTAAAGATCTTGCCTCCTTGAAAAAGGCTATTGGCTCTTGTGAAGAGTTGATGAATGATAAAAGTAAGCTTGCGAAGTCTCATGCTTCTCTCTCTAAGGATTGTGAGCTTCTATCCGTGTCCCTCAAGACTAAGGAAGAAGAGCTCACCCTTCTTACAAAGAGTTTTGAGATGCTCAAACTTACTTATCTTGAAACTCTAGCTAAGGCTTACTCGTCTCCTATTATAAATGTTGATGCTTGTTCTACTAACTCTAGTAGTGATCTAGCATCTATTCTTGAGGAGAATCGTTTTCTCAAGGCTCAAATCGAGAAAGGGCTCATGACATGTGCCCAAGGGCAAAAGAACCTTAATGAGGTGTTGAGCCAACACAATGAAGTGTTTGCCAAAGAGGGACTTGGGTTTGACCCAAGCACAAGCAAGAAGAAGACGTCCTCTCAAAAGTGCACCACCCCTTTAAAAGAAACTTTTGTACAAGAAGGACACAAGGAGAAAGGTAAGGTTGCTAGTGGGAAAGCCACAAGGGGCATGCCCACTCTCAACAAGCCAAAAGAGTTCATGCCTCCATCCTATGTACTTCAGTAAGACTAAGGATGGAGAAGTTTATCAAAGTTTGTTGGTCCTCAAAATGCATTTCGGTTTACGCTATTTGGGTCCCTAAGACCCTTGTGACTAACTTGAGAGGTCCCATTGCAAAATGGGTGCCTCTAACCAAGTAATAATTGTGTGTAGGTTGGCTTCTCGGTGGAGTGAAATGGGTGATTGATAGTGGATGTACAAATCATATGACCAGAGATAGCAAATTACTCTACGATTTCATGGAAGCTATTCAACCATTCATGAGCATTATGTTTGGTGGAGGTTCAAAAGGACAGGTACTCGGATTGGGCAAGGTGGCTATCACCAACGACATGTCTCTTGCAAATGTTATGCTTGTCCAATCCCTTAAATATCACTTACTTTCTGTTCGCCAATTGGCTTCATTGGTTATGATACACTTTTTGGACTAACGGATGTGAAAGTCTTTAAGAGATACTCTCAAGTGGCCTTTGTTGGAGAGTTGGATGGCAACCTTTACACGGTTGATTTCTCGAAAGAGAGCACATTCCATGCAACTTGTCTAATGGCCAAGGCTGACAAGGGGTGGCTATGGCATCGCCGGCTAGCCCATGTCGGCATGAGAAATCTTCAAGATCTCTTAAAGGGGAATCACATCCTTGGACTAACCAATGTCTCTTTTGAGAAAGATCGTGTGTGTAGTGCATGCATAGCCGGGAAACAACATCAATCAAAACACCCACCCAAGAACATAGTATCTACTTCAAGGCCCCTGGAGCTCCTTCATGTGGATCTTTCTAGGCCTCCTTCATGGGATAGTCTTGGTGGGAAAAAGTATGGGCTTGTCATTGTTGATGATTACTCAAGATATACATGTCTGTTCTTCCTCAAGTCCAAGGACGAAACGAAGATCACCTTCATTGATTTTGCCAAGCAAGCCCAACGCAAGTTTGACAAAGAAATCCGAGCAATAAGGAGTGACAATGGCTCTGAGTTCAAGAACTATACCTTGGAAGAATTTCTTAGTGATGAAGGGATTGAGCATCAATATTCAGCTCCATACACTCCTCAGCAAAATGGTGTAGCCGAACGGAAGAACCGTACACTTGTAGAATTGGCAAGGTCCATGTTGGATGAATACAAGTCACCACATAGTTTTTGGGCTGAAGCTGTCAATACCGCATGTCATGCATCAAACCGACTCTTCCTCCGCACTATATTGGAAAAGACTCCATATGAGCTTCTAACTGGAAACAAGCCAAATGTCAAGTACTTTCGTGTATTTGGGTGCAAATGTTTCATTCTCAACAAAAGAGAACGGTTAGGAAAATTTCAATCAAAAACAATTGAGGGTATATTTGTTGGTTATGGGTCAAACTCTCACGCCTATAGAGTCTACAACAAATCCAATGGATGTGTTGTAGAAACTTTTGACGTGGTGTTTGATGAATTTAATGGCTCCCATGGGGAGCAAGTTGATCTAAGTGATGTAGGTGAAGAAGATTCTTCTCAAGACATTTTGAACATGGGTGTTGGTGCACTTCTTCCTATGGAACAAGAACCTCATGATGATGAAGAAGAAGATGGAGGTCTCACGCATCATCAAACTACTTCAACATCCATACCAATACAAGTTCCTAGTGTTCAACCAATACCCTTAGCCCAAGTTGATGAGGTTGATAAAGTCTCACTTAATGATAATCATCAAGAACAAGATCATCATCAAGAGCAAGAACAAGAAAGTCCAATCATGGATGACGAACCTCAACAAATGCAACATGAACAAGAAGATCTTCCTCCACACGTGAATGATCCATATGTTGAAGATGTAGATGATGGACATGAAGTTGAACCTCGTGAAACCCTCACCTCCATCATGCCTCGAGTGGCCGGTCGTGTTGATGTTGACAAAATCCTCACCGGCATCTCGGAAGGTAGAGTCACTCGTAAACATTTGACAAACTTTTGTGCTCACTTCGTTTGTGTCTAGTATTGAACCACTCAAGGTACAAGAGGCATTGATGGACAACGATTGGCTTGTTGCTATGCAAGAAGAGTTGAACAGTTTTGAACGCAACCAAGTGTGGTCACTAGTCAAGAGGCCGTCCACCGAGCACAACGTCATTGGAACAAAATGGATTTTCAAGAACAAGCAAGATGAAAATGGTGTCATCATCCGCAACAAGGCAAGGTTAGTGGCACAAGGGTACTCACAAGTTGAAAGTTTGGACTTTGGTGAGACCTTTGCCCCCGTTGCCCGTCTTGAATCCATTCGCATTTTACTTGCTTATGCCGCTTTCAATGGTTTTACATTACATCAAATGGATGTGAAGAGTGCTTTCCTTAACGGTCCTCTACAAGAAGAAGTATATGTGTCACAACCACCCGGGTTCGTTGATCCCTTTCACAAAGACTATGTGTATAAACTTCATAAGGCTTTGTATGGCCTCAAACAAGCACCTCGTGCTTGGTATGATCATTTGAAGAAGTTTTTACTCGATGATGGTTTTGTGAGAGGGATAATCGATCCCACTCTTTTTACTAAGAGGGACAAGGGTGATTTGATTCTATGCCAAATCTATGTAGATGACATCATTTTTGGTTCTCCTAACATTCATTTGTGCAAGAAGTTTGCGGATTCAATGACCAAGAATTTTGAAATGTCACTCAATACAGATTTGAAGTTCTTTCTCGAATTTCAAATTCAACAATTTCAAGAAGGAATTTTCGTATCTCAAGCAAAGTACCTCAAGGATATTCTAGAAAAGTTTGGTATGTCTGACGCTAGTCCATGCAAGACACCCATGCCAACCAAAATCACTCTCGGTGAAGACACAAATGGTACTCCTTGACCCATCTACTTACGCGCTATGATTGGTTCATTGCTTTATCTTTGTGCATCTAGACCGGACATCATGTTCAGGTGTATGCATGTGTGCTAGATTTCAAGCTTTCCCTAAGGAAAGTCATCATAAGGCGGTTAAGCATATTCTTAGATACCTTGTTCACACCCCAAAGTTGGGCCTCTGGTACCCCAAGGATGCTAAGTTTGATCTCATTGGGTACACGGATGCGGATTGGGCTGGAGACAAAGTGGATCGTGAGTCCACATCCGGTGCATGTCAGTTTCTTGGACGATCATTGGTGAGTTGGTCCTCGAAGAAACAAAATTGTATTGCTCTCTCTACCGCAGGTTGAATACATTGCTGCCGCCACCAGTAACTCAGTTGTTATGGATGAGGCAAACTTTGAAGGATTACGGTATCACCTATAGAAATGTGCCTCTTCTGTGTGATAATGAAAGTGCCATCAATATTGCTGAGAACCCCAAAGATCATCTCCGCACCAAACACATTGATATTAGGTATCATTTCTTGAGAGATCATGTTGAAAAGGGTGATATTCACATTGATCACATTGGTACAGATTTTCAACTAGCAGATATCTTCACCAAACCTCTAGATGAAACAAGGTTCTGTCGACTTAGGCGTGAACTTGGTATCTTGGAGCTTGACAACATTATGTGAAATCTAGTACCCAATCATGCATGAATCTAATGTCTTGTCATGATGTAGGCATATACTTAGGGGGAGACATTCAATTCATGAATGTTCTCGCCCTACTCAATGCATAAAAAGAACCAACATTCTCAAAGTATCCATGGGTCTAGACCTATGGTGCTTTAACATGATGGAGTAGTGACTATGCACTCAAAGTTCAAGTCTTTCTGTGTCATGTCATGTCTACTCAGACATTGTGGAATTAGCCACCACTTGTAGTATATGGCTATGATTGAGTAAGGTAAGATACGAGTTACTACATAAATAAGTTTAACTATGAAAAAAATGCCTTTCTCCTCATCATGATCAGCACCTGCATTCTTGCCTCCTATCAAAACGTCTGGCGTCGGACGTCCGTAGGTTCCGGACGTCCGTATATTCTGCTCTGTTTACCTTCGACCGGTCGTCCGGCCTCTCCGGTCGTCCGTAAAATCCACTCTGGTTCCCTTAAGTTCGCCTAGACGATGAAGCCCCGGACGTCCGGAAGACTCCGGACGTCCGTAAATTCCTCTCTGTTACAATCTGTCGGTCGTCCGAAGCTGTCGGTCGTCTGTAGAATCATCTCTGTCATCCTCTATTTGCTGATGTCCAGACTCCGGTCGTCCGTCCGTTTCCGGATGTCCGGACGCATATGTGACTCCGATCGTCCGTAGGCTCCGGACGTCCGTACGTTTTTTACTGGGCTCTATTTATACTGCACCGTAGGGTTTGTCAACAAACCACATCCTCTTCCTTGTTTCACCGCCACCGCCGCCGTTCCTACCGTTCGGCCCATCCTCACAACCGCCCGCCGCCGTACCCCTCACCGGGATTTCTCCCCGCCGCGGATCTGCGACTCGCCGACCGGCCCATCCAGCCCGTTCTGCTCGGAGGTTCTCTCCCCGGCCAGTCCGTCGACCCCCTGCTCCAGCCCGCCGCTTGGCTCCTCCATGCTCTTCCTCTCAAGGTAGGGCACAACCTTCCCTCCCCCCTCCTCATGCATTCACCCTGATCTATGGAGGGGTGTTGAAATGTGCCTTCTTTCTCCCCTAGGTCATGATGCCTCGGTCCAAGCACTCCGCTCGAAAGCAAGTCACCGGAGGGCCGGCTTGTCCGTCTTGTCATGGTGGCTCCCACGATTCCCAGGAGGAAGATCGCCCTCGGAAACGTGCCGCTCGTCCTCCCAGCTCGTCCAGTGATTCCTCTTCGGAGGGGTCGGATTTTGAGGATGAACTTGAAGAGGTGCTGATGGTCGGCGTCCGCGTCACTGCCCCCAAGCCCGGCACTCGTCGTCCAACCTTTCCACCTCCTCCTCCTCCGGTGCAACCCCACGGTGATGCCCGTCACATCTCCATTGAGCCTCCACTGTCACTAGGCCGTCAAGTTAAGCGTTTCTACGAGGTCCCCAAATCTTCATATCTTAAATTGCGTCGTGATGTAGATCAATTCACTATTGTTAGGGATTCTCAGGATAGTCGCTTTCGCACAAATGTCCAAGCCGACATCTTCACCATGATTGTCATCCCTAAAGGCTTGTCACTTCACGTTTGCATTGATCTTGAGCACATTCGCACTCATCCAGAGAAATATCCGGGAGCCATTGAGCTCATTGAGTCGTCAAATCTAGCTGCTCCATTCGCCTTTCAACACGATTTTAACCACGCTGCCATCCATCAGTTTTATGCCACATGTTACTTTGCTCCTGATCACACTGTCACATGGATGACCTCCGACACTGCACTCACAACATCTTATGCTCAGTTTGTCACTGCACTTGGATTTCCCGACACTGGGTTCAAAATCCACAAGGATGACCCCAACCATAAGCCCAAAGGCATTGCGGTCTGTGCGGATCTTCTTAGACCCAGATCATCTTTGTCTAGCACTGAGAAACAAAAGGGTCTAAATCAAGTCTCCATTTGGCGTTTTCCATTCAACATCATTTATCAGTGTGTCATCCGCACCATTTATCCCAAGATGGGTGACAAGGGCTCCTGCAGCAGCTACTGCATTGATCTCATGCATCGCCTCTTCACATCTCCTAAAGGGAAGATAAATGTTCCACACTTTCTATGGCATGAGATCCGCCTTGCTAGCTTCCAGCACAAGCGGGCTTTTCCTCATGCACCTTTTATTCGGCATTTATCGAGTGTAGCTCCTTTCCCATTGCACGCACTCAGATACATGAGAGATGGGTCATCCCACCTCACATGGCGGCTGACCATGTTCCTCCTCCTCCCGCTACTGCTAGTCGCACCGCCGCTAGTTTTCCTTCTTCCGCCACTCCGTCTACTTCTTCCAGCTCCGCACCTTTTGGTCGCATCTCTCGCTTTCTTGGGAAGGCTCACTCTGCTATGATGAAGATGTTTACCTTTCATTGCACCCAAAACCACACCGTTGTCACACGCTTGGTCACTTCCAAGAATGCTCAAGGCTCGTCTGCGAGACTCGGAGTTCTGATGTAAGTGACGATGAACGTCTTCCTGATGCTCCACCTTCTGATTTCGGTTTTCCTTCGGGTCCCGAGTGGGCTGACTTTCTTGATGAGGCTGGTGGCAGTGGTGTTCATCATGATGATGATGAGGATGATCTTTAATGCTGTTATGTCATTCCCCCTAGTTCTTTTCTTTGGATACTTGATGCCAAAGGGGGAGTAGGCTCCATATGCATGGTACTCTAGCTCATTATGTAATGGAACCTATGTTATGAATAGGTTGTTGAACTATGTTGTTATGAATAGTTTGTTGAACTATGTTATGAGTTTGTTGAAAACTATGTTATGAGTTTGTTGAATCTGAGATTTTAGTTTGTTGAACTATGTTATGAGTTTGTTGAATCTGAGATTTGGTGGATCTATATGGAGTGTAACTCTTGATTATCATGGCATCAGTGTGAGGGGGAGCCCTCATCATTTTTGTGTTAATAGTATATGTGGTATCACTTTGAGGGGGAGCTCGCTCTCTACTCATTCTTATTATGGTTATTGAGCTCCACAACAAATACTTCCGATTACTATTATAAGTATGCATATGAGTTGTCATCAACTACCAAAAAGGGGGAGATTGAAAGTGCAATCATGCCCTTAATCATATTTTGATGTTGATGACAACACATATGCTCGATACTAATCATGTTTATCAAGTATATCTCAGGATTATGTTCTAAAGACCGTGTGCATGGATCATGACTAGGGACAAAAGCATATAACTCAAGAATGGAGATACAAGATGTTGACTTCATTTATGGTTTGTTCTTGAGTATAGGGATCCCGCACTATTAAGAGGGGATCGATGGATCTGTGAAAAACTTGCTCAAAAGTTGCTATCTATATACCTTGCTTTCGGACGTCCGGTGTTCTACGGACGTCCGGTCCTTCCTGATTGCCCGGACGTCTGGACACTTCCGGACGTCTGACACTTCTACAACAGAGACATTTTTACGGATGTCCAGAACCCTCCGGACGTCCGACACTTTCACATCAGAAGCATTCTTACGGATGTCCGACTCCGGTCGGACGTCCGTATCCTGTACACTCGATTGTGGGTCACACTTTTCACAGCGGCCGATCGTCCGATGACTGTCGGACGTCCGGACCCATTTGGGCCTCTGGATGTCTGATGCTCTCCGGACGTCCGGCCATCCTGTACCCCAAACGGTCACTTTTTCCCACTTCCTATATATACCCTTCCCTCCCACGGGACTGAGTTGACCATTTACTTTGAGCCTCACAAGAACACTCCTCACTCACTCTCTCTCATTCATCCGCACTAAATCCTATATTCCCAAGTGTTCTAGGAGCATTTTGAGAGAAGTTCTCCAATCAAGTGATATATCCACTTCTTCCCCTTCTTTGCACCAAAGGAATTCGTGACTTGAGCAAGTTTTGAGCATTTCCCCATCGGTCTTGTTACTCTTGGAGGTTGGAGACTCCTAGGCGGTAGGAGTCATCCGGAGAGGAATCGAACTTTGTGATTACCCTCGGAAAAGTTTGTGAGGGTTTGGAGACCACCCCAAGGTCTACCACTAGTGGTTGAGAAACGCCTCCGTGGTGTTGTCTCAAAGGGAGAATAGGGTGAGCCTTCGTGGCATTGGTGTGCCTTGGTGGTAACATCCATCCCTCTTAACGGTGACTAGCTTCCCTCCAAGGAAGTGAACATCGGCTTACATCCTCGTCTCCCGGAGTTGCGGTTATTCCTAACCTTACTCTCTACTTGTGGTTACTTGTCCCTTTACACTTGCATACATTATCTCTTGTTGCACTTACTTACATCATATTGTGCTTGCTTACTTATATGCTTGTGTTACTTGCTTAGTACTTAGTACTTACTAGCAATTGTTAGGCTCACCTTCATATTTTGCATTATTCCTAAAATTGCTAAGTAACAATTAAAATTTGTAATTGTACCTATTCACCCCCCCTCTAGGTCCATCTGGATCCTTTCACCAGGAGCAAGAGAATTATACGAAGTCTTAGCATCACCCTTTAATGAGAACGGAAATATCTAAGGATATAAAAATAGCGAGACTTCTCATCATTAGTAAACAGGGTGGCTATTTCATTCAACTTGGTAAGATGTGCCACAACAGTTTCCGATTCAAGGCCATAAAAAGGACCAGATTCAAGTAAAGTAATAATCTCAGGATCAACAGAGAATTCATAATCCTTATCAGTAACACAGATAGGTGAAGTAGCAAAAGTAGGGTCCGGTTTCATTCTAGCATTAAGAGACTGCTGCTTCCATTTAGCTAATAACTTTTTAAGATCATATCTATCATTGCAAGCAAAGATAGCTCTAGCAGCTTCTTCATTCATAACATAACCCTCAGGAACAACAGGCAATTCATAATCATTGGGAGAACTTTCATCATCACTATCATCAATAATAGCATCTTCAATAATTTCATTCTCTCTAACCCTAGCAAGTTGTTCATCTAGGAATTCACCTAATGGCAAAGTGGTATCACACACAGAAGTAGTTTCATCATAAGTATCATGCATAGCAGAAGTGGCATCATCAATAACATGCGACATATCAGAATTCATAGCAGTAGCAGGTTTAGGCGTCACAAGCTTACTAATAAAAGAAGGAGAATCTAGTGCAGAGCTAGATGGCAGTTCCTTACCTCCCCTCCTCGTTGAGGGAAAAATCTTGGTTCTTTCGTCTTTCAAGTTCCTCATAGTGATCAACAGATATAAATCCCAAGTGACTCAGAGAATAGAGCTATGCTCCCCGGCAACGGCGCCAGAAATTAGTCTTGATAACCCACAAGTGTAGGGGATCACAATAGCTTTCGAGGGTAAAGTATTCAACCCAAATTTATTGATTCGACACAAGGGGAGCCAAAGAATATTATTGAGTATTAGCAGTTGAGTTGTTAATTCAACCACAGCTGGATAATTTAGTATTTGCAGCAAAGTATTTAGTAGCAAAGTAGTATGATAATAAAGGTAACGGTAGCAAAAGTAATATTTTTGGATTTTGTAGTGATTGTAACAATAGCAACGGAAAAGTAAATAAGCGAAACACAAGATGTGAAAAGCTCATAGGCATTGGATCAGTGATGGATAGTTATGTCGGATGCGAGTCCTCATGTAATAGCCATAACATAGGGTGACATGGAACTAGCTCCAATTCATCAATGTAATGTAGGCATGTATTCCGTAAATATTCATACGTGCTTATGGAAAAGAACTTGCATGACATCTTTTGTCCTACCCTCCTGTGGCAGCGGGGTCCTAGCAAAAACTAAGGGATATTAAGGCCTCCTTTTAATAGAGAACTGGAACAAAGCATTAGCACATAGTGAATACATGAACTCCTCAAACTACGGTCATCACCGAGAAGTATCCCGATTATTGTCACTTCGGGGTTGTCGGATCATAACACATAATAGGTGACTATAGACTTGCAAGATAGGATCAAGAACACACACATATTCATGAAAACATAATAGGTTCAGATCTGAAATCATGGCACTCGGGCCCTAGTGACAAGCATTAAGCATAGCAAAGTCATAGCAACATCAATCTCAGAACATAGTGGATAGTAGGGATCAAACCCTAACAAAACTAACTTGATTACATGGTAAATCTCATCCAACCCATCACCGTCCAGCAAGCCTACGATGAAATTACTCACGCACGGCGGTGAGCATCATGAAATTGGTGATGGAGGATGGTTGATGATGACGACAGCGATGAATCCCCTTCTTTGGAGCCCCGAACGGACTCCAGATCAGCCCTCCCAAGAGAGATTAGGGCTTGGCGGCTGCTCCGTCTTGTAAAACACGATGAAACTTTCTCTCTGATTTTTTTCTCCGTGAGACGGAATATATGGAGTTGGAGTTGAGGTCGGCGGAGCCTCAGGGGGCCCACGAGACAGGGGGCGCGCCCAGGGGGTGGGCGCGCTCCCTACCCTCGTGGTTCTTTTGTCAGTATTTTTTATATTTTCCAAAAAGTGCCTCCGTGGATTTTCAGGACATTCCGAGAACTTTTGTTTTCTACACATAAAACAACATCATGGCAGTTCTGCTGAAAACAGTGTCAGTCCGGGTTAGTTTCATTCAAGTCATGCAAGTTAGATTCCAAAACAAGGGCAAAAGTGTTTGGAAAAGTAGATACATTGGAGATGTATCACCCACCAGGTTGGATAACCCACCTGGGCGCGCCAGGGAGCCCAGGCGCACCTTGGTGGTTTGTGCCCTCCTCGGCCCACCTCTGGTGCCCTTATTTTGGTATATAAGTCATTTTGACCTAAAAAAAGCCAGGAGAGGACTTTCGGGATGAAGCGCCGCCGTCTTGAGGCGGAACTTGGGCATGAGCACTTTTGCCCTCCGGCGGAGCGACTCCGTCGGGGGAACTTCCCTCTAGGAGGGGGAAATCATCGTTATCATCATCACCAAAAACTCTCCCATCTTGGGGAGGGCCATCTCCATTAACATCTTCAACACCACCATCTCCTCTCAAACTCTGGTTCATCTCTTGTGTTCAATCTTTGTACCGGAACTATAGATTGGTACTTGTGGGTGACTAGTAGTGTTGATTACATCTTGTAGTTGATTACTATATGGTTTATTCGGTGGAAGATTATATGTTTAGATCCATTATGCTATTTAATACCCCTATGATCTTGAGCATGATTATCATTTGTGAGTAGTTACTTTCCTTCTTGAGGTCACTGGAGAAATCTTGTTGCAAGTATTCATGTGAACTTGATATGTGTTCTATATTTTGATGGTATGTATGTTGTGATTCCCTTAGTGGTGTCATGTGAACGTCGACTACATGAAACTTCACCATCTTTGGGCCTAAGGGAATGCATTGTGTAGTAGTTATTAGATGATGGTTTGCGAGAGTGATAGAAGCTTAAACCCTAGTTTATGCGCTATTCCACAAGGGGCTGATTTGGATCCAAAATTTTATGCTATGGTTAGATTTATTCTTAATACTTTTCTCATACTTGCGGATGCTTGTGATGGGGTTAATCATAGTAGGAGGTTTGTTCAAGTAAGAACATCACCTAAGCACCAGTCCACCCACATATCAAATTATCAAAGTAGCGAACACAAATCAAACCAACATGATGAAAGTGACTAGATGAAATTCCCGTGTACCCTCAAGAACGCTTTGCTTATCATAATAGACCATTTTGGCCTGTCCTTTGCCTCAAAATAATTGGGCTATCTTGCTGCACTTTTGTTACCGATACCGTTACTTGCTCGTTACAAATCACCTTACTATCAAACTACTGGTTACTTACAATTTCAGTTCTTGTAGACATTACCTTGATGAAAATCGCTTGTCATTTCCTACTGCTCCTCGTTGGGTTCGATACTCTTACTTATCGAAAGGACTACGATTGATCCCCTATACTTGTGGGTCATCAAGGCACTTTTTTGGGCCATTGTCGGGGAGTGAAGCGCTCTTGGTAAGTGGAAATTGGTAAGGAAAAATTATTACTACGTGTTGAAATTTATTGTCACTTGTTACTATGGAGAACAATCCTTTGAGGGGTTTGTTCGGGGTATCTTCACCTCGATCGGAACCACAATTAGTTACCCCTCAACCTAATGCACCTACTGAGAATATTGGTTATGAGATTACTTCGGGTATGATAGAACAACTGCTAGCTAATCCTTATGCAGGAGACAAAACCGAACATCCTGATATGCACTTGATATATGTGGATGAAATTTGTGGATTATTTAAGATTGCAGGTTTGCCCGGAGATGAAGCTAAGAAGAAGGTTTTCCCTTTATCTTTGAAGGGAAAAACATTGGCATGGTATAGGCTATGCGATGATATTGGCTCTTGGAATTGGAATCGATTGAAATTGGAATTTCACCAAAAAAATATCCTATGCATCTAGTTCATCGTGATCGGAATTATATATATAATTTTTGGCCTCGTGAAGGAGAAAGTATCGCTCTAGCTTGGGGGAGGCTTAAGTTAATGTTATATCCATGCCCCAATCATGAGCTCTCAAGATAAATTATTATTTCGAATTTTATGCTCAGCTTTCTCATGATGATCGATCCATGCTTGATACTTCGTGTACCGGTTCCTTTATGAAGAAGACTATTGATTTCCGCTGGGATCTTTTAGAAAGAATTAAACGCAACTCTAAAGATTGGGAACTTGACGAAGGTAAAGAGGTAGGTATTGAGCTCAAGTATGATTGTGTTAAATCTTTTATGAATAGCGATGCTTTTCAAAAGTTTAGCACTAAATATGGACTTGACTCTGAGATTGTAGCCTCCTTTTGTGAAACATTTGCTGCTCATGTTGACCTCCCTAAGGAGAAGTGGTTTAAATATCACCCACCTATCAAAGAAGAAATTAAAGAACCGGTAATAGCTAAAGATGAAACCATTATTTATAATGTTGATCCAGTTGTTCCTACTTCTAATATTGAAAAACCACCTTTCTCTGTCAGGATTAAGGAACATGCTAAAGTTTGAATTGTGGTCAACATAAGTTATATTAGAACTTCCAAACCCGCTGAACAAATTAAAGTAGAATCTACTGTTGCTATGGTTAAGGATCTCCTGGTAGAAAATATAGATGTGCATGTTATTTACTTTTGTGATGAAGCTGCTAGAATTGCCAAACCTGATGAAAAAGATAAACATAGACCCGTTGTTGGCATGCCTATTGTCTCAGTTAAAATAGGAGATCACTGTTATCATGGCTTATGCGACATAGGTGCTAGCGTGAGTGCTATTCCTTTTACCTTATATCAAGAAATTATGAATGATATAGCACCCACTGAAATATAAGACATAGATGTTACTATTAAACTTGCTAATAGAGACACCATCACACCACTTGGGATTGTTAGAGATGTTGAAGTCTTGTGTGGGAAGATAAAATACCCTACTGATTTTCTTGTTCTTGGTTCCCCACAAGATTGTCCCATTATATTTGGTAGACCTTTCTTGGACACCGTGAATGCTAAAATAGATTGTGAGAAACAAACTATCAGTGTTAGTTTCGGTGATGAGTCTCATGGTTTAATTTTTCCAAGTTTAATATAAAGCATCATAAGAAAGAATTGTCTAGTAAGGATGAAATTACTGGTCTTGCTTCTATTGCTGTGTCTCCTACTGATCCGCTAGAACAATATTTGCTAGACCATGAAAATGATATGCATCTGAATGAAAGAAATGAAATAGAGAAAATTTCCTTTGAACAACGTCCTCTGTTTAAACACAATTTGCCTATTGAAACTCTAGGAGGTCCTCCTCCACCTAAAGGTGATCCTGTGTTTGAATTAAAACAATTGCCAGACACTTTGAAATATGCTAATCTTGATGAGAAAAGGATATATCATTTTATTATCAGTGCTAACATTTTAGAACATGAAGAATAAAGATTATTGAAGGTTCTGAGGAAGCACTGAGCTGCCATTGGATATACTCATGATGATTTAAGGGCATTAGTCCCATTCTCTGTCAGCACAAAATTAATATGGAACTTGATGCTAAACCCATTGTTGATCACCAACGACGTTTAAATCCCAAAATGAAAGAAGTGGTAAGAACAGAAATACTGAAGCTTTTGGAGGCAGGTATAATCTATCCTATAGCTGATAGTAGATAGGTAAGTCCCGTTCATTGTGTCCCTAAAAAGGGAGGTATTACTGTTGTTCCTAATGACAAGAATGAACTTATTCCACAAAGAATTGTTACTGGCTATAGCATGATTATCGATTTTAGAAAATTAAATAAAGCAACTAGAAAAGTTCATTGCCATCTGCCTTTTATTGATCAAATGCTAGAAAGACTATCAAAGCACACACTTTTTTGTTTCCTTGATGGTTATTCTGTTTTTTCTCAAATACTCCCTCCGTCTAGGTGTGTAAGTCATCTTAGGTTGTGCATCGCGACCAATGCGGAGGGGAAAATGAGAGAACATAATGTTCTTTTGCTAGTAAATAGCATTGCATGCAATGAATTAACCGCTGCATTCCATGTTTGGTGGTCTTAAGTCATTGAAAGCATGCATGACCCACATTTTTTATTGGTTGATATGTCACGAAACAAGAAACAAAGAGGGAGTTAATGTATCGTGCCTAAGTGTTTTGGGATTATTTGGTTTTTGTAAGGTGACTTACACACCTAGACGGAGGGAGTACCTGTTTCACAACCTGATCAAGAGAAAAAACCATTACTTGTCCTTTTGGAACTTATGCTTATAGACATATGCCTTTTGGTTTATGCAATGCACTTGCTACCTTTCAAAGATGTATGACTGCTACATTTTCTGAATTTTGTGAAAATATAGTTGAGTTCTCATGGATGATTTTTCTGTTTATGGAACTTGTTTTTATGATTGCTTAAGCAACCTTGATCGAGCTTTGCAGAGATGTGAGCAAACTGATCTCGTCTTGAATTGGGAGAAGTGCCACTTTTAAGGTTAATGAAGGTATTGTATTGGGACATCAAATTTCTGAACAAGGTATTGAGGTGGATAAAGCTAAGGTTGATGCAATTGAGAAAATGCCATGTCCTAAAGATATGAAAGGTATTCGTAGTTTCCTCGGTCATGCTGGTTTCTATAGAAGGTTTATTAAAGACTTCTCTAAAATTTCTAGGCTTCTTAAAAATCTTTTACAAAAGGATGTTCCATTTGTTTTTGATGATGATTGTGTAGAAGCCTTTGAAACACTTAAGAAAGCCTTAATTTCTACACCTATTGTTCAACCACCTGATTGGAACTTGCCTTCTAAAATTATGTGTGATGCTAGTGATTATGCTGGTGTTGTTCTAGGACAAAGAGTTGATAAGAAATTAAATGTTATTCATTTTGCTAGTAAAACTCTAGACAATGCCCAACACAATTATGCTACTACTGAAAAAGAATTCTTAGCAGCAGTTTTTGCTTGTGATAAGTTTAGATCTTACATTGTTGATTCTAAGGTGACTGTTCACACCGATCATGTTGCTATAGAATATCTTATGGAAAAGAAAGATGCTAAACCTAGACTCATTAGGTGTGTTCTTTTGCTACAAGAATTTGACTTACATATCATTGATAGAAAAGGAGCTGAGAACCCCGTAGCTAATAACTTGTCTAGGTTAGAAAATATTCTTGATGACCCACGACCTATTAATGATAGTTTTCCTGACGAACAATTAGCTGCAACAAATGTTTCTCATAACACTCCTTGGTATGCTGACTATGCTAATTATATTGTTGCCAAATATATACCACCTAGCTTACATACCAACAAAAGAAAAAAAGTCTTCTATGATTTAAGACATTACTTTTGGGATGACCCACATCTTTATAGAGAAGGAGTAGATGGTATTATTAGACGTTGTGTACCTGAGCATGAACAGGAACAAATCCTACGGAAATGTCACTCCAAAGCTTATGGAGGACATCATGCGGGAGATAGAACTCCTCACAAGGTACTGCAATCTTGTTTTTATTGGCCTAGTCTCTTCAAGAATCCCCGTAAGTTTATTTTATGTTGTGATGAATGTCAAAGAATTGGAAATATTGGTAAGCGTCAAGAAATGCCTATGAATTATTAACTTGCTGTTGAACCATTTGATGTTTGGGGATTTGATTACATGGGACCTTTTCCTTCCTCTAATGGGTATACTCATATTTTGGTTGTTGTTGATTATGTTACTAAGTGGGTAGAAGCTATTCCAACTAGTAGTGCTGATAACAACACCTCTATTAAAATGCATAAGGAAGTCGTCTTCCCAAGGTTTGGACTCCCTAGATATTTGATGACTGATGGTGATTCACACTTTATTCATGGTGCTTTCCGCAAAATGCTTGCTAAATATGATGTTAACCATAGAATCGCATCACCCTATCATCCTTAGTCTAGTGGTCAAGTTGAACTTAGAAACAGAGAAATAAAGTTAATATTACAAAAAACTGTCAATAGGTCCCGAAAGAATTGGTCTAAGAAATTAGATGATGCCCTTTGGGCTTATAGGACAGCTTATAAAAATCCTATGGGTATGTATCCTTATAAAATGGTTTATGGAAAAGCTTGTCATTTGCCTCTTAAGTTAGAACATAAAGCATATTGGGCAATTAAAGAACTCAACTATGATTTCAAACTTGCCGGTGAAAAGAGGTTATTTGATATTATCTCACCAGATGAATGGAGAACCCAAGATTATGCAAATGCCAAGTTATTTAAAGAAATAGTTAAAAGATGGCATGATAAAAGAATCCAAAAGCGTGAGTACAAGGTTGGAGAATATGTTCTTTTGTACAACTCTCATTTCAGATTCTTTGCAGGAAAACTCCTCTTCAAATGGGAAGGTGAAGGAAATATGACCTAGAGGCAATAAGAAAGTTATTATTTATTTCCTTATTTCATGATAAATGTTTATTATTCATGCTAGAATTGTATTAATCGGAAACATAATACATGTGTGAATATATAGACAATATAGTGTCACTAGTTTGCCTCTACTTGACTAGCTCGTTGATCAAAGATGGTTAAGGTTTCCTAACCATAGACATGAGTTGTTATTTGATTAATGGGATCACTTCATTAGGAGAATGATGTGATTGACTTGACCCATTCTGTTAGCTTTGCACTTGATCGTTTTAGTTTACTACTATTGCTTTCTTCATGACTTATACATGTTCCTATGACTATGAGATTATGCAACTCCCGATTACCGGAGGAACACTTTGTGTGCTACCAAACGTCACAACATAACTGGGTGATTATAAAGGTGCTCTACAGGAGTCTCCGATGGTATTTATTGAGTTGTCATAGATCAAGATTAGGATTTGTCACTTCGATTGTCGGAGAGGTATCTCTGGGCCCTCTCGGTAATGCACATCACTATAAGCCTTGCAAGCAATGTGAGTAATGAGTTAGTTGCGGGATGCTGTATTACAGAATGACTAAAGAGACTTGCCGGTAACGATATTGAGCTAGGTATTGAGATACCGACGATCTAATCTCGGGCAAGTAACATACCGATGACAAAGGGAACAACGTATATTGTTATGCGGTTTAACCGATAAAGATCTTCGTAGAATATGTAGGAGCCAATACGAGCATCCAGGTTTCACTGTTCGTTATTGACCGGAGACATGTCTCGGTCATGTCTACATAGTTCTCGAACCCGTAGGGTCCGCACGCTTAACGTTCAGTGACGATCGGTATTATGAGTTTATGTGTTTTGATGTACCAAAGATAGGTCGAGACATAAAGATGGATATATTGGATGACTATGTTTGGACTTCGGAAGTGTTCCGGGCAAGTTCGGGCATATACCGGAGTACCGGGGGGTTACCGGAACCCCCCAGGGAGTATAATGGGCCATATGGGCCTTAGTGGAGAAGAGGAGGGGCGGCCAAGGCAGGGCCGCGCCCCCCCTACCCCTCTAGTCCAAATTGGACAAGGAGGGGGGGCGGTGCCCCCCTTTCCTTCCCCCCTCTCTCCTCCTTCCCCCTTCTCCTACTCCTACTACGAAAGGAGGAGTCCTATTCCCGGTGGGAGTAGGACTCCCCCTTGGCGTGCCTTCGTCCTGGCTGGCCGCCTCCTCCTACCTCCTTTATATACGGGGGCGGGGGGGGGCACCCCAAGACACACAAGTTGATCATTGATCTTTAGCCATGTGCGGTGCCCCCCTCCATCATAATCCACCTCGGTCACATCGTAGCGGTGCTTAGGCGAAGCCCTGCCTCGGTAGCTTCATCAACACCGTCATCACGCTGTCGTGCTGACGGAACTCTCCCTCGAAGCTCTACTGGATTGTGAGTTCGTGGGACATCACTGAGCTGAATGTGTGCAGATCACAGAGGTGTCGTACGTTCGGTACTTGGATCGGTCGATCATGAAGACGTACGCCTACATCAACCGCGTTGTCATAATGCTTCCGCTTACGGTCTATGATGGTACGTAGACGACACTCTCCCCTCTGGTTCTATGCATCACCATGATCTTGCGTGTGCGTAGGAATTTTTTTGAAATTACTACGTTCCCCAATAGTGGCATCCGAGCCAGGTTTATGCGTAGATGTTATATGCACGAGTAGAACACAAGTGAGTTGTGGGCGATACAAGTCATACTGCTTACCAGCATGTCATACTTTGGTTCGGCGGTATTGTTGGATGAAGCGGCCTGGACCGACATTACGAGTACGCTTACGCGAGACTGGTTCTACCGATGTGCTTTGCACATAGGTTGTCGGCGGGTGTCAGTTTCTCCAACTTTAGTTGAATCGAGTGTGGCTACGCCCGGTCCTTGTTGAAAGTTAAAACAACACTAACTTGACGAAATATCGTTGTGGTTTTGATGCGTAGGTAAGAACGGTTCTTGCTCAGCCCGTAGCAGCCACGTAAAACTTGCAACAACAAAGTAGAGGATGTCTAACTTGTTTTCGCAGGGCATGTTGTGATGTGATATGGTCAAGACATGATGCTAAATTTTATTGTATGAGATGATCATGTTTTATAACAGAGTTATCGGCAACTGGCAGGAGCCATATGGTTGTCGTTTTATTGTATGCAATGCAATCATCCTGTAATTGCTTTACTTTATCACTAAGCGGTAGCGATAGTCGTAGAAGCAATAATTGGCGAGACGACAATGATGCTACGATGGAGATCAAGTTGTCACGCCGGTGACGATGGTGATCATGATGGTGCTTTGGAGATGGAGATCAAAGGCACAAGATGATGATGGCCATATCATATCACTTATAATGATTGCTTGTGATGTTTATCTTTTATGCATCTTATTTTTCTTTGATTGACGGTAGCATTATAAGATGATCTCTCACTAAACTTCAAAGTATAAGTGTTCTCCCTGAGTATGCACCATTGCCAAAGTTCGTCATGCCGAGACACCACGTGATGATCGGGTGTGATAAGCTCAACGTTCACCTTCAACGGGTGCAAGCCAGTTTTGCACACATAGAAATACTTGGGTTATACTTGACGAGCCTAGCATATGCAGATATGGTCTCGAAACACTGAGATCGAAAGGTCAAACGTGAATCATATAGTAGATATGATCAACATAGTGATGTTCACCATTGAAAACTACTCCATCTTACGTGATGATCGGTTTTGGTTTAGTTGATTTGGATCACGTGATCACTTAGATGATTAGAGGGATGTCTATCTAAGTGGGAGTTCTTAAGTAATATGATTAATTGAACTTAAATTTATCATGAACTTAGTACCTGATAGTATTTTGCTTGTCTATGTTGTTATAGATAGATGGCCTGTGCTGTTGTTCTGTTGAATTTTAATGCGTTCCTTAAGAAAGTAAAGTTGAAAGATGATGGTAGCAATTACATGGACTGGGTCCGTAACTTGAGGATTATCCTCATTGCTGCACAGAAGAATTACGTCCTGGAAGCACCGGTGGGTGCCAGGCGTGCTGCAGATGCAACTGACGACGTTAAGAACTTCTGGCAGAGCAAAGCTGATGACTACTCGATAGTTCAGTGTGGCATGCTTTACGGCTTAGAACCGGGACTTCAACGATGTTTTGAACATCATGGATCATATGAGATGTTCCAGGAGTTGAAGTTAATATTTCAAGCAAATGCCCGGATTGAGAGATATGAAGTCTCCAATAAGTTCTATGGCTGCAAGATGGAGGAGAATAATTCTGTCAGTGAACATATACTCAAAATGTCTGGGTATAATAATCACTTGATTCAACTGGGAGTTAATCTTCCTGATGATTGTGTCATTGAAAGAATTCTTTAATCACTGCCACCAAGCTACAAGAGCTTCATGATGAACTATAATATGCAAGGGATGAACAAGACAATTCCCGAGCTCTTCGCAATGCTAAAGGCTGCGGAGGTAGAAATCAAGAAGGAGCATCAAGTATTGATGGTCAACAATACCGCTAGTTTCAAGAAAAAGGGTAAAGGGAAGAAGAAGGGGAACTTCAAGAAGAGTGACAAACAAGTTGCTGCTCAAGAGAAGAAACCTAAATATGGACCTAGCCTGAAACTGAGTGCTTCTACTGCAAAGGGACTGGTCACTGGAAGCGGAACTGCCCCAAGTATTTGGCGGAAAAGAAGGATGGCAAGATGAACAAAGGTATATGTGATATACATGTTATTGATGTGTACATTACTAGAGCTTGCAGTAACACCTGGGTATTTGATACTGGTTCTGTTGCTAATATTTGCAACTCGAAACAGGGACTACGAATTGAGTGGAGATTGGCTAAGGACGAGGTTACGATGCACGTGGGAAATGGTTCCAAAGTCGATGTGATTGCCGTCGGCACGCTACCTCTACATCTACCTTCGGAATTAGTTTTAGACCTGAATAATTGTTATTTGGTGCCAACGTTAAGCATGAACATTATATCTGGATCTTGTTTGATGCGAGATGGTTATTCATTTAAATCTGAGAATAATGGTTGTTCTATTTATATGAGTAATATCTTTTATGGTCATGCACCCTTAAAGAGTGGTCTATTTGTCTTGAATCTCGATAGTAGTGATACACATATTCATAATGTTGAAGCCAAAAGATGCAGAGTTGATAATGATAGTGCAACTTATTTGTGGCACTGCCATTTAGGTCATATTGGTGTAAAGCGCATGAAGAAACTCCATACTGATGGACTTCTGGAATCACTTGATTATGAATCACTTGGTACTTGTGAACCATGCCTCTTGGGCAAGATGACTAAAACGCCGTTCTCTGGAACAATGGAGCGAGCAACAGATTTATTGGAAATCATATATACTGATGTATGTGGTCCAATGAATATTGAGGCTCGCGGCGGGTATAGTTATTTTCTCACCTTCACGGATGATTTGAGCAGATATGGGTATATCTACTTAATGAAACATAAGTCTGAAACATTTGAAAAGCTCAAAGAATTTCAGAGTGAAGTGGAAAATCATTGTAACAAGAAAATAAAGTTTCTACGATTTGATAGTGTAGGAGAATATTTGAGTTATGAGTTTGGTCTACATTTGAAACAATGCGGAATAGTTTTGCAACTCACGCCACCCGGAACACCACAGCGTAATGGTGTGTCCGAACGTCGTAATCGTACTTTACTAGATATGGTGCGATCTATGTCTCTTACTGATTTGCCGCTATCGTTTTGGGGTTATGCTTTTGAGACGGCTACATTCACGTTAAATAGGGCACCATCAAAATCCGTTGAGATGACGCCTTATGAACTGTGGTTTGGCAAGAAACCAAAGTTGTCGTTTCTTAAAGTTTGGGGCTGCGATGCTTATGTGAAAAAGCTTCAACCTGATAAGCTCGAACCCAAATCGGAGAAATGCGTCTTCATAGGATACCCAAAGGAGACTGTTGGGTACACCTTCTATCACAGATCCGAAGGCAAAACATTTTTTTGCTAAGAATGGATCCTTTCTAGAGAAGGAGTTTCTCTCAAAAGAAGTGAGTGGGAGGAAAGTAGAACTTAACGAGGTAAGTGTACCTGCTCCCTTATTGGAAAGTAGTTCATCACAGAAACCTGTTCCTATGACACCTACACTAATTAGTGAGGAAGCTAATGATATTGATCATGAAACTTCAGATCAAGTTAATACCGAACCTCGTAGGTCAACCAGAGTAAGATCCGCACCAGAGTGGTACGGTAATCCTATTCTGGAGGTCATGTTACTTGACCATGGCGAACCTACGAACTATGAGGAAGCAATGATGAGCCCAGATTCTGCAAAATGGCTTGAGGCCATGAAATCTGAGATGGGATCCATGTATGAAAGTGTGGACTCTGGTTGACTTGCCTGATGATCGGCAAGCCATCGAGAATAAATGGATCTTCAAGAAGAAGACTGACGCTGACGGTAATGTTACTGTCTACAAAGCTCGACTTGTTGCGAAAGGTTTTCGACAAGTTCAAGGAAGTCTGTCCGAATCATGTTAGCAATTGCCACATTTTCTGATTATGAAATTTGGCAAATGGATGTCAAAAATGCATTCCTGAATGGATTTCTGGAAGAAGAGTTGTATATGATGCAACCAGAAGGTTTTGTCAATCTGAAAGGTGCTAACAAAGTGTGCAAGCTCCAGCGATCCATTTATGGACTGGTACAAGCCTCTCGGAGTTGGAATAAACGTTTTGATAGTGTGATCAAAGCATATGGTTTTATACAGACTTTTGGAGAAGCCTATATTTACAAGAAAGTGAGTGGGAGCTCTGTAACATTTCTAATATTATATGTGGATGACATATTGTTGATTGGAAATGATATAGAATTTCTGGATAGCGTAAAAGGATTTTTGAATAAGAGTTTTTCAATGAAAGACCTCGGTGAAGCTGCTTATATATTGGGCATCAAGATCTATAGAGATAGATCAAGACGCTTAATTGGACTTCCACAAAGCACATACCTTGATAAAGTTTTGAAAAAGTTCAAAATGGATCAAGCAAAGAAAGGGTTCTTGCGTGTGTTACAAGGTGTGAAGTTGAGTCAGACTCAATGTCCGACCACTGCAGAAGATAGAGAGAAAATGAAAAATGTTCCCTATGATTCAGCCATAGGCTCTAGCATGTATGCAATGTTATGTACCACACCTGATGTGTGTCTTGCTATTAGTTTAGCAGGGAGTTACCAAAGTAATCCAGGAGTGGATCACTGGACAGCGGTCAAGAACATCCTGAAATACCTGAAAAGTACTCAGGATATGTTTCTCGTTTATGGAGGTGACAAAGAGCTCGTCGTAAATGGTTACATCGATGCAAGCTTTGACACTGATCCGGACGATTCAAAATCGCAAACCGGATACGTGTTTATATTGAACGGTGGAGCTGTCATTTGGTGCAGTTCTAAACAAAGCATCATGGCAGGATCTAGATGTGAAGCGGAGTACATAGCTGCTTCGGAAGCAGCAAATGAAGGAGTTTGGATGAAGGAGTTCATATCCGATCTAGGTGTCATGCCTAGTGCATCGGGTCCAACGAAAATCTTTTGTGACAATACTGGTGCAATAGCCCTGGCAAAGGAATCCAGATTTCATAAGAGAACCAAGCACATCAAGAGACGCTTAAATTCCATCCGTGACCAAGTCCAGGTGGGAGACATAGAGATTTGCAAGATACATACGGATCTGGATGTAGCAGACCCGTTGACTAAGCCTCTCTCAGGAGCAAAACATGATCAACACCGAGACTCCATGGGTGTTAGAATCATTACTGTGTAATCTAAATTATTGACTCTAGTGCAAGTGGGAGACTGAAGGATATATGCCCTAGAGGCAATAATAAAGTTATTATTTATTTCCTTATTTCATGAAAAAAAATATTATTCATGCTGGAATTGTATTAATCGGAAACATAATACATGTGTGAATACATAGACAATATAGTGTCACTAGTATGCCTCTACTTGACTAGCTCGTTGATCAAAGATGGTTAAGTTTTCCTAACCATAGACATGAGTTGTCATTTGATGAACGGGATCACATCATTAGGAGAATGATGTGATTGACTTGACCCATTCCGTTAGCTTAGCACTTGATCATTTTAGTTTACTGCTATTGCTTTCTTCATGACTTATACATGTTCCTATGACTATGGGATTATGCAACTCCCGATTACCGGAGGAACACTTTGTGTGCTACCAAATGTCACAATATAAGTGGGTGATTATAAAGGTGTTCTACAGGTGTCTCCGATGGTACTTGTTGATTTGGCATAGATCAAGATTAGGATTTGTCACTCCGATTGTCGGAGAGGTATCTCTGGGCCCTCTCGGTAATGCACATCACTATAAGCCTTGCAAGCAATGTGACTAATGAGTTAGTTGCGGGATGATGTATTATAGAACGAGTAAAGAGACTTGCCGGCGACGAGATTGAGCTAGGTATTGAGATACCGACGATCGAATCTCGGGCAAGTAACATATCGTTGACAAAGGGAACAACATATATTGTTATGCAGTTTGACCGATAAAGATCTTCGTAGAATATGTAGGAGCCAATACGAGCATCCAGGTTCCGCTATTGGTTACTGACCGGAGACATGTCTCAGTCATGTCTACATAGTTCTCGAACCCGTAGGGTCTGCACGCTTAACGTTCGGTGATGATCGGTATTATGAGTTTATGTGTGTTGATGTACCGAAGATAGTTTGGAGTCCCGGATATGATCACTGACATGACGAGGAGTCTCGAAATGGTCGAGACATAAAGATTGATATATTGGATGACTATGTTTGGACTTCAGAAGTGTTCCGGGAAAGTTTGGGCATATACCGGAGTACCGGGGGTTACCAGACCCCCCGGGGAGTATAATGGGCCTTATGGGCCTTAGTGGAGAAGAGGAGGGGCGCCAAAGGCAGGGTCGCGCGCCCCCTCCCCCTCTAGTCCGAATTGGACAAGGAGGGCGGCGGCGCCCCCCTTTCCTTCCCCCCCTCTCTCCTCCTTCCCCCTTCTCCTACTCCTACTAGGAAAGGAGGAGTCCTACTCCTGGTGGGAGTAGGACTCCCCTCTTGCGTGCCCTCCTCCTGACCGGCCGCCTCCCCCCTAGCTCCTTTATATAAGGGGGTGAGGGGGCACCCCAAGACACACAAGTTGATCATTGATCTTTAGCCATGTGCGGTGCCCCCTCCGCCATAATCCACCTCGGTCATATCGTAGCGGTGCTTAGGCGAAGCCCTGCATCGGTAGCTTCATCAACACCGTCTTCACGCCGTCGCGCTGACGGAACTCTCCCTCGAAGCTCTACTGGATCGTGAGTTCGTGGGATGTCACCGAGCTGAACGTGTGCAGATCGCGGAGGTGCCATACATTCGATATTTGGATCGGTCCATCGTGAAGACGTATGACTACATCAAACGCGTTGTCATAACGCTTCCGCTTACGGTCTATGAGGGTACGTAGACAACACTCTCCCCTCTCGTTGCTATGCATCTCCATGATCTTGCATGTGCATAGGATTTTTTTTGAAATTACTACGTTCCCCAACAGAAGGACCCTATGTTATTGAGGAGGTTTATAGATCTGGAGCCATCAAAATAAATAATGCCAAAGGTACTGCCCCGAAGGTTGTTAATGGGCAACGAATAAAACATTATATCTCAGGTACGCCCATTAGTGTTGAAAGCAATATTATCCAAACTATGACACCGGAAGAACACATAAAAGAAACCTTCCTAAACTCTCCAGAATCGTGAAAAAGAGGAGGTACGTGATACGGTAAGTAAACAGACTCCGAAAAATCCGCAAAAATATTTTCTGTCTATTTTGGAATATAACAAAAATTAGGAAAATAAGAAACAAACAGGAAGGACCCTTGGTGGGCACAAGACACCGGGACGCGCCTGGCTTGCGAGGCGCGCCAAGGTGGGTTGTGCCCACCTCAGGTACCTTCCAAACTCCGTTTTTCTTCCATTTGCTTGTTTCCCAAGATAAAAAATCTTTATATACCCCCTAAACCTATTGACCGCCGTATCACGGAGAAATCTTGTGTTTTCTTTTCTTGTTGTTTTCGGCCAGATCTGTTAAGCCAGGCATCTTGTCTTCTTCCTCCTCCAACAACGTGGAAAAGGATGCTTGGTTGATGAAGATCCAGCTAAAGAGAGAAGAGCCCGTAGAAGCCGCCAAAGGGGACAAGAGCAAGGAGGCCACTGGAGATCAAGCGCAGGTGCTTGAGCAGACCTTGCCTACCGAGGAGGAAGAAGAAGATATCCTTAAACCTTACCATGATCATCTCACCCACACCGAGATCGAAGCCTTTCAAATCATTGAAACAGTTTGTGTGCAAAATAAATATCTCACCCGTGAAAATATTCTATTGCAAGAGCATATCATCGCCCACCGGAGCGTCATCCATAGATTGGAGAATCTTTTGATCATAAAGGACAAGATTGCTACTACTTCTTCACCACCACCTCCTTCATCACCAAAGGAGACTTGAGTATTGGGTATGGGAAATCCCCTTGGCTTGTGCCAAGCTTGGGGGATGAGCACCGGTATCGTATCACCTCCATTATCTTTTACCTTTACTTATCTTAGTTCGATCCGTAGTTATCTTTTACTTTATATGAATAAAAGTTTAGTTCGATCCTTTCTTTTCGAGTGTTTGCTTAGTGATCTATCTTTGTAATCGTGTGCGAGAAATATAATAAAGTTTAGTTTGTGTTTTGTTTTCTTTACTTTCATGTTCAATAAAAATAAAGGAAATAAATGGAAAATATCATATGCTAATCTTATGGTAAGTAATTACATCACATAGAAGAGTACAAGTAGGAAAATTTATTGGAGATTGACAAACATAGCATTGGTCAATGATGCAAGTCATGAAAGAATTAATAAGGGAAGAGAAGATTCACGTATTTTGTGATTGTGAGCCCCCATCGAAATATTATATGCCAAAATTGTTGACGTTGGACAAGGAAGACAACGTAATTATTTATGTTTGTTCATATTCACACAAAAGTTATATTGTCATAGATCCTTCAACATGTGATGCTTGCACCCCATCTTTGCTAGCCAAAAATTCCGCACTAAGTAGAGATACTACTTGTGCATCCAAAAACCCTTATACCCATATCTTGCTTTGAGAGTCCACCATACCTACCTATGGATTTAGTAAGATCCTTCAACTAAGTTGTCATCAGTGCAAAAAGGCAATAAAAATTGCTTCTAGAAGTGTTGGATCATTTAGTGTAATAGAAAATTGAGCGTTGTCCAAACTTGTGATGGCAAAGAATAAAAGTGATAGACTGCATAACAAAGGTTGCTATCATGAGGGGCAATATAATGTGACGTTCTTTTGCACTAAGAGATTGAGCATACAAAAAAGAAGCACATGGCAACCTCTGCTTCCCTCTGCGAAGGGCCTATCTTTTACTTTTATGTATTTACTTTTATTGAAGATTCAAAGTTCTTCTCTCTATTCCTTTTTATTTTCTCTTTTGCCAAGCACCATGTGGTGAGGAAAGATCTAGGCACATATATCTAGTTGGATATGGGTAGCATGAGTTATTATTGTCGACATCATCCTTGAGGTGAATACGTTGGGAAGCGAAACTATAAGGCCCTATCTTTCTATGTGTCCGGTTGAAACTTTTTGCTCATGTGTATGAAGTGAGTGTTAGCAATCATAGAAGACTACATGATGGTTCAGTATGTGGACTTGCCAAAAATGCTCCAATACGTGATCCTTCCTGAAAAGAGAATTGTAGTTGCAAAGTTGACTGGGAACATAGTTTGTTGGTTTTCAATAGAGTTTATGCTTTATACTTCGATGTTGTGATGAATAGTTACTTGTTCATGAGAACTCTATGATATAAGTTCTATGATAAAGTTTTATGTTAAAGTTTGTTGCTTTTATAATAATATACATGATGCTTCTATGTCCGTATTTTGTTTTTATCGACACCTCTCTCTCTCTCTCTCTCTAAGCATATGGACATGTTTTCCGATTTCGGTTTTCGCTTGAAGACATGCAAGGTCTAAGCTTGGGGGAGTTCATACGTCCATTTTTCATCATGTTTTCTTACTATTATTTATAATGTTTAATTCATAATAATGCTTTTTGGAGTAATTCTAATGCCTTTTCTCTCATAATATGCAAGGTTCACACAAAGAGGGAGAATATCGGCAGCTGGAATTCAGGACCTAAAAAAGGCACGTCAGGCTACCTATTCTGCATAACTCCAAATGAGCTGAAACTTCATGAGGAATTTTTATGTAATAAATAAGAATTATTGGAGCAAATAACTACCAAAGGGGCCCACCAGGTGCGCACAACCGACATGGGCGTGCCAGGGAGCCCAGGCGTGCCCTGGTGGGTTATGCCCTCCTCGGCCCACCTTCGGTGCCCATCTTCTGGTATATAAGTCATTTTGACCTAGAAAAAGCCAGGAGAGGACGAAGCGCCGCCGTCTCGAGGCAGAACTTGGGCAGGAGCACTTTTGCCCTTCGGCAGAGTGAATCCTCCGGGTGAAATTCCCTCACGGAGGGGGAAATCATCGTTATCATCATCACCAACAACTCTCTCATCTTGGGGAGGGCAATCTCCATCAACATATTCAACAACACCATCTCCTCTCAAACCCTAGTTCATCTCTTGTGTTCAATCTTTATATTGAAACTATAGATTGGTACTTGCGGGTGACTAGTAGTGTTGATTACATCTTGTAGTTGATTACTATATGGTTTATTCGGTGGAAGATTATATGTGCTATTTAATACCCCTCTAATATTGAGCATGATTATCATTTGTGAGTAGTTAATTTTGTTCTTGAGGTCACGGGAGAAATTTTGTTGCAAGTAATCATGTGAACTTGATATGTGTTCGATATTTTGATGGTATGTATGTTGTGATTCCCTTAGTTGTGTTATGTGAACGTCGACTACATGACACTTCACAATCTTTAGGCCTAAGGGAATGCATTGTGGAGTATTTATTAGATGATGGGTTGCGAGAGTGACAGAAGCTTAAACCCTAGTTTATGCGCTATTCTGTAAGGGGCTGATTTGGATCCAAAAGTTGAATGCTATGGTTAGATTTATTCTTAATACTTTCTTGTAGTTGCGGATGCTTGCGAGGGGGTTAATCATAAGTAGGAGGTTTGTTCAAGTAAGAACAACACCTAAGCACCGGTCCACCCACATATCAAATTATTAAAGAAGCAAACACAAATCAAACCAACATGATGAAAGTGACTAGATGAAATTCCCGTGTACCCTCAAGAATGCTTTGCTTATCATAAGAGACCGTTTTGGCCTGTCATTTGCCTCAAAAGGATTGGGCTATCTTGCTGCACTTTTGTTACCGTTACCCTTACTTGCTCATTATAAATTACCTTGCTATCAAACTACTCATTACTTACAATTTCAGTGCCTGCAAACATTACCTTGCTGAAAACAACTTGTCATTTCCTTCTGCTCCTCGTTGGTTTTGACACTCTTACTTATCGAAAGGACTACGATTGATCCCCTATACTTGTGGGTCATCATTTCACTTCGGCATGGTTTCTTGCATGTCGACCCCACCATTTTCTTCTTCTTCCTCCTCATCCAATCCAATTGATTGAGCCGAGCTAGAACCATCGCTTTTCTTCGTCTTCTTCATGTGATTTTCAATCTCCTCAAGAATAGTTTGCCACTTGGGTTTCCCATTCAATTTCATCCAGAAATTTAAAAAGTGAATACCTTCTTCTCCACTTGATGGTACAAAGCCGCCGCTAAAGTTGCATGGGTTTGAACTCTGATGCTACTTTGGTTCTGACCGACAACTTATTTGAGATAACCAACATGCTCACAGCCTCTTAGATGAGTGACCATTTATGTTGGAGCGAGCACGAGACATGGTTGGTAGAGATTGGGTGTGCCTTCACATATTGTTTTTGCTCATGGTAAAGTTTGTGGATGTTTTCCCAATATTTCTTGTCTTTCTGCTTGGTTCCACATATTGGATACATGCTAATGCTACAACTTTCACACAATAAAACATCTTCAAATTATGTGAATGTCAGACCTCTTGGCTTCACTACTTTCTTCTTTTAGTGCGTAACATTTTCCCAACTACAAACACGAAGGAATTGGTATCCCCATGGTATATTTTAAGGAATCTTAATCAACATTAACCATGTCTTATAGTATTTGTTTCTATAATATGCATCGCAATTTAACCATTTTCCTACAAGTTTGATCCAATGGTATGTGCAACAAAAGAATCAACGAATGAAAGTGTGAAAGGGGCAAAGATTGTACCGGGTCTTGGTTAGGCGTTCTGTCGAATAGCGTGTGAGCATGCACTGGCCGGCATTGCTCAACATCATCCAATGCCTTTAGAATTGTGGCGACTCGGACATCGTGTGCGCGTTGGGGACGGCTTGCGAGAAACTGAAATTTTGGAAGTCCATCCAATGGGAGGGTAGGATGGAGCATCCATTGTATGAAAATCCCTACTCCTTGCATTGACATCGATTGTAAGGCCTCTCCATTGCTTAACAATCCGCTGAGTTGATGCGAGACTTTCTCAACCTTTTGTCATCCCTTATTAACCCCAATCATCATTCTCTTTGGCTTCCAAACTTCAAAGTCCATGGCTCACGCTCATGTATTGAGTGTAATTGAAAAGGCTCAAGCGAGAAAAAGATGATACAATTGCTTGGTTTGGCACCGGGGTTATCATGATTTATACTTTATGTTAGGAAGACCGAGCTATACAATGCTTACATGATTAAATGAGTAGGAGTAACATTATTTAGCATTCTTTATTTTGAATGGTAATGATTACTTTCTAGTATTCCTGCATATTTTCGTTTTGATATCAAATAAATCATCATTTCTCAATATGCACACCATAAAGAATTACATGATTGAGATATCTTAGGTAGCATTTCACATCAAAAATTCCATTTTTATTATTTACCTACTAGAGGATGAGTAGGAATTAAGCTTGGGGATGTTGATACGTCTCCAATGCATCTATAAATTTTGATCGTTTCATGCTACTATATTATCAATTTTGTATGCTTTATATGCCATTTTATTTATTTTTTGTGGAATAATCTATTAACTTAGTTTACCAGTGCCAGTTCCTGTATTTTTGCCTATTTTTTGTTTTGTAGAAAAATCTTACCAAACGAAGTCCAAACATGATGAACTTTATGGTGATTTTTTCTGGACCAGAAGAGACCCTAAGGCTTTGGAGAGAGATCATAAGATACAAAAGAGAGAGAGACAAGATCACACGACGCGCCCTCAGCAGTTGTGGGGCCCACGTGGCTCCGTTTGACCTAATCTCTGGCCTATAAATTCCTTAATATTCCAAAACCCTCGAAGCGAGACCTAAAACAATTTTATCGCTGCCACAAGCCTCTATTCTTCTGCGATCCCATCTGCAAGACTTTTTCAGTACTCTGCTGGATGGAGAAACCATTGGGGAGGCAATCTTCATCAACCTTGCTGCCTCCATGATGAAGTGTAATTAGTTCCTACAGGACCTACAAGTCCATAGTAGTAGCTAGATGGCTTTCTTTCACTTTTTTTGATCTTCAGTATAATGATCTATTTGGATATCTATTCAATGTAATACTTGTGGTGTCTTTGTTGGGATTCGATGAATTGTGGGTTTATGATCACATTATTCATTGACAATATTTGAATCCTTTTGTGATCTATTGATGTGTGATTTTATAGCCTTGTATTTCTCTTTGATATATCCGTCTTCTTTGGCCAAGTAGATTGAATCTTTAGTGGGAGTGGTGCTTGGTGTCGGTGTCAAAACCGGCTGATCTCGGGTAGGGGGGCCCAAGCTGTATGTTTGGAGACCAATGGTAACTATGGACAAAGGACACAGTGTTTACCCAGGTTCGGGCCCTCTTAATGGAGGTAAAGCCCTACTGCTGCTTGATTATATTCGAATGGCATAGTGGTTACAAGAGTTGATCTACCACGAGATCGTATTGGCTAACCATAGATTAGCTAGCCCAGCAATGTTCTGATCCTGCCTACGATCTAACCCTCTGGTTTATATAAACATCAGAGGGGCTTAGGGTTGTACAAATTCGATTTCACATAAAGGAATAACATGTCCGGACACCTATACTTGCCATCCACGCATACGGGAGTCCCTACCGGACATGAGAGGTGATCTTCTGTCTTGTATCTCGACGACCCATTAGTCCGGCCCACATCCAATAGGCTGGATGCCCGAGGACCCCTAGTCCAGGACTCCCACACTTGGTGATAGGTTCAATCTTGTGGTGTCCTTACTCTGTGACCTGAGGGGTTGCAAGGCACGTATTGTATTATTGTTACCAAGGATAAACGATGGGGTTGAAACATCTTAATTGGTCTTACTTTGTCTACAATAAGTTATCTTTCTTAAAGCATTACTCTATTTGCCATGAACTTAATACTTTGATATGCATGTTGAATAGTGGTCTTGGGGTGGAGTAATAGTAGTATCTGTCAGTAAGTTTAACGGTCTACTTATCACGGAAGTGGTGCCGATATATGAATCATGCCATGAAGAATCATAACCATAACTATGCGCAGTTCTGTAAATTACCCAGCAATTGTTTTACCCACCATTGCTATGCTCATGAGAGAGATGCCTCTAGTGAATCGATGGCCCCTGGGCCAATTTTCCATATTTACTAAAACCCTAAATTTACTCGTTGTTTTTTCTTTTATATATCTACCGCTATCAAATTTAATCCTTGCAAATTGGCGAGAACAAGGGGATTGACAACCCTCTTGCCTTCGTTTGGGTGCAAGCATTTGCTTTGTGTGTGTGTGTGTGTGTGTGCACACATAGCGCTTATCTTATTTGTGTGGTCTCTCCTGATACGTCTCCAATGTATCTATAATTTTTTATTGTTCCATTCTATTATAGTATCAATCTTGGATGTTTTATATGCAATTATATATCATTTTTTGGGACTAACCTATTAACCAAGTGCCAAATGATAGTTGCTAATTTTTTGCATGTTTTTGGTTTTCCAGGAAATCAGTACCAAATGGAGTCCAAACGTTACAAAACTTTTTGATGATTTTTTTTGGACAAGAGAGACCCTAGAAGCTTTGAGAGGAGATCAAAAGGCGAACGAGGAGATGGCAAGGCAACCCGGCGCGCCCAAGGTGGGTAGGCACGCCGGTATACCTTGTGGGCCCCTCGTGGCTCCATCTAACCTAATTCCACTTCTATAAATTCTCAAATATTGGGAAACCTACAGAGATCAACCCCAAATACTTTTCTCACTGCTGCAAGTCTCTATTCTTCCGTGATCCCATATGGATGCCTTTTCTAGTAATCTTCCAGAGGGGGAATCGATCATGGAGGGCTTCAACATCAACCTTACTACCCTTCACCACAGACCTACGGGTCCATAGCTAGTAGCTAGATGGCTTGTTCTATCTCTTTGATCTTCAATACCATGTTCTCCTATATCTTCTTGGAGTTCTATCAGAAGTAATTCTATTTTGCGGTGTGTTTGTTGGGATCTGATGAATTGCGGGTTTATGATCAGATTATCCATGAATATTAATTGAGTCTTCTCTAAACTTTATTACACATGATTGTTATAGCTTTGTATTTATCTCTGATCTATACATTTGGTTTGGCCAACTGGATTGATTTATCTTGCAATGGGAGAGGTGCTTTGTAATGGGTTCAATCTTGCGGTGCTCTATATCCGAGTGACAAAGTAGGGGACAAGACACATATTTGTATTGTATCCATTAAGGGGAAAACAATTGGATTTATTCATATTGGTTGGATTTACTATGTCTACATTATGTCATCTTGCTTAAGGCACTACTCTGTTTTAAACTTAATACCCTATATGCATGCTGGATAATGGTCGATGTGTGGAGTAATAGTAGTAGATGCAGGCAGGAGTCGGTCTACTTGTCTCGAATGTCATGCCTATATACATGATCATTGCCTTGAATATCGTCGTCAATTTCCCAACAGTAATTTGTATACTAAGCATATGTTATGTGTTCGAGTGAGAAGCCTCTAGTGAAAACTATGGCCCCCAGGTCAACTTTTGTCATATATAAAATCCAAAAATACCTTGCTGCACTTTTTCTATTTATTTTATTTTCTATTTTATTTTATCTATGTACCACTACGAGATTTGATCCTTGCAAATAACCACCAAGGGGATTGACAACCCCCTTGATCGCATTGGGTGCAAGTATTTGCTGTTGTCTGTGCATGTGCTGCTAATGAGGTTATGTGTGGTTCTCCTACTGGATTGATAACCTTGGTTCTTAATTGAGGGAAATACTTATCTCTACTGTAATACATCATCCTCTCATCTTCGAGGAAATCCCAACGCAACTCACAAGTAGAACCTCCTATTGGTTTGATAAACCTTGGTTATTAAATGAGGAAAATACTATTTGCTATTATACTACAGCACCCTTCCTCTTCAGGGAATCCCAACACCTATCACAAGTAGCAGTATGTGACTTCTCCATTGGTCCAATTAATTTTTGTTCTAGTGGTTTATTATTCGCTTATTTTGCTACTTTAGGTGACCATGAATATTGGCTTGCATGTTGAATTTACGTGGTCCTAAGTAGTTTTGATGCATGATTTAGCCTCTACACACTTGTGGGAGTAGTTGCTATCAATTGTGTTAAGTTTTGTTCACTTTTTACGAGTTGTCTAATTTTTCAGAAAAAAGAATCTTGAGGAGGATGTTCTCAAAGGGTTCTACAAGCCGGAGTTTCGAGGGAACCACGCAGCAAGCACCCAGGTAGAACCTTCCTTGTGATGCCAAGATGCAAGTTTGTGAATGGCCGTGCGAGATGTCCATGATCGGGGCTGGTTTCCATCACGAGTTCGTACAATTTGTGGAGAATGCAAGCCTCATCGCTTTTCTTGAAGATAAGTGCAGCTAATACCATCTCCTTAATTACGAACACTTTTGTGCAAAATATTGCATTCTCATCATGACAGAATGGGCATAGAGTTTAATTTCATTTGTATGAGCATACCTTTGATATTTATCTAGATGATTTCTGTAATATTTGCATGATTATCCTTGATGGTAGCATGGCTGATCCATGACCTCGTGAGTTCGAGGAATTTTTGCAAGGAGTAACCATAGGGTAATCTAGAGGGGTCTCCCATTCTAGAGCCATATGTTCACATTTTCCTACTGTGCATTACTTTGAAATGTTTAACTTCTAGGTTGGAGGGTAGTATGCTTAGTGCCCTTGATCTTTCTATCTTGCGAGCCGCATTTTTCGGTGAGAGAACTCATAATTTGGGATTGATCATTGCACGTCGTTTCCATAAAAATTGATCTAAGAGTATTATCTATGGTGGTATTTATGCTACACGACTCATGGCACATTGTAATATAAACATTAGACATGGTGAGGATCGCATGCTTCCTAACAGATATCTAGATTATAATTCTATGATAGGACAAGAATTTCTTGCTAGGTAGACCCCAACTAACACTTATTGGTATAACCTAGTGTTCAGCCAGATTACTCGTAAGATTATTGCTCTTCCTTCTCCAGCTTTCTTTGATGTCAATGCCAGGGGGTAACTTATCATGCTAGATGACATCATTAATTACGAGAACCCATTGGCCATGGCGGAGGCCAATTTGCAGAACGCTAGGCAGAGTTTCAGCTATGATTTCTACCCTCGCCATCAGTAGCCACCCGATGATCCACAAGTATATGGGATCAATTGTAGCCTTTTTGGTAAGTAAGAGTGTCGAACCCAATGAGGAGCAGAAGGAAATGACAAGCGGTTTTCAGCAAGTTAATGTCTGCAAGTGCTGAAATTGTAAGTAATAGAGTAGTTTGATAGCAAGATAATTTGTAACAAGCAAGTAATGGTATTAGTAAAAAGAGTGCAACAAGCTAGCCCAATCCTTTGGAGGCAAAGGACGGGCCAAACCGGTCTCTTATGATAAGCAAAGTGTTCTTGAGGGTACACGGGAATTTCATCTAGTCACTTTCATCATGTTGGCTCAATTCGTGTTCGCTACTTTGATAATTTGGCAAGTGGGTGGACCGGTGCTTAGGTGTTGTTCGTACTTGAACAAATCTCCTACTTATGATTAACCCCCTCGCAAGCATCCGCAACTACAAGAAAAGTATTAAGAATAAAATCTAACCATAGCATTAAACTTTTGGACCCAATCGGTCCCTTACGGAATAGCGCATAAACTAGGGTTTAAGCTTCTGTCACTCTTGCAACCCATCATCTAATACTACTCCACAATGCATTCGCTTACGCACAAATATGGTGAAGTTTCATGTAGTCGACGTTCACATGACACCACTAAGGGAATCACAACATACATATCATCAAAATATCGAACACATATCAAGTTCACATGATTACTTGCAACATGATTTATCTCGTGACCTCAACAACAAAAGTAACTACTCACAAATGATAATCATGCTCAAGATCAGAGGGTTATTAAATAGCATAATGGATCAGAACATATAATCTTCCACCAAATAAACCATATAGTAATCAACTACAAGATGTAATCAACACTACTAGTCACCCGCAAGCACCAATCTATAATTCCGGTACAAAGATTGAACACAAGAGATGAACTAAGGTTTGAGAGGAGATGGTGCTGTTGAATATGTTGATGGAGATTGCCCTCCCCAAGATGGGAGAGTTGTTGGTCCCGGGAAGTTCCCCCAGCAGAATCGCTCCACCGGAGGGCAAAAGTGCTCCTACCCAGGTTCTGCCTCGAGACGGTGGCGCTTCGTCCCAAAATTCCTCTCCTTATTTTTTTTCTAGGTCAAAATGACTTATGTACCAAAAGAGGGGCACCGGAGGTGGGCCAAGGTGAGCATAACCCACCAGGGCGCGCACGGGCTCCCTGGCGCGCCCAGGTGGGTTGTGCCCACCTAGTGGGCCCCTGTGGTACTTATTGGCTCCAATAATTCTCATTTATTCCATAAAAAATCCTCGTGAAGTTTCATCTCATTTGAACTTGTGCGGAATAGGTAGCCTGACGTAGCTTTTTCTGGTCCAGATTTTTAGCTGCCGGAATTCTCCCCTTTTGTGTGTACCTTGCATATTATGAGATAAAAGGCATTACAATTACTCCAAAAGGCATTATTATGCAATAAAACAACATAAGTAATAGTAGGTAAACATGATGCAAAATGGACGCATCAACTCCCCCAAGCTTAGACCTCGCTTGTCCTCAAGCGAAAACCGAAATCGGAAAACATGTCCACATGCTTAGAGAGAGAGAGGTGTCATGTAACTTATTATGAGTGCAACAAAATTTAACATGGAAATTTTATCATAGAACTTTTATCATAGACTTCTCATGAATAAGTAACAATTCATCATAACATCGAAGTACAAAGTATAAACTCTATTGGAAACCAACAAACTATGTTCTCAGTCAACTTTGGAACTACAATTCATCATCTTTTCAGGAAGGGTCATGTACCGGAGCCTTTAGGCAAGTCCACATACTCAACCATAATATAGTCTTGTATGATTGCTAACACTCACCGCCTACACATGAGCAAAACGTTTCAACCGGACACATAGAAAGATAGGGGCTTATGGTTTCGCCTCCCAACGTACCCACCTCGAGGTTGATGTCAACAATAATAAGTCATGCTACCCATATTCAACTGGATATATGTGCCTAGATCTTTCCTCACCACATGATGCTTGCCAAAAGAGACAATAAAAAGGAATACAGAGAAGAACTTTGACTCTTGCATGAAAGTAAATACATAAAAGTAAAAGATAGGCCCTTCGCAGAGGGAAGTAGAGGTTTCCATGCGCTTTGTTTGTATGCTGAACCCCTTAGTGCAAGAGAACGTCACGTTATATTGCCCCTTATGATGGCAACCTTTATTATGCAATCTGTCACTTTTATTCTTCACCATCACAAGTTCGTACAATGCTCAATTTTCTCTTACACTAAATGAGCGAACAGTTTAGAAGCAATTTTTATTGCCTTATTGCACCGATGACAACTTACTTTAAGGATCTTACTCAATCCATAGGTAGGTATGGAGGACTCTCAAAACAAGATTTGGGTTTAAAGGGTTTTGGATGCACAATTAGTATCTCTACTTGGTGCGGAATTTTTGGCTAGCAAAGATGGGGGCAAACACCACATGTTGAAGGATCTATGACAATATAGATTCTATGAGAATATGAACAAACATAAATCATTATGTTGTCTCCCTTGTCCAGCATCAACAATTTTGGCATATAATATTTTGATGAGTGCTCAAAATCACAAAAGATTTCCAGGATAGTGTATTTGCACGTGAATCTTCTCTTCCCTTATTAATTCTTTCATGAGTTGCATCATTGACCAATGCTACAATAAAATTTTCTACTTATACTTTTCCTTATGTGATGTCATTACTTACCATAAGATTAGCATATGATCTTTTTCATTTATTTCCTTTCTTTTTACCGAAACATGAAAGTAAAAGAAGCAGAACTCAAACTAAACTTTGTTATATATCTCACACACGATTACAAGGATAGATCACTAAGCAAACTATCGAAAAGAAAGGATCGAACTAAAGTTTTATTCATCTAAAGCAAAAGATAACTATGGATCGAACTAAGAAAAGTAAAGGCAAAAGGTAGTGGAGGTGATACGGTACTGGGGCACCTCCCCCAAGCTTGGCAAAAGCCAAGGCGAGTACCCATACCCGATACTCAATTTTCTTTTGGTGATGAAGAAGGAGGTGGTGGTGATGAAGCAGCGGGTTTGTCTTTCTTCCTTAGCTTACACTTGAGGATGGAATTCTCATCCTTCAATTCACCGATCTCCCGCTCAAGTTCCATTACCTTTTTGCATAAATCTTGCTTGTTTTCCTACAAAAGACAAAAGGGGATGAACTGGATCTTAGGCTTCTTTGCTTTGTTGGGGAGACACGACTTCTTAAATTCAACGTGCATGTCCCCAGGTTGGGGCAATGGGGCTTCATCCTCGTCTGAGCTCGTCTCCTCCTCCCTCTTAGGATCATAGTCTTCTTCTTCCTCTAAAGTCGAACTATGGTGCTCCCCATCCCCATAGACCTTGGGGTTTGAGATATAATCGGCAACGTTGCTCTCACCTTCCGAGTCTTGGGACGCATAATTTCAGATCTGTCAGAAACAGCGAGGAAAAGAAAACAAGAGATTTCTCCGCGATACGGAGTTCAATAGTTTTGAGGGGTATATAAAGATTTTTTATCTTGGGAAACAAGCAAACGGAAGATAAACAAAGTCCGGAAGGTACCTGAGGTGGGCACAACCCACCTGGGCACGCTTGGCAAGCCAGGCGCACCCTGGTGTTTTATGCCCACCAGGGTCACCTTCCTGGTAGTTTTTTATTTTCCTTATTTTCTAAATATTCCAAAACTGCCAAAAAACTATTTTTGTGGATTTTTCGGAGTTCGTTTACTTACCGTATCACGTACCTCCTCTTCTTCGCGATTCTAGAGTGTTCCGAAAGGTTTTTTATGTGTTCTTCCGGAGTAATAGTTTGGATAATATTACTTTCAACATTAATGGGCGTACCTAAGATATATTGTTTTATTCGTTGCCCATTAACAACCTTCGGGTACCTTTGGCATTATTTATCTTGACTGCTCCAAAACGATAAACCTCCTCGATAACATAGGGTCCTTCCCATTTGGAGAGGAGTTTTCCTGCAAAGAATCTGAAACAAGATTTGTACAAAAGAACATATTCTCCAACCTTGAACTCACGCTTTTGGATTCTTTTATCATGCCATCTTTTAACTTTTTCTTTGAATAACTTTGCATTTTCATAAGCTTGGGTTCTCCATTCATCTAATGCGCTAATATCAAATAACCTCTTTTCACCAGCAAGTTTGAAATCATAGTTGAGTTCCTTAATTGCCCAATATGCTTTATGTTCTAACTCAAGAGGCAAATGACAAGCTTTTCCATAAACCATTTTATAAGGAGACATACCCATAGGATTTTTATATGCTGTTCTATAAGACCAAAGTGCATCATCTAATTTCTTAGACCAATTCTTCTGGGACCTATCGATAGTCGTTTGCAAAATTAGTTTTATTTCTCTATTGCAAAGTTCAACTTGACAACTAGACTAAGGATGATAGGGTGATGCAATTCTATTGTTAACATCATACTTGGCAAGCATTTTACGGAAAGCACCATGAATAACGTGTGAACCACCATCAATCATTAAATATCTAGGTTCTCCAAACCTTGGGAAAATAACTTCCTTAAGCATTTTAATAGATGTGTTGTGATCAACACTACTAGTTGGAATAGCTTCTACCCACTTAGTAACATAATCAACAACAACCAAAATATGAGTATACCCGTTAGAGGAAGGAAAAGGTCCCATGAAATCAAATCCCCAAACATCAAATGGTTCAATAGCAAATTCATAGGCAATTCTTGACGCTTAACGATATTACCTATTCTTTGACATTCATCACAAGATAAGACAAACTTACGGGCATCCTTGAAGAGAGTAGGCCAATAAAACCCAGATTGCAATACCTTATGAGCGGTTCTGTCTCCCACATGATGTCCTCCATAAGCTTCAGGGTGACATTTCCATAGGATTTGTTCCTGTTCATGCTCAGGCACACAACGTCTAATAATACCGTCTACTCCTTCTTTATAAAGATGTGGGTCATTCCAAAAGTAATGTCTTAAATCATAGAAGAATTTTTTTTTCTTTTCTTGGTATGTAAAACTAGGTGGTATGTATTTAGCAACATTATAATTAGCATAATTAGCATACCGAGGTGTACTATTAGAAACATTTATTGCATCTAATTGTTCATCAAGAAAGCTATCATTAATAGGTTGTGGGTCATCAAGAATATTTTCAAGCCTAGACAAGTTATCAGCTACGGGGTTCTCTGCTACTTTTCTATCAGTGATATGCAAATCAAATTCTTGTAGTGGAAGAACCCACCTAATGAGTCTAGGTTTAGCATCTTTCTTTTCCATAAGATATTTTATAGCAGCATAATCGGTGTGAATAGTCACTCTCGAATCAATAATGTAGGATCAAAATTTATCACAAGCAAACACCACTACTAAGAATTATTTTTCAGTAGTAGCATAATTTTGTTGAGCACTGTCTAGAGTTTTACTAGCATAGTGGATAACATTTAGTTTCTTATCAACTCTTTGTCCTAGAATAGCACCTACTGCATAATCACTAGCATCACACATAATTTCAATAGGCAAGTTCCAATCAGGTGGTTGAACAATAGGTGCAAAAATTAAGGCTTTCTTTAATGTTTCGAAGCCTTCCAAACAATCATCATCAAATACAAAAGGAGTATCCTTTTTGCAAAAGATTTGTAAGAGGCCTAGAAATTTTAGAGAAGCCTTTGATAAATCTCCTATAGAACTAGCATGACCAAGGAAACTACGAATACCCTTGATATCTTTAGGAGATGGCATTTTCTCAATTGCATCAACCTTGGTTTTGTCCAGTTCAATACCTCTTTCAGAAATTTTATGGCCCAAAACAATACCTTTGTTAACCATAAAGTGGCACTTCTCCCAATTCAAGACAAGGTTTGTTTGCTCACATCTCTACAAAACTCGATCAAGATTGCTTAAACAATCATCAAAACACTTCCCATAAATAGAAAAGTCATCCATGAAAACCTCAACAATCTTGTCACAAAAACTAGAAAATATAGCGGTCATACATCTTTGAAAGGTAGCAAGTGCATTACATAGACCAAAAGGCATACATCTATAAGCATAAGTTCCAAAGGACAAGTAAAAGTGGTCTTTTCTTGATTAGGTTGAGAAATAGGTATTTGGAAAAAACCCAGAATATCCATCAAGGAAGGAAATATGTGTGTGCTTAGATAATCTTTCTAGCATTTGATCAATAAAAGGCAGAGGGTAATTATTTTTTTTAGTTGCTTTGTTTAATTTTATAAAATCTGTTACCATTCTATAGCCTGTGACAATTCTTTGTGGAATAAGTTCATTCTTATCGTTAGGAACAACAGTAATACCTCCCTTCTTAGGAACACAATGAACATGACTTACCCATCTACTATCAGCTATAGAATAGATTATACCTGCTTCCAGAAGCTTCAATATTTCCGTTCTTGCCACTTCTTTCATCTTCAGATTTAATCGACGTTGGTGATCAACAATGGGTTTAGCATCGAGTTCCATATTAATCTTGTGATGTTAACATGGATCCTGTGCACGGGCATGGGATGCACCGTGCTGATGTGGTGGGAGAGCGCCGGTGGCGGGCCTTTGTAGCCGCAGATGGGCACGTGGCATTTGCAAGGCGCGAGCGGACACACACTCTAGTGATCGGCGAGCTTATGGTAAGTGACCTAGAGCCTAGAGCCTTCATGCAGGCACTGCCCCCTTACCAAGGATAGGAAGGCATCCATCGCCGTGTTCCACACGTCGAAGCCGCCACCACGCTCGCATTTCTGGCAAAGCCGCTGGTTCCCGGGGCGCTCACCGCGGTAGTCCGCGCAGGCCAGGTGCCCTTCCTTGCACTACACAAATCATTCGAACAACACATCAATCAAGAAACCTGCACCTTGCTCGATCATCCGAACGAACGAGGTGTATTCAAACCTCATACACTGGAGGCTTCAAGGTGCGGAGGCACAAGGGGCTGTGGAGCAAGTGAGGTCGATAGAGAGCTCCATCGTCGGGTCCTGTTCCATTAGCATGATCTCGCCCTCCTCGTGCACAACCATCTTTCTCTTTAGGGCCGGGGCATTACAAAGTTTTACCATCACATATTCATACTACTTCAAGGTGCATTAAATCAACACATCAAGTATCAAAAGGAAAGTCACGACATGCATGCATGTGATGTAATTAATGCATCGATAAATGCAAATTATTGAAATATATGGAGTGCACTGCTTTGATGTGTCACGTCAACTCGTACAACAAGGAGAAGTTTGATTACAACGCCCTCTCCCTCACCCATGAGCGTGGTGCCTCGCAGGACTAGGAGAATATTTCGCTACACACTCTCCCTCCCGCACGCGATGGACATGCAGCAGTTCATTCGGTGTCAGATGGCCAGAAGCATACTAGTAGTACTCCACTGCAGTAGTACCACCATTGTTTGACTTCCCGAAGAGGCGAAGAGCCAAGCGCAACCCGAACACTCGTGTGGCTGTTTCATGTGTAGGGGATGTAGTATAGTGACGTAGTCTAGGATAACGTGTACCGTGCCTTTAAGCTTATAATCGTTGGAATCGGCTCCATGCTAGGAGGCCGCCTTGAAGCATTTCTTGATTAAAATAATCCTCTGGCCCTACCTGTCACCCTGGTGATTGTAGTGTGCACGCTCATCGGGTCAAGACAGGAATATATACTTTAATTTGTGGTGGGTTAAATGTTAGAGGTTGCAGCAAATACATTGTACACTTCGGGTCTTTTAGCCAAGTTTAGATGCAAGCATGTGGGTCAAGTGCTATGATGTGTCGCGTCAACTCGTACAACAAGGAGAAGCTTGATTTTACTACTACACGCCCTCTCCCTCGCCCATGCGCACGGTGGCTCGCAGACGAGGACAGGTTTTTGCTTACTACAACAAGCTATCCCTCCCGCACGTGGTGGACAGACATGCATCAATTGATTCGATACTGTAGAAGTAGTAACATCATTGTTCGTCTTCTCGAAGAGGCGAAGAGCCAAGCGCAACCCGAACATGGCAGTTGTGAATTCTCATGTGGCAGTCTTTGTGTAGGGGTGGGCGTGGTGAGGAGCCTTGGAGCACGCATATAGCCAGGCTATTGCATGAGACAAAATTGCCATGTAAGCAGGCTATAAGCCCACTATTGTACTTGCTCTTAATAGTATAGCCTTGTAAACCTGAAAGGAGGGACTACTCCCTCCGTTCCTAAATACTCCCTTCATTTTTATTTAATCTGCGTATTAGATTTGGTAAAAGTCAAGCTTTATAAACTTTGACCAAGTTTATGAAAAAAATATTAACATAAGCAATAACAAACCAATACAATCAGATTTATTATTGAATGTACTTTCACATCATATATACTCTATTTGTTATGATAAATTTTAATATTATTTTTATAAACTTGGTCAAACTTTATGAAAATTTGACTTCAGCCAACTCTAATATGCAGAGTAAATAAAAATGGGGGGAGTATTTGCCTTTCTAGAGATTTCAACAAGTGACTACACCCTAAATGAGTATGTACGGAGCAAAATGAGTGAATCTACACCATAAATAAATACGTAGTTCTCTCATTTTCCTCTCCGCCTTGGTCGTGGTGCACGATATTGAGTATACTACTACTGACCAGTCTCTTTTTCACACGCATTTACGTTGATACGGCTTGAATGCCAACGAGGCAGAGGGCAGCGGTTCCCGAAACACTGAACAATCAGTGATGCCTCCACATTGAATTAGCATGCAGAGGTAGGAGTAAGTAATTGGAGAAGCGGAATGGATCCAACACGATGTGAATGCAATGCAGTTTGGACTCTCATAAAGGCGCCCCACCACTCCAATCCATCTACTCCTAGTCTCTGCGCAACACTGCCCACTCCAATCCAAGACCAATACCAAGTGACCAAGCACCCATGGCGTCAATGGACTCGAGCGGTAGTTGACTGTGCTAGATCATCCAAGACGTCGGCCTGCGGCCCCGCACCGTGCAGCATTTCCAGATGGTGCTGGCGACCGCCGGCGTCATAGCCCTTGTCGACGCCGACTTCGCCTCTCGCATGTGCCAGATAATGGTCGACTCCATCCGCAAGTTCACCAACGTCAATAAGAGCGCAAACGACCTTGCCGTACTGCTCCAGCCCATGTGCCCATTGTCACCACGGGTATTCATATGCAAGACATATATCATGTGTTCTCAGATCTGAACATTCAATTCGACAAGACAAAACTTCAAAGGGTAAAGACTCAATTCATCACAACAAGTGTAGAGAGGGGAGAAACATCATATGATCCATCTATGTTAAGAAAGCCCATGATACATCAAGATCGTGACATCTCAAGATCGCGCGTGAGAGAGATTAAACACATAGCTACAGGTACAAACCCTCAGCCCCGAGGGTGGACTACTCCCTCCTCATCGTGGTGGCCGCCGGTATGATGAAGATGGCCACCAGAGATGATATCCCCCTCCGGCAGGGTGCCAGAACGGGCTCCCCATTGCAGTGGCTACAGAGGCTTGCGGCGGTGGAACTTCTGATCTAGGGTTCTTTCTGATGGTTTCTCTATTTATAGGAATTTTTGGCATCAGTCTCACGTCCAGATGGGCCTCGAGGTGAGCACGATATACTGGGGCACGGGCATGGGCCCAGGCGCACCCCGGTGGGTTGTGCCCTCCTTGTGGCTCTTCTGGTCCTCCCACAAAGCTTCGGGGTTCTCTTCTGTTCCAAAAAAATCGTCAAAAAGTTTCAGCTCATTTGGAGAACTTTCATTTCTGCACAAAAACAAGAACACCGTAGTTCTGCTGAAAAGGTGTCAGCCCGGGTTAGTTCCATGCAAATCATACCAAAACCATATAAAATTATTGTAAACATGACATGAATACTTCATAAATTATAGATACGTTGGAGACGTATCATCGCCGCCGACATCCCGGTGACCCTTAGCTATAAGTTCTTCGAAAGCGCCTTGCTCTACTGCCCCAGCTCCCCACGTGTTTGCATGTGCATCTTTTTGATTTAGCTACACTTCAGTCAACTGAATCGACTTTTGGGCCAGTCAATTTTCAGGGGGTGGGGGGGGCTCACCGAAGATAAGGAAGAACTAGCCGCAACGGGGAGGGGGGTGATACGTCTCCAACGTATCTATAATTTTTTATTGTTCCATGCTATTATATTACCTGTTTTGGATGTTTATGGGCTTTACTAAGCACTTTTATATTATTTTTGGGACTAACCTATTAACCGGAGGCCCAGCTCAAATTGCTGTTTTTTGCCTATTTTAGTGTTTCGCAGAAAAGGAATATCAAACGGAGTCCAAACGGAATGAAACCTTCGGGAGAGTTATTTTTGGAACATATGCAATCCAAGAGACTTGGAGAGGACGTCAAGAAGCAAATAAGGAAGCCACGAGGGAGGGAGGTGCGCCCCAGGGGGGTGGGCGTGCCCCCCACCCTTGTGGGCCCCTCGTGGCTCCCCTGACCGACTTCCTTCGCCTATATATATCCACATACACTGAAAACATCCAGGAGCACCACGAAACCCTATTTCCACCGCCGCAACCTTCTGTACCCGTGAGATCCCATCTTGGGGCCTTTTACAGCGCTCCACCGGAGGGGGAATCGATCATGGAGGGTTTCTACGTCAACGCCAAAGCCTCTCCGATGAAGTGTGAGTAGTTTACCATAGACCTTCGGGTCCATAGTTATTAGCTAGATGGCTTCTTCTCTCTCTTTGAATCTCAATACAAAGTTCTCCTTGATATTCTTGGAGATCTATACAATGTAACTCTTTTTGTAGTGTGTTTGTCGAGATCCGATGAATTGTGGGTTTATGATCAAGTTTATCTATGAGAAATATTTGAATCTCCTCTGAATTCTTTTATGTATGATTGGTTATCTTTGCAAGTCTCTTCGAATTATCAGTTTGGTTTGGCCTACTAGATTGATCTTGCTTGCAATGGGAGAAGTGCTTAGCTTTGGGTTCAATCTTGCAGTGTCCTTTCCCAGTGACAGCACGGGCAGCAAGACACGTATTGTATTGTTGCCATCAAGGACAAAAAGATGGGGTTTATATCATATTGCTTGAGTTTATCCCTCTACATCATGTCATCTTGCCTAATGTGTTACTCTGTTCTTATGAACTTAATACTCTAGATGAATGCTGGATAACGGTCGATGTGTGGAGTAATAGTAGCAGATGCAGAATCGTTTCGATCTACTTGTCGCGGACGTGATGCCTATATACATGATCATGCCTAGATATTCTCATAACTATGCACACTTCTATCAATTGCTCGACAGTAATTTGTTCACCCACCGTAATACTTATACTATCTTGAGAGAAGCCACTAGTGAAACCTATGGCCCCCGGGTCTATTTTCCATCATATAAGTTTCCGTTCTACTTTATTTTGCAATCTTTACTTTCCAATCTACATCATAAAAATACCAAAAATATTTATCTTATTAGTATCTCTATCAGATCTCACTTTTGCAAGTGGCCGTGAAGGGATTGACAACCCCTTTATCGTGTTGGTTGCAAGGTTCTTGATTGTTTGTGTAGGTACGAGGGACTGGCGTGTAGCCTCTTACTGGATTGATACCTTGGTTCTCAAAAACTGAGGGAAATACTTATGCTACTTTGCTGCATCACCCTTTCCTCTTCAAGGGAAAACCAACGCGGTGCTCAAGAGGTAGCAAGAAGGATTTCTGGCGCCGTTGCCGGGGAGGTCTATGCACAAGTCAAGACATTCCAAGTACCTATCACAAACTCTTATCCCTCGCATTACATTATTTGCCATTTGCCTCTCGTTTTCCTCTTCCCCACTTCACCCTTGCCATTTTATTCGCCCTTCTTTTGTTCGTCTTTTCGTTTGCTTTGATGTCTTACTTGGCTCGTTTGCTCGTTTGGTTGGAATAGTTGTTTATTTATTGCTAAACAGAGAACCTAAGATCTATGGATCCTCATCCACTTGCAAATCTTTTTAAGAGATCCAATTATGATGAACCAAATTCTAGTGATTTGAGTGCACTAGATCATCTTTATGAGGTTTTGCTTGAAATTCGTGAACCTGAAAATTGTGATGAAGAAATTTACGAAGAGATTCATGATAGCTCCTTTAATAAAAAGCATGATTGCAATGATTTTATTTTAAATTCTCTTGATGTCAATTGTGCTAATAATATCCAAAACCCTAAGCTTGGGGATGCTAGTTTTGCTATGTCTACTACTTGTTGCAACGATCATGATTGGGGTGACTCTTCTTATGACCTTGAAAATTTATTTAAGCCCCATGATGAATATGAGATTGATAATAGTGTTTGCAATAATGTTAAAGTGGGTTTTGGAGAGGTCGTGACTTTAGTTAATGATAATCCCACTATTTTGGAAGAGTGTCAACTTCACATGCATGTGGATCGTGTTGAGAATATGTGATGTGATAGCTATTTTTTTAAGTTGCCTATTATCCTACATGTAATTATTATGAGAGAGGAAAATATGGTCGTAGAAATTTTTATTTTACTAAATTACCTCTCGTCATGTTGAGATTGCTATCATCTCTTTGTTCTTCCTTGCATATGATAGTTTTTGCTTGCCTTGCAAATTTGTTTGCTTATAATGTGTCTATGCATAGGAAGTATGTTTGACTTAGATGTGTTTGTCACGTGTTCCATGATGCTCTCTTTGCGCTTCAATTCTTGTCTTTCATGTGAGCATCATTAAAATTATCGATGCCTAGCTAACATGCTTTAAAGAAAAGCGCTTGTTGGGAGACAACCCATTATTTTTCCTTGTTGTTATTAAATAAATAATTCATCTAGCTTATGTTTAGATGTGGTTTTATGTTTTAATTAGTGTTTGTGCCAAGTAGAACCTATAGGATCATCTTGGGTGATAGTTAATTTGATCTTGCTGAAAAACAGAAACTTTTACACGCACGAGAATAATTTTAATAAATCACAGGAATATGCTTTTTAGTTGATTATTTTTGAAGTAGATTAATAGACAAATTGCCTAGAACTTCCTATTTTGGTAGGATTTTTAGGGTTCCATAAGTATTCAAAAGTTACATATTGCTACAGACTGTTCTGTTTTTGACAGACTCTGTTTTTCGTGTGTTGTTTGCTTATTTTGATGAATCTATGGCTAGTATCGGGAGGTATGAACCATAGAGAAGTTGGAATACAGTAGGTTTAACACCAATATAAATACAGAATGAGTTAATTACAGTAACTTAAAGTGGTGGTTTGCTTTCTTGTACTAACGGAGCTTACGAGTTTTCTGTTGAGTTTTGTGTTGTGAAGTTTTCAAGTTTTGGGTAAAGATTTGATGGATTATGGAATAAGGAGTGGCAAGAGACTAAGCTTGGGGATGCCCAAGGCACCCCAACGTAAAATTCAAGGACAACCAAAAGCCTAAGCTTGGGGATGCTCCGGAAGGCATCCCCTCTTTTGTCTTCGTCTATTGGTAACTTTACTTGGAGCTATATTTTTATTCACCACATGATATGTGTTTCGCTTGGAGCGTCTTGTATGATATGAGTCTTTGATTTTTAGTGTACCACAATCATCATTTCTGTACACACCTTTTGGGAGAGACACACATGAATCGGAATTTATTAGAATACTCTATGTGCTTCACTTGTATCTTTTGAGCTAGATAATTTTGCTCTAGTGCTTCACTTATATCTTTTTAGAGCACGGCGGTGGTTTTATTTTATAGAAATTATTGATCTCTCATGCTTCACTTATATTATTTTTAGAGTATTTTAGAACAGCATGGTATTTGCTTTGGTTATAAAATTGGTCCTAATATGATGGGCATCCAAGTTGGGTATAATAAAAACTATCATATAGAGTGCATTGAACACTATGATCAATTTGATACTTGATAATTGTTTTGAGATATAGAGGTGGTAATGTTAGAGTCATGCTAGTTGGGTAATTATTAAATTGAGAAATACTTGTCTTAAAGTTGGCAAGTCCCGTAGCATGTACGTATGGTGAACGTTGTGTGACAAATTTGTAGCATGGGTTGTTCTTTTGATTGCCTTCCTTATGAGTGGAGGTCGGGATCACGCGATGGTTAACTCCTACCAACACTTCCCCTAGGAGCATGCATAGTAGTACTTTGCTTCGAGGTCTAATAAACTTTTGCAATAAGTATATGAGTTCTTTATGACTAATGTGAGTCCATGGATTATACGCATTCTTACCCTTCCATCATTGCTAGCCTCTACGGTATCGTGCATTGCCCTTTCTCACCTTGAGAGTTGGTGCAAACTTCGCCGGTGCATCCAAACCCCGTGATATGATACGCTCTATCACACATAAACCTCCTTATATCTTCCTCAAAACAGCCACCATACCTACCTATCATGGCATTTTCATAGCCATTCCAAGATATATTGCCATGCAACTTTCCACTGTTCCGCTTATTATGACACGCTCCATCATTGTCATATTGCTTTTGCATGATCATGTAGTTGACATCGTATTTGTGTCAAGGCCACCTTCATAATTCTTTCATACATGTCGCTCTTGATTCATTGCATATCCCGGTATACCGCCGGAGGTATTCACATAGAGTCATATTTTGTTCTAAATATTGAGTTGTAACTCTTGAGTTGTAAATAAATAAAAGTGTGATGATCTTCATTATTAGAGCATTGTCCCAAGTGAGGAAAGGATGATTGAGACTATGATTCCCCCACAAGTCAGGATGAGACTCCAGACTTTATGAAAAATAAAATAGGCCAAAGAAGCCCAAATAAAAAAATATAAAAAAGAGGCCAAAGAAGCCCACCAAAATAAAAAAATGAGAGAAAAAGAGAGAATGGACAATGTTACTATCCTTTTTCCACACTTGTGCTTCAAAGTAGCACCACGATCTTCATGATAGAGAGTCTCCTATGTTGTCGCTTTCATGTACTAGTGGGAATTTTTCATTATAGAACTTGGCTTGTATATTCCAATGATGGGCTTCCACAAAATTCCCTAAGTCTTCGTGAGCAAGAAAGTTGGATGCATACCCACTTAGTTTCTTTTGTTGAGCTTTCATACATTTATAGCTCTAGTGCATCCGTTGCATGGCAATCCCTACTCCTCGTATTGACATCAATTGATGGGCATCTCCATAGCCCGTTGATTAGCCGCGTCAATATGAGACTTTCTCCTTTTTTTGTCTTCTCCACACAACCTCCATCATCATATTCTATTCCATCCATAGTGCTATATCCATGGCTTACGCTCATGTATTGCTTGAGAGTTGAAAAAGCTGAAGCACGTTAAAAAGTATGAACCAATTGCTTGCCTGAAACCGGGGTTGTGCATGATGGGAGTATTTTGTTTGACGAAAATGAAGCATGGCCTAACTATATGATTTTGTAGGGATAAGCTTTCTTTGGCTATGTTATTTTGATAAGACATGATTACTTGTTAGTATGCTTGAAGTATTGCTATTTTAATGTTAATATGAACTTTTATCTTGAATCATTTGGATCTGAACATTCATGCCACAGTAAAGAAAATTACATTGAGAAATATGCTAGGTAGCATTCCACATCAAAAAAATTGTTTTTGACATTTACCTACTCGAGGACGAGCAGGAATTAAGCTTGGGGATGCTTGATACGTCTCCAACGTATCTATAATTTTTGATAGTTCCATGCTACTATATTACCTGTTTTGGATGTTTATGGGCTTTACTAATCACTTTTATATTATTTTTGGGACTAACCTATTAACCGGAGGCCCAGCCCAAATTGTTGTTTTTTTGCCTATTTCAGTGTTTCGCAGAAAAGGAATATCAAACGGAGTCCAAACGGAATGAAACCTTCGGGAGAGTTATTTTTGGAACAAAACACAATCCAGGAGACTTGGAGTGGACGTCAAGAAGCAAACGAGGAAGCCACGAGGCAGGGAGGTGCGCCCCCCACCCTTGTGGGCCCCTCGTGGCTCCCCTGACCGACTTCCTTCACCTATATATATATATCCACATACCCTGAAAACATCCAGGAGCACCACGAAACCGTATTTCCACCGCCGCAACCTTCTGTACCTGTGATATCCCATCTTGGGGCCTTTTCCGGCGCTCCGCCGGAGGGGGAATCGATCACGGAGGGCTTCTACATCAACGCCAAAGCCTCTCCGATGAAGTGTGAGTAGTTTACCATAGACCTTCAGGTCCATAGTTATTAGCTAGATGGCTTCTTCTCTCTCTTTGAATCTCAATACAAAGTTCTCTTCGATCTTCTTGGAGATCTATTCGATGTAACTCTTTTTGCAGTGTGTTTGTCAAGATCCGATGAATTGTGGGTTTATGATCAAGTTTATCTATGAGAAATATTTGAATCTCCTCTGAATTCTTTTATGTATGATTTGTTATCTTTGCAAGTCTCTTCGAATTATCAGTTTGGTTTGGCCAACTAGATTGATCTTTCCTGCAATGCGAGAAGTGCTTAGCTTTGGGTTCAATCTTGCGGTGTCCTTTCATAGTGATAGGAGGGGCAGCAAGGCACGTATTGTATTGTTGCCATCGAGGATAAAAGGATGGGGTTTATATCATATTGCTTGAGTTTATCCCTCTATATCATGTCATCTTGCCTAATGCGTTACTCTATTCTTATGAACTTAATACTCTAGATGCATGCTGGATATCGGTCGATGTGTGGAGTAATAGTAGTAGATGCAAAATCGTTTCGATCTACTTGTCGCGGACGTGATGCCTATATACATGATCATGCCTAGATATTCTCATAACTATGCATTTTTCTATCAATTGGTCGACAGTAATTTGTTCACCCACTGTAATACTTATGCTATCTTGAGAGAAGCCACTAGTGAAACCTATGGCCCCCGGGTCTATTTTCCATCATATAAGTTTCCGATCTACTTTATTTTGCAATCTTTACTTTCCAATCTACATCATAAAAATACCAAAATATTTATCTTAATATTATCTCTATCATATCTAATTTTGCAAGTGGCCGTGAAGGGATTGACAACCCCTTTACCGCGTTGGTTGCAAGGTTCTTGATTGTTTGTGTAGGTACGAGGGACTTGCGTGTAGCCTCCTACTGGATTGATACCTTGGTTCTCAAAAACTGATGGAAATACTTACACTACTTTGCTGCATCACCCTTTCCTCTTCAAGGGGAAACCAACGCAATGCTCAAGAGGTAGCAGGGGGCTTGCCGGAGAGGGGGCTTGCCGGAGAGGGGGCTTGCCGGAGAGGTACCCCACCATCTATCTTAGGGTTTAGGGTGGGGGCGGTGGTCGCTAGCAGTGGGGAGTTGTTTCTGGGAGGGCGGGGCGGCGCGGGAGCTACTTCATGTAGCCGAATCTAGGACTTGGTTCAAACAACGAAGAAAGGGGGGAAACTCGTAGCATGAATCTAGGACTTGACTCAAACAGGAAATAACAGGGGGAAAGTAGTAGAGACTGGATACCCAACCGGTCTCTTAGTTGAAAAGGGAAATAAAGGGAAAAGGCAGTACAAACTAGATAAGGAACAGATCTATTATTGGTTGAAAAAAGGATAGAAAGTGGCGGTTGGTTGAAAAGTTAACAGAGTATGTCCAGGATTAGATTTGCTTCCCTCACATAGTAAAAGGTCTCTAGGATTAGATTTGCCGCCCTCACAGAGTATGAACAAACTCGGTATCACCACTTTATGCCTCCTTGTAGGTACATTGTGCTGATGCATCCACCATCGCATGTCCTTATACCAACTTTTTGCTGTTGTTAATGTAAGGGTGCATGTAAAATGAAGCGATCACACTGTTACCTTAAGGACATGTCTAACCAGTGTTATTGTTAATCTAATGCCTCCAATGATATGATGCAATTAAACTGTGTTACGAATGGTACTCCTGTTATTTTACCCAGTATGACAAGAAGTTGCTTCTTTATGCTACTGAGTGTCCTGGTGTCCCCATGGTCCCATGCCCTTGAACCAACTCTTTAGCTGCTGTTGATCTAATGTATCTGGTAAACAAGCAATGCCACCATCAAAGTAATCACATATTTAACGAATGTCATTATTGATCATAATGCTTCTGATAACATGAAGCATTGCTGACATTTTAAAATTTCTACTGTCCTTGCGTGATTGCCATGAACATAATCAAGATGCTTCTTTTCATTTCTTGTATGTTTTCTAGCTTGTTCTTGACCAGGAACTGTTTTCTTTCTATCTTTTTGTGCAGATAGGGATATCCATTTCACCTTGTTGCTATTGTGACCTTTTGGTGAACTGCACAAAACACTTTTTTTGGAATGAGTGTCTTGTGCAGTTCAACTAAAATGTCACGTGGGCAACATCTCTCAATTTTGGTGGAACTGCACAAAATGGTGACTGGAGTTTCCAAAATCTCCACCAAATTGTGCTGGTAATCTCGTGCAACATTTTATTAGCCTTTGCAAGATGAGCCTTCACTTTCACCACAATGGCACTTTATTTTAGTGGAACTGCACAAAAGGATAAGCAAATTATAGTTGCACCTTACATGAGCAGTACAACCAACCTTAATGTTGCTCAATTTTAATGCAACTACTAAAGAAGAACCTGCTAGCTCATGAGAGCAAGTACTTCTTGCTAGATGAATGATGCAATCTTTGCTTCATTTCAGGTGAACTGCGGAAAAGGCGCATGAATTGAATCATGGAGCTTCAGGTTGACCTCATCCGAGTGGAATTGCGGCTTCAGCAGATCAAGTCATGGCGGTATAGGGCCCCTCAAATCGGTCAGTCATTGTCCTTTATCAACATGATTGTGATTTGTCATACTGTGCTAACATTGTATTTTTAAATAAAGCTATTCTATCGAAATCTTTTCTCGTTTTGGAAATAAAGTTTGCTTCAACTAGTGCCACTATTATAGTAATCATGATCTTTCTTATCTGTGCAAACAGGAATACTCAATTACAGATGTTGTGATGGTCAAGAGCATTCGCCAAGTTCTTGAGTTGTATGACACGGCTAGCCAAGATGGATTTAATCCCGATATTCACTTTATCAAAATTCTCTAATGGATTGGTTTTGAATCTTGTAAGATGGGAATCAATGAGATGTGTAGGCATCTTTGTTGTACTTTTTATTTGAATCTTATTTGTTGGTTTTGAATCTTGCAAGCTGGGAATCAATGAGATGTGTAGGCATCTTTATTGTACTTACTATTTGAATCTTATTTGTTTGTTATGAATCTTGCAAGCTGGGAAACACAACATGATGATGCAGAGGACAGCAACCATAACAAACAGTTCAAACTTGGTAGTATTGTCTGTTTGAAAGTGCGACAAATGTGCCGATCGTGTGCGTCCTGGGAATAATAGTTCTAATTGTTCTACATGTTGATCCTATGGCACTGATAGAACGAGCCAATGCATTTCTTGTTTTAAGAATAATTTTAACTAAAGGAAATTAAATTTAAGTAAAGTGACCACTAACACTTGTTATTACAGTAGCAATACAGACCCGCTCGTGAACCGACGTGTGGCCAGAATAGGTTTCTTAATGGAGGCATTTGAATGCGCCAAGGGTGCATGTTCTGCCAGGCGTGCATCGAGCGAGGGAGGGGTAGTAACTCTTGTCGCCTGTACACACTCAGTTTACTATTGAATCCAGTTCCCCAAGAGCTGAAAAACAAACTGTTGTCGCTGCCTACCCATTGGTTCACTTGAAGAGACTCCAATGGCGATCCGAGGGGTGAGCCTGCTAGATATGGACTTCAACAAGGAGTTCACCTTTGAGTTCTCCGTTTAGTCCCATGGTTGCACCAAGTTGAATGTGATGTACACCAATGATCCGAACTCGGTGAAGCTCTGCCTCAACAAGTTCAAGCAGTACCTACAGGACAAGAAACCACAAGGTCGGAGGACTAGACCTTGCGCCCATCCATTCGTCTCCTGACAGGGACCAACGGATCGCCGTCGCCCAGGTATGCGTGTGGGACGAGGTTCTCGTCTACCACTACTGTAGGGCCATCATAGGTTTTGGAGCGTTCATCTGTTTCATTGGCAGCGCTGACTGCACCTTCGCTACGTTGGAGAGAAGGAAGAACGCGACGATTCGGCCATCTAGTGCAACAAGCTTGTCGACAGCCAGAAGCAATACAAGATCATTGGCAACGGGCAGGAGAAGGACTCTGTGGTTGACCTCACCAAGACCATCATTGACCCCTACTACGCCAACATGAAAGAAGACAATGATACCAAGGACCTGAACACATGGGAGGTACCTCTGAATCTAGCCTACATAACCTACGCGACCAAGGACGCATACGCATGCTACGACGTGTACATGCGGATCTTGGACATGAGGGTGTGTCTGCCTCCCGTAACCGACGAGTACACGGACAGCCGCTGAGGGAGTCCTAGACTAGGGGGTGTCCGGATAGCCGAACTATCAACATTGGTCGGACTCCAAGACTATGAAGATACAAGATTGAAGACTTCGTCCCGTGTCCGGATGAGACTTTCCTTGGCGTGGAAGGCAAGCTTGGCAATACGGATATGTAGATCTCCTACCATTGTAACCGACTCTGTGTAACCCTAGCCCTCTCCGGTGTTTATATAAACCGGAGGGTTTTAGTCCATAGGACGAACAACAATCATACCATAGGCTAGCTTCTAGGGTTTAGCCTCCTTGATCTCGTGGTAGATCCACTCTTGTACTACCCATATCATCAATATCAATCAAGCAGGAGTAGGGTTTTACCTCCATCGAGAGGGCCCGAACCTGGGTAAAAACATCGTGTCCCTTGTCTCCTGTTACCATCCGCCTAGACGCACAGTTCGGGACCCCCTACCCGAGATCCGCCGGTTTTGACACCGACATTGGTGCTTTCATTGAGAGTTCCTCTGTATCGTCACCTATAGGCCCGATGGCTCCTTCGATCATCAACAACGACGCGGTCTAGGGTGAGACTTTTCTCCCCGGACAGATCTTCGTATTCGGCGGCTTTGCACTGCGGGCCAATTCGCTTGGCCATATGGAGCAGATCGAAAACTACGCCCCTGGCCATCAGGTCAGATTTGGAAGTTTGAACTATACGGCTGACATCCGCGGAGACTTGATCTTCGATGGATTCGAGCCACAGCCAAGCGCGCCGCACTGTCACGATGGGCATGATTTAGCTCCGTTGCCGGACAGTGCCCTGGAGGCCGCACACGAGTCCGCTCCGACCCTTAATTCGGAGCCGACTGCGCAGATCGAGGATGGGTGGCTAGACACCGCCTCGGGGGATGCTACCTCTACGGCGATGGAGCCGAATACCGACCCTGTCCCTTGTGAAGCTCGTGATTCCGAGGTGCCGGACTCCTCGCCGGACTCCGAACCTCCCGTGCCCCTACCAATCGAATCCGATTGGATGCCGATCATGGAGTTCACCGCTGCGGACATCTTTCAGCACTCGCCTTTTGGCGACATCCTGAATTCGCTAAAGTATCTCTCGTTATCAGGAGAGCCCTGGCCGGATCACGGTCAGGACGGTTGGGATGCGGACGACGAAGAAATTCAAAGCCCACCCACCACCCACTTTGTAGCCACTGTCGACGACCTAACCGACATGCTAGACTTCGACTCCGAAGACATCGACGGTATGGACGACGATGCCGGAGACGACCAAGAACCAGCGCCTACTGGGCACTGGAAAACCACCTCAACTCACGATGTATACATGGTGGATACACCAAAAGGAAGCAATAACGAGGAACAACGGGACGCGGTCAAGGACAATTCCCCCAAAAAATAGCCAAAACGGCAACGCAAGCGCCGCCCAAAGTCCCGCCTCAATAACAACAGCACCCACAGAGACCCAGCCGTAGAGCAGGGCGAACCAGTGGATGACGAACATGCCACCAAGCAACCGTCCGAACAGGATGAATTGGACGAGCAACCCATCCCCGGCGAAAACAACAGTCCAGATGATCTCACGCTGGACACATCACCGGAGCACACGAACCTCCACAAAAGGCTCGTCGCCACTGCAAGAAGTTTGAAGAAGCAGAAGCGGAAGCTCAAAACAGCGGAAGATGTACTCAGTATGAGATGGAGCAAAGTACTCAAGACCGCAAATAAATACGGCGATAGTCACCAAGCAAAGAGCTACCCGAAGCGCAGGTTGTTGCCCGAATTTGACGAGGAGGCCGTAGAGCCCCCACAGTCAAAAAACAAAGAGGCCGCCTGGTCGGATAGACGACCAGATGACAGGCTAAGAGCGGCAAGCGGCGCCGCACACAAGCCGCACACGATCCACATAAGGATCCTCGCAAAAGGATGGCCCGCCAGATCCATCTATGGGCCAAGAAAGAAGGCTCCAGGAGCAACACAACACGCCGAGTGTTTGAAAATAACGGTACACCTAAATCTGAGGCGCCAAGACACCCCTATGTTTCACCGATGAGGTATTGGATCATGAATTTCAGTGGGATTCAAGCCCATAAACATAGAGGCATATGACGGAACAATGCACTTTGAGTGCGGATTGAGGATTATATCCTACACATACATATGGCTAGAGGAGATGATCTCCATGCCATAAAATACCTACCTGTAGGATCGAAAGTATGTCTAGAGGGGGGGTGATTAGACTACTTGACAATATAAAAATTTAGCCTTTTGATTAAGACAAGTTTTTGGCAGATTCACAATGATGATCAAGTCAAGTATCACCCTACACATGCAATTCTAGAGTATAGGCAGCGGAAAGTAAATTGCACATGTAGTAAAGAGAGGTGGAGAAGAGCAAACGCAATTTGGAGACACGGAGATTTTTCTCGTGGTTCCGATAGGTGGTGCTATCGTCAATCCACGTTGATGGAGACTTCAACCCACGGAGGGTAACGGCTGCGAGAGTCCACGGAGGGCTCCACCCACGAAGGGTCCACGAAGAAGCAACCTTGTCTATGCCATCATGGCATACGCCCACGGAGGACTAGCCTTACTCGGGGTAGATCTTCACGAAGTAGGCGATCTCCTTGCCCTTACAAACTTCTTGGTTCAACTCCACATCTCGACGGAGGCTCCCAAGCGACACCTAACCAATCTAGGAGGCACCACCCTCCAAAAGGTAATAGATGGTGTTGATGATGATGAACTCCTTGCTCTTGTGCTTCAAATGATAATCTCCCCAACACTCAACTCTCCTCACTGATTTGGTTGTGGTGGAAGAAAGGATTGAGTGGAAAGCAACTTGGGAAGGCTAGAAATCAAGTTTCATATGGTGGGAGTGGAGCAACTTGATCTCAACACAAGGGTAGGTAGTTTTCTTCTCGTAAATGTAAGGTAGGAGTGGTAGTTCTTTTCGATGGCTCTCTCCACGAATGAAGAGGAGGTGGAGGGTATTTATAGCCTCCACACAAAATCCAACTGTTACACACATTTGACCAATCTCGGTCGGACGAAGTTGACAACTCGGTGAGACCGAAAGTTCAAATCTTGTGAGCGTTGGGATTTTCGTGGGACCGAAAATACAATCTCGGAAGTCCGATTCTTCCAAAGACTAGGGTTTGCCAATCTCGGTGGGACCGACTTTATCATCTCGGTGACACCGATATGATGATGTAAAGATTCTGAAGCTTGGCAACACTAGTTTCGTGAGACCGAGTTTGGAATCGGAAAATCCGAAATTTCTAGGGTTTGGCTATATGGCTGAGGTGGTTCATCTCGGTGTGACTGAGTTTATGGAATCGGTGGGACCGAGATTACTTATGAGTGTATGTTGGAATGAAAGATTGCCGATGGTTTGGGAGATGTATCACTAAGCACTTTGAGCAACCAGATCATTAACATAGCCTCATCCCCTTTTAATAGTATTGGCTTTCCTATAGACTCAATGTGATCTTGGATCACTAAACCAAAAATGGAGTCTTGAGCTTTTGCCAATGTTTTCCTTAGCATTTTGAGGGGTCCACTTCTTCAGTCATTGCCATACCCATATCAATGAACTTTCGAAATGATTCTCAAGAAACTATTAGTTCAATGATATATATGTTGTTATTAATTACCAAAACCACCCGGGATTAGTTGCACTTTCAATCTCCCCTTTTGGTAATTGATGACAACATATAGATCAAAGCTTCGACAAATGATATAATCAATGAATAATATAAATCGCTTTGAGAAGTATGTGATAAGCAAGAGCTCCCCCTAAATTTGTGCATTATTTAAGATTTGTGTTTGAATGCAAATGCACAATCGATTAGGATCATGGGTCACTCTTCCATGTCACATACATCTTGGTGGAGCGCACAAAATGATAAGAATGAATAGCATGCACCCAATCACCAAGACATGAGTAAATGATCATACAAGATATGAATGGCATATGATAAGCATTAAGCACACATTAAGGCATAGTACGACCAAGCACTCATCAAAGTAGAGCAAACGTAGTATCAAACACACGGAATGTCTCGAAAAACTCAAAAGTATCTCAAAAAGACCGCAAATGAAACGAAAGAGCAAAAGCGAGCACTCTCTCTCTCGAAGTCCTATGATCTATACAATTTCTCCCCCTTTGGCAACAAGTTACCAAAAGTTCGAAAGGTATAGAGCTAAACGTCACTAGGGACTCTCACTGGCGGCTCTGTGCAGGTTGATGGAGTTGAGATGGCTGCATCTCGCAAAGGCTTGGTTGAAGTCTGTGGAGCTGGAGGAGTGGTCACCGAGCTGGAGCCGGAACCGATGGAGCTGTGGAGGTGCCGAGGCTGTAGTCCCGTGTCATCCATCGAATAGCAGTTGATCGGGGGTCTGTAGGAACCGAGCAGGCTGCTCATAATCATCTGGACTAGGTCATCTTGCATCTCCTGCATGAGCTCTCGCCTTCTCCTCTTTGCTTCCTCGATATCTCGCCTCAAGCTTGTTGACAGTGACTTGCACTTGATCACTTGACATCGAGCATGGAACTTGTCTTCAACAATCCTCTCAAGACTCTCCCGAGATCGCACAATGCTGGCCAGCGTTGTTCAATCCTCCGGTAGCTTCAAGGAGCTGCTCTCCAACACTCTTGGGTTTAGGCTGCTGCTTCGCTGCTTCCTTCTCAGCTTTAGCTTTCTTGGCAGCTTCACTCTTTGCTTGACCTTCAACAGACGTTGGATCATCCTCATCATCACAACTTCATTGTCCTCATGCTCAGGCTGCGATGGCAAGTGTGGTCTATCCAACAAGTAGGTGCCCGTGCCAAACTTGGCATTGATAAGCATCTGAATGTGCGGGCAAATCCACATGACCTCTTCCGTCTGCTGCAGTCCTCTTGATAGTCTCAACTATCGTGTCCATCACCTTGAAAGGTGCCTTCGATCAAGTATATGCAGCATGTTGATAGAATAGCCTCTTATCATGCGATGATCTCGGACTTGGGCATCAAGGTATGCCTCAAAATAGTGTTTGTGGTAGGTAGACCTGCTCGAGATGATACATCGAGCCGAGCTTCAGATTTCCACATCCTTAGCTGGTACCTCATTGTACATATTCCTCATAGACTCATGGTTTTTCTTGGGAATACCATAGACATCAACATCATCCTCTCTCAAGACTGGAGCATTCAGAAGTGCTGCCCATTCTTCAACAAATGAAGAGAATCTTTGGCCTTCAGTCATCCATACAATCCCGCCATCCGGATAGAAATGAGTGTGGCATAGAATTGCATGATCATCTCATCATTCCAAGTCGCGACCGACCAACGAAATCTGCAACACCACATGCGGTGAAGCTCTCATGCACATGTGGAAAGAAGTCTCTGTGCTCTTCACTATCAATATATGCCCGATCAACATAGCGAGTGTCTCGCAATAATGGGCTTCTTGTCCATAAGCACAGTCTCATAGAAGTCCTGCTGCTCTCGGTGTGGAACCTTGGATCTACAAAGCAGTCCTTCTCCTCACAAAGATATGGATCAGCTTGTCTCCATAGCCCGAGACCTCTATCCTTTCTTTCCTTCATGTTTTCAGCTCGAGGATGAGCATCATTGTGAATTGGCAATTTCGACGGAGTTTCAAGAACACAGTGCCTCATCATCCGACTCATTGGTGGCACATTGTCTTTCTTCTTCTCTGAAGCTGGGATGTTCCTCCCAGTTTTCTTGGGCTTGGCAGCAGGCTTGGCTTGAGCTGCCTTTGCTGGAGCAGATGGCTTGGGCTTTGAAGGTGCTCCTGCCCTGATGGCATCACCCATCAACTTAGGCTTCTAAGGAGGCTGGGGTGCTTCCTCATCATCATCATCATCTGCTGCTTCATCATGCACAATCCTCTTCCTCTTTGAAGTTTTCTTCACCTTGCTGGAAGTTTCCTCTTCCATACTTAGCTTCTTGGCAACAGTGGATTTCTTCACTTTACTGGTGCCTTTCTTGGTTTGTTGCCCTTGATGCTCTTTGGCAACCACTTTCCTCTTTGGCTTAGAGGAGATCTATTCCTCAGCTATGAAATCAGAATCTTCTTCATCAGAATTCTTCTTCTTCCTGGCCCTGGTGGCAGCAGGAGGCAAACCACTTGGTGTGCTCCTCTCACCATCATCTGAAAAGCTGCTGGCCTCAGTACTAGTGCCCGCCTCGAATATCAGCAATTGGTGATTCAGACTGCTCGCTGTCACCGCATCGACATGGCCGACAACTTTGTGAATAGATTAGGTGTAGGCGAGAATAGAAGAGTTATCACAAACTGCGAAGATTTTGCAAAAAATGAGTTCAAATTTCAGTTTTAGGTTTTCACAGAATGCATTTCGGTCGATCGAGTCTAAAATTCGTGAATCCAAGTGTCCTAACGAAGCATTCACACCACTTTCGGTTGGACCGATGTGGGTTTCGATCTGCCGAAAACACTAGGGTTTCACTAAATCCTCATTTCGTCACACCGATTTGCACAACTTCGGTTGGACCGAAAAGTGCAAAGGCAATGGCCAGAGGCCAAATCGGTCATACCGAGAATGTAGAATCGGTCTCACCGAGATGTGTTCGCGGAAACCTAACCCTAAAACTTTTACTCGAATTTCGTTCTAAGAACTAATCTGCTAGATAGGAAGATCTCAAACATGGCAAGATGCTAGGCAAACCAATCGTGTATAGAGTCGGAGATGGGAACACGAGAGGGATCGAAACTCACCCTAACTTGGTGGAGTTTCTCTACGGCGGCAACGGCGCGGAGAGAATGTCCGTTGACGGCGACGGAGACCTGCGGCGAGGGCGCACAGGCGACGACGGAGACGATCCGGAGACCACGGCGACGGCAGCAAGGGGTTTGGGGGCGAGGCGTTTTGAAGAAGGAATCAACGCGCGCTGCCCTCAGATATATATACCCTTTTGCTGTCGGTGGGACCGAGTTGTAAAACTCGGTGGCACCGAGATGGATAACTGCAAGCAGTTTCACACTTCGGTCACGCCGAAATTCACAACTCGGTTTCACCGAGGTGAAAACCTAGATCAATCCAAGTGCTTTCCGTCTGTCCGAGTGTGAGTGGGTTGGTCTGACCGAAATTACTTAGAAGGTTTTGGAAGTTTAGCCCTAGATGGATCGGTGGCTCCGAGTGCTCCTCACTCGGTGGGTCCGAAAATGACTTGATCAAAGTTTGTGATATAAGCATGAATAGACTTTGAGACAAGAAAGCATAGATAGCTAGGGGAGGAACTTAGGCATTCTTGTCCATCCATTTGGTCAAAAAGAAAATCCAAAAGACCAAAGCAACAAATGGATGTCCTTGAATGGATAAAATCATGCATCCAACATGCTCACACAATAAGATAGCAAGTGAAATATGTGTCAAACATGCACAAACAAAACACTAGCTACTATCACACAATTTGTCGATGACTAGGTCATCTATATATGAGTATATTGACTTAGGAGTCAAATGAGAACATTTGATCATAGGTCATACTCATCGTTTAAGCACAAGTGGGGTTACCACTTTTTCATAAAGCATTAATGTGTTCACATCATTTGAAGATGCTTTGGCTCAATTCTTTAGAGCAAAGCTCCCCTAGATGTGAGAACCCTTTTAAAGGGTCAAACTAACCTTGGGTTGTCGAGAAGACTTCATGTAGATGTTGAAGATGTGGATGCTCAATGTTGATGAAGATCATCAAGAGTTGGGAGCAATCCTTTGGATTCGGGCACTTTCAATACCTACATGGGTTAGTCCCACAAGGAACAAACAAGGATATCCATGGACATAGATTGGAGTTCACAATTGATGATGTCCATGAAAGCAATGATTACCTTGTCCCTTGACTTACCAACAAGAGGGTTTGTGACTCCATGAACTAGTGCAGGATGTGGAAGTTGATTGCACAAGTTCTTGCCAAAATGAATGTGAGTGAAGTATGTTGGCGGAGTCACCCTCAAGAACTCTCTAGTTCTTCTTCTTCGGGATCCACATCATCTTGATGGGAATCCTTGGGGTAGTAGTTGAGCTCGACGAAGTAGAACTTGACGTTTCCTTGGGAACCCACTTGACCATGGCCTTAGGTGCTTCAATAAATGCATCAATCTCCTCTTGAAGCTTGTCCTTGCCTTTTAGCTTGTGGTCTTGTGGTGGAAGGTCATCTTGAGCTTGTTCCACATTGGAAGAAGTAGGATCATACTTCTCCTTTTGAGAAACAAACTTTGGAGTGGGATATTGACCTTCTTCCCATTCAACACCCTCGGCGTTGAACTTTCGCTCAAAACCAATTCCTTGATTCTTCCGGTGCCTTCCTTGCTTACTTAACAATTTCCTCAAAGTTCTTGCTTCCGCAAGGCTCTTGTAGACACCTTTCTCTATAATCCCTTTCAATAAACTATTTTCTTGCTCAAGTGTAACTTGGCTTGAAACATTGTTAGTGGAATCAAGAGAACTACTAGAAGCAACAATATTGGATTTAGCATGGTTATTGTTACTACTAGATGAAGAATTTTTCTTATGCTTGTCATGCTTAGTTTTAATAGGTGGCAAGAAATTAGACAAGAGAAGTCGTTTGGCAAGATATGAAGAACTCTTCTTTCAAGATCGTCATTGATAGCTTTTAGAAACTCATGTTCTTGCTCTAGATTGAGCTTCTCAAGCGTAGCTTCTCATGAGATCTTAGGAGCTCTCTATGATCTTCTTGAGTTGTTTCATGAGCTAACTTAAGAGTGTTTAGTTCTTTAGTTAGACGCTCAATCTCCTTCATAGCATTGTCATTCGACTCTTCTCGACTATAAAGACTACTAGCATGTTCATCATTACTAGGCTCACTAGATTTGTCATGTAAAAGCTCATCTTCACCAAGCAAGTCATCCTCATCACTATCAAAGTCAATGAATTCAGGGTGTTTTACCTTGGGGCCTGTAGCCATGAAGCATCTTCCAATTCCCTCATTTGGTGAATCAAATAAGTCATAGGAGTTGGAGTTGGAGGATACGAGAGCAAGACCGGCAACACCTTCATCTTGACTGTATTCGGAGTTGGAGTGATAGCTTCTTTCGGAGTGATTGTCGGAGTCGGAGCCGGAGACCCATTCACCTACATGAGCTTGATGTTTTCTTCTTGTGTAGCTCCTTGATGACTTGTCCTTCCTCTCCGAATCCTTGCTTCTCCGAGAGGATCTTCGCTCATAACGATCATCTCTACTCCTTCTCTCTTTCGAGGTGACTCTTCTCTTGAGCTTCTTCTTCTTGGAGATTCTTCTCTTCTCTTGTGGGGAGCCGAGCACTCATTTGAGTAGTGTCCGGTCTTCCACAATTGTAGCAGTTTCGATCACGACTAGAAGATCTCTTTTCATCATATGATCTAGACTTTGAGCTTCTTTCCTTGCTTCTACTCTTGTAGAATTTGTTGAAGTTCTTCACCATTAGGCTTATCTCTTCATTGGAAACTATCTTGTCACTTGAGGTTGTGGGAGCATCACTTGTAGCTTTGTAAGCACCACTTGACTTGTTGTGAAGCTCTTCCTTATCTTTAAGTGTCATCTCATGAGCAACAATTCTTCCAATGACTTGGTAGGCTTGAGATTCTTGTAGTTTGGCATCATTTGGATCAAAGTGCACACGGTGTCATACTTTCCATCCAAAGCTCTGAGAATCTTCTTGATGATGAATCGGTCGGTCATTTCTTCGCTTCCTAAGCCGGCAATCTCATTTGTGATGAGAGCAAGCCTAGAGTACATTTCAGCGACTCCTTCACCTTCCTTCATCTTGAACTTGTCAAGTTGACCTTGAAGAACATCTAGCTTTGATTCCTTCACGGACTCGGTACCTTCGTGCATTTCGACCAAAGTATCCCAAATCTCTTTTGCATTCTCAAGACGGCTGATTTTGTTGAACTCCTCGGGACACAAAGCATTGAAGAGAATGTCACAAGCTTGAGCATTGTTTTGCAACATCCGCAATTCATCCGCTGTAGCTTCACGATCCGGAACTTTTCCTTCCTCAAGAACTCACCTTGCAAGCCAACACAAATAATGCCCCATGCGGCGGGGTTATGTCCAAGAATATGCATTTTCATTTTATGCTTCCAACTAGCAAAATTTGAACCATCAAAGTAAGGACCTCTCTGAAAATTACCCTCACTAGACGCCATACTCTCCTAGGTTGTGAAACCAAGCTTATGGAGTCCAATGCAATGGAAACCAATACAATGGAGACCAAAGCTCGATACCACTTGTAGGATCGAAGTATGTCTAGAGGGGGGGTGATTAGACTACTTGACAATATAAAAATTCAGCCTTTTGATTAAGACAAGTTTTTGGCAGATTCACAATGATGATCAAGTCAAGTATCACCCTACACATGCAATTCTAGAGTATAGGCAGCGGAAAGTAAATTGCACATGTAGTAAAGAGAGGTGGAGAAGAGCAAACGCAATTTGGAGACACGGAGATTTTTCTCGTGGTTCCGATAGGTGGTGCTATCGTCAATCCACGTTGATGGAGACTTCAACCCACGGAGGGTAACGGCTGCGAGAGTCCACGGAGGGCTCCACCCACGAAGGGTCCACGAAGAAGCAACCTTGTCTATGCCATCATGGCATACGCCCACGGAGGACTAGCCTTACTCGGGGTAGATCTTCACGAAGTAGGCGATCTCCTTGCCCTTACAAACTTCTTGGTTCAACTCCACATCTCGACGGAGGCTCCCAAGCGACACCTAACCAATCTAGGAGGCACCACCCTCCAAAAGGTAATAGATGGTGTTGATGATGATGAACTCCTTGCTCTTGTGCTTCAAATGATAATCTCCCCAACACTCAACTCTCCTCACTGATTTGGTTGTGGTGGAAGAAAGGATTGAGTGGAAAGCAACTTGGGAAGGCTAGAAATCAAGTTTCATATGGTGGGAGTGGAGCAACTTGATCTCAACACAAGGGTAGGTAGTTTTCTTCTCGTAAATGTAAGGTAGGAGTGGTAGTTCTTTTCGATGGCTCTCTCCACGAATGAAGAGGAGGTGGAGGGTATTTATAGCCTCCACACAAAATCCAACCGTTACACACATTTGACCAATCTCGGTCAGACCGAAGTTGACAACTCGGTGAGACCGAAAGTTCAAATCTTGTGAACGTTGGGATTTTCGGTGGGACCGAAAATACAATCTCGGTAAGTCCGATTCTTCCAAAGACTAGGGTTTGCCAATCTCGGTGGGACCGACTTTATCATCTCGGTGACACCGATATGATGATGAAGGATTCTGAAGCTTGGCAACACTAGTTTCGTGAGACCGAGTTTGGAATCGGAAAATCCGAAATTTCTAGGGTTTGGCTATATGGTGAGGTGGTTCATCTCGGTGTGGTGAGTTTATGGAATCGGTGGGACCGAGATTACTTATGAGTGTATGTTGGAATGAAAGATTGCTGATGGTTTGGGAGATGTATCACTAAGCACTTTGAGCAACCAGATCATTAACATAACCTCATCCCTTTTAATAGTATTGGCTTTCCTATAGACTCAATGTGATCTTGGATCACTAAACCAAAATGGAGTCTTGAGCTTTTGCCAATGTTTTCCTTAGCATTTTGAGGGTCCACTTCTTCAGTCATTGCCATACCCATATCATCGAACTTTCTGAAATGATTCTCAAGAAACTATTAGTTCAATGATATATATGTTGTTATTAATTACCAAAACCACCCGGGGATTAGTTGCACTTTCACTACCCCTCAAGCTCAAAGGGCCAGCTCGGCATTGGCTCAAAAGCCTCCCAGAAAATACCATTGGAAGTTGGGAAGAGCTCGAGGATATGTTTCGAGCAAATTTTCAGGGGACTTATGTCCGCCCTCCGGATGCAGACGATTTAAGTCACATAACTCAACAGCCCGGAGAGTCAGCACGCAAATTATAGAACAGGTTCCTCACCAAAAAGAACCAAATAGTTGACTGTCCGGACACCGAAGCCTTAGCAGCCTTTAAACATAACGTCCGAGACGAATGGCTCGGCCAGGAAAAGCCGAGAACAATGGCCGCGCTAACAAGCCTCATGACTCGCTTTTGCACGGGGGAAGATAGTTGGCTGGCAAGATGCAGCACCAGCGGCCCGAGTATATCCGAGGTCAGGGATGGAACTGGGAAACCACGACGCAGAAAAGATCAGCGCCAGACTAAGGAAAATGGCCCAAAGAGCACGGCGGTCAATGCCGGGTTCAAAAGCTCTCGGCCGAATAACAAAACACTGCCTCTTAAGGACAACAGTGACGAGCTATCCAACCTAAACAAAATCTTGGACGGGATATGTCAAGTCCACAGTACCCCCGGGAAGCCTGCAAACCATACCCACAGAGATTGTTGGGTCTTCAAGTAGTCCGGCCGACTTAACGCCAAACACAAGGGGCTCGACACACCAAGCGAAGACGACGACGAAGCCCACAAGCAGAGCGCCGGAAAACAGAAGACTTTCCCACAAGAAGTCAAAATAGTGAACTCACTTCAAGTGATAACAAGGAAAAATAGTGCGGCACCTACTAAGGCACGCGCCGCACGGTCCACCCCAGCGGAGTCCCGAAATTGGACGTCAAAACCAATTACTTTCGACCATCAGGATTACTCCAGAAGTATTCGAAACGCAGGATGGACTGCTTTGATATTGGATCCTATAATCGACGAACTACAATTTACACAAGTCCTAATGGATGGCGGCAGTGATATAAACCTGCTATACCAGGACACCATCCGCAGAATGGGGATTGACCCTACCAAAATTCGCCATAGCAGCACTTCCTTTAAAGGAGTGACCCCAGGCCCTTATGCCAACTGTACGGGCTCTTTACTACTAGAGGTTGTGTTCGGTTCATCCGACAACTTCCGTCGCGAAAAGCTAATCTTCCATATCGCCCCATTCAAAAGTAGCCATCAAGCACTATTGGGACGCGAAGCTTTCGCCCGCTTTAACGCAATACCGCATTACGCGTCTCTTGCACTTAAAATGCCCGGTCTACGCGGTATCATCTCATTGAAGGGAAACTTCGAGTGTTCCTCGACCGCGGAAAAACGTGAGACTGCCTTGACAGCCACACACTAATACGTCTTTGCTGATCAAAGCTCCTAAAACAGGTCATTCAGACCCCGGACACGGTTAAGCAAGTCCGGTATAAATAAACAAGGGGCTTATTAGCCGCATACCCCTTTACAAGGGGCCGCACGCATGAACAATGAGAGCCACTAAGGCTCAATTTTATTCATCTTTTAATCATACTCTGTCTTAAATACATTTTTCGCACGATATTTTTCCAAACTAAGTTCCTCTCTTTTTACAGATGAACAACGTGCTACACCCGCCCAGATACAAAGACAACGGAGACACAAAGCAGACGCAGCGAGGACCCGTTACAAGGATTCTTTTTAGATTAAGACCCTGCGTAAACCTTTTTTATTGTCTCTTGTTGATACACATCCCCCGGTTTCTTACCATAACCGAGGAGGAGGCTGGCGTTTTGGCATCGGCCGCGTCAGAAGCTTTCACGCATACCTGGACACTAGGGGCTTAGGGCATTGTTCTGCCCGTTATCATAAAGACCGAATACCTCAGGGGGTGTTCAGCGTCTCGAGTTAGGCCTTATATGCATCAGCTCCGAATCATGTCTTTGGTCAAATGTTGGGTTTGCCCGGCTCCTGTGTTTTGCTGCCTTACGTTCCGCTCTATCAGCTAACACGGCACTAGGAGAACTACTACGATTGTGCCCCGGTTCGGCCGGGCGAGCACCTCAGTAGAGAAAGCCAAAAACTGACTGTCATGATATAGCGAGAGACTGGTCAACCACTCGATCGACTACCGGAATGTTTAGAATTCCTCCGCTTTGACGAAGGACCGTTTCGGTCAGTGACACGCCCGAAGTTCGAGAGCGCGGTGCCCCTAGGGGCTATACAGTAGCCCCACCATCGAACTCCTATGGCTAAGTGAAAGTGATAAAGCATTATAGTCCGGTTGCCTAGTTTGCCACGCTATCACCTCCTTCAAAGGACCAAGACGTTGGATTAAGTGTGAAAATGCACTTTTTTGCAAACACCCCCGCACCATGTGCATGGGGGCTGAAGCCGAAGACTGCCATCTTTCAGGTTATATATACATATACATTAACGGCCGCACAGGAGATATTTAAATACTTGAACACACAAGTATAAAAAGCCGTTACATTATAAATATGGTTTTACAAATCATACATGTCATTTGAACATAACATTTTTCGAGCACTGCGACTCTATTAAACGAGCACCCTGCAGGACTTCCTCAAAATAGTGCTCGGCGGGTAATCGGCTTCTGTCCGAACCCCGGGATGCAACATCGGTGGCATCCATCTCTGCCCAGCATGTTTTGACACGGGCGAGAGCCATCCGTGCACCCTCTATGTATGCCGACCGCTTCATCGCCTTGATATGCGGCACCACACCAAGAAACTGCTGCAATAAGCCAAAATAACTCTTCGGCTTGGGCCTTTCCGGCCACATATGAGCCACCACATCCTTCATGGCAAGTCCCGACAATCTATTCAGCTCAGCCCACTCAGCCAACCGATCGGTTAATGGAAGTGGACGCTCCGGACTATGGAATTGAGACCAAAAAAGCTCTTCCATCTCGTGATCCTTTTGGCTGCGGAAGTGCACGACTGCGTCCGCCGCACTCGCCGCCAAATCCAGATAAGAATCCTCCGCACCCCACAACTGGCCCAACTGAGCATACTTCGGATCCGTAAATCTCCTACGCAGCAGAAAGGGCTTTCCAGCCGCAATGTCTCCGGCCTGACGCAGCTCCTCCTTCACAGCCCTCATCGCAGAGCGGGCATCCTTGGCTTCGGCAGTGGCCTTCTTCAGGTCCTCTCGCCCCGCTCAGCGTTCTCTTTTAAGAACCTCATAGCGGTCGGTAGCATCCTTCAGCTTCACGGCCATTCCGGCCATCTCCTCCCTGCTTCGGCAATGAGCAGCCTTTTCAGCTTTTAGCTCTTCGGCCGCCTTCGAGGCAGCCGGATCACTCTTTCGGGCTTGCTCCTTGACTCGAGCAAGCTCTGCCCGAAGATCCTCCATAGCAGCGGCGCCATCTACATCAAGCATACATGTTGTAAGGCATGGGCATCAGCTCCCTTACCAGGCGACCACGGAGAAACCACCTACCTTGTGACTCGTCAAGTCGTTTATTGACCAGCGCGATGTCCGCATCCGCAACATCGAGTTGCCGCTTTAGTTCGGCAACTCTATCAGTTCGGCTGGCCACCAAACGCTCCGCCCCCTGAATAGGAAAGGCGACATCTTAACGCCGAGATTATGATCCTCGGCACGCCGTCACTTTTGACAACATACCGAGTCTCAGGGGCTACTATCTATACAGGGCGCACTCTATGTGCAAAACTGTCAAAAGGTATGTCATTTTTACGTACCTCAAACCCCGTCAGTAAACTTCTGACGGCCTCATGCAACCCGCTCTCAGCGGATGAAATCCTTTCAATCACCGTACTCATTAATGTACGGTGATCTTCTGAGATAGACGCCCTCTCGAGCAGATCCCTCAGCCCCTCCGGCCGTACACCAGTTGGTGCCAAACTCTCCGGCCCCGCCGGACTCGGGGAGACCCTCCGCGACGACACCTCAGGGGCGTCCGCCCCGCCTGACGGTGCAGTAGATGGAGGCGTCTCACTCAATGTCCTCTCCATTGAGACATTTGATAGACTCCAGGTGCCATATGACCAGCTTCAGCCCACCAAGCCATTCCCAGGAGTGACCAACGGCTCCATGCACCCCATTGGGCAGATTCGTCTCCCAGTCACCTTCGGCAAGCATGACATCTACCGCACCGAGCTCATTGACTTTGACATCCCTCACATTCGCCTACTGTACAACGCCATCGTCGGGTACCCAACGCTCGCTAAGTTCATGGCAGCAACGCACCATGGCTACAACGTCCTGAGCATGCCAGGAAGCGGCGGCATCATCACGGTCGCCTGTGATGAGAAAGATGCGGTGTGCTCCCTCGAGCGCGCCTACCAGGCCGCGGCGGTCGAGAACTCGGATGGCGAGGGCGTAACCCTTCCCCCTGAGGTTACCCCCAAGAAGAAGAAGCAACTCCTCCTCTGGGGAACTCAAGAGCCTGCCATGCCTGATGATCGTGACTCGGGCCCCTCGACCTCTGCTGGGGCACCTTTCCCTCTCTCATAGGGAGGCGCGCCCGATGCCCCCCTGAGGTTGGGCTTGGGGGATCTTCTCTGGAAGGCCTCTGACTTTGCCGGCATCACAAGGAAGATGTTCGGGCACCATGTGGAGGAGAGCTTCAACGCGCGCTTCCAGGAGTAAGGCACAGGGCGTGAGGCACCAAGTGCGTAGGAGTTCATCATCAGGGCAATCAAATATCTTCAGGAGGCGCGGGCCATGCGAGGCGAGTGACGACCTGCATCACTCAATGCAGTTGCTGCCCAGGACGCGGGCAGCGAGTTGCATGTCTGCGTCAACATTCCGGGCCTCAACAAGGCTGCTTCTCAGGAGCGCTTCTGCTTGTCCAGCGTCGGCCGGTGTGGAGGCCACCCCCACAGCTACATCCGCATGCCATTCGGCCTGCCGGGCATGGCTGCCTCGCTCCAGCAATGCATGTGTGGTGTCCTGGTGTCTCGTGAAGCCAGGCGCCAGGCAGTCCTGATGGAGGAGGAGTCAGAGCCTCCTGGAGCCCCCCGCGGCTCAGGAGCCTGCTGGCTCATGAGGAGCAACTTTTCCAAAGTGCATCTCCAGCTACTTCAACACTTCTACCCCAACGGTGCCAGGTGACTTTTCAGTTCATTCAGTTGAGGGCACCCCTCGGGCTGCATTATCCTTAAGTTGTATGGGTCCGCCCCGCAGCGTGTATCTTTTTGCGCATCTATCAGAACTGATTTCGCCCTTTCATAAGCAACTTTATGCTGTTACCGGCATCATATCCATGGCCCTATTATTCGCGAGGCCGCCCCGCGCAGCCCCCGCACGCTCTTAACCCGCCTTGAGTTCATCCCACAATGGGGGCAGTGGGCACGGCGCTTGTGCATGGGATCGTCCCTACAACGCTGAAAAACCTGACAGACCGAGCTCTAGATCGCGGCCAGCTCCGCACATGTCACCTCATCAGGTCCTCAGTGCCCTCACCTTCTCATGGAAGGATCGCCGGCAGGTCAGGAGCACCATTGTATGCCATGCTTCCTTCCTACAGCTAACCTACAGGAACCTCAGGACCCGGCGTGGCGAGTCACGATCTCTCCGAGGCACCTACGCGAGGCCAGTCGTCCCTTTCCTCTGCCCAATTCACTTGTGCGTTAAAGGGGGAGCCTCTGAACATAACGGCTCAGGGGCCCCAACTGGCCCTCGAGCTCTCACCCCCTGGCCTTGTCCACGGCATTGCGACCTGGCATACCAGCGGCGGCTGAGCCTTGCTTGGGAGATGGGACCCAAGGACGTAGAGCACCCAAATGAGGGGAGGGGAAGGGGTCGATGCGAGTCTCGCTTAGGGAGTACCGCGACTGTGGAAGCGCGGCTACGCATCACACGAAGGCTCCCTCTGTAGCGTGAAGTTAAACACGGATCGCAAGATAAGTCTCTAAACATGTGCAGAGCGTCAATCTCGCGATCAACATCATGACCTTCACGACCTCGCTGGGGCAAGGATGCTTCCCTTTCAGTCCTTCGGGAGCTACTTGCACGTCAAGGGGGACCTCCTGAGCATCGCTCCTCAGGGGCTCTCACCGGACCTCGGGCCGCTCACCTCCTGGCCTTGACCACGGCATCATGACCAGGCATACCAATGATAACTGAAGCCTTCCTGGGGACTAGGTCATGCCAACGCAGAGCACTAAGCTACCGCGAGAGTGAAAGGGGGGACCGTGCCATAGTGGGAGACGCAAACGTAGCACTGATTGGAGAGTAACATCTACTAGGCAAAGTATTATAGTTTTTACATGCCCCCAGGGGGTTCATCATGACATAATGCAGGGACGAAGCAAAAGAGCAAGTCCTAAGGAGAGCGCAACCTCAACGACTTCACCGGCGACACCAGGCTGGCTTCGTTCCTGAGGCGCTGATACGTCCATTTTGCATCATGTTTTCCTACCGTTATTTATGTTGTTTTATTGTGTAGTAATGCTTTTTGGAGTAATTCTAATGCTTTTTCTCTCATAATATGCTAGGTATGCACCAAGGGGGAGAATTCTGGCAACTGGAAATCTGGACCTGAAAAAGCTACGTCAAGCTACCTATTCTGCAAAACTCCAAATGAGCTGAAACTCCTCGAGGATTTTTTATGGAATATTTAAGGAATATTGGAGCAAATAAGTACCAGAGGAGGGCCACCAGGTGGGCACAACCCACCTGGGCGCGCTAGGAGGCCCAGGCGTGCCTCGGTGGATCTGCCTCCTCGGCCCACCTCCGGTGCCCATCTTCTCGTATATAAGTCATTTTGACCTAAAAAATAAGAGGAGGACATTCGGTACGAAGCGCCGCCGCCTCGAGGCGGAACTTGGGCAGGAGCACTTTTGCCCTCCGGCGGAGCGATTCCGCCAGGGGAACTTCCCTCCCGGAGGGGGAAATCATCGTCATCATCACCAAAAACTCTCCCATCTTGGGGAGGGCTATCTTTATCAACATCTTCACAGCACCAACTCCTCTCAAACCCTAGTTCATCTCTGGCATTCAATCTTTATACTAAAACTATAGATTGGTGCCCGTGGGTGACTAATACGTCTCCAACGTATCTATAATTTTTTATTGCTCCATGCTACTTTATCTACTGTTTTGGACTATATTGGGCTTTATTTTCCACTTTTATATTACTTTTAGGACTAACCTATTAACCGGAGGCCCAGCCCAGAATTGTTGTTTTTTGCCTTTTTCAGTATTTCGAAGAAACAAAATATCAAACGGAGTCCAAACGGAATGAAACCTTTGGGATCGTGATTTTCCAACCGAACGTGATCCAGGAGACTTGGACCCTACTCCAAGCAGTGCCAGAGGCGGTCACGAGGGTGGAGAGCCCCCCTGGGCGTGCCCCCCTACCTCGTGGGCCCCTCGACGCTCCACCGACGTACTCCTTCCTCTACCTACGTATCCCCGAACGATCAGAACAAGAGCCAAAAACCTAATTCCACCACCGCAACCTTCTGTATCCACGAGATCCCATCTTGGGGCCTGTTCCGGAGCTCCGCGGGAGGGGCATCCACCACGGAGGGCTTCTACATCATCACCATAGCCCCTCCGATGAAGTGTGAGTAGTATACTTCAGACCTTCGGGTCCATAGCTAGTAGCTAGATGGTTTCTTCTCTCTTTTTGGATCTCAATACAATGTTCTCCCTCTCTCTCGTGGAGATCTATTCGATGTAATCTTCTTTTTGCGATGTATTTGTTGAGACCGATGAATTGTGGGTTTATGATCCAGTATTATCTATGGAAAATATTTGATTCTTCTCTGAATTCTTTTATGTATGATTGAGTTATCTTTGCAAGTCTCTTGAATTATCCTTTTGGTTTGGCCAACTAGATTGGTAGTTCTTGCAATGGGAGAAGTGCTTAGCTTTGGGTTCAATCTTATGTGTCCTTACCAAAGGATGTAAAGGGTTGCAAGGCACGATTGTATTGTTGCCATCGAGGATAACAAGATGGGGTTTTTATCATATTGCATGAATTTATCCCTCTACATCATGTCATCTTGCTTAAGGAGTTACTCTGTTTTTACTTAGTACTCTAGATGCATGATGGATAGCGGTCAATGAGTGGAGTAATAGTAGTAGATGCAGAATCATTTTGATCTACTTGTTTTGGACGTGATGCCTATATACATGATCATTGCCTAGATATACTCATAACTATGCTCAATTCTGTCAATTGCTCAACAATAATTTGTTCACCCACCGTAGAATACTTATGCTCTCGAGAGAAGCCACTAGTGAAACCTATGGCCCCCGGGTCTATTCTCATCATATCAATCTCTATCACTTTATTTACTTGCTTTGTTGTTACTTTGCCTTTTACTTTTTACTTTGCATCTATCTATCATAAATACCAAAAATATTATCTATCAGATCTCACTCTCATAAGTGACCGTGAAGGGATTGACAACCCCTAAGCGTTGGTTGCGAGTTGCTATCGTTTTGTGTAGGTACGAGGGACTTGTGCGTGGTCTCCTACTGGATTGATACCTTGGTTCTCAAAGACTGAGGGAAATACTTATGCTACTTTGCTGCATCATCCTCTCCTCTTCGGGGAAATCCAACGCAGTGCTCAAGAGGTAGCAGTGACTAGTAGTGTTGATTACATCTTGTAGTTGATTACTATATGGTTTATTTGGTGGAAGATTATATGTTCAGATCCATTATGCTATTCAATACCCCTCTGATCTTGAGCATGTTTATCATCTGTGAGTAGTCACTTTCGTTCTTGAGGTCACGGGAGAAATCATCTTGCAAGTAATCATGTGAACTTGATATGTGTTCGATATTTTGATGGTATGTATGTTGCCATTCTCTTAGTGGTGTCATGTGAACATCTACCACATGACACTTCATCATATTTGGGCCTAAGGGAATGCATTGTGGAGTAGTTATTAGATGGTTGGTTGCGAGAGTGACAGAAGCTTAAACCCCAGTTTATGCGCTATTCCGTAAGGGACCGATTGGATCCAAAAGTTTATGCTATGGTTAGAATTTATTCTTAATAATTTTCTCTTAGTTGCGGATGCTTGTGAGAGGGTTAATCATAAGTAGGATGTTTGTTCAAGTAAGAACAGCACCTAAGCACCGGTCCACCCACATATCAAATTATCAAAGTACCGAACATGAATTAAGCCAACATGATGAAAGTGACTAGATGAAATTCCCGTGTACCCTCAAGAACACATTGCTTATCATAAGAAACCATTTTGGCATGTCCTTTGCCTCAAAAGGATTGGGCTACCTTGCTGCACTTTTGCTACTACTATTGTTACTTGCTCGTTACAAATTATCTTGCTATCAAACTACTCCACTACTTACAATTTTAACACTTGCAGACATTACCTTGCTGAAAACCACTTGTCATTTCCTTCTGCTCCTTGTTGGGTTCAACACTCTTACTTATTGAAAAGGCTACAATTGACCCCATATACTTGTGGGTTATCAAGGCTATTTTCTGGCGCCATTGTCGGGGAGCGAAGCGCTCTTGGTAAGTGGAAATCGGTAAGGAAACATTATTACTACGTGCTGAAATTTATTATCACTTGCTACTATGGAAAACAATCCTTTGAGGAGTTTGTTCAGGGTATCTTCACCTCGACCGGGACCACAATTAGTTACCCCTAAACCTACAGCACCTACTGAAAATATTGAATAGGAAATTCCTTCGGGTATGTTAGAACAACTGCTAGCTAATCCTTATGCAGGAGATGAAACCGAGCATCCTGATATGCACTTAATATATGTGGATGAAATTTGTGGAATATTTAAGCTTGCAGGCTTGCCCAGAGATGAAGCTAAGAAGAAGGTTTTCCCTTTATCTTTGAAGGGAAAAGAATTGACATGGTATAGGCTATGCGATGATATTGGATCTTGGAGCTGGAACCGTTTGAAATTCGAATTTCATGAGAAATTTTATCCTATGCATCTAGTTCATCGTGATCAGAATTATATACATATTTTTTGGCCTCGTGAAGGAGAAAGTATCGCTCTAGCTTGGGGGAGGCTTAAGTCAACGTTATATCATGCCCCAATCATGAGCTCCCGAGAGAAATTATTATTCAGAACTTTTATGCACGGCTTTCTCGTAATGATCAATCCATGCTCGATACTTCTTGTACTGGTTCTTTTGTGAAGAAGACTATTGAATTCCGGTGGGATCTTTTAGAAAGAATTAAATGCAGCTCCGAAGATTGGGAACTCGACGAAGGTAAAGAGTCGGGTATTGAACCTAAGTTTGATTGTGTTAAATCTTTTATGAATACCAATGCCTTTCAAAAGTTTAGCACTAAATATGGACTTGACTCTGAGATAGTAGCTTCCTTTTGTGAATATTTTGCTACTCATTTTGATCTCCCTATGGAGAAGTGATTTAAATATCACCCACCAATTAAAGAAGAAGTTAAAGAACTGGTAAAAAGCTAAATAAGAAACTCTCATCTACAACGTTGATCCAGTTGTTCCCACTGCTTATATTGAAAAACCACCTTTTCCTATTAGGATGAAGGAACATGCTAAAGCTTCAACTGTGGTTAACAAAAGTTATGTTAGAGCATTCAAACCTTCCGAACAAATCAAAGTTGAACCTAGTGCTGCTATGGTTAAACATCTCTTAGTTGATAATATTGATGGGCATGTTATTTACTTCTGTGATGAAGCCTCTGGAATTGCTAAACCTGAAGGAAAAGATAAACATAGACTAGTTGTTGGCATGCCTGTTGTCTCAGTTAAGATATGATATCACTGTTATCATGGTTTATGTGACGTAGGTGCTAGTGCGAGTGTTATTCCCTTCTCCTTATATGAAGAAATTAGATATGAAATAGCACCTGCTGAAATAGAAGACATAGATGTTACTATTAAACTTGCTAATAGAGATACTATATCACCAATTAGGATTCTTAGAGATGTTGAAGTATTGTGTGGGAAGATAAAATAGCCTACTAATTTTCTTGTTCTTACCACCCCACGACATGAATTTTGTCCCATTATATTTGGTAGACCTCTCTTGAACACCGTCAATGCTAAAATAGATTGTAAGAAACAAACTGTCGGTGTTAGCTTTGGTGATGAATCTCATGAGTTTAATTTTTCCAAGTTTAGTAAACAACCTCATAAGAAAGAATTGCCTATTAAGGGTGAAATTATTGATCTTTCTTCTATTGTCATGCCTCCTACTGATCCTTTGGAACAATATTTGCTAGACCATGAAAATGATTTGCATATGCGTGAGAGAAATGAAATAGATAGAATCTTTTTCGAACAACAACCTCTGCTTAAACACAATTTGCCTATTGAAACTCTAGGAGGTCCTCCTCCACTTAAAGTTGATCCTGTGTTTGGACTAAAACAATTACCAGACACTCTGAAATATGCTTATCTTGATGAAAAGAAGATATATCCTGTTATTATTAGTGCTAACCTTTCAGAACATGAAGAAGAAAGATTATTGAAAGTTCTAAGGAAGCACAGGGCTGCTATTGGATATACTCTTGATGATCTTAAGGGCATTAGTCCCACTCTATGTCAGCACAAGATTAATATGAAACCTGATGCTAAACCCGTTGTTGATCACCAACATCGGTTAAATCCGAAAATGAAAGAAGTGGTAAGAACGGAAATATTGAAACTTCTGGAAGCAGGTATAATCTATCCTATAGCTGATAGTAGATGGGTAAGTCATGTTCACCGTGTCCCTAAGAAGGGGGTATTACTGTTGTTCCTAATGATAAGAATGAGCTTATTCCACAAAGAATTGTCACGGGCTATAGAATGGTAAATGATTATAGAAAATTAAATAAAGCTACTAGAAAAGCTCATTACCCTCTGCCTTTTACCGATCAAATATTAGAAAGACCATCTAAGCACACACATTTTTGCTTCCTTGATGGATACTCTGGCTTTTCACAAATACCTGTTTTACAATCTGATCAAGAAAGGACCACTTTTTCTTGTCCTTTTGGAACATTTGCTTATAGACGCATGCCTTTCAGTTTATGTAATGCACCTGCTACCTTTCAAAGATGTATGACTGATATATTCTCTGATTTTTGGGAAAAGATTGTTGAGGTTCTCATGGATGACTTTTCTATTGATGGGAAGTCTTTTTATGATTGTTTAATCAATCTTAATCGAGTTTTGCAGAGATGTGAACAAACAAATCTTGTCTTGAATTAGGAGAAGTGCCACTTTATGGTGAATATAGGTATTATCTTGGGCCACAAAATTTCTGAAAGAGTTATTGAGGTGGACAAAGCCAAGGTTGATGCAATTGAGAAAATGCCATGTCCTAAAGATATTAAAGGTATTCGTAGTTTCCTTGGTCATACTGGTTTCTATAGAAGGTTTATCAAGGAATTTTCTAAAATTTCTAGGCCTCTACTAATCTTTTGCAAAAGCATATTCCCTTTGTGTTTGATGATGATTATATGGAAGCCTTTGAGACACTAAAGAAAGCCTTAATTACTGCACCTGTTGTTCAACCACCTGATTGGAACTTGCCTTTTGAGATTATGTGTGATGCTAGTGATTATGATGTTGGCGTTGTTCTAGGACAAAGAGTTGATAAGAAATTAAATGTTATTCATTATGGTAGTAAAACCCTAGACAGTGCTCAACGAAATTATGCTACTACTGAAAAAGAATTCTTAGCAGTGGTGTTTGCTTGTGATAAATTTAGATCTTACATTGTTGATACTAAAGTAATTGTTCACACCGATCATGTTGCTATAAAATATCTTATGGAAAAGAAAGATGCTAAACCTAGACTCATTATGTGGGTTATTCTGCTACAAGAATTTGATTTGCACATCACTAATAGGAAAGGAGAAGAGAACCCCGTAGCTGATAACTTGTCTAGACTTGAAAATATTCTTGATGACCCGCGACCTATTAATGATTGATGTACAACTAGTTGCAATAAATGTTTCTCATAGTACACCTTGGTATGCTGACTATGCTAATTATGTTGTTGCTAAATACATACCACCTAGCTTCACATACCAACAAAATAAAAAAAATTCTTCTATGATTTAAGACATTACTTTTGGGATGACCCACATCTTTAGAAAGAAGGAGTAGATTGTACTATTAGATGTTGTCTACCTGAGGATGAACATAATCACTATGATTGGAACTTGCCTTTTGAGATTATGAGACGAATTTATGGGATTCCTTGAAGAGAGTAGGCCAATAAAAACCAGATTGCAATACCTTATGAGCGGTTCTATCTCCCGCATGATGTCCTCCATAAGCTACGGAAATGTTACTCCGAAGATTATGGAGGACATCACGCGGGAGACAGAATCGCTCATAAGGTATTGCAATCTGGTTTTTATTGGCCTACTCTCTTCAAGGATTCTCGTAAATTCGTCTCATCTTGTGATGAATGCCAAAGAATAGGTAATATCGGTAAGCGTCAAGAAATGTCTATGAATTATTCACTTGCTGTTGAACCATTTGATGTTTGGAGATTTGACTTTATGGGACCCTTTCCTTCCTCCAATGGGTATACACATATTTTGGTTGATGTTGATTATGTTACTAAATGGGTAGAAGCTATTCCAGCCAGTAGTGTTGATCACAACACCTCTATTAAAATGCTTAAGGAAGTTATTTTTCCAAGGTCTGGAGTCCCTAAATATTTAATGACTGATGGTGTTTCACATTTTATTCATGGTGCTTTCCGTAAGATGCTTACTAAGTATGATGTTAATCATAGAATTGCGTCACCTTATCATCCTTAGTCTAGTAGTCAATTTGAACTTAGCAATAGAGAAATAAAATTAATCTTACAAAAGAATTTTAATAGGTCCCGGAAGAATTGGTCTAAGAAATTAGATGATGCACTTTGGGCTTATAGAACAGCCTACAAAAATCCTATGGGTATGTCTCCATATAAAATGGTATATGGAAAAGCTTGTCATTTACCTCTTGAGTTAGAACATAAAACATTTTGGGCAATAAAAGAACTCAATTATGATTTCAAACTTGCTGGAGAAAAGAGGTTATTTGATATTAGCTCATTAGATGAATGGAGAAACCAAACTTATGAAAATGCTAAGTTATTCAAAGAAAAAGTTAAAAGATGACATGACAAAAGAATCCAAAAGCGTGAGTTCAAAGTAGGAGGATATGTTCTTTTGTACAACTCTCATTTCAGGTTCTTTGCAGGAAAACTCCTCTCCAAATGGGAAGGACCCTATGTCATCGAGGAGGTCTATCGATGTGGAGCTATCCAAATAAATAACGCCGAAGGGACTAACCCGAAGGTTGTCAATGGGCAACGAATAGAACACTATATCTCAGGTATGCCCATTAATGTAGAAAGCAATGTTATTCAAACTTTGACACCGGAAGAACACATAAAAGAGTCCTCCCGGAACACTCCAGAATCATGAAAATAAGGAGGTATGTGATACGGTAAGTGAATGGACTCCGAAAAATCCGCAAAAATATTTTTTGTCAGTTTTGGAATATTTAGAAAATTAGGAAAATAAGAAACTTCCAGGAAAGTGACCCTGGTGGGCACGATACACCAGGGAGCGCCAAGCTTGCCTGGCGCGCCCAGGTGGGTTGTGCCCACCTCGGATACTTTCTGATCTCCGTTTTCTTCCGTTCTGCTTGTTCCCCAAGATAAAAAAAAGTCTATATATACCTCCCAAACTTGTTAACCTCCATATCGCGGAGAAATCTCCTATTTTCTTTTCTTGCTGTTTCTGTCAGATCTGTTGAGCCAGGCATCATGTCTTCTCCCCCCTCTGATCGTATGGAAGAAGATGCTTGGTTGATGAAGATCGAGCTAAAGAGAGAAGACCCGGTTGGAGCAGCTAAGGAGGACAATAGCAAGGAGTCACCCGGAGATCAAGTGCCGATGGACGAGCAAGCATTGCCAGCCGATGAGGAAGAGGAAGATATCCTTGAACCCTACTATGCTCATCTTACCCCTGTTGAGATTGCAACCTTCAGGATCATCAATACGGTTCGTATACAAAATAAGTATCTCAATTGTGAAAATATTTTGCACATGGAGCACATCGCTTCCCTGCGGAGTGTCATCTGAAGATTGGGGAGCCTCTTGATCCTCAAAGACCGGATTGCATCTACTTCATCACCACCATCTTCTTCATCACCACCAAAGGAAAACTGAGTATTGGGTATGGGCACTCCCCTTGGCTTTCGCCAAGCTTGGAGGAGGTGCCCCGGTATCGTATCAATCTCCACCATCTTTTGCCTTTATTTTCTTAGTTTGATCAATGGTTATCTTTTGCTATTAGATGAATAAAAGTTTAGTTCGATCCTTTGTTTGTGTGAGTTTGCTTAGTGATCAATCCTTGTAATCGAGTGCGAGATATAATAAAGTTTAGTTTCAGTTTTGCCTTCTTTACTTTCTTGCTGCAATAAAAAGAAAGGAAATAGACAGAAAGATAATATGCTAATCTTATGGTAAGTGATGACATTACATAAGGAAAATTATAAGTAGGAAATTTTATTGTAGATTGACAAACATAGGATTGGTCAATGATGCAACACATGAAAGAACTAATAATGGAAGAGAAGATTCACATATAAATACACTATCATGGAAATCTTTTGTGAATTGGGTCATCCAATTTTGACTGGGTCAACAATTTCTCAAGCTCTCCCGTTCAATTCTAACAATTCACTATGTTCCCAAAACTTGAAGCTCTTTCATTCAGTTGTCATATTCAATTTTGATTTGGTTTACGATTTTGACTGGACCAATAATTTTTCGAATCAAGCAGCAACAACCAACCTATAAAAACATACCAATCCCACACACTCTCCCACCATCTAGAAAAAAATGTCACCATGTGATATTGTAGCATCAATATAGTACATGCGACCACCGACACACAAAAATCCCACATAAAAATAGCTTGGCTGGCGGATAACACAGAGTCACACCATGAAAGGCCACCAAATCACCGCATTATAAATAAAAAAGAAACACACTCTAGGTGGAGGAAAAGTATAAGGGAGAAAGGGGAGGTCCCGCGGGGCCCACCCACGTACTCGTGTCACGTGGGGGTTTGGAATCGTGGCGAGCGAGTTGGTCGAAAGTTCGGCCAACTGACCAGCTACAAGCGTTTACCAATTTTTAAGGACTCAAAGTCAACCGAGGTCTTCTATTTGAAATTGAGTCACTCAATTTTGGCCAGGTTAACAATATTTAATGCATGATACTTCTTAGTTTTAGAGCCCTCTCATTAAATTGAGGTGTTACATTTGAATTTGGTTTATAATTTTGACCGGGTCAACAATTTCTCAAGGCGCTCTCTTATTCAATTAAGGTAAGCAATTTTGGATTTGTCTCACGATTTTTATTGGGTAAGCAATTTCTCAATTAATCGGCAGCAACCAGCCAAAAAACACGTCGGCCCCGCACATCCTCTCAGTACCTAGAAAATTGAAGCATCAACATGTGACACTGTAGTTTCACTATAATACATGCAGACACCTACGTAAGAAACTTCCCTATATAAATATGAGTTGATTAGTAGATAAGCCATAATCACACTGCCAAGAAAGCCCACCAGAACACTGCATTATAAAAAACATACACACACACCATCTTCCACACGCGTCAAACCGAATAACAAAAAAAATTGAAATCGCAAGAACACAAACGGCCCTTCTAGTATACACTATGCTTCCTAATTTTTAAGGCCTCACAATTACTTAAGGTATTCAATTTAGAATTGGGTCATCCAATTTTGACAGTGTCAACAATTTCTCAAGCTCTCCCATTCAATTCTATTAATTCACTATGTTCCCAAAATTTGAAGCTCTTTCATTCAGTTGTGGTATTCAATATTGATTTGGTTTACGATTTTGACTGGACCAACGATTTTTCGAATCAAGCAGCAGCAACCAACATATAAAAACATATCAATCCCACTCACTCTCCCACCATCTAGAAAAAAAAGTGTCGCCATGTGATATTGTAGCATCAATATAGTACATGCAACCACCGACACACAAAAATCCCACATAAATATAGCTTGGTTAGCGGATAACACAGAATCACACCATGAAAGGCCACCAAATCACCGCATTATAAGTAAAAATAAAACACACTCTATCATCTCCCCCACCCGGCAAACTAAATATTCCATCAGTTATAAAATATAAGGGGTGTTATTTTTTTAGAAAATCATTTTTTTTTATTTTGACCAAGTTCAAAACAAAAATATCGACACTCACAATATTAAATAAAAATAATATGGAAATTCATTTTGTGATGAATCTAAACCGATGTGATATTATGGATTTTGATATATTTCTCTACAAATTTAATCAATTTTAAAAAGTTTGACTTTCCAAAAAGAAAGTAATAGTACACCTTATACTTTGGAATGGAGAGATGTTTTTTTAAGAAAATCAACAAGACGAACGGCGCAGCAAAGCCCACACAACCCTTCTAGTATATCTCAACTGCGATTATTACTGTAATTAATAAACCGGTTAAGTTTACTCTAGAAGCGCGTTCAGATCCAAAACTGGAGAGCACCCACAGAATTCCCGGGTGCATGCACCATGACCGGAGAGTTGGGGTGGGTATGCTCAAATCAAATGGAGCTCGATGTCGGCGGTTGGCCCGAATCTGGGCAACGGAATCAATGGGCGGCATGCATGACCGATTGATCGCGATACACGAGAGCGTGCGTGGTACACTCCACAGGCAGATCCAGCTCCACATTCCTCCCCCCTGTAAACCGAATCTTGGCCAGAGCACGTGCGAGCGACGCAGCGAAGCCTCCACATCAAACTCTGCATGCATTGCTAGTGCTTTATATCCGTACCACACCCAAACAAAGGTTTCTCCCCCTATCATCCTGTTTTACTATCAAGAGAACATCTGATCGCCACTTTATTCTACAGTTGTCAAGCGTAATACAAAAGTCAGCATGACCTGATCAACAGCTCATCATCAGTGGAGTAATTCGCTAGGGTAAAAGAATAAAGTCATTTTGCATTATCAAACAATCATTCCCTCAGCTTACACAAGAGATGTAAATCCAAAGAAACTAGTAATAAATCAAGAAAAATCTAAGCAAGGGGGCGGTCGGCCGGCTTCTAGTAACCTTCTACCACTGGTGACTTTAAGCATTGCTTTCTCCATCCCTTCCTCCCCCTTTCCTCGCTGCCTAGTGGGCAAGTGGTTGCCCAACAAGAATTAATAAAACCCAGAGGATAATTTTTCGCTAATTAACCTGTCATCACTACGGGGGCCCACCACCCCGGGCTGCGCCTAACCCCCCAAAAATGGAGAAGCAAAAAAAAAAACTAGAGAGGGAGAGAAATTTCGGCCGCTGGTGCCGTCTTTGACGGAGGCGGCGGCCTAAAGATCCGGTAGGTTGCTCATGAGCTCCGCGAAGGTTCGCGGCGACGGCACGGTGGGCGTGGCAAGGAGGTTGCGGGGGCTCGGGACGAAGGGGTCGGAGTAGTAGGATTGTGGTTGCCGGTAGGCGCCGCCGTTGCTAGTCCCGCCGCCGCCGCTGCCGCTTCCTGAGGAGGCGGCGCCGGTGGATGCCGCTCGGAGGATGGGGCTCAGCTCGTTCAGCCAGCTGAGACCGTTCGGGTCGAACGGCAGCGGCGAGAACAGCACCGAGGCCGCGGCCGGCGGAAGGGACGACGGCAAAGGGGACAGGATGCCGGGCCCAGGCCGACCCGCGCCGAGAACCGCCGCGAGGCCGCCGTCGTCAAATCTGTAGTTATTGAAGTCCACGTAATCCGGCGTCGGCGCGGGCATCGGCCGGACGGACCTCTCGATGGTAGCCAGCCTCGCCGCCGGGGACATCGCTGCGGAGGGCGAGAGGAGAAGCTCCGGCGGCAGGAAGGACTGCCCCGGTGCGGCCTCGTCCATCTGGTAGTCCTGGGTCTGGGCCTCGGAGGGGAGCGCGCCAGAGCCGGGGCCGGTCAGGCGCTGCACGAGCGCCATGAACTCGCTGGGCTTGGTGTGGATGATCTTGGGCGACGCGTCGTAGATGATCACCGGCTCCCGCGGCGGCTGGCCTTGCTGCTTCTCCTCCCGCCGGGCATGGCCCTGCCCCTGAGCCTGCGGCGGCGCCCCGGACGGCTTCTTGATGGCGTGCGACTCGGGGCGCACGCTGAGCCGCGGCGGGCGCGGGCCCTGCAGCTGCAGCTGCCGTCGAGGCGTCGTGGGGCGCCCCGACGGCGAGGTCGCGTCCATCGGCGGAAGGGCCGCGACCCGGATCCGGTCGTGCTCGGACGGCAGCGGCGGCCCGGCGACGGCGCGGGAGAGGACGCGGAGGAGGGGGGAGAGGGCGCCGGGACGGGAGTGTGAGACGGGGTGGGGGCGGTTCCACATGTGAGGCAGACGGGGGTGCGGAGCGTGTGTGGGTGTGTGAGCTCGGCAGGGCAAGCCGGGACCCGCCAAAAGTCAATCAGCCAGGCCTGTGCGGGAACGGAACGGGGGTGGATTTTCTACGGCCGCGTGGGCAGGGTTTGTAGTGCGCTCGTTTTGTTTCCGGGCGGTCTGTGTCGGGCACGGAGGAGTCCGGAGTCCGGACTTGTTCTTCGCCGCGGGGACGGCAGCCGGCAGTAGCGGGCAGTGGACTCGGCTCGCTTCGGCCGTGCAGCGTCGCCGGCGATCCGTGATCGATTATTTTGCTTCGTCTATGTCGGGCTCCGGGTCGCCCTCTCTCTTTCACCGCCGGTTGACGGCGACGTTGCCGGAATGCGGGAGGGCAAACTGTGCCGTGGGTTGAACGGGTCCGTGAGTGGCCGTGCAGGGCATAGTACGGCATGGATCGGTTTTTTTGGTTTCCAGTACACGGGGCGCTACTTGGACAGAGCTTGATCGTTCTCATGGCCTCAGAAAAAGGTTTTGTTTGTCCGTGAGCATCATCATCATCATATAATTTGGTTGTGACAGCTGGTTCCGGCAAATCTCACCGCCCCAACAAGACTTTTAAATCGACGCTCATAGTCGGCTACCACGTAGCACATGCTGTGTCTACCCCGACGGACGGGCCCTATCTGCTGCCCATGTGCCATTATCCGAACAGCGGCTGCACATTTGCAACGCGTCTGCTCGCGAAATGGTTGATGGTCTTTCCGAACTGGCTAAATACCTGCTGCGCAATATTTGCTACAGAGTACTACTTTTACATTCTTCTTTTTTTTTTCTGCGACTTACATTGACCAAAAAAGGGAGGCTAGGAGCAGATATTTCATTCTTGGAAATCTTGGAACTATTTTGGAGACATTTCCTGGCAGGCAATAGCCTCCTGGGAGACAAGCGAACAGGACACCATAACGTAACTGTCTCCGTAACCATGCTACTACTGCTGTATCAAAACAAATGGCTGGGTTGCCTCTGCCTGGCCACTTAACAGGAGACGAAATAGGGGAATGCAGCTGGTGGGTTCCATCACTATTGTATGGTAGAGGCGAGAATCGGCGCTTCCGTGCATGCATCAGGCTAGTCTGCGTCTCATCTGTGGGCTCGACGGAGACGGACCAGCGCCGCAAGGTCCACAATACCGTAATGGAACACCGGAATCAGTCAGTAAGGGCATGTACAATGATCGATAAGGTAGTCTTATTATCTTAAATATTGCATGTAATTTAGAGATGACAAAAAACATGTCTACAATGGATCATTTCTTAGCCTTATCTTCAATAACTAGTTATTCCGAAAAACGTGGTGAGACATATTGTGCTAAGAGATCATCTCTTGCCTTCTCTTAATTAAAAGAAGACAAGCCTTCTTTTATGGTTTCTCTCTCCTCCACCTCATCATTTATCCTACGTGGCATTGCTAAGATAGAACCATTATACGTGCCCTAAAAGACAGAAGATGGCAAGCAGGTGTAAGTTCGTTCACAGCGGGAAGTGGGCCCAACATATACCGCTACAAGGATTGGTAAACATGGATCGCTTAGTGAGCAGGCCCACTAATAATTTGGCCCGTCCGAATAATAAAAAAATGTACACAAATGTGGTGGGGCATGGTTCCACGAAAGTCCATTCTATTTTCTAAAAAATTGAAAAGTCCGTTTTTATACCACTAAAAGTCTGGAAACTCCATGTCCATCCGGGCTACATGATGACAGGATAGTGAACTAGATGATATTAATTGCAATATTTTTTTGTTATATGAAATGTTTATATTTGATTCGTTATATGAGAATTGAAACTAAAACTATATATAATTACTAGTTTCAAGAAAAAGCTACATATAATTTATTATGATTTTATCGTTGTATCGTTGTAAAACATAAATTGAATATAAATAGCCTAATGGAATGAAAACAGTTGAGCGGTTTCCCATACACGTTTGCATGTTGGCATGTTCCCATATGCAAGGTTGCATGTTCAGAAGAAAAAATAGCGAACATCACTTGTTTAGTTATATACAATACGAAGAAACCCGATGGGGCTGTCGACCTCGAGTTCTACTTGACACACATCCAATCTCCCGTGCTACCACACCAACAGTACCTGCACACCTGACTTCGTTTCACTGACAAGACCGATTGAGGCCAAGACGCACCACCTCGTCCAGGCAATGCCGAAGGCAGGAATAATTTCTAGGTGTGGCGTAGTTTATGAAGGTGAAGACCATATATATTAGATATTATTAATTTTGTGTTCATAAAAGTAAAGCCAAAATGCAAAAATAATGATTAGGTTCAACAACGGAAAATTTTCTAGGATTTTGGTGACGTGGAGTAGGCCAGCCGGATATCATGCTCATGTTTTAGTTTCATCTGTGTAGTCGACTCACAACTCGCAAACCATTGGCTAATGCATCAGGCTGACCAGTACTTAACATGCACCGAGTCTTTTACCGCTCAAAAGTTGTATTTTATCGATTTATTTGCAGAAAAAATTAGGTGTGGCAGCGGCCAAACCTTGCCAGATAGTTGGCACTGCCCCTGCGTCCAGGGTTGTTATCTTCTAGCTCACACGGGAGGAGCCCTGCCGCCGTTGTTTGCCGAGCAGACTTGGTCAGTCAGCGGCGAGGGAAGGAAGGCAAAGGGGTGGGATAGATTCGACCGTGTCGGGCACCTGTGAACAATGTGCTCATTTTTCCGTGTCAGATAGGCTTGGAAGAAATGGTACACCTTCTCATAAGAACTTAAAAGAGTTTCTGGAGACAAAAGTATCTCATATGTCAGTTGGCATCTGTGAGCTCTAGTCATTGGTCTTTCCTTTTCTTAAGAAATTGAGCTAGCGCGGTCACGGCGACTAGAGTTGTAATTGTTCATGGGATGTCCTCTTATTGAGAGTTCGCATAAGTTCAACCCGTTATTAGTTCTTGAGATATATTTTTAGACTTTCTGCTCAATCACAAGTGGTGGAGGGAAGATTGGGTGTGCATCATTGTGTTTTCTAGGTGTGCATGGCCTGGCCGGGCTTCGAGGCCCAATGCAGGGACTTGCATGAAAAAATATGAACTTTTCCTCATTTGTGGGTGGCATAATGGGTAATTTTTGGCAATTTCAGGGGTAATTTCATGACAGACAGACAGAAACTCACCTCCTTTTATTATTATTTAAAATTAAGTAAACTAGCAAACATGTTAGTGTGTTCCAAATGGGAGAAAATAACGCATGCCACCAGCCCAATAACATGGCACGAGTCATGGTCCATACCCACAGGTCCACACCCTATTTTTCAACAGTGTCCCACACGTGACACCGCTTATCCTCCTTTGTGTCGTTGCTAACAATAATAGTGGTTAATCAAATGTGATGATCTCGCCGTCGCACGACGCATCTCACACTGAATCGCGCCAATGAAAGGGGTGCACTCCATGAGATACACCCTTGCACATGTTCCTTAAGTTGCCCCTCATAATCGCACGTTTTTGACTTACAATGTTGTTCACGTTTTCATAGAGTGAGGGTGGGTCTGAGCACTGCCTGATGGGCGTCATTCTTTTGCACCACCCATGGATATTCCTAGGCTTGGATCTTGTATTCTTCTTTGCTTAGCTTCTCCTCCATTCGTCCTAATGTTGGTATGAATAAAATTGAAGCCCAAATCATTGTCCCACCTGTTTTGAGCCTTCTCGAGGCAACCGGCCAACTGGCAAGGAAGCCCAGCTCATATTTGTAAAATCCAATAAGTGACTACATAGTATAGACTTCAGACTCGATGTGCCTCACGCTGAGGTCTGAGATAGGGGAAGAAGGATATCATAAATAACAAAACTTAACAAACCATTCAACCAAATGAAACATCTTCTCAGTCCTCTCGCCAATACAAAACTGATTAAGTAGAATACACCGTGAATCAGATGTGTTCCGCTCAAAGCAGTTTCTTATGTAATAATATGTGGAAGGGCAAACAACACAAAACTCATCCTTTCAAAGATCAATACATTGAGTATATTATAGCCCTAAATATACCACATGGTATAAGGAGCAACATCTTTCCATGCCTCTTGGAGGGCCTCTTCATTCTTATAAGCTGGATGTGTTGCCCAAGCAAAGTACCCACTAGCTTTGAGAATTCTATTAACCTCCAGGAGCAGGATTCCATCCTCAAAATATGCAACTTATTATAAACGAAATTAAGTGGGTTATAAAAAGGAATCGGGCGGATATGCGATCAGGTAGGGTTAAGTCTCGCGCAGGAATGTCAGCTGGGGAGCACGGTTCAAGCGAATGAATCATTCCCCTGGCAAGGGAGAAACGGGTGAACAATTGTCACTCCTTTCAGCGTTCGCTCTAGCGGTTGGTTCACCCGACCCTAGGCCCCGAAACTAAAGAAAAGCACGTGGGCAAAACCATGCTAGGCCCAATTAACTGTGTTTTGCCAAAAAAAAATGCCAAAAACAGAAAAAATTGCCATAATAAAATCTAAAAAATGAAGAAACCAACAAATCATTGCCATGGTCCATTACAAAAAGGATAATCAAACATGGAAAATTGACATGTTAATTAAAAAAGCACATGAATTTTCCAAAGTACAATTCATACAAAAAGGCAATGTATTTTAAGTTGTCATGGAAACAACAGTTCACAAATGTTTGTACCGTAGTGACCACTGACACAGGGCTACTACTAGGCTGGCCCATTTTAGCCGCGCTAGCGCATACATTCGAGACGTGAACCGTGAACCATTTGTTGGTTTGAGAAACCTTATGGAATGTTCCACCCAGTTTTGGGACGGTTCCAGAATTTTTTTTCCGCATCAGTGTTCTTGTTTTCCTTCCTTCTTATCTTCTATTTTCTTTTGTTTTTCCAGTTTTTCTTATTTTAAGGTTTTTTGTTTTCCAAATATGCGAACATTTATCAAATTCCTGAATAATTTTCAAATTCACAAACACTTTTAAACACATGTATATTTTTAAGTTCACGAGCATTTTTTAACCGCGAGAACATTTTTTTCAAATTCATGAACAATTTTCATATTTATGAACATTTTTTGAACTCTTGATCATTTTTTTGAAGATTTTCTAAACATTTTTGTTATGTGAAATTGTTTCAAATTGAAAACATTTTGTGAACTAGTGAAACATTTTTTGACCTTGCAAACACTTTTAAAATTTGTGAACATTTTTTTTAAGAAGTGTTCACTATATGTTTTATGTGAAGTTCAGTTTATATTAAAAAAGGTTCGTCGTATATTTGAAAAAAATGTTAAGTGTGTATTAAAAAAATAGTCATTGTATAAGTACAAAATTTCATCATACACTAAATTATATTCTTTATGTATTAAATATTTTTTATATTAAATAATTTTTTGTATCAAAAAATGTACAATGTGTATAAAAAAGGGTTCATTGTATATAATTTTTTTCACCATATTTTAAAACTGTTCAATTTATACTAGACAAATGTTTAGTGTCTATTCATAAAATATTCAACATATGTTATAGAATTGTTCACTCTTATATTAAAATGTGGTTTACCATGTATTATAATATAAAAAATTAAAAAAATACAAAACAAAACAAAATAGAGAAATAAAACATACCTCGCTAGCTTAGTGCTGCTACTAGTGCGAGTGCTATATGTCACATTCAGCGAGACCTACGGTTATCTCGCTGAAGGGGGTTACAGTACTTAGGCTGGCCCATTCGCACAGAAAGGAAAAAGAGAGGAGAAAAACGAGTGAGCAGGGGATTCAAACCCTAGTCTCCTGGCTAAGGGCTTGTTCGGTTAATCCCTCCCACAATGGGACTATAGAGGATTGAAGGGGACTGAGGTGGATTTTGACTTGTTTCTTCGGTTTCATTTTTCATTTTTTTCATTTTGGATTATTTGGTTACTTCTTCAGTTTTCATTTTTTGGGTTTCTTTGGTTTTTAATTTTTAGTTTTTTTAATTATGGTATATTTTGTTTCTTTCTCGGTTTTCATTTTTTTGTTTTCTTTGTTTCTTTGGATTTTCATTCTACATATTCTGTATATAGCAATTTTGTTCTGTAATAAATGTTTAATATATTTTCAATACTACCTTAAAAAATTTAATACATGGTCAGCATTTTTACTATGCAAAATTTGAACATTTTTCCAATACAAGATTAACATATTTCTATGCACATTTAACATTTTTCAAATGCTTGACTAATATTTTCTATATGCAATATTAACATTTTTTATCAGATGGCCAACGCTTTTTCTATATACATTTAACATTTTCTAAATGTTTGATTAACATTTTTAAATACTTTTTCAACACTTTCAAATGCTTGATTAACATTTTTTATACATTATCAATAAATTCAGTATCTTGTAATACATGGTCAACATTTTTTATATATGAATTTAACATTTTTCAAATACGTTTTCAACATTTTTAAATAGATGGTAAAAAAAATACATCATTTTTTTAATACTGGTCAATATTTTCTATGCACATTTGACAGGTTCGAATACTTGATCAATATTTTTTTCGAATTCTTGATTAACATTTTTGCATACATGATAAAACATCATTATTTTTTAATACATGTTCAATATTTTTTCTATACACATTTTACAATTTTCAAATGCTTTTAAAAAATTTCAAATAATTGTTCACGAAAATTTCAAATGCTTGATTAACATTTTTGAAATACATGATCAAAAAATTTATACACTTCTTTTATACATTTTCGTATATGTGATAAACAATTTTCTATACACATTCACTATTTTTCAAATGGTTGGTCAACACTTTTTCAATTGTTTTACAAAGTGTATTTTTGTAATATTTATGTATATTTAGAATATTTTAAATTATAAACCAAAGAAAAAAATTAAACAAAAAATATAAAAAGAGAGACAAAGGGAGGCTGTGGCCTCCCGCGCTCCTGGCCCGGCCCATCTCGGTCTCCCCTTCAGCTAGGGTTCCTACTCTCTCACTGAAGGCGAGACATGGTTTAGGGTTTAGGGTTTAGGGTTTAGCCCTAAACCCCTAAACCCTAAACCCTAAACCCTAGACATGGTCGCGCCCTGCTACTAGTGCATGTAAGTACTATGTGTGAGCGATGATTGGGATACAAACCACTTTAAGCGATATATATCACCGCCCACAAAAGCTAAGTTCAGTGGCAACACGTTTTTACTTTTTGATGATTATGACGGGAAAACTGAAATGATAACAAAACAAAGTAAATTGCCACACCAGTAAAATAAAATTGCTCTTTATAGTAAGATGTCCTTGAAAAAACATTATATACAGAAAATTACCATGATCGAAATAATGAAATTGCCATGCTAGAAAAAATAAAATATTCATGCTCTGTATTTTCTTTGTCTTAACAAAACAAATCAGATAAAATAAGTTTGATGTTATCGAAAACAATAAAATTGCCATGCCAGCAAAAGTAAAATTGTCATGTTCTCATTAATAAAGTAGGTATATTAAGTTGTCAAAAGAAACGTATTTAGTCTGTCATCTAGAGTTAAACAAATGTTGCCATCGTGTGGTATGAACAAGTCGTATGAAAACACAACAACAAATTTGCAGAAGATGCATCGCAAAAAAAAGAACATACAACAAAAAAATGTATGTCGTTGGAAAATACTGTATAAAAGCCTATACAAGATGATGGCAAAAATTAGAAAAGATATTCTCTAATTTATGGCTAAAAAAAGAAAAAGTATGTATGAGTGACATGGCAAATTGAGAATATTTACATGTCTAAATGCAGGAAAATTTGTACTTAGTGACATGCCAAATTCAGACAAAATAGAGATGAATATGTGTAGGCAAGTGTAATAAATTTTGTACTAATGGCATGGCAATTTTTTCTTCTGAAAATACCATGTAACTAGATCAATTTTGCTTAAATTTTCCATCTCGCAAACACAAATTTACCTACATAGTTCTTGGATGCACCCGTAGAAATGTTGTGGTACACATGTTATATACAAAAAATTACCATGATCTAGGCAAAAAGATATGTTAAAAAAGTAAACAAAAAACACATGAAAAAATTGCCAAGATTATTTGAAAATAAAATACAAGAATAGTTTTTTTGCCAGGATCCATGGCAAAAACTATTAAAGAAACTATACAAAGACATGGAATTTCCTAAGATGGAATAAAAATGCCATGTTACAAGTGTTAAATATAATAAATTTGCCATGGTAACTGTAATAAAACAAAAAACCAAGTTTTGTCGTCTTAGTAGTACACACATGAGGGAAAAAAGTTAGAAAGACACAATACAAATGACATGACAAATTGTTTAAGATTGGCTCTATATTCGGTTCAGATGTCATGGCAAATGCAAAAAAGAATGTACTGTTACATGGAAATTTTTTGGGAAAATTCCTTATTGAACATGGCAAAAGGTCAATATAAATTTTGGAAAAAAGGTCACGTGGCAACTATCAAAAAATTGTTTGATAACTAAAACAATCATGGCAAAATGCCATGTGTGACAAAATTTGCCTTTCTTCCCATGAATAGTAAAATCAACCAAGCACTAGGTTTTGCACCTCACAAATGCACATTTTCATGTGCTGACATTTTGTGGTAAGAAAAATGTTTGTGATGATCACATGGTGTCGGAGCTAGTCTGGTAGGTTATCCTAACTAGGCAACTTGACATTTTTACCTAGGTTCAGGCTCTCACATAGGAGATAATACCCTACGTCCCACTCTTTGCTTTATCGCATTGGGGGTTGTAAGTGCATCTAGTGCCCCTTAGTGATTTTGGTGTATTGAAGACTTATAGGTTAAGGGACTGATGCGTTTGTGAGTGTACACAAGTCTATAAGTCTATGAGGAGTTTGATATTTACAGAGAAAGTCGACCCCTAAAAATGAAGTTCTTCGACTGAAGACTTTGATATTCTGAAGACTTTCTGAAGACTTTGAAAGTGAAGAAATTGGTGTGACCTTGAAGACTTGATATTCATTTGAGGAACATGAAGCGTGAAGACTTGTTTTCGTAGTTTCATTTTCTCTTTCTTGAGTCATAGGAAACACCGTACTGTTAAAGGGGGTCGAGGAAATACTAAGGAAAAATTTCCATGTGATGCTCAACTCAAAATCCTAAACCTACCAATCCCTTCGAGTGAAGCCATTAGAAATCTCATACTGATTCAGATCATTTTCTTCAAAGGATGTGAGACGCAGTTCTTCCAGTCATCGATGACTTTTTCTCGATCGAGGAGTTAGGAATTCGCCAGTCTGAATTGCCTACACAAATGAGGAACATGATAGCCCCGAGGAATTTGAGAGTCAAATTTCCGACCGCTGTCAGGTCTTGCGTGCGGCTGTCCCAAAATATCTTATCCACCTAACGGTCATATCATTGAAGGGCATTTATGTCTTATCATGTCGGGCTGCTCCCTAGGCTATAAATAGCCGCCCCCTACAACCACTAGTTGGTTGGCTGCTCCGAGAGAACTTGACACTTGTCATTTGAGAGCAACCCATCCTCCGAGGACTTTGAGCGAAAATCATCAAGTGAGGAAAATCCCAAACCAAACCCCCACACACCCAAAGTGATTGAGCATCACTGAAGAAATTGATCCCGCGTGGATCCGACGCTTGTTACCTTTGAAGACTGTGCTTTTTCCAGACGGTTAGGCGTCAAGGTCTAGAGCATCCAAGAGGAATTGTGGATCGCCGAGTGACCAAGTCTGTGAAGGTTTGGAAGTCACCTGAAGACTTACCACGAGTGATTGGACGAGGCTGCGTGGTCTTAGTTCAAGGAGAATACGGTGAGGACCGGGTGTCTGAGTTGCGGCTTAGAGGCGGGTGTCCAGGATCTGCGTGTCCTCGAGTTTAAATACTCGGCCGCTCCAACCAGACGCATAACCGAGACAGCAGTTGGAACTGGTTTACCAAATCACCGTCTTCACCAACTAATCGGTTCTATTTCCTCAACCCTTCCATTTCCTCATTATTGTGTTGAATGTTGTTCATATCTTTGCTTGAAGACTTTGGATCAAGACTTTCACAAATTCCTCGTTCAATTTCTTGATTTGTTTGTCTTCATCTTGTTATCCCGTGTTTACGCTTTCACGTACTCTGTGTTTGTCTTCATTTCATCATGATGACCATGCTTGTATCCTGTTATGTTTACCTCGAGTACTTATTCTGCGCAAGTAGTTCTTCGCTAAGGAATTTCCTCACCAAAGAAATTCCTCGTTGAAGAATTCATAAAATCGCCTATTCACCCCCTCTAGTCGATATAACGCACTTTCAATTGGTATCGAGCAAGGTACTCCCTTGTTACGTGTGATTTTGGTTTAACCGCCGGAGTTTCAGTTATGTCGATCGCGGTATGAAGAAAGTGACATGCCCTATCTTTGACGGTCATGACTATCCCTAGTGGAAGGCCATGATGAGGAAGCGCCTCATGGCAAGGAACAGCGAGCTGTGGACCGTCACCGAGATTGGTCTTACTGATCTATGCAAGATGGCGAATGCTGATGATATTCGCAAGTATACTCGACTTGACATCATAGCGAAGGATATCATCTGCTCCTGCCTATCCAGAGATAAATTCGGGCGAATTATGCATCTTGGCACTTCAAAGCTCTTCTGGGACCGAATCTCTGATGTCTATGAAGGTCATCGAACTCGTCATGATCCCTGGTTTGAGGACTTCAAGGAATCTCTCAAAACGATGACTTTCGAGCCAGAATCATCATCTTCTGCATCATGCCTTATGGCAATCGGTGCTGAGGTAACCGAATGCTCCTCATCCGAGTCTTGTGATGATGAATCTGATAATGATGAATCTGATGATGATATTGAATCTTGTTATACCAAACTTGTTTGTATTGCCACTAAACAACAAACAGCTTTAGAACAAGTTCAAGATATGCTAGACAAAAGTGATGATATGTTGCGTAAAGAAATGGATCAGTCAAAAGCTTTGGGTGAATGTCTTCAGAGAATTCACTCCAAGTTTGACGTCCTTCAAGATCAACATAGTACCCTCTTGACAGATCATGAGAAGCTTTCTCTTGAATCTCTTCAAAGAAAGGAAGATCTTGAAAAGTTAAGAGTGTGTTATGAAGATCTTCTTAAGGAGCGCGATTCATTACTAGCTCAGCAAATCAGCGCTTCTCAGGAAGAATTTGTTCCTCCATGCTTAAAGTGCATTGAACGTGAATCTGCTAATTCTTCACCTGAATGTTCAAATGCTTCAACTGTTACAAATTCTTCATCTGCCTCTGCTATCACTAATTCCTCATCCGAGGACATTGCTAGTATCCCGACAATGCAGGTTGAAGGAATTGTACATGACAGCATGTACAAAAGCCTCAAAGGGCATCGACACTTTGTGATGTGCTTAAAAGCAGATCCTCAACAGAAACCCTAGGAAAGAGGGTATTGCCTTTGAGAGGAAACTCAATGCCGATGGAACATATTGAAGCCCGAGCAAGTACCCCAAAACCTCATGGGTTCTTTGCAAAGGGACCTCCAGTTGATCCATCTAACTTATCCGGCTTTACATGTGAATCTCCTCATTCTTCTGATGAGTCATTTGACTCCAACTATAAACTATTCAAAAATCAGAATGGTGAAGTATTTGCTAGATATGTTGGCACTAACTGCAGGAGCGGTTCGCCTATGAAGAAAATCTGGGTTCCCAAAAGTTATGTTGAAAGTCTTCAGGTGAATGTCCTCATGACACCACCTGTGAAGAACAGGAACCCCAGATCAAATTCTTCGTATGGACCAAACTCTTCATATGGATCCAAGTCCTCATACGGACCAAATTCCTCACATGGATCAAATTCCTCAGAAGGATCAAATTCCTCAAAAGGATCAAAGTCCTCATATGATCATCATCATGCTAACAACTCTGTCTCGCAGGGTAGAACTAAGGGCTATGAATATGTGCATTATTCTTCAAACCATTTTGTTCATAAGTCCTCGAAGAATTACTCTGCTTATTCATATGCATACCCTAACCCCTCTTATGTGAAACGAAATGGTTTGGCATCTTTGCCACCATTCTCATATGGTGCTCGCAGAGTGATGAATTCTTTGCCACCACTCCAGATGTGGGTGGTGAAGAAAAAGAACTAATCTCTTCTGCAGGTCAGTCTCCGGACGTGCTTTAACGTCTCAAGAATTTCTTGGGACCCGACAAAATGCTCGAAAGGACGCAGCGAATCATGATGAAATGAACTTTCATTTCACACGCCCTCATCTTGCTATATCTTCATCGCTTGATGAAATTCATCGATGAACTTGATATCATATTCTTCACCGATGAAGCATATGAGATTGTAAGCTACACTAATTCATCTGCAGGATGATCAACCCAAAACTCTTGGATGGGTCCTCGATAGTGGATGTACAAATCACATATTGGTGACAAGAATCTATTGATGGATGCTCCTTTAACACCGTCACCTCTGAAGCATATCATCTTTGCTGACAAAGGCAAAAGTCAGGTATTGGGTCTTGGTAAGGTTGCAATCTCTAAGGATAAACACATGGACAAAGTCATGCTTGTTGAGACCTTAGGATACAATCTAATGTCAGTCTCAATGCTTTGTGATCTTGATATGGTTGTTGTCTTTGGCAAGTATCGCTGTGTTGTGATTATGGAAGATGACAATTCCAAAGTCTTCAAAGGCTTTAGGAGAGGAGATCTGTATATTGTTGATTTTTCTACAGGACCACAACCAGCCGTGTGTCTACTTGCAAAAGCTTCAGAAGGCTGGCTATGGCATCGACGACTTGGTCACGCAGGCATGAGGAATTTGCACATGCTTGCGAAGAAGAAGCATGTCATTGGCATTGAGAATGTCAAATTCCTCAAGGATCACTTATGCGGAGGCTGTGAAGCTGGAAAAATGACCAAGGCCAAGCATCCGGCGAAGACTATCATGACCACTACCCGTCCTTTCGAATTGCTTCACATGGACCTCTTCGGACCTAATCGTTACTCAGCAGTCACTAATGATGCATCTCTATATGGTTTTGTCATTGTTGATGATTATTCTCGATATACATGGGTACACATTGTTACTTACAAACATGAAGTGCAGGAAGTCTTCAAACGATTTTCCTCGAGGGCTTCAACCAACTTTGGTGTGAAGATCAAGCATATCAGAAGTGACAATGGAACTGAGTTCAAGAATTCCGGTCTTGATGCCTATCTTGATGAACTTGGTATTACTCATGAGCTATCTGCTCCCTATACTCCTCAGCAAAATGGCGTCATGGAGCGCAAGAACAGAACTCTTGTTGAGATGGCTCGCACTATGCTTACAAAACGCCTCAGCGTTTTTGGATTGATGCAATTGATACTGCGTGCCACATCATCAACAGAGTATATCTTCACAAATTCTTCAAGAAGACTGCCTATGAACTCCTCACTGACAAGAAACCCAATATGAACCAGCACCTGAGGATGCTATCAAGCTCAAGGCAACTGAGGATGTCATTCCTACTGAAGAATCTGCTGAAGAATTCATTCCTGTTCATGAAGAACGCCGGTGATGCACTGAAGAACATGATGAGGAAAATGGTGCTGAAGAAAATGCTGATCAAATTCCTCAGCGACAACCAGCTCATTCTCGCGTTGCAAAAGAAGTGCAAGTGGAGAAGATCATCGATGACATTAGCGCACCAGGTCCTCTCACACGCTCAAAAGCTTCACATTTATCTAACTTTTGTGGGCACTATGCTTTTGTCTCTAACACAGAGCCCACTAAGGTAGATGAAGCATTTCTGGAGCCGGAGTGGATTCAGGCTATGCAAGAAGAATTACATCAGTTCGAGCTAAACAATGTCTGGGAATTGGTCAATCGCCCAGATCCTCGCAAGCATAATATCATTGGCACAAAGTGGATCTGCCGCAACAAGCAAGATGAAAATGGCCTAATGGCGAGGAATAAGGCACGACTAGTAGCTCAAGGCTACACACAGATTGAAGGAATTGATTTTGATGAAACTTTTGCACACATTGCTAGACTTGAGGCTATTCGCATATTACTTGCTTACGCTAACCATCATGATATCATCTTATATCAAATGGATGTGAAAAGTGCATTCCTCAATGGTAAGCTTGAGGAAGAAGTATATGTTGCTCAACCCCCAGGTTTTGAAGATCCAAAGAATCCTGACAAAGTCTTCAGACTCAATAAGGCCCTCTATGGCCTCAAGCAAGCCCCTCGGGCGTGGTATGGTACATCGAAGGAATTCTTCGTGAAGAATGGCTTCACACCCGGTTCACTCGACCCTACTCTCTTCACTAAATCTTATGATGGTGAACTGTTTGTGTGCCAAATATATGTTGATGATATTATCTTTGGCTGTACTGACCAACGTTATAGTGATGAATTTGCCTATATGATGAGTGAAGAATATCAAATGTCTATGATGGGAGAGTTGAAATTCTTCTTAGGTCTTCAAATCCGTCGGTGCAAGAATGGCATATTCATATCTCAGAGAAATACCTCAAAGATGTCTCGAGGAAATTCGGCATGCAAGATTGCAAAGGCGTCAAAATTCCTATGCCCACAAATGGCCATCTATGCAATCGATGAAAATGGTATTGACTTGATCACAAGGAGTGCCGCCCATGATTGGTTCCTTATTGTACTTATGTGCATCTAGGCGGATATAATGCTTAGTGTTTGCATGTGTGCCCGATTTCAAGCTACACGAAGGAATCACACCATAAGGCTGTGAAGCATATTCTTCGATATCTAGCTCACACACCAACACTAGGATTATGGTACCCCAAGGGCTGTGCTTTTGATCTCATTGGATATTCGACTCGACTATCTTTGGTGATTGTGTGGACCGCAAGTCAACATCCGCACTTGTCATTTCCTCGGACGATCTTTGGTCCGTTGGTCCTCGAAGAAAGCAGAATGCGTATCACCGCTTCATGCTGAAGCTGAATACATTGCTGCTGGCTCATGCTGTGCTCAATTGCTTTGGATGAAGCAAACCCTCAAGGACTATGGCATCAACATGAAGAATGTGCCTCTCCTCTGCGACAATGAGAGTGCCATCAAGATTGCTCACAACCCAGTTCAGCACTCGAAGACAAAGCACATCCAGATTCGTCATCATTTTCTTCGTGATCATGTGTTGAAGGGCGACATCTCCATCGAGCATGTGAAGACTGAAGAACAGCTAGCTGATATCTTCACCAAGCCCTTGGATGAGAAGAGATTTAGCAAGTTGCTGTGTGAGCTAAATATCTTAGAGTCTTCGAATGTTCTTTGAAAAGGACACACATCCTAACACTTATGCAAAATTGATGACTTAGATGTGCAACACATGAAGAAACATTTTTCTTCAATCAATGAAGAACAACACTCTAAGTGTGAAGAAATTAATGAAGAATTTGATTCTCAGAACCCTACGACAATTGTACGCGGTGTCTGAAATCATCATTCTTATACGGTGGGCCACGCCACCACAAAAAGTTGAAAATCTTCAATTTGAGTTTTTCCTCATTTTTGAAATTCTTCGGTTTTTCAAATTCTTCAACTTTGCAAAATCTTCACTGTTTCCGTCGTTTTTCTTCATTGGCTATATATATATATATGAGTTATGTCCTCTACAGCATTCACTTATGGCTATTTCTTCAAGTTGCGTTTTCTGCTAAGTGAATGTGATCGGACCCTTCCCCCTCTATGCTATACTCAACCCAATCTATTCACAAATTCTTCATGTGCGTTCTATTTGAAACCCGTTCAAAGTCTTCACTGTGTCCTTGTCAGCTGAAGAAATTGCGAACGAAACTTTAAAACAAATCTTATCCAGATTTTCGGTTTTACCGCTCAAACTGTTCCGCATCCCACGATGCATTACTATAATCACCCACGATCTTACATGATCTCATCTGCACAGTACGTGGGTGACACATGTCGCGTGAAGGAGAAAGGGCAGGGGCATGTTCGTCCCAAAATCTTCGGGCGAACAGTTTTTACCGTGGCTATAAATACCCCTCTCCCCTTCCTCACTTCATTTACTCTGCTCGGTCGCTGTCTCTCGCTCGAGCTCCTCAAACCCTAGCGCCGCCGCTACTCCATCGCCGCCGGTGAGGAAGAGCTTCACTGCCTCGACCTCGTCGCCGTCGTACTCGCGCCGGCTGCGGAAATCTTCACTCCGCCGCCGCCGTAGTTGTGTCCCTCTGCCAAGTTAGGGCGTGGGAGATCTAACTTGACGAACTTCACCGCTGTTCATCTCAGTTCGTCGTGTTCTTCAGTTCGGGTAATTAAAAATTACTTTTATTACTCACTTTGATTCTCAAGTTTTCCTGAAAATCTTCAAAGGTGTTTATTCTTCAAATCTTCACACATATGAACACCTCACACACTATATGATCTTGATCCATCTCTCTAAGCACTCATTTTCTTCAAGATTCCTCAATTGTGCGGATTTTCGATCTGTACAACTCTGGAACCTAAGACAAGAACGCTTAGTGAAATTCCTCAAGGCTCAACTAGTCAAATTCCTCAAAACTTGTCGTTTCGAAAAATCTTCTGAGAACGCATATGACCTCTCCAAATTTCTCGCACCTACACTCTATTCACAGGTACTCATGTCCGCTGCTGAATCACTAGGTTCTCATCAACTTAACTCATTTGCAGCGTTCCTCGAAGAAAAATTGCATACCTCTTCAGAGTGTTCAATTGTTCAAATTCCTCATCTGAAGAAAATGGCTGAAGGAAAGAGACCGCAGAAAGGAGGAAAGAAACTTGAGGTCATGACTGCTTTCGAGATCCCTGATGAAATATACAAGGATTATTGCACACCTGATGAAGCCAAGTTTGGCAAAGAGAACAAAAATCAGCGCAAAGTGCGCATTCAGAGGATTGAACAAAGATGGGCACGAGAATGGAGGGAATATCGATATGTTACTCCTAAGTACATGAAGAAATTCGCCTTAAATCCTCCATGCCCTAGAGCTCCATTGGCACCTGGCCAAGTAGCTGATCCCACCAGCATCAAGCGTGGTGAGGACTTTCCTGAAGAATGGGCTAGGCGCCAAGCAAAAGTGGCAAGACAAGCCAAGGAGGCAGTGAGGAAATTCAATGAGGATTCTACCGCTGCTGCTGCTGCTGAGACCTCGGTCAAGCCGAGGAAATCAATGCCGAAGAAGCCTGCTCGTAAGCCAAGTGCTTCACCTTCAGCGCCCTCATAGCCAAGTTCCTCAGCTGCGCCCTCACGGCAAATTCCTCGATCGCCATCGCTCCATCAAAGTCCTCCGCAGCCCTCAAAGTCCTCAACTCCTGTGCATCGGCTACATGCCAAAGGACTCGGGGTTTCTCAATTGCTTCGTGTCTCGGCAAGTTCCTCACCGCACCAATGTCCTCATAAGGCCCCTCATTGTTGAAGACAAAAGCAACAATGGACGCGGTCCTCGCCAAGTCCAAGGAAGAAACAGTTGCATTCCAAGTGCCCTCGATGATGAGGCCTCGATGAAGAACTTGCTGAAATCATCAGAGACAGACAATCAAAGGCCGCTAGAGCCAAAGGCACATCTGTGCCACTGCTTTTGGATCCGAAGAAGATCCTTGACTACATTGACCTCTGGCACCAGGATCCAAACACTCTCAATGCCTGATCTGCCTCTGACTCCTGGTCAAAGTCACATGCTGACCCATTTCATCTCTCAAGAGAAATGGAAGTTTGAGAAGGCTCGTGAGATAAAGAGAGCTCAAGCTAGAAAAGAGAAGCTTCTGAAGAAGAACGTTGTCAGACTGACACCTGAAGAACTTCTCAAGGCTCAATCTAAAATCCAAGTCCTCAGCAAGGACTTCAATGCATACAATGCTGATTGGCAAGGAGCCAAAGTGAGATTCATCAACCTGACGAAGAAAATGTCAACTGCTGCAGCCCCATCGCAACAAGAAAATCCTCAGTGCAGACTCTGCGCCACCGCCAAGAGCCAAGACCATCGATGGCTTTCACCTCTTGATGAGAATACAAGTTCGTGGCTGATGACTCCATCCCACCACCGAAGAAATTGCTAGGGCATCCACTAGTGGTGCGCTCAAGAAATCGAAGAGATCAGGCAATGCATCGATTGCATACCAAGAAAATCAACCACAGTCCTCAGCTCCTCCCGCGCCTACTCCAACTCCTATTCTTCCTTCTGCCTATGAAGTGAAGAAGACCAAGGCTGCAGAGCGAGCTGCAGTGAAGAAAAGGAAGGCACCAACTGCGTCAATTTCTTCGGCTGCGAAGAAAATGAAGCCAATGACCAGCTCTCTTGAAAATCCTATTGATGCCGTTCCGATTTCCTCCATGTCATCAAAGGAAATTGTTCCTTATGGAGAAGACTATAAGATCCCAAGCGGATCTGATGAAGAAAATCATTCTGTTGCTACGTCAGAGCAGCTTGATGAAGAAATTGAAAATGAAGATGAAGATGTGGATATTGGATGCACTACACCAGTGATGAATGATGACTTTTGGGAAAGTCAGCATCCCAATACTCCTCTCTTCACTCCTATTCAACAGATTCCTCAGTCCCCGGCTACAACTGTTCAAATGGGCTCTAAAGAAACTCATCCCACTTCATCTGTTCATGAAGAAATTCCAGCCGCTAGTGCTGAAGAACCTGCTGTTGTTGATCCTCAAGTTGCACAAGAAGAGGAACCAGAAATTCCTCACTGCGAGGCTCTGAGCTCGCGATTCTCGAGGTTGTGCTGCAAATCATCGACACTCCTTTGCCCAAGCCAAGAATCCGTTCTCAAGCAAGCAAAAATTCAAGGTGAAGACTTCTTTTACGAGCATGTGTTCTTCATTGATTATAATCCATATGACTCTGCTCGCATAAGGAAGAGGCGTTTCTGGACTGCTACTCAAGCCAACTTCTATTCCTCAGTGCTCTTTGACAAGGACAAAATCTTCGATCATGAACATATTCCTCATGTGGATATAGAATCTCTGCCGTGCTTCGAGCCAGTCCTCAGTGTTATTCACGATGCAGATCGCTGAATTTCTGACCGATATACGTGATTGGAATGAAGAACTCATTCTTCGTTCTACGCCACATCGCATATCACCGGAGATCTGTCAAGACGTCAATTCATGGGTGCTGGATTGGATGACCGAAAACACTCACTACAAGGCACCAAAGAACGAATTGCTTCGTGTCCTTCCTCTTGATCCTCCCCATGACAAAGGCACGTTGCATCTACAATGACCTGAATCGACGAATCATTATATGCAAGTGCTCATGAAGCCTTTGAAGCCAGGGCAGGCCCCACAAACCAAATTCCTCGTCAAGGACTTGCTCTATGTGCCCCAGACTGTCTATCGAATCCTGACGAAGACAATGAGTCCAATCAAAGGCCACGACTCAAATGATGAAGATGTCATTGGCATCATGAAGAACATGCTTTTCAACATCATTCATGGCATTCCCGTCAACTTCCATGATTTCTTCATGAGGACTCTTGCTAATGTTGCAATGTCACCTTTCGAGCTGAAGCCCTATGCGCCTTGGATTATGAGATTCATCAGGGCAAGATCTTCACTGAATTACAAGGCTGACACTCTGAATCATGGTAGCTACTTGCCTCCCATTGAAGTCCTCAAGCGACCAATTTCATCATCTGATGACAAAGGCATGGCAACTGCTGTGATCGATGAAGGCACTCGTCCATTGGATGGTCAATTTTGTCTGGCTACATCTTACTCCACCAATGACGACTCTGCTACACATGACACTGCCGCAAATACCTCAGCTAAGCAGAAGCCTCAAGCCACAGCACCCAGGGTGATTACTGACCGTGAGTTACTCCTCAGTCTTCATCAAAAGGTTGATCGCAATCACAAATGGGTGAAGCTTCAGTTTGCTGCTATTCTTCACAACATGATCTCAACCCATAATGCTGTGAAGAAAAACCATTATCACCTTCATGAAATCCTCAACCGCACCTGGGCTGTTCTCACTCATGTATATACCGTGGAAGAACTGAAGACTATGGTCTCCAGGAAGCTTTTGACTGGTCTGCACCACCTCCGAAGAAATTCAAGAGAGTCAAAGTTCCTGATCTGGTGGCCAGCTCTTATTCTTCATCGCGTGAAACTGATGAGCATGAAGATTTGGACGACACTGCGGCAGGCCCTACTTCAACAAACAACCCCGACAATGCTGGCACTCCTCCATCAACTTGAAATTCTTCAGGGGCGTTAGTCCTCAGTTTCAATCCTTTTGGTCATTTGATGACAAAGGGGGAGAAATCTGAGTTAGTCTTCAAGCGGGTTTATATTATGGGCGTTTTGTTAAGTTACAACTCTCGTTCTTCCGAAACTTTTTACTGGATCGAGTTGTAATCTTAAAACCCGATGGTGCCCTGATACTTTTGGACGGTGCATGGTGCTCTGATACTTTGATGCACTGTGCTCTGATACTTTTGATGTGATATTCTGCATGCTTATTCCTCGTTAATATTATTGCACGCATGCTGAATTTCATCAGGCACCATATTTCATCATGCATTTCAAATTCTTCATATTATATATCAAATGCGTGTATGAATTACAAGATATAGGGAGAGATCTCCATGATTCAATTCCTCAAATGTGCATTGTTTCAAAAGCAAATTCCTCACTATGCACATATTCAGGGGGAGTTCTTCTATATCTTGCAATCAAATTCCTCAATATCTGTATTTACACTTCATATATTTATCCCCGTTGAAAACTTAACCTATGTTGTCATCAATCACCAAAAAGGGGGAGATTGTAAGTGCATCTAGTGCCCTTAGTGATTTTGGTGTATTGAAGACTTATAGGTTAAGGGACTGATGCGTTTGTGAGTGTACACAGGTCTATAAGTCTATGAGGAGTTTGATATTTACAGAGAAAGTCGACCCCAAAAAATGAAGTTCTTCGACTGAAGACTTTGATATTCTGAAGACTTTCTGAAGACTTTGAAAGTGAAGAAATTGGTGTGACCTTGAAGACTTGATATTCATTTGAGGAACATGAAGCGTGAAGACTTGTTTTCATAGTTTCATTTTCTCTTTCTTGAGTCATAGGAAACACCGTACTGTTAATGGGGGTCGAGGAAATACTAAGGAAAAATTTCCATGTGATGCTCAACTCAAAATCCTACACCTACCAATCCCTTCGAGTGAAGCCATTGGAAATCTCATACAGATTCAGTCATTTTCTTGATGATAGAGACGCAGTTCTTACAGTCATCGATGACTTTGCTCTTCATCGAGGAGTTAGGAATTCGCCGGTCTTGAATTGCCTACACAAAGGAGGAACATGATAGCCCCGAGGAATTTGAGAGTCAAATTTTCGACCGTTCTTTGTCTTCTTGCTACCGGCTGTTCCAAAATAGCTTATCCACCTAACGGTCATATCATTGAAGGGCATTTATGTCTTATCATGTCGGGCTGCTCCCTAGGCTATAAATAGCCGCCCCCTACAACCACTAGTTGGTTGACTGCTCCGAGAGAACTTGACACTTGTCATTTGAGAGCAAGCCATCCTCCGAGGACTTTGAGCGAAAATCATCAAGTGAGGAAAATCCCAAACCAAACCCCCACACACCCAAAGTGATTGAGCATCACTTAAGAAATTGATCCCCCATGGATCCGACGCTTGTTAGCTTTGAAGACTGTGCTTCTTCTAGACGGTTAGGCGTCAAGGTCTAGAGCATCCAAGAGAAATTGTGGATCACCGAGTGACCAAGTCTGTGAAGGTTTGGAAGTCAACTGAAGACTTACCACGAGTGATTGGACGAGGCCTGCGTGGTCTTAGTTCAAGGAGAATACGGTGAGGACTGGGTGTCCTGAGTTGCGGCTCGAGATCGGGTGTCCGGATCTGCGTGTCCTCGAGTTTAAATACTCGGCCGCTCCAACCAGATGTACAAGCGAGACAGCAGTTGGAACTGGTTTACCAAATCCTTGTCTTCACCAACTAACTGGTTCTATTTCCTCAACCCTTCCATTTCCTCATTACTGTGTTGAATGTTGTTCATATCTGTGCTTGAAGACTTTGACTGAAGACTTTCACAAATTCCTCAGTTCAATTTCTTCAGTTTGTTTGTCTTCATCTTGTTATCCTGTGTTTACGCTTTCTGTACTCTGTATTTGTCTTCATTTCATCATGATGACCATGCTTGTATCCTGTTATGTTTACCTCTGAGTACTTATTCCACTGCAAGTAGTTCTTCGCTAAGGAATTTCCTCACCAGCAAATTCCTCAGTGAAGAATTCATAAAAATCGCCTATTCACCCCCCTCTAGTCGACATAACGCACTTTCAGGGGTGTGTACAGAGTGCAAAGTACGATGTGTCCATCTACGAGCCTGGACCCTGGTTTATATAGCATATTGGGGGCCCTAGGGTTACAAAACCTAGCCGACTACATACAGAGAGGTAGAATCCGCCATGATCCCAGCTTCTGTTCTTGCACACCAAGTCTTAAGGTGTACTGTCATGGGCCGCCCAAAGTAGCCCAGGATGAAACTAACAAATTGATCATCTGCCCCACCCACCAGACTGGGAGCCGATGTGGTGAGGGGCCTGAGGGAGTCCTGGACTAGGGGGTGTTCGGACAGCCGGACTATCAATATCCGCCGGACTCCAAGACTACGAAGATAGAAGATTGAAGACTCTGGCTCGTGTCCGGAAGGTACTTTCCTTGGCGTAGAAGGCAAGCTTGGCAATACGGATATGTAGATCTCCTACCATTGTAACCGACTCTGTGTAACCCTAGCCTCTCCGGTGTCTATATAAACCGGAGGGCCTTAGTCCGTAGGACAAACATACATCTAAACAATCATACCATAGGCTAGCTTCTAGGGTTTAGCCTCCTTGATCTCGTGGTAGATCTACTCTTGTACTACCCATATCATCAATATTAATCAAGCAGACGTAGGGTTTTACCTCCATCGAGAGGGCCCGAACAGGTAAAAACATTGTGTCCCTCGTCTCCTGTTACCATCCGCCGACGCGCAGATTCGGGACCCCTACCGAGATCCGCCGGTTTTGACACCGACATTGGTGCTTTCATTGAGAGTTCCTCCGTGTCGCCACCGATAGGCTCGATGGCATCTTCAACCAACAACGCTGTCCTGGGTGAGACTTTTCTCCCCAGACAGATCTTTGTATTCGTCGGCTTTGCACTGCGGGCTAATTCTCTTGGCCATCTGGAGCAGATCGAAAGCTACGCCCGTGGCTGTCAGGTCAGATTTGGAAGCTTAAACTTCACGGCTGATGTCCGCGGGGACTTGATCTTCGACGGACTCGAGCCACAGCCACGCGCGCCGCACTGTGACGATGGGCACGATCTAGCTCTGCCGCCGGATAGTGCCTTGGTGGCCGCACTCGGATCCGCTTCGGCCATTAGCCCGGAGCCGATCGCCCATATCAAGGGCCGGTGGGTAGACGCCGCCCTAGGGGCTTCAACATCCACGGCGATGGAGCCGAACACTGATCTTGTCCCCTGCGAACTCGTGATTCCGAGGCGCCGGACTCCTCGCTGGACTCCGAGCCTCCCGCGCCCCCGCCAATCAATACGGATTGGGTGCCGGTTATGGAATTCATCGCTGCGGACATCTTCCAGCACTCACCTTTTGGCGATATCCTGAATTCACTGAAGCACCTCTCGCTATCGGAGGAGTCTGGCCGACTATGGCCAGGATGGTTGGAGTACGGACGACGAAGAAATTCAGAGCCCACCCACCACCCACTTTGTAGCCACCGCCGAGGATTTAACCGACATGCTAAACCGACTCGGCGACATCGACGCTATGGACGACGATGCCGGAGATTTATCAGAGCCAATACCACAGGCAATCGGAAGGCCACCTCGTCATATGATGTATACATGGTGGATACCCCAAAGGAAGGGGATGGCGAAAAAGCAGCGGAGGCAAATTCTCTAAAGAAGCAGCCCAAACGCCGGCGTCAGCGGCGCCGCTCTAAATCCCGCCACAGCAAGAATGGAGATTCCGGCACGGGAGACGATAACACACCGGAGAGTGCCGAAGACGATCCCCTCCCGCAAGACTCAGCGCAGGAGGACGCAGAAGTAAGCCCTCACGACAGGGCGGCAGACGAAGGGGTTGAGGACGATAACTACATGCCTCCCTCCGAAGACAAAGCAAGCCTCAACGATGACGAATTCGTCGTACCTGAGGATCCCGTCGAACAAGAGCGCTTCAAGCGCAGGCTCATAGCCACAGCAAACAGCCTAAAGAAAAAGCAGCAACAGCTCCAAGCTGATCAAGATCTGGCGGCGATCGATGGACCGAGGTCCTCGCGTCAAGAGTATAAACTCAACGCCCCTCCAAAAGTTACCTAAGACGCAAGTTGCTCCCCGATTAGAGGAGGAAGCATACATACCTTCATCACCGGCGATGACATGGCTGATCGACCACCTCGTGGTCGCGACAGAGAGGCATCCGGGCCCCGGCCAAGATGCCCCGCATCGCTCCAAAAGTACGGCCAAGAGGAACGCACCGACTTGCGAGACATCTTTGGAGGATAAGGCAAAGCAATCCAGATCCATCTACGGATCACGTGGGCTTTACGACCCACGCGAATACCGTCGTGCGGATACAATAATCATGGCGGGCGAACACAGCAGAGACAGCGTTCTCTTGAGCTGCGTGGCGACATCGCTCAATACAAGGGCGCCGACACCCCTATGCTTCATCGACGAAGTAATGGATCATCGATCCCAAGGGTTTAAACCCGTAAACATCGAATCTTACGATGGCACCACGCACTCGCGGTGTGGATCAAGACTACCTTCTCCACATCCATATGGCCCATGGCGATGATCTACACGCCATCAAGTACCTACCACTCAAGCTTAAAGGACCAGCCGGCATTGGCTTAACAGCTTGCCCGCAGAGTCAATTGGGTGTTGGGAAGACACGGAGGCGCGCTCCTTGATAACTTCCAAGGCACATACGTGCGACCACCAGACGCCGATGACCTAAGCCACATTATTCAGCAGCCAGATGAATCGGCCAGACAATTCTGGACTCGGTTCTTGACGAAGAAAAATCAAATCGTCGACTGTCCGGATGCAGAGGCCCTTGCAGCCTTCAAACACAACATCCGGGACGAATGGCTAGCCCGGCACCTGGGGCAGGAAAAGCCGAAATCCATGGCAGCCCTCACATTGCTAATGACCCGCTTTTGTGCGGGAGAAGACAGCTGGCTAGCTCGCAGTAACAATCTCCGTTAAAACTCTGGCAGTCCGGATACTAAGGACAACAACGGCAGGTCACGTCAAATCAAAAACAAGCGCCGCATTAACAGCGACGATAAGGAGGATACGGCAGTCAATGCTGGATTCCGAGGCTCTAAACCCGGTCAGCGGAAGAAGCCATTCAAAAGAACCACTCCGGGTCCGTCCAATTTGGACCGAATACTCGACCGCTCATGCCAGATACATGGCACCTCCGAAAAGCCAGCTAATCACACCAATAGAGATTGTTGGGTGTTCAAGCAGGCCGGCAAGTTAATTGCCGAAAACAATGACAAGGGGCTAAATAGCGACGACGAGGAAGAGACCCGGCCGCCGAACAATAGAGGACAGAAGGGCTTCCCCCCACAAGTGCGGACGGTGAATATGATATACGCGACCCATATACCCAAGAGGGAGAGGAAGCGCGCACTATGGGACGTCTATGCAATGGAGCCAGTCGCCCCAAAGTTCAATCCATGGTCCTCCTGTCCGACCACTTTCGATCGAAGAGACCATCCGACCAGCATACGCCATGGCGGATTCGCCACACTGGTCTTAGACCCAATCGTCGATGGATTTCACCTCACAAGAGTCCTGATGGACGGCGGCAGCAGCCTGAACCTGCTTTATCAGGATACAGTGCGCAAAATGGGCATAGACCCATCCAGGATTAAACCTACAAAGACAACCTTTAAAGGTGTCATCCCAGGAGTGGAAGCCAACTGTACAGGCTCAGTCACACTGGAAGAGTTAAAGGTGTCCCGTTCGGTAGCGGCTATCATGCCCTGCTCGGACGAACCGCGTTTGCAAAATTCAATGCGGTGCTGCATTACGCATACCTAAAGCTCAAGATGCCAGGCCCTCATGGAGTCATTACGGTCAATGGGAATACGGAACGCTCCCTCCGAACGGAGGAACATACAATGCTCTCATGGCGAAGTCTGAGCAGCCTTCTCAGCATTCTCAAGTCCGCGGTTAAAAAGCCGGATACAGCAAAGTGCGCCCGGAGCAATACCAACCGAGACCACCTGGCGCGATCAGAGCACGCGTAGCAATGCGGCCCCAACCCTCGCCCGCGCATGATCGCAAGAATAACACTCCGCGTGCATCACTATGCTCTGGAGATACCATGGGCGCAGGGGAAGGGGCATGATCACAAGGGACCAAGAGTGCGGCTCAACCACACCAGGGGCTCACACGAGCGCCCCCCTTGTTTTTATTTTTATCTTTTCTTCTTTTATGTATACAGGACTCTGCCAACCAGAAGCCCTGTTCGACGGCGAACTTGTCGAACTCATGATGCAAACAAAGGGGACTAAAGGAGGCCGCGACGAACACTCGGTGGTCTCAATTACGAGCATTAAATTCGATTACATACACCAAGTCTGCAGCTCATCCACGGAGGGGACGCGTTTATTTAGTCCAAATCCCTTGCTTACCGCACTATTTGTACCAGTCCGCTCTACTAGCAGACTTTCTTTCATAAATAATGCAGCACCTCTTTCTTGCAATTGCGTTATCTTTTATATGTTCATGACATCTTGCACCCGTACATTTTGGGTAGGCCAAATACGCCAGGGGCTTATGTTCCCCAAATTATGGTGTGATTAAGTCCGAACACTTTCACAAGTGCGGCAGCCCGAACTTATAGCAATATATGAATCGGCACCGAATCATGTCTTGGGTCAATAGTTGGGTTTGCCGGCTCCCATGTTTTGGTGCCTTACGTTCCGCTCGTCGGCTAAGGTAGCACGGGAGAACCATCTGCGATTGCGCCGGTTGAGCCAGGTTAACGCCTCGATGGAAAGCTAAACCGACCGGCATGATAAGGCGAGACTGGTCGCTGTTCGAGAGGTTCTTCGGTCCTTAAAGACTCATGCCGCTTCGAGCGAAGTTCGGATGATGTCCGACGGCGTGGATAGCGCCCGGATTCGGTCTTCGAATACCGGGGCTTCACCAAATTTAAAATTATAGAATTCTATGGCTAAGGAGAGTGTTCTAGCATTATAAGTCCGGTCGCCTTGTTCGTCGTGTTGAGCGCCTCCCTAGATGGACCCAATAATGGGAACAAGAGTGCTCAAGTTTATCACCGAACACCCCAGCACTCGTGGCTTGGGGCTGAAGCCAACGACTTGCCATCTCTCAGATTTTACAAACGGCTGCACAGAAGGTAATATTTTAAATTAAAACAAGCGTTGCTAATGGCGCATATAAACTAAGTTTTCAGCGTCCAGGATAAATAAACAGCGAGTTCACTCAAAGATTACATTTCGGGAGCACTCATCTGCAATATCGCAGGCTCCCTTCAGGACAACCTTATAATACCGCCCCGCAGACGATGCTCCTCCTTGCGGCGGCGGATCCGTGAGAAGCTTCTCCGCATCCAGTTTGCCCCATTGCACCTTTATGCGGGCAAGGGCCCGACGAGCACCTTCAATGCAGGCAGAGCGCTTGATTACATCCAGCCTGGGGCATGCATTCATCAGCCGCCGCACCAGGCCAAAGTAGCTTCCGGGCATGGCCTCTCCAGGCCACAGCCGGACTATGAGACCCTTCATGGCCTCCTCAGCTACCTTGTGGAGTTCGACCAGCTGCTTCAGCTGGTCGCTTGGGGGCACCGGATGGCCGGCCTCAGCATACTGAGACCAGAAGACCTTCTCCGTCGAGCTCCCCTCCTCGCCACGATAGAATGCGGCGGCATCAGACGCACTATGCGCCAGATCTGCAAACGCCCATGGAGAGCTCCGAATTCGGGTAAGTATCCGGTAATCCACATTAACATGCCTGCTTTGCATGAAAAATGCCTTACCCGCAGCTATCTTCTTCATGTCCTCGACCTCCTGAAGGGCCTTCTGGGCCTCGGCCTTGGCGGACTTGGCACTTTCGAGAGCCGAGGCAAGCTCGGACTCTCGAGTCTTGGAGTCACGCTCCAAACTCTCATGCTTTTCCATGAGAGCCTGGAGCTCTTGCCGAACTTCCGCCACCAGTGCCGCTTGCTTTTCTCACTCAGTCCGTTCCGTGGCCGCATTGCGTTCGGCCACGGACACAACATTCTTCAGGGCTGCCACCTCGTTAGTGGCCCCTGCAATACACACATTATCCTTGTTAATCTTATTTGCAACCAAAACCCTTTTTTGTAAGGTACTTATTCAAAGTGGTGTTATTCACCTTCTTTTTCCTTGAGCTGCCTCTTGGCATGGCCGAGCTCTTGCTCCGACCGCTCAAGGTCCTTCTTGATGCCTCGACTTCCGCCCAGCACGCGGCATAGGTCAACAGCGCAGCCTGCAAACCCATATTGACTATTTTTAGAAACCCTGCGTATATCTTGTTAGATCCTTAGTCCGGCTTTTCTTTCCGAACACCAAACTAAGCATCAGGGGCTATTGTCTATGCGGTATTACACTACATAATCTTAACTTCTTACCTCAAAGCCTGTTAGAAGGCTGCTGCAGGCTTCGGTCAGCCCGCTCTTGGCGAGCTGGACCTTCTCAATCACCGCACTCATGATAGTGCGGTGTTCTTCCTCGATGGAAGCACCTTTAAGCGCTTCCAATAGGTTATCCGGCGCCTCCGGTTGGACGGAGGCCGCCGGCGTCACGGTCTTGCCCTTCTTTCGAAGGGGCCGCTTGCCGGACTCTGGAACCGCTGCGGGTTCCGACGTAGAGTCCGGCACAAAGTCCGGGAGGTCGCCAGACGGCGCCTCTGGAGCCTCCTCCTGATGGGTCCCCTCTTGGGATCCCACCTCGGCGTCCTCATCGGCGCGAGGGGTAGAGGCGGTCGGGACGGAATTTACCTCCGACGAGGCCAACGACCCGCTCATCGAGTCGGGAAGATCATCCTTGGCCGGACTACGGACAGAATGCGGCGTTAGAAGGATACTTCGTGACGTGAAAAATACGGCATATGAATGATCTGAATACTTACGATCCGGCCGGACGCCTGGCCCTTGGAGGCCATTCATCCTCGCCAACGCTGATGTTGGCGAAACTGTCCGGGGGGATAGTCCTCCCCCTCTTGGACCCTTCGGCCGCCCCGATTGGGGAAGCCTTCCTCTTCTTCTCTCCCTCCTCCGGGAGAGAGTACTCCTCCTCCTCCTCGTCTTCGGGGGAGGAGTCCTCGTCGTCGTCGGGACCTTTGACACGGAACTCTTCGAGTCCCCGCCACCTTCTTGGCCTTCTTCTCGGCACCATGTGCGGTGCCGGAACCAGCAGCCCTGCCAAGCGGGCATCCACTGGTTCTTCTGGCATGGGAGCCGGGCTGATGAGCAGCTCGGCCTTCTCCATCCATTCCTGTCAAAGGAAGAGGCAGATTAAAAACCTCACTAGAATTAATCTAATTACCACAAGTGTCCCGTGAATGGGGTTGAATCACTTACCTCGTCGGCCGGAGATCTGCGAGCTGAATCTGCGGTCTTGGTCGCGGATGCGGGGCTTGGCGCCCTTGAACAGCACCCTCCAGCGCCTTCGTGTGTTGTATCAAGAGCCCGCCAACGTCTGGTGCTGTTCGGATTAAACTCCCACAAGTTGAATGCCCGTTCTTGGCATGGGAGAATCCGCCGGAGGAGCATGACTTGGACCACATCGACGAGCCGGAGCCTATTGCTCACCATCTTCTTGATGCAGGCTCGGAGTCCCGTCACCTCCACCGGGTCACCCCACTGCAAGCCCTTCTCTTTCCAGGAGGTGAGCTGCGTGGGGATTCCAGATCTAAATTCGGGGGCCGCCGCCCATGTAGGCTTGCGCGGCTCGGTGATGTAGAACCACCCCGATTGCCACCCCTTGACGGAGTCCACGAAGGTCCCTTCTAGTTAAGGGACGTTGGGCGGTTGCCCAACATGGCGCCTCCGCATTCCGCTTATGCCCCTTCACAACCTTCGCTTAACGTTGAAGGTCTTGAGCCACAGCGAAGTGGGGCGGATGCGAGAAAGGTTTTGCACACGCACGATAAACGCCGAGATGTTGAGGATGAAGTTCGACGCCAGATCGTGGAAATCCAGGCCCTAGTAAAACATGAGCCCCCGGACGAATGGATGGAGCGGAAAGCCCAGTCCGCGGAGGAAGTGGGGAAGGAAGACGACCCTCTCATGGGGCCCTGGGGTAGGGATGAGCTGCCCCGCGTCGAGCAGCCGATGCGCGATATCACTGGAAAGGTATCCGGCGTCGCGCAGCTTGGTGATGTCCTCCTCCTTAGCGGTGGAGGCCATCCATTTACCTCCCGCTCCGGACATATTCGGAGAAGAGTCGAGGTGAGATGCGCGAGATTGGGCGTTGGAGCTTGAGTTCGCAGGGATGGATGAGCAAAGGAGGAAGAAGGCGTAGGTGAGAAGGTAAATCCTTATCCCTTATATATAGGCGGACAAAACTATGCGTCCCTCACCAGCCCGGTAAAACTCGCTTATCTCCCAAGCGCCACCATCAATGGCGTGGTTGGGTTACCCACGCACGTATTGATGAGAATCCCAGAATAAGGGGAACACGATCTCTGCTTCGACAAGACGTGCCAAGGAAACCTCTTCGCTAAACGTGCTGAGGTGGAATAGTAAAAAACAATTCAAACGAGGACTTGGCTGCGATGTGATGTCACGCCGCATAATACGTCAGCAGATTGAGCTAAGTGTATATTTTATTCTCTCTATGGTGGAATGTGGAATTTATTTTGCAGAGCCGGACTCTATCCTGGTGTTCATTATCTTCTCCGAATTATTCAAAGGAGGAACCCGCCTTGCAATGCCGAACATTATGCATGCCGGACTTATCGTCATTGAAGACTGGTTCAGGGGCTACTGAGGGAGTCCTGGACTAGGGGGTGTTCGGACAGCCGGACTATCAATATCCGCCGGACTCCAAGACTACGAAGATAGAAGATTGAAGACTCCGGCTCGTGTCCGGAAGGTACTTTCCTTGGCGTAGAAGGCAAGCTTGGCAATACGGATATGTAGATCTCCTACCATTGTAACCGACTCTGTGTAACCCTAGCCTCTCCGGTGTCTATATAAACCGGAGGGCCTTAGTCCGTAGGACAAACATACATCTAAACAATCATACCATAGGCTAGCTTCTAGGGTTTAGCCTCCTTGATCTCGTGGTAGATCTACTCTTGTACTACCCATATCATCAATATTAATCAAGCAGGACGTAGGGTTTTACCTCCATCGAGAGGGCCCGAACCTGGGTAAAAACATTGTGTCCCTCGTCTCCTGTTACCATCCGCCTAGACGCACAGTTCGGGACCCCCTACCCGAGATCCGCCGGTTTTGACACCGACAGGGCCCTTTGAGGTCATTCATTTGAAGGAAAAGTTATCGCAGTTGGGAGGTTGTAAATCTTACCTGCAGGGATATGCATCAACTATCTACACCAACGCATCTTCCCTTGCACTCTTATTGATAGCGATCAGATCTTGTTGGAGATATGCCCTAGAGGCAATCATGTATGATGATATTTCCTATGTGTTTATGAATAAAGATAGTCCTTGGACATTATCAATGATGTGTATCAGCAAGTACGTGACTTGCTTGTGGGACTATGCATTGTATGATGACTGTCCTAAAAGGTCCCTAGTCGAAAGGGATGTGTGGACGCGCAGCCGACTAGACTAGCATATGACACGGTCGATGGCTTGGTCTCACTAGCCATGGAGCATTGGATGCTAACCGGACAATATGGACTTGGAAAGGTCTGGTCGGATTCGACGTAGTCGGATCCGAGTCGAGATAAGGTCCTAGTCGGACAGACCCAACTATGATACGCAACGATATGTCATTTGTGAGTCTCTAGTACAACATACGTTCTATGTCCTAAGACCTGAGCTGATGCATGTACTTGGGATGGTGACAGACTTGCTTTGGGCCGACCAAACGCTACTCCATGACTGGATAGTTACAAAGGTAGGTTTCGGACTTGTCCAGACCCATGCCGCGAGACGTGGTCGAGCAAGATGGGATTTGCCCCTCTGATCAGGAGAGATATACTCTGGGCCCCTCGTGTGATCCGACCAAGAGAAGCATGGCCATGCGACAAGGATTATGAGTTAATCCAGATTGTGGTCGGCATCACTGGAATGAGAAAGAGGTCGGGCTAGCACAAGGATGACAGTATCGCCTTGAGCCCGACAACATATATCATGCGGCAAAGGGAACATAAGTGTGACACGTTGTACAGGTTCGCCTAACCAGCTTCATAGTCTGCTTGGTGGTCGGCACGCCTTGCTAGAGGCCACTACCAACCGTGCAGGTCGAAGGTGATCCGAACTGTGACCAAGCCGACTTGAACCTAAGGGATCGCGCGCCTAAGGGAAGGAACCTACGAGGTCGGTTCGTAGACACTGGTCGGATGTGATCCGAACTGGACTAGGAACGTGACCGAGTAGACTTTGGGCTTTAGGGTCCGTGCGAGGCCCAAGTGTTGAGCCCGCGACGGACGCCTATATAAAGTGGAGGTGCGGCACACTCAGATGGTTGATCGCTTAGGTGTTGTCACTAGGGTTTGCATGTGTTGCGAATAGCCACCTTCACTCGCCGCCGACTGTGTGATCATACCTAGCAGTCCGCCACATGGTGTTCCTCCTGCATGCGCGGATACCGTTAGAGGCGGTGCACTTGCGCCGCTCTGGCAAACTTGTACGTGGGATCGGACGACTGCTTGTTCGAGGGAGATTAGACGAGGAGGAGATGATCCCCGCGGACGCGCTGCCCAACTCTTCTTCCGCTGCACGGCACTGTGTGTCTAGTGGTAAAGAACTGTGATCCATCTCCCGTAGCATGTTCCAGGTTGTTCTGCATGTAGGAAAATTTCAAATTGCAGTCGACACACCCTACCGTAGAAGCCAACATATCTAATATAATCTGCATCTTCATATTGATATTGGGAGTTCCATTTGTAGGACAGTTTTTTTGTTTTCTACTACATTTTCCAACAAGAGACCTAATCTCATCTGCATCCCTTTGCGCGGGACCAAATACCTTTGAGGGGATGCCCCCTCACATGTATATAGGGGCAAGGGATGGAGATCAACTTGGAGGAGGGGCTCACTTTGTCCCTAGGTCGGCCACCACAAGGGGTGGGGCTCTCCAGACCCTAGGTACACCTAGGAAGCTTGGCCCCAAGCCAAGGGGAGAGGCGCCCCACTCTTGGGCCAATAGGCCCATATGGCTGCCCCCACAATTGGGCCTAGCCTAAGGGGAAACCATGGTGCCCTATATAATTATTCGAAAGGTTCCAGAACACAGAGCCTTTGGTGGTCTTCCTGGTCTCTCGGGATTTTCCCAATTTTCCTAGACTCCTTCAATTTTCCCCTACATACTTTCAATTTTACCCAAAACACTTCTACTTCTCTGTCCGAAACAGATATTCCCAAAACTTTTTTGGTGAATTTCTCTCAAGCTCCTAACACTTCTAGTACTCAACAAAATGGAGAACCTTAAGCGTGTGACCCCACATGCATGTTGCGGTAAAGTGTAGACATGACCCACAACTATACTTATGGTCAATAATCAATAGCGGGATCCCGACATCCATCCTACACTTATACAAATAAATTATTGATGGAACCTTTTTATTTTCCGCATATCATTCCCTTTGCTTTGCGATACATAAAAAAAAACAAGCGAGACTTTTGGTATCTGTGTGAAGCAACAACTTGCTCATAATACCAAGTTATCCTCGTTACCGGTTTTGTTCCTTTTTCTCATTTCCGTATTTTGACATCACCGTGAACATATAATGTTCTGTTTGGCCAAACAATGATGGACATCAAATTACGGAGAGATCTTGAAGAATATCTCTCAATTGTAAGAGGAACAAATCTCAATCTTGAGCTATCAAGTCCCTTCACATTCTTTTCTGATGCACATGGAAGTTGCCATTATAGTCACCCTGTAATGGGTAACATTCGACGAACCCCGAAATACACTGTCCGGCATGAAGTTACTCGACACTCTCATGATCTAAGAAACTGAGCATACATTAACACTTGCATGATACTTATAACATAGTGATGATGTGTTATCAAAATATTTTTCATTTAGTTGGGTCTATCAAACACCACTGTTCGACCAACAATGTGCTCCTATTGTTGCTGACATCCTTGTTACTTTAAAGGGATAATTGGTTTTATGTCCCTAGTTGGGTCACACTCGGCAGGTTTACCCCTAGTTTCCGAAAACACGCGTTCCCGCCTAAACCACTTTGCTCGCCTTTTGCTTTTGCCCTTTGACCGTTTGACCGTCACTTTGAAAACTTCATAACAAATTCATACGAACTTAGAAAAATGCAAATAACATATCAAAATGTTCAGAAAAACATCACTTATATGTGCATATCATTTGCATTCATGATGAAAGTGTTGGAAACTTCCCATCTCAGTTTCAGGTCATATGATCTCAAATGAACAGTATAATCTAGAAAAAAAGAACACAAATAAAAATCTATTTTTTTGTGTGGCAAACATTGACCAATGTTTTGAGTGCTTGCACTGGTACGCATCGGTGCTATAGAAACGGTTTTTAACCCCTTTCTGCGATGGTGCTCGGAACCGTCACCTAGTGAGTGTGGGCGATGGGGGGGGGGGTCCTGCCCACACGACCCAGAAACCGTCGGGGATAAGGAGCCTTGATGCATACAATTGCCCCTCTATAACCATTTCTGATGTCTGCATATCCGAAATGATTCATCCTTGCTACTCGTTTGTGTTGGCATTGCCATCACAGTCAGAGTTTTGTGGTTTTTACCTAAACCCAGGCAGATTCCAGGCACGGGCGTTTTCTAGGCACGGCTCTACGTTTACGATACCTGGCACATCACAAATAGTTCATGATTATAAACCATATACGATAGGTAGACATTCACACACATTTAGTTTTCCCGTACTGTATGTGATAGTGTCTGACATCACACACGCTTTGCAAACAGCAACTGTGTGCATTGTTACACACATTTCCACTCTGTGAACCGTGTCGGATTATGATGTATATCACACATGCTGTGCTTTATTAACCGTGTGTGCCGTAATGACCTGTACACCGTAATTTCGCCCTAATTTAATTGCTGCTATTTAAAATTGTACCTAATTTAAACTTGAAAGTAGGCTATAGCTTTATTCATATCAATCAGGTTCAAACAACCAATTCATTATTCAATTCACAGGTACATATGTTTAAGAATTACATAAGCACCAAATAAAGAATGATGAACTAGGGTTCTATACTTGTACTATTACAAATGGTAAAGAAAGAGGCGACAGACATTCTGGTTGCTGAACAAGGTGAAGCAGAATGGCCCTATTGTGCTCTCCTAGATGCAGAAGGCACACACGACTCTAGTCCAACCCCTTGTGATGGCCGGCCGCTAATCATGTAGTTTGAGAGGTAATCTTGAGTAAACTACTTCAGGATCCACTTCAAAGGAAAAAAGTTTCAGACATTGTCATCTAACACAACTCATTACGGGCAGTAAAAAGAAGGCTACGGGGTTCTTACTTACCATCCCGCAGTTCACTATTGTCTTGCATAAAGTGTAAATGTATAGTTCGATTGACATCTTTTGACCCATTTTAATAACAATCTTTATCAGTTTTCTCACTTGATGCTGGTTCATGAATATCTCATTGCCACATACGCAGAAAGGGTTGAAGTGTGGATCTTTGGCAATGACATATGTACCTAAAAGCACCAAGTTAATATTAGAAGCTAAACAACAATTGAAAAATGATGTAATACAACACTCCCTCCATCCCATTATATAAGATTTTATACACGTATATCTAGACATCATCAGAACATTAAGGTAACGCGAACATTAAGGTAACACTCTTCCTTGCTACTATGTACCCTGGGATTGCATATTTAGTCATTCATTACAATGCATGTTGCTATGTAGCCTCAGATATATTAAATATGGCCTAGTTAACTTACTGATAAATGGGTTACAGATATATTCAGTGAAATGTCCGATTTGACGATTAATCCCTCATCAGCCCCCATGCTATATGGTACCAGCTACCGAGATCCTGAACAGTGAGTACATATAAGCAATGCGATGAAACTAACCTCGATGGAAAAAACAACACTGTTCTCAATATTGTCCTGTATGAGTACATATAAAGGCATGTTAAGTACAACATGCCAAACATCAACCAAATATATCCATGGTAGACAACATAATCTACAAATGATAGCTTCAGTGTGCAGGCTTAAGCACGCTAGTTAAGCAAAACAAGAAATGGAAAGGTGTGTTAACTGCATCAGGCATAACATTTATAAACAAGCAAATAGTCATTCAAACTGGTATTGTGCAGGTCTAAAGTACACTAGTTATTGTTAAAAAAACGAAAAGGCATGTTAACTACAATATCCTTAATAGCAACCAAATATCGTAATTTATAGTGGTATTGTTGAAACTGTTATTGATGAAATTGAATTGCATGGCAAATAGTTGCACATATAGAGCATCACATTGTCAAGAACTGAAATAAACAAGGCATAAGGCCATCTCTAGCCAATCCTTTGAAAGCTAAAGGACTAAAGCAATTATATATATATATTATATATATATATATATATATATATTCTAGCAATTTTGGCCGTTTCTAGTCGATCACCTAAACTTAATGTTGTAAACTTCAATTTGATCAAGTTCAAAGCAGGTTCAACCGAAAGTAGCATGCATTCAAACATAAACATAGATAGTTTTGCATAACCGAACATAAAACATAAATTTAAACTAAGCTAAACTACTTTCGGTCGAAGTAGAGGTCGAGCCAATCCTTCCTCGTCAGGTACGGTGTGCCACGAGCCGGGTCCAGGCCGGTGCGGTCATCGGGGTCGTTGGGGAAGGCACTCCTCCACTCGTCGACGTCGATCTCCTCATCCTCGCCGCCCACCTGGACGCCCTCCGCGCCGCCATCCTCGCCGCCTTTGACCTCGTCATCGAAGGAGAGCACGATAACCTTGCCGCCGTCCTTGCAGCCTTTGACCTCGTCATCGAAGGAGAGCGCAATAATCTTGCCGCCATCCGCGACGCCGTCCTCGCCGCCTTTGACCTCGCCACCAGAGGAGAGCGTGATAACCTCGCCACCCTCCGCACTGGCAAAGATCACCCGCTCCGCCTCCACGAGCTCCGGGTGCTGCCGGCAGAGCTCTTGCGTGTAGGCCTCGTTGGTGGCCTCGACCTCGAGGCGCTCCCACGCCTCGCGGTCCTCCCGCGCCATAGCCGAGCTCACCACCCCTGGCTCTGGCGAAACGAGGTGGACCGGACGTGTACCAAAGGGGAAACTGAGCCTAGCCGCCGTGTCATGGTAGAGGACCTGCCAGTGGTCGTACTCCATGGTCGCGAGCTAGGCCGTGTGGAAGCTATCGAGCCACCGGCGGGTGTGGGACTCCCGATCTGTAATCTCGGTGACCCACATCCCCCACCGCCGCTGCTGGACCCCGAGGTAGGACCTCGTCGGCTGCCGGGTCCGAGGGAGGACAGGGAAGTCCTCGAACCGGCGTAGGGGTGCGGCGGCTGGCAGATCGGGGGACCGGCGACGGCAGATCGATAAAGAGCCCGCGGAGGATGACAGGGACACCTCGGCGGCCACCTTGCCGGCGTAGGGCGAAGAGGCCGCGATAAACCTCTCTTGGGCCATTGGCTCCTCAAGCTCCCCGAAACACAGGCAGAGGTTGAGGATGGAGGCGGCGGTGATGGCGGCGACCTACCAATGGTTACGGGGGTGGTGTGTGTCAGTGAGTGCAGGTTTTATGGAGTGTGTGGTGTGTGTGTGTGGGGGGGGGGGGTTAAGGTGGTGTTTGAGGAAATACCGCGACAACTGAAAATTTTACTAGGTGGGAGTAACAAGGCGGGGTTACTGAAAATTTGGATAAGGGCGAGCAGATATTTTTGAGATTGCGAGGGATGCAGAGGCGGGGGTATTTGGGGAGCGAGCTAGTGTGCTTGACACGCCGGTTGTGGACTGTAGCCGACACACCTTCTCGCCTAAGCCATAGGCGTACTATACACCGACGATGCTCCAGGATATTTTGTACTGCATCTCACATGGTTGGTGACAATAAACTGTGTGGGATCTACTTGATTTTTCATTTTGATTTGAATTACATAATGGGGTCATAGCGGCAATGGACAATGTTTTAAGCTAGACCTTTTATCTGCAGTGAACATGCAACTATATGTGTGTCTAAAAAAATTGGAATTATTCAGGGTTCATTTGGAAATTTTATACATTAAATTGGTTTTCTAGCAATTTCAGGTGCACAACTCAAAATGAAAGCACATCCTCCAGTCCCTAAAAACGGGTTGCAAAATCAAATGTTTGTCCTTGGTTGCAAGCTTAGGTCACATACAAGAAATGAGAATGAATGTCAAACACCTTGACATTGTCGCTCAGCCACTAACATTGAGATACATGATTTTAAAATTATAGTAAATCGAAAACTCGGCTGAAATTCATGAAGCTTGACATGATATCATGGAACGACATCGACATGTCGTGGTAAAAATATTTTCCCATTTGGACCAGGTTTGGGTATAAGTTTCTCGCAAACCGGAGCTTCTCTCACAACAAGCCAGATGGTTTCGATAGGGAACGTGCCACCTTGGCGGACAAATGATATATGTTGCCTCTTCTTACTTTCCAAATTTTTCTCGTGTCAACGTAGAACAACACGAGTGTTGTGTCATTTTTTGGGAGTTTTCAGGGTTCGCTTGGACATTTTTATACATTAACTGAGTTTTCTATGCATTCATGTGCATAATTCAAATTTGAACTACATGCACATGCTCCAGTGCATATAAAGTGGTTTAGAATTGGAATGTGTGTCCTTGGTTACATGCTTAAGTCCCATGCAAGAAATGAGAATGAATGTCAAACACCTTGCCACCGTCGCTCGGCCGCTAACATTGAGATACTTGGTTTTTAAATTCTAGTAAATCGAAAACGCGTCTGAAATTTATGAACCTTGACACGCTAGCATGGAATGGCATCAACATGAAGTGGTAAAAATATTGTCCCATTTGGGGCAGGTTGGGGTATATAAGCTTCTCAAAAATTAGAGCTTTTGACAACAAGCCTCATGGTTACGGTAGGGAATGTTTCACCTTTCTGGACGAAACGATATCTGTTGCCTCTTCTCGATTTCAATTCTTTTTTTAGTGACAACATAGAACAACATGAGTGTTGTGTTAAATTTTGTGAGTTTTCAGGGTTCGTTTGGACATTTCTATGCATTAACTAGGTTTTCTAGGCATTTTATGTGCATAATTCAAATTCGAACTACAAGCACAAGCTCCAATGCACCAAAGTTGGTTGAAAAATCACATGTGTGTCCTTGGGTGTATGCTTAGGTCCCATGCAAGAGACAGGAATGAATTCAAACACCAGGGCACTATTGATTGCCGACAAAACGTTGAGATACTTGATTTTTAAATTATAGTAAATCCAAAACTCGTCTGAAATTCATGAAACTTGGCATGCTATCATGGAGCGGCATCAACATGCCGTGGTAAAAAAATTGTCCCACTTGGACAGGTTCGAGTATAAGCTTCTCACAAACCAGAGGTTCTCACAACAAGCATGGTGGTTTTCAATAGGGAACGTCCCACCTTTGGGGACAAAACGATATCCATTGCATCTTATTGCTTTCAAAAAAAAATCTAGTGTCAACATAGAACAACAGGAGCGTTGTGTCAATTTTTGTGATTTTTCGGGGTTCATTTGGACATTTTTGAATTTCAAACAGCAGGGCACCGTTGATTGCCGGCAAAACATTGAGATGCCTGGTTTTTATATTCTTGTAAATCCAAAACTCGTCTGAAATTCATGAAACTTGGCATGCTATCATGGAATGGCACTCGACATGCTGTGGCATTTTTCTTTTCCATTTTGAGAGAAGGCGCACTCAAATAATGACAGCCAACAAAGGCATTTTGAAAAAGTAGCTACCACTTTAATATCTCAAATGTTTGTATAATTCAAACCGTGTGTGTTCTGTTAACCATTCACGTGACGCCACATATCTTGGTTTTAATGGCTGTAGGAGGTGCCGTGCGGGTAGCTACTTGACCTTGACTGAATGGGAGACGTGTGAGCGCAATTCGGTGCGCAGGCTGACCGAGAGGCGTGCAAGCTGTCCTCCAATGCGCAGGCTCACCGAGAAGCATGCGAGCTATACACTGCGCAGGCTCACTGGGAAGAGAGCACTTTGACTTCCATGGGATGCTGCCGTCGACCGCTACCTCTCTGCGGTGCCAGTTGCCGTCCTCTAGCGCCTCGCCAGTCGATCGCGCGACGACATGATGTTTGATTTACAAGTGAAGAACATTTTGTGCTGCCTTGAATACTTCAACAACGGCGTCTCGGAGGACGACATCGACAATGACGGCGCGGCACGCTGCCTCCGCCACCGTCAGAAATAGTTTTTTTGGGGTTTAATATTGTATCTCGAATTCTCGATCATATGAATATAAATTCGCAGTGTAACTGAATGAAAGATATGGTTTGAACGAACTTGCGTTTTTCTCTCTTAATGTACAGACTTATCAAACAATTTTCTTTTGAAAAAAAGGTCAATGGTTTTTAAATATAAAACACTCATCGCAAATGTTTTAGTTAGAACACCCGTATGCAAACCGACAGCTTCCCCAGGAAGCCAAGGGAAAATGTGCAGAGCAGGATTTCTGCATCCCTTCAACGCAAACAGTTGTTTTGCATGACCCGTGTGCAACCACGTACAAACAATTGGGTAAGATTTGCATATCTGTCATTTTGGGTATGTTGCCATTTGTCAAACTAGAAAGATTGACATTTGTTTATCTAGTAACATTGACATTTATCGACCTTGTAACACTGCGATTTGTCAAAATATGCAGCTAAAAATCACTAGCACTATCTAATTTTTGCAATTAAAATCACTAGCACTGTTCATATGGACACCGCTAGCAGGAGTGAGTTGATGGACGCATATGCAAATGTACCATTGATTGCATACAACAAGTCATCAACCCACAACGACAACGAGGATACATGTTGGATTATAGATCAATTCCAACAAAACATTCTAGTAATGTTTTTCTCACACAACAAATAACAAAGCGATGAAATGAACTTCAGCTCAACCACTCGTCGGTGTTGGAAATGCTTGCTTTGAACCAGAAGTGATTCTCTGGGAAGGGCCAGCTACTGTCAATCTCGAGACCAACGCAGGACTGATCATCCAGGCTGAATCGGGCTATGTCAGGACCCATATTGGGATGGTAGGGAAGCATAGAAATGTCCGAGGTATATATATAGTTGCTTCTCATAAATGGTAGTAACGTTGTGTCAACAGCAGCTAGATCGCCTTCCACCATCATTGGATAGTTTTGTCCAAGGAAGAGTGAGTTTCCTCCAAGACTTTCAATACTAAACCAGGGAGAAGGTGTTGGCGCTAGTACACTAGTATCCATCCTGAATACCCTGCAACGGATATTGGAATAGGTCCGGAGAGTGCGACCATGCGAGACAACACCTGCTTCCTTAGTAACATCAGCAGTACCCTGTATACAGACAAGAAGAGGGGATCCATCGGAATAAGTTGCCAGGCGCCAGCGAGTATATGGGTCCTGCTCGTCCTCATGCTCGTGATCATCAGCATCGTCATCTCCCCCTTGGTTATAAATTTTTTCAAGTATAGGTGGTAGACTGTTCACAGGACCTTGGAAACACAAGAAGTTTAATTAGTAATAGCTAACCCGCATGCATGCGGATGAAACAATTATAATTACGGTGGAAGACAAACATACCGAAAGCATCAGGATTCCATGCAAAAATAGTGCCACGAGTGGTGGAAGCAAACACAAGACCCTTGTATTGAATTGCATCACAGTAATCATCCGTGTACAAAAATTGATTTTTGAGCAATATCCATCGAGGCATGGAAGTAAGGACGGCAAAAAGCTTGTCAAAGATAGCAACAAATTCATAGTTCGTGTAATCCCAAGAGCGGTTGGGAACTCGACAAATTGCTATCTTCCGTAGACGACAGTCACCATGATCGTATTTGAACTCACGTAGAATACCGGTGTACTCAACCTCTGGGCAGTCATCTGAGATTTTTGGAAGTGGAACCCGGTGACGAGTGTACACATTCACAAGTTCCCACTAGCAGTTGTACCCAATATAAACAACCCAATCTCCATTTGCGCCTGCCCAAGCCTTTTTCACGCCCTCGATGCGGCTATATCTCCCACGTGTCGAAGCACGACTTAGAGGCATAACCGCATTGAAAGCAATGTCGCAAGTGAGGTAATCTTCACACAACCCAAGTAATACATAAGGGAAAGAGATACATAGTTGGCTTACAATCGCCACTTCACACAATTACATGAATAAAGCATTACATCATCCAGATACAATCAAGGTCCGACTACGGAACCAAAATAAAAGAAGAACCCCAAATGCGACAAAAGGTCCCCGATCGACCCCAACCTGGTTCCACTATCGATCAACTAGAACGAAACAACAAAAGGGCAAGATCTTCATCGAGCTCCTCCTTGAGCTTGATTGCGCCACCTTTCGTAACATAGGCACCGCAAACTGGTTTTGAAGTATCCGTGAGTCACGAGGACTCAGCAATCTCGCACCCACGAGATCAAGACTATTTAAGCTTATGGGTAAGGTAAAGGCATGATGTGGAGCTGCAGAAGCGACTAGCATAAATGGAGGCTAACATACGCAAATGAGAGCGAGAAGAGAAGGCAAAGCACGGTCGATAAAAGTATGATCAAGAAGTGATCCTATAGCAACCTCGTCAAGCATAACTCCAACACCGTGTTCACTTCCGGACTCACGCGAAAGAGACCATCACGGTAACACACACGGTTGATGTATTTTAATTAAGGTCAACTTCAGGTTTTCTACAACCGACATTAACAAATTCCCATCTGCCACATAACCGCGGGCACGGCTCTCGAAAGTTTAAACCCCGCAGGGTGTCCCAACTTAGCCCATGACAAGCTCTCGCGATCATCGAAGGAATAGACCTTCACCCAAGACACTCCGATCGACTCGGTATCCGGTACATCAAGACATTTCGACAATGGTAAAACAAGACCAGCAAAGCCGCCCGATGTGCCGACAAATCCCGATAGGAGTCGACGTACCTCGTTCTCGGGCACACCGGATGAGCAAGACGTCGGGTTGGCATAGACCTGTTGCCAGGCGCCGGACATCGCTTCGATTTGGACCAACACTCGAAGGAGCACCGCCCGGGGTTAAAATAAAGATGACCCTCGGGCTCCGGAAACCCAAGGGAAAAAAAGGGCTAGGTGATGCAAATGGTAAAAGTCAATGTTGGGCCTTGCTGGACAAGTTTTATTCAAAGCGAACTGTCAAGGGGGTCCCATAAATCACCCGACCGCGTAAGGAACGCAAAATCCGGGAACATAACACCGGTATGACGGAAACTAGGGCGGCAAGAGTGGAACAAAACACAAGGCATAAGGCCGAGCCTTCCACCCTTTACCAAGTATATAGATGCATTAATTAAATAAGATATATTGTGATATCCCAACAAGTAAACATGTTCCAACAAGGAACAACATCTCCATGTTCCAACGAGGAACAAACTTCAATCTTCACCTGCAACTAACAACGCTATAAGAGGGGCTGAGCAAAGCGGTAACATAGCCAAACAACGGTTTGCTAGGAATGGTGTCAAAGGTTAGAGGTTCATGGCAATTTGGGAGGCTGACAAGCAAATGGTAGGCATCGTAGCATTGGCATAGCAAAAGAGCGAGCAAACTAGCATAGCAAAGATAGTAGTGATTTCGAGGGTATGATCATCTTGCCTGCAATCCCGCAAGGAAGAAGAACGATTCCATGAAGAAGACAAACGGACGAAGTCGAACGGATCCTCACAACTCCGGAACGAAACCGAAGCTAACGAGAGAAAGCACCCGGAAAGAAACATACAACATAGTAAACAACCAACACATACACATGGCATGATGCATAAACAAGTATGATGCATGTCCGGTTTAAAGAGGCGTGGCATGGCAAAGAGCACAAAACAAGCTAACAAATTAATGAAGCCCAATATGCAACGAGTTGCATATTGAATAAACACCACATCGAACTATTTAGTTCTCTCTTGTTTAAGCTACCCAACAATATTAAATGTTGATTAACATGGCAAGGGTGAAGCATAACAAAACTACCTAACTAGGCAAGTTTAAATGAGGCGGAAGAACAAACAACAATTAGGAAGAACCTCATATGCAAATTATGAATTTGCTACTGTTCTGCCCTAAACACAATTTTAATGTTGTTAAACAGGAAAATAAAGTGGACCATGTTAAACTAGGCATTTTTCCACCCCATTTACATATAAAGTTTATTAAATTGAGGTACGGTTATTTAGTTATGAAATAAATCATTTTAACATGGCATTATGCAAATTTAAACAAACAGCACTTTAAACAATTTAAACATGGATGAAAGTTGGATATTATGAAACTAGATGAAAAACTAAGCATTTTACATATATAAATTATTTTAATCCGATGCACGGTTTTGGAGTTATTATATGCATGAAGTTTAGGGCCAATCAGAAACTGCAGTTAATCTGGATAAATAGAAAAATTCGCAGAATGGAAAAAAAAAATGTACGTGGGCGAATTTGGCTGGCTGGCCCAATAGGTGAAAAGAAAGGAAAAAAAAAAGGATGGGCGCTGGGCTGCTCACCCATGGGCGTGCCAGTCGGCGGAGGTCGGGTGGCCGGGCGCTCGGCGCTGGCTGCTGGGCCCACGTGGCGGTGGCGAGGGCACGCCCCTCGTCCTCCAAGACGCTGTGGCAGAGGCAAAAGGCCATGGCCGGCGACGGCGGTTGGCTACGAGGCGCGCGCGCGCGGCAGTGGCGCGACCGCCGGGCAAGGCCGGGGATGGCGGGAACGGACAGATCCGGGCATGGGGAGCCCGGATCCAGCGTCGGAGGGGGTCGGCGGCGACCGGAGTGACGAGGCCGCCTGGCGTAGGCGCGCTGGGCGGCGGAGGCGCGGGCATCGGGAGGAGCGCGGCCGGCCGGGCGGCGGCGGAGAACGGCGAAGCGCAATGACGGTGAACGGAGATGGGCGGCGCGAGGAGAAGGAGACAGGCACGGCGCGGGCGGTGGAGAACGGCGAAGCCCGGCGAGGGCTCGCCGGCGACGGGCGGAGGCCGGAGGCGCGGGCGCCGACCGGCAGATCGGACCCGCCGTGGCTTGAGCGGGCGGAGATGGGCTCGCGGACCCGGCGGCGATGTGGGTGCGGTGGAGGCGGCGTGGCGGCTTGGGGTTGGTCCGGCGGCGGCGCGATGACGTGTCAGCCCGGATTGGTCCGGCGACGTGGAGGCTGGACATGTCCGCGGGTTGGACATGTCCGCGCGTGAGGCGGGGCTAGGGTTTCGGGAGAAAAGATCCGAAAATGGAGAGGGGAAGACGTTTTTATAGGTGGAGGGGGCTAGGAGAGTCCAAATGAGGTGCGGTTTTCGGCCACGCGATCGTGATCGAACGACCGAGAGCATGGAGGGGAGTTAAATGGGTTTTGGGCCACTTTGGAAGGGGTGTTGGGCTGAAACAAAAGAGGCTTTACGGTTACCCGGTTAACCGTTGGAGTACCAAACGACCTCCAAATGGCACGAAACTTGACAGCGGTTCACGGTGGTATACCAAGGTCATGGCAAACCTCGGTCCATTCCGAGAAAGTTTAATACCCGCACACAACAGAAGACAAAAGGGGACACCGGGGAACATAGGAGTGCCGGATTGCAAAACGGACAACGGGGAAAATGCTCGGATGCATGAAACGAACATGTATGCAAAATGAAATGCACATGATGACATGACAAAATGCAACACGCAAGCAAAAGACATGGCAACGAAGGCGAATAACTGGCAGACACCTGGCGCATCGGATCCGGGGTGTTACAACACTCCACCACTATGAGAGGATCTCGTCCCGAGATCTAGGATGGCACCGGAGGGAAAACGGAAGAGGAAGAGAAGAGGTAAAACTAAATTGCTTCTTCGACAACAGAGTGAAACCAAAGAGCCTTGAGAGGTTGAGCAATTTTAAAAGAAAGAGTACAACTGAGATGAACGAGATTGCAAACAATCCGTTAGAAAAGAGGAACAAGGAGTATTACTTGAATTTGAAGGTTGCAAAGACATGAATCAAGAGTTTAATGGACAAGATGGAATTCGAAACCACTCCGGTTAAAACAAGATGAGAGGGGAAGAATGATATAATTTGGGCAGCACTCCGACTGTAAATGGAAGGAATTGAACATGAACTTGACAAGATGAGAGGATACTTGATGAAATCAACAACACACTGCAATGGGTAAGAGGGATTTCAGACAGCACTCCGGTTGAAAAAGAGAAGAAAACTTGATAAGATGAAAATATATTGAAGAGATGATACAGCACTCCGGTTAAATGGATAAGCAAGAAAAGAACGCGATCCTCACAAAACAAGGTGATGGGTGAAGAGCACAACATCACAATGCCTCCGTAACGAAAGAATATAAGTTGGACCGTTGGGATAAGGGGACGGAGAAGAAAATGACAACTTCTACCACAATTGAATTTGGAAGGCATCCTTGCAAGAAGGTTAGAATAGAGTTGTTGGAAGACCAACAACAAAAGAATAAGTTTGTAGTGGGCTTATGGAAACATCTCAACATTATGAGGTGACAACCGGCCACTAACGGAAACAATTGCTTGCTTGAGATTAACGAAGAGATGAAAACTTGTTCCATCAAGATGGAAAAGAGATAACTTGGGTCATTAATAAGCACCAAAATAGCAACATTCCTTAGGGAAGGCTTTAGGTGAAATCTATACCAAGATAACTCCAACGAAGAGATTGATGGATTTAAAATACCTCATTCTTGACAACATGTGAATCATGGAACATGAACTCAAATTATCAAGAATGACATAACACCATCTCAAAAGACAAGGTAGAAAGAATTGCACTTTGAAATGCAAGATGAAGAATACTTGAACTACTCAAAACAAAACAAGTGTTGGGCACCCTGTTTAATTTTGAGTATAGCTTGGCGGGTCATAGCTTCAAGAGAAATCTTGAAGAACAATTGGAGAATGAAAAGAATCCTTGACGAACCACCATGAAGAAACTCCGGTCGTAAAAGGATGATAAAAAGAAAGAGAACTTGAAAACACAAGGTGAATCCTTGCAATGATTTAGCTGGATCTCCGTGATAATGAGAGCTTGGAACTCCGGGAAAAAGAGAAGATGAAACAAATGAAACCGAGCATTACTTCATCATGAACAATCTCCGGAAGAAAAGAATTAATCACTTGGATGAACAAGAATAAGAATTATGTTATGCTTATCCTTCACCAATTTAAATTGATGACAATCAACGGATTTGGCATACTACTTATTCTCGTAGAAAGGATTAAAAGAGATATATCAAAACTTGAGAAGGTCTTCAACGAACCACCGGTAGGATTGGAACAACAAATGAAATGATATGATGGACAAGGAAGTGAGATCTTGAACGAACCACCGTAAGAATTGAAAATGAAAGTAGCAAAGGCACAATTCACCGGGAAGAATTGGAAAACGAATGAAGATACTTGAGGGTATTTAGATACAAATGAACGAGAGCTGATTAGAGAATACTTGAATGATGCACCGGTATGATTTGGAGAACGAGAGCTGAAAGCTTGAATGAATAATACTGATATGATGGGCTTCAAAGAATGAAACTGAAAAGACTCCTAAAATGCTCCGGATGGGTGAAAAGAATTTTCACAATCGAAAACAATTATGAGAGGATGGCCCCAAGCTAGAACCATGAATCTTGAAGAGAATAGAGCAAGATTAAAGAGAAACTCTTCTTCGGTCTTCAAATGATGAGAATGACAACGAGAAACACCACCAAGAATTATTGAGGCACACTGGAAGAATCAAAAGCGAAGAGGTTAAGCCAACTATGAAAAGAATTTGAAAGATCTTGGAGAAAAGCATTTGACTGATGATAACTCATTCTTACGTCAAACTTGGAGAAGAATTTAGGATAGCTCTGGGAAAATAGAAGAGTCAGGTAAGATCCTGGGAAAAGACCTGTGGGTTAGGGCCCACTCAAAAGAACAGCGTTGAAAGAATTTAAAAAAAATGTTGCACCGGTTGAATTAAATGACTTGAATGAGATAACAATCTCGAAAGAGCTTGAACGAATGCAGAGTGGAAACACGAATCTTCGAGATATCTTGAGCACTCCGGAATAACAAATAGCGAGAAGTAGAATGATAATGAGGTGCACCGGTATGAGAGACATTGAAATGAGGAAAAAGGTATGATCAACAAAACTTGACTTAAATCCACCGGAGAAGAGAGAGGAATGAAGAATGACGAACTAGTAGAACATCTTCTTGAGCACCACCGGGTAAGAACATTGACGGAAAAGAATGGAGAAACTTCACCAAATAAAAGGATACTTGGTAAAGAAATCTTAGTCCTTGAGGAAAAAGGGTGGGTGGGCGGGAAAAACAAAGGCAACTTGGAGACGGATGAAACAGACACCGTTGAGAAGAAATGATAATTGGTCTTGCTGATGTTGAAGTGATCGGATCCACTTGAAGAGAAACACGCCGGTTGAAAAGGATTGACATGACAACCTCAATTGTCGAGAAGGATTGGTATACACATCGGAGTATGAGAACACCATTTAGGAAAGGTATGGATTCAACACTTGACATTGAAGCAACTCGAATACCACAACTCAAAACAAAAACAAAGGACTGGCTTGCAGAATAAGCCGGAACAAACATATGATAGAGATTTCGTCCAAGTTTTCGTGGTGGGGCCTACACGGGCTCGATCAGACACAGCACCATCATGTACAAGGCAAGGCACATGACATCTGAAGTGTCCCGAGTCAGCATAGCCAAGGACTCTTTAAGACACAACGAGACCATCAGAAACCAACCGTGAATAGGCGGACCACTAGACGCCGAACCCCAATTTCAGTATCATACATCCGTCGGAAAGATATCCTAAGAGCTACTTGAATTCCCACCTATGAAACTCCCGAAACTTTCGGTTATGCAATCTGGTGTTGGGGATACAGGGAGCAATATATCTCACACAAACTAACAATCCCTACATCCAATTGTATCCATCCGTCAACACATAACCAAGAAACCTTCGAAATCGCTACCTCAACCTTCAAAAGCATCCGTTATACAAGTCATGGCAATACTCCGTACTCACCTCAAGATCTTGGGTTAGCGGGATTATCTCACCAACAACTGCATAAAAGAGATTTTCGATGTCGGCGCATTAAACTCGGTATTCCGAATCGCAACGATAAAATTATGACGACAACACCTCGGAGCTCAACTCCCCGGGACACTGCCACAACCCCTAAATGACAGGAGGCACCAAGAACAATGTTGTCATCATAAAACCATCGGAACGATTCTAAGATACCCGCGTGATCCTAAAAATTTTTTTAGTGAAATTTGAGAAGAGAAGAGTCAAAACTCTACGTCAGGATACCTCACCAGAAGGTCGAAGGGACTGGGGAGTAAAAAGAATTCCTAACTCTCCGATATATATGATCCTAAATGACTCAAAACATTTTTCTAGACACAACTCGGCCACTAAAAACGATCAAGCAGTGGGGCTCCTAAGGTCAGGGATGGCTCTGATTACCAACTTGTCACGCCCTCGATGCGGCTATATCTCCCACGTGTCGAAGCACGACTTAGAGGCATAACCGCATTGAAAGCAATGTCGCAAGTGAGGTAATCTTCACACAACCCAAGTAATACATAAGGGAAAGAGATACATAGTTGGCTTACAATCGCCACTTCACACAATTACATGAATAAAGCATTACATCATCCAGATACAATCAAGGTCCGACTACGGAACCAAAATAAAAGAAGAACCCCAAATGCATAAAGGTCCCCGATCGACCCCAACCGGGCTCCACTATCGATCAACTAGAACGAAACAACAAAAGGGCAAGATCTTCATCGAGCTCCTCCTTGAGCTTGATTGCGCCACCGCTTTCGGTAACATAGGCACCGCAAACTGGTTTTGGAAGTATCTGGTGAGTCACGAGGACTCAGCAATCTCGCACCCACGAGATCAAGACTATTTAAGCTTATGGGTAAGGTAAAGGCATGATGTGGAGCTGCAGCAAGCGACTAGCATAAATGGAGGCTAACATACGCAAATGAGAGCGAGAAGAGAAGGCAAAGCACGGTCGATAAAAGTATGATCAAGAAGTGATCCTATAGCAACCTCGTCAAGCATAACTCCAACATCGTGTTCACTTCCGGACCACGGAAAGAGACCATCACGGTAACACACACGGTTGATGTATTTTAATTAAGGTCAACTTCAGGTTTTCTACAACCGACATTAACAAATTCCCATCTGCCACATAACCGCTGGCACGGCTCTCGAAAGTTTAAACCTGCGCAGGGTGTCCCAACTTAGCCCATGACAAGCTCTCGCGATCATCGAAGGAATAGACCTTCACCCAAGACACTCCGATTAGACTCGGTATCCCAGACATCAAGACATTTCGACAATGGTAAAACAAGACCAGCAAAGCCGCCCGATGTGCCGACAAATCCCGATAGGAGTCGACGTACCTCGTTCTCGTGGCACACCGGATGAGCAAGACGTCGGGTTGGCATAGACTGGTTGCCCAGGGCGCCGGACATCGCTTCGCTTTGGACCAACACTCGAAGGAGCACCGCCCGGGGTTAAAATAAAGATGACCCTCGGGCTCCGAAACCCAAGGGAAAAAAAGGGCTAGGTGATGCAAATGGTAAAAGTCAATGTTGGGCCTTGCTGGACAAGTTTTATTCAAAGCGAACGTCAAGGGGTCCCATAAATCACCCGACCGCGTAAGGAACGCAAAATCCGGGAACATAACACCGTATGACGGAAACTAGGGCGGCAAGTGGAACAAAACACTGCATAAGGCCGAGCCTTCCACCCTTTACCAAGTATATAGATGCATTAATTAAATAAGATATATTGTGATATCCCAACAAGTAAACATGTTCCAACAATGAACAACATCTCCATGTTCCAACGAGGAACAAACTTCAATCTTCACCTGCAACTAACAACGCTATAAGAGGGGCTGAGCAAAGCGGTAACATAGCCAAACAACGGTTTGCTAGGAATGGTGTCAAAGGTTAGAGGTTCATGGCAATTTGGGAGGCTGACAAGCAAATGGTAGGCATCGTAGCATTGGCATAGCAAAAGAGCGAGCAAACTAGCATAGCAAAGATAGTAGTGATTTCGAGGGTATGATCATCTTGCCTGCAATCCCGCAAGGAAGAAGAACGATTCCATGAAGAAGACAAACGGACGAAGTCGAACGGATCCTCACAACTCCGAAACGAAACTGAAGCTAACGAGAGAAAGCACCCGAAAAGAAACATACAACATAGTAAACAACCAACACATACACATGGCATGATGCAAAACAAGTATGATGCATGTCCGTTTAAAGAGGCGTGGCATGGCAAAGAGCACAAAACAAGCTAACAAATTAATGAAGCCCAATATGCAACGAAGTTGCATATTGATTTAAACACCACATCGAACTATTTAGTTCTCTCTTGTTTAAGCTACCCAACAATATTAAATGTTGATTAACATGGCAAGGGTGAAGCATAACAAAACTACCTAACTAGGCAAGTTTAAATGAGGCCTAAGAACAAACAACAATTCAGGAAGAACCTCATATGCAAATTATGAATTTGCTACTGTTCTGCCCTAAACACAATTTTAATGTTGTTAAACAGGAAAATAAAGTGGACCATGTTAAACTAGGCATTTTTCCACCCCATTTACATATAAAGTTTATTAAATTCGGAGGTACGGTTATTTAGTTATGAAATAAATCATTTTAACATGGCATTATGCAAATTTAAACAAACAGCACTTTAAACAATTTAAACATGGATGAAAGTTGGATATTATGAAACTAGATGAAAAACTAAGCATTTTACATATATAAATTATTTTAATCCGATGCACGGTTGTGGAGTTATTATATGCATGAAGTTTAGGGGCCAATCTGTAAAACTGCAGTTAACTGGATAAATAGAAAAATTCGCAGAATGGAAAAAAAATGTACGCGGGCCGAATTTGGCTGGCTGGCCCAACAGGTGAAAAGAAAGGAAAAAAAAGGATGGGCGCTGGGGCTGCTCACCCATGGGCCAGGCCCAGGTCGGCGGAGGCTGGGGCTGGGCTGGCGCCTGACGCTGGGCTGCGGGGCCCACGTGGCCGGTGGCGAGGGCACGCCCCTCGTCCTCCCGCACGCGCGGGCAGAGGCGAGGCCATGGCCGGCGACGGCGGCTGGCTACGAGGCGCGGCGCGGCGGCGGTGGCGCGATCGCCGGCAAGGCCGGATGGCGGAACGACAGATCCGCATGGGGAGCCCGGATCCAGCGTCGGAGGGGTCGGCGGCGCATCGAGGACGAGGCCGCTGGCGAGGCGCGCCGGGCGCGGAGGCTTGGGCATCGGGAGGAGCGCGGTCGGGCGGGCGGCGGCGGAGAACGGCGAAGCGCAGCGACGGTGAACGGGAGATGGGCGGCGCGGGGAGAAGGAGATGAGAGCAGGCGCGCGGCGGTGGAGAACGGCGAAGCTCGGCGAGGGCTCGCCGGTGACGGGCGGAGGCCGGAGGGCGTGGCGCCGACCGGCAGATCGGACCCGCCGGGTCGGAGCGGGCGGAGATGGGCTCCGCGGACCAGCGGCGATGTGGGTGCGGTGGAGGCGACGTGGCGGCTTGGGGTTGGTCCGGGCGGCGGCGCGATGACGGTCAGCCCGGATTGGTCCGGCGACGTGGAGGCTGGACATGTCCGCGGGGTTGGACATGTCCGTGGCGCGAGGGAGCGGGGCTAGGGTTTCGGAGAAAAGATCCAAAATGGAGAGGGAAGACGTTTTATAGGTGGAGGGGCTAGGAGAGTCCAAATGAGGTGCGGTTTTGCCACGCGATCGTGATCGAACGATCGAGAGCATGGAGGGAGTTAAATGGGTTTTGGGCCACTTTGGAAGGGTGTTGGGCTGAAACAAAGAGGCTTTACTGTTACCTTGCTAACGTTGAGTACCAAACGACCTCCAAATGGCACGAACTTGACAGCGGTCTACGGTGGTATACCAAGGCCGCTGGCAAACCTCGGTCCATTCCGAGAAAGTTTAATACCCGCACACAAAGAAGACAAAAGGGGACACCGGGAACATAGGAGTGCCGGATTGCAAAACGGACAACGGGAAAATGCTCGGATGCATGAAACGAACATGTATGCAAAATGAAATGCACATGATGACATGACAAATGCAACACGCAAGCAAAAGACATGGCAACGAAATAATAACCGCGACACACGGGCGATCGGATCCGGGGTGTTACAGCCTTGCCCTCAAGCGATGGCATCTTAACATCATACGTATCATTATCAAGCGGCATCAACTTGCACAAGGCAAGGCTTCCCTCGTCCCCGCGCCAGTTAGCAGGATCACGGCAAAGAAGATAGGGGAGATCAAACCGCTCCTGGACCCTTGGGTTCCTTGTAATGATGTTATTAGTTGAGTCGAGAATGGTCTTGAACGAACTTGCCATGCTAGCCAAGGTGATGACGTCGCACCGATCAATGAGTTCCTCCACCACATCATCTTTCAGATCGGGGCAAGAATAATGGGGTCGTTTCCGGCCTGTTCCCTCCATGGAGAAGATGATCGAATAATGACAGAAGGAAGGGTGAAGGCAAATGGAGGGAGGAAGAGCGTGCGACAACAGTTCCAAATCGAGAGGGAATGGTGAAGAGGTGGTGGACGGTTGCCACGGTACAGGAAGAGGCGCCTGGGGAGCGAGCGGTTGCCACAAAGATCACACACTGACGACAAGGGCCGAGTGAACCGCATGCGTATATCGCACACACCTTGATCTGGCTGACCGTTTCTTTTCTGTTGCCTAATCACAAATAGTTCATCCGAGTGAGCTGTATGCTGTATATCGCACACACCTTCATCTGGCTGCGCGTTTCTTTTGTTACTCCTCATCGCAAATAGTTAATTGAACTGAACGTATGCCTTGCATCGCACACGCAACTAAAAAAAGAACCGTGTTTGATGCATCAGTCATCATAAACGTTTTGGACATTTTTGACGGTTCTGTGACACCACCGTTTGCGATTATTACATCGCACACAGTTTCTCGAAGGGTGTCTGGTCGTAGTGTCGCATTAGCAGCATCCTGCAGTAGTGTTTCCAAGTCATAAGGGAATGTCATTCTTGGAAGTCATGCAAAAAAAAAGGATGCTCCAAAAGAAAAGCATTTTGGAGTGCTAATTTTGTTTTTGTGCCACTACTTCCATGAATGTCATACCCTGATGAAACTTTGCAAGCACAATTTTTTTGTCAATATTATCCACAAAAATAGTTAGATTTTTTTGAATTTTGTTACAGTTGTTTCATATTAATTATTCACGCTAAGATCATATGAGCTCAAACTGAGATGAGGACTTTCCAATACTTTTTCCATGAATGCAAATTACATGCACATATAGGTGATGTTTTTCTGAACATTTGATGTCTTATTTGCATTTTTCTGAGTTAGTATGAATTTTTTATCAAGTTTTCAAACTGACAGTCAAATAGTCAAAGGGAAAAAACATAAGACGAGCAAAGTGATTTGGGTAGGAACGCATGTTTTTAGAAACTAGGGGTAAACCTATCGAGTGTGACCCAACTAGGGGCATAAAACCAATTATCCCTACTTTAAAATGGCCCTATGATCAGGAAAATAGGTTCATCATGCAACACATGAGCTAGTCCTAGAGGCGAGACTAGGAAATTACTCGGAGTTTACTTTGCCACACGTGCAACTAGGTTTTCGTCTGAATATCATATTCAAGAACCAATGTATTTATAACACAGAAAGTAAACATTAGTTACGAAGATGAAAATAAAATATAACATTTAGTATTGCCTCTAGGGCATATTTTCTTCACAACACGCAGACATGAGCACCTCCACGGTCTTCACATGGGGCACAAGCAACCAGTGCCTCATCTCCAGTAACTCCAGCTAACCCAAAGCACGACACCACCATAGAGTCGTCGCTCTTCTTCCTGTCATCGATGCAGGTCACGAAACCAAGATTCGACCCACTTCGAGTGCATGCAGGCCTCCACCCCCACATAGCGCACCTATAGGATACGAATCACTGAGATCCATAGGGTGTTGCCGTAGCACCATTGCCAAGAAATTGCCAAGGATAAAGAGCCTTCGACGGGCGGGGGAGGAGAGGAAGTGGGGGGGGGGGGGCGAAATGATAGATACAAGTGCGAGAGAGTGGGTGGGTGAGGTGGAATAGGCCGCTTCTATTTGCCCAGGTTAGCCCTAGAGTGAATGTTTTCGTGAAGGCGAGGCGCTAGTCCTTGCGCTGAGATCTATGCGGAGCATCTGACGGCTGTCGACATGTTTGCTCCAAATAGATTGAAAATTGTCGTCAGTTATTTACTGTATTCCGCTGATCAGTTCTGAGTCTAAAAGTAGACTGGACCATGGCTATACTATACATATGAACACAAAGGATTGGCTCTCCATGGTCTGGTTGCAATGTTCAGGTCAATCAAACTACTGTACCTCCCATCAGCGCCCAACGCGAGCACCACAGGCGTGTTTGGTTGTCGTATCTAGTTTTTCCTACATTTCATCCGTGTCTCAGTTGAGCATGATTGAGGGTAAATGGACAAAAAACTAACATCTGCATGTTGTTTGGTTGTCTGCATACCCTTTAGCCTGCGTGGGGCAAAACAAAAGGCTGGCTGTTTGGTTGGCCGCTTGTTTAGGAGAATACATATGGCATGGTGTTTGGTTACATGCAACGCATGTTGTGTGGTAACCTCTTCGTCGAGGTGGTTAGGTTACCGGCACACATGGGCGTGTAGAACGAACCAAAGACACACAAATAGATAGCATATAAACATAATTCTAAACCAAAACAAGCAGTTTTAAACATAGTACCACACTTAAACCAAGTGTTTTCAAGCAAAGCAATACGACCTAGTTGATACCAAACCAGCAGGCGCAATACGTTCACGGTGAAGGCATCGTCGTGCCTCCTGTGGTCACCACTTCAATGTCGTTGTTGTTGAAGGAGATCATCTTGAGCATATCGGGAGTCAGCAACTTTAAGGTTGTACCAGATCTCAATCTAGTGGACGGTGGTGAAGGGTGCCCAATCCTGATCGAGGGTGACCCTGCCATTCATCAGCCAGACTGTGACCCTCCATGCACAGATGGTGTTGGTCTTTAGCTTCAACTCTGTCAGCACGGCCGGGAAATGGTTCGTGAAGTCCAGGGCCATTGGTAGGTGATACGTCGCAAACGTATCTACTTTTTCAAACACTTTTGTTCTTGTTATGGACTCTAATTTGCATGATTTGAATGAAACTAACCCGTACTGGCATTAATTTCAGCAGAACTACCATGGTGTTTGATGACCCACAAGTATAGGGGATCTATCCTAGTCCTTTCGATAAGTAAGAGTGCCGAATCTAATGAGGAGCAAATGGAAATGACAAGCGGTTTTCAGCAAGGTATTCTCTGCAAGCACTAAAATTATCGGTAACAAATAGTTTTGTGATAAGATAATTCGTAACGGGTAACAAGTAACAAAAGTAAACAAGGTGCAGCATGGTGGCCCAATCCTTTTAGTAGCAAAGGACAAGCCTGGATGAACTCTTATATAAATCAAAGCGCTCCGGAGGACACATGGGAATTATTGTGAAGCTAGTTTTCATCATGCTCATATGATTCGTGTTCGTTACTTTGATAATTTGATATGTGGGTGGACCGGTGCTTGGGTGCTGCCCTTCCTTGGACAAGCCTCCCACTTATGATTAACCCCTCTCGCAAGCATCCACAACTACGGAAGAAGAATTAAGGTAAACCTAACCATAGCATGAAACATATGGATCCAAATCAACCCCTTATGAAGCAACGCATAAACTAGGGTTTAAGCTTCTGTCACTCTAGCAACCCATCATCTACTTATTACTTCCCAATGCCTTCCCCTAGGCCCAAATCATGGTGAAGTTTCATGTAGTCGACGTTCACATGACACCACTAGAGGAAAGACAACATACATCTCATCAAAATATCGAACAAATACCAAATTCACATGATTACTTATAACATGACTTCTCCCATGTCCTCAGGAACAAACGTAACTAATCACAAAGCATATTCATGTTCATAATCAGAGGAGTATTAATTATCATTAAGGATCTAAACATATGATCTTCCACCGAATAAACCAACTAGCATCAACTACAAGGAGTAATCAACACTACTAGAAACCCACATGTACCAATCTGAGGTTTTGAGACAATGATCGGATACAAGAGATAAACTAGGGTTTGAGAGGAGATGGTGCTGGTGAAGATGTTGATGGAGAGTGACCCCCTCTTGATGAGAGGATCGTTGGTGATGGCGATGGCGATGATTTTCCCCTCCTAGAGGGATGTTTCCCCGGCAGAACAGCTCCGCTAGAGCCCTAGATTGGTTCTGCCCAGGTTCCGCCTCGAGACGGTGGCGCTTCGTCCCGAAAGCTTCCTTCTTATTTTTCCAGGCCAAAACACACCATATAGCAGAAGATAGGTGTCGGGGCCTGCCAGGGGGACCACAAGACTGGAGGGCGTGCCCAGGGGGGTAGGGCACGCCTTCCATCCTTGTGGATGGCAGGTGGCCCCCTCTGGTGCTTTCTTCGCCAAATATTTTTTATATTTTCCAAAAATATTCTCCATGAAGTTTCAGGACTTTTGGAGTTGTCTAGAATAGGTCTCTAATATTTGCTCCTTTTCCAGTCCAGAATTCCAGCTGCTGGCATTCTCCCTCTTCATGTAAACCTTATAAAATAAGAGAGAAAAGGCATAAGTATTGTGATATAATGTGTAATAGCAGCCCATAATGCAATAAATATCAATATAAAAGCATGATGCAAAATGGACGTATCAACTCCCCCAAGCTTAGACCTCGCTTGTCCTCAAGCGAAAGCCGATATCGAAAAACATGTCCACATGTTTAGAGATAGAGGTGTCGATAAAATAAAATATGGACATGAGGGCATCATGATCATCTTTAGAAGAGCAACATATATTGTCATATAATTTCTTATGCTAAAGTACCAATTCATTCACAAGGTAAAGTATGAATTAGAAACTTCATTGAAAACTAACAAACTATGATCCCAGTCATTGAAGCAACTGAAATTTATCAAAACATCGGAAAGAGTCAATATAAGAGCTTTTCAGCAAGTCCACATACTCAACTATCATTTAGTCTTTCACGATTGTTAACACTCACGCGATACTTATGGGTACAAAGTCTTAGTCGGACACAAAGAAAGATAGGGACTTATAGTTTCGCCTCCCAACCTTTTACCTCAAGGGTAATGTCAACAATATTACTTTATGAAAACCTACATCCGAGTGGATATATATCCGGATCTCCCTAACACACAGTGCTTGCCAAAGGAAAAAGTGTAAAAAGGAAACGTGAAGATCACCATGATTCTTGCACCGATGATAACTTACTTGAAGGATCTTACTTAATCCATAGGTAGGTATGGTGGACTCTCATGGCAAAACTGGGTTAAGGGACGTTTGGAAGCACAAGTATTATCTCTACTTGGTGCAAATATTATGGCTAGCATGAGAGGGAAAGGCAAGCTCAACATGTTCGATGATCCATGACAATATAACTTCTATTCGGATATAAGAAAATATAACCCATTATATTGTCTTCCTTGTGCAACATCAACTTTTAGACATGTCATATTTTAACGAGTGCTCACAATTACAAAAGATGTCCAAGATAGTATATTTATATGTAAAACCTCTCTTTCTTTATTACTTCCTATTAATTCCAACAATGACCAAAACTATGTTTGTCAACTCTCAACAAATTTTGTTCATCATACTCTTTATATGTGAAGTCATTACTCTCCATAAGATCAATATATGATCTTTTTATTTCTTTTTGTTCTTTCTTTAATTCCTTCAATATCATAGAAAGAAAGCAAAGCCCTCAACTCAAAACTACTCTTTATTATATATAACTCACGGACTCGATTACATAGAGGGAACATAAGGCAAAACTCAAGGCTAGATCATACTAAATTTTTACTCTACTAGATCAAGATATAACCAAAAGGATCGAAATAAGAAAAACAATAAAGGTAAAGGTGTGATGGTGATATGATATCGGGACACCTCCCCCAAGCTTGGCAGTTGCCAAGGGGAGTGCCCATACCCATGTATTTATGTCTCTTTCTTCGGAGGTGGTTATGTGATATTCTTGGCGATGATGCCCCTTAGGATGAGATTATCTTCCTAGAGCTTATTAATTTGCTTCTTAAGATCCATTACTTCCTTGCAAAGTTTACCCGTGACGGCTAGAGCTGCATTCACCCATGGATGTTTCATAGCCGCGAGAGAAAAAGCAACACTCTTTTTCATATTTTTGTAAGAGAGAAATCTAGCATTGGGAGGAGTGACTGAATTTGGTATTGCTGAGCTTTGAAGTTCCTCCAGCATGAATCCAGTTTGAAGACGAGAGGTAACTTCTTGAGCCTCCTCCATGGCATCCACCCTTTTCAAGTCAACCTCCATCTCTTCCTCTGTTGATTGCCCGAAGTGGCCAGCTTCGCTGTATGCTCTTGGGCCCGGTGTCAGGTGAGATACCTGACTCTCCCCGATGGACTCTTGAGAAGACATCTTGCTCTAAATCTGTTGTAGAAACAACTAAAAAACAGAGAATTTTGCCGTGGTACGGTGGTCAAAACCTTCGGGAGATTATATAATGAATTTTTACCGACCAAAAGAAGTATCGTGCAAGAAAACGGAGTCCGGAGGGCCCACAAGGTGGCCACAAGGCAGGGGGCGTGCCCTCCACCCTTGTGGTCTCCCGGTGTCTCTTTCAGACTACTTTTAATTTTCCTAAATTTTTAAATATTCGAAAACGAAGAAAAATTTGCTATTGCAACAGTTTTCGAGTCGGTTTACTTACCATACCACATACCTATTCCTTTTCTGATAGAGGCAAAGGTGTCCCGTATTTTGATGAGATGGTGGCTATTGTTTTGGAGGAATTCGACTTTGACGATCCGACTACGAACGTGCGAGGACATCGCGCCTTAGCAATCGCTAAACCAACTTCGAGAGGTTATTGACCATGCCGGAGCAAGATCAACCTAACCACGAAGGTCTGTTTCCTGCAGGCAAACGAAGAACAAGGAAGAAACTAAGATTGCAATCTAGATATTGCGAATATAAGAGGAAAGCTTTATTGATCAAGGTGGGGTTCTGTGACGCCTTTGTCTAGTTGTTGAACACAAACGAAGTACACGAAGTTGCAGCTATGGCGAACTTTTAATCTAAACAAAACCCAAAGTCTAAATGGTGCCCTAAGGGATGTATATATGGAGGAAGAGGGGGGAATTTCGTGGCCCTTGGTGGAGGGGTCTGAAATCAACCCTATCTCTTGTTTCCCCACACATACGGACTCTAAAAATAGCCTATACTTATGTATTTCGAAATTACATGGGCCTGGCCCAATAATAAGGTGACGCAACACCTAGAATAGCCTCAGGACGAAATTTATGAAGTGGCATCTTGTATATTTCGTCCAAGGCTTCATGCACCCATTATGGTGGCTTCAAAGTCCTGAATCATCACTTGTAACTCCGTTCTTGTTCCCCTTGCGCATGCCATCAACTCCAATGTTCATCCTTCTCCAAGCTAGGCCCTTCATTTGTAAGCAAAACAAATGTATCCAATTTAGGCAGCATCATATTCTCATGAACATTAGAATCATTACCAAGAAACGGAAGTACATGATAATTTAATTGACGTGCGCGAGCTCTAGTAATTGGTCCAGTATATGTAGCAGTAGGGGTTGTGGGTGTAACAATGGTATTGATGTCCTCATCATCCTCCCCTTCTTGAAATGAAGTCATCCTCAACGGAAGCTCATCTTCCTCACCCAAATAAGGCTTCAAATCTGCAATGTTAAAAGTGGGACTAACCCCAAAATCTGCAGGCAACTCAAGTTTGTATGCATTATCATTTATTTTCTCCAACACCTTAAAAGGACCATCAGCACGAGGCATTAGCTTTGATTTGCGCAAATCAGGAAATCTATCCTTACGCAAATGTAACCAAACAAGATCTCCTGTGCAAACACAAGATGTTTTCTACCCTTATCTCCAAAGAAGTTTATATTTAGCATTCAAACGCTCAATGTTTTCCTTAGTTAACTCATGCATTTTAAAATCAATTCAGCACGTTGTTTAGCATCAAAATTAACCTTCTCCGAAGATGGAAGAGGCAACAAATCAATAGGTGCACGAGGTAGGAAACCATACACAATTTCAAAAGGGCACATCTTAGTAGTAGAATGCAATGAACGATTATAGAAAATTAAATATGAGGCAAGCATTCTTCCCACATTTTCTTATTATTCTTCAAAACAGCCCTAAGCATAGTAGACAATGTTCTATTGACTACTTCAGTTTGTCCATCAGTTTGGGGGTGACAAGTAGTACTAAAAAGCAGTTTAGTCCCCAACTTAGCCCATAAACATCTCCAAAAGTGGCTAAGAAATTTAGTATCACGATCTGAAACAATAGTATTTGGCACACCATGCAAGCTTAATAATTTCATGAAAGAACAAATCAGCAACATTAACAAAGATCATCACTTTTATGACATGGTATAAAGTGTGCCATTTTCGAGAATCTATCCACGACAACAAATATGCTATCCTCCCTTCTTTGTTCGAGGTAAACCTAAAACAAAGTCCATAGATATATCCTCCCAAGGAACACTAGGTACAGGCAAAGGCATATATAAACCATGAGGATTGAGTCGTGACTTAGCTTTTTGACATGTAGTGCAGTGAGCAACAAAGCGCTCAACATCCCGTCTCATCTTTGGCCAAAAGAAATGTGTAGCAAGTACGTCCTCTGTCTTCTTCACGCCAAAGTGTCCCATTAATCCTCCTCCATGCGCCTCCTACAACAACAAAAGACGAATGGAGCTAGCTGGAATGCATAGCTTGTTAGCACGAAACACAAAACCATCATTAACGACGAACTTGTTCCATGTTCTACCTTCGTTACAATTCTGCAATACATCTTTAAAATCAGCATCATGCACCTATTGATCTTTGATGGTCTCCAAACCAAATATTTTGAAGTCAAGTTGTGAAAGCATAGTATAGCAACGAGACAATGCATCAGCAATAACATTTTCCTTACCCTTCTTGTGTTTAATGACATAATGGAATGACTCAATGAATTCAACCCATTTAGCATGTCTACGATTCAGTTTAGCTTGACTTCTAATATGTTTCAAAGATTCATGATCAGAGTGTATAACAAATTCTTTGGGCCATAAATAATGTTGCCATGTTTCTAAAGTCCGAACAAGAGCATATAATTCTTTATCATAAGTAGAATAATTCAGACTAGGCCCACTCAATTTTTCAGAAAAGTATGCAACAGGTTTGCCATCTTGTAACAAACACACCTCCTAATCCAATTCCACTAGCATCACATTCAAGCTCAAAAGTCTTATTAAAATCAGGAAGTTGGAGTAAAGGAGCATGTGTCAACTTATCTTTCAATACCGTGAAGGCTTCTTCCTGTGCGGTACCCCAAAGAAAAGGCACATCTTTCTTTGTAAGCTCATTGAGAGGTGCAGCAATGGTGCTGAAATCTCTCACAAAACGCCTATAGAATCCAGCGAGGCCAAGAAAACTCCTCACTTGTGTGACCGTTTTGGGCTGCGGCCAACTCTCAATAGCTTCAATCTTGGCTTTATCAACTTCAATTCCCTGTGGAGTAACAACATAGCCAAGAAAAGATACTCGGTCGGTGCAAAAGGTGCACTTCCCAAGGTTACCAAACAAACGTGCATCACGTAAAGCAATAAAAATAGTACGTAAATGTTCCAAATGTTCCTCCAAAGATCTGCTATAAATCAGTATATCATGAAAATAGACTACCACAAATCGCCCAATAAAAGCACGTAAAACTTCATTCATTAATCTCATGAAAGTACTAGGTGCATTAGTTAACCCAAAAGGCATGACTAACCACTCATATAACCCAAACTTAGTTTTAAATGCCGTTTTCCATCCATCTCCCAATTTCATACGAATTTGATGGTATCCACTACGCAAATCAACTTTGGAGAATATTGTAGAGCCACTCGATTCATCAAGCATATCATCTAGCCTAGGAATAGGATGACGATAACGAATAGTAATATTATTAATGCCTCTACAATCAACACACATACGTGATGTACCATCCTTTTTTGGCACTAGAATAACAGGAACAGCACAAGGACTAAGGGATTCGCGTATATAACCTTTGTCGAGCAGCTCTTGTACTTGACACATAATCTCCTTCATCTCCTCTGGATTGGTACGGTATGGTGCACGGTTGGGTAATGATGCACCGGGAATTAAGTCAATCTGATGCTCAATCCCTCGAATGGGAGGTAATCCCGGTGGCACGTCTTGTGGAAAGACGTCAGCGAATTCCTGCAAAATGTTAGTGACAGCAAGAGGCAAAGAGGAAGGCACATCCTCAAATGAAAATAATGCCTCTTTGCACACAAAAGCATAGCAAACAGATTTGCTGAAATCTAGCTCATCAATATCAGATTTAGTGGCAAGTAAACATGCACTTTTCAATTTAATTTCAGAAACAACACTAGATGGTTTACTATTAGGCTTCATTTGTTGCTCAAATTCTTTTGCCACAATCTGATTTTCACTCTTATTTGTCTCCTGTTTTGCTTTATTAGCTCTATTAATATCATCTTTCAAAATGGAATCAGGAGTCATAGGAAGCAAAGTAATATTTTTATCCTTATGAACCAGAGTATAATGATTGTTTCTACCATGGTGTACAGAATTTTTATCAAATTGCCATGGTCGACCAAGTAATAAGGAACATGCTTTCATAGGTACCACATCACAATCAACATAATCAGCATATGTAGAGATACTAAAATGCACACGAACAGTACGTGTTACCTTAACCTTGCCGCTGTTGTTGAACCATTGGATGTAGTAAGGATGTGGATGTGGTCTTGTGGTGAGAGATAGCTTCTCCACCATCTCCATGCTAGCCAAGTTGTTGCAGCTCCCTCCGTCTATGATGACACGCACAAAATGTTCCTTCACAACTTCCTTTGTATGGAACAAATTGTGCCTCTGATTTTGCTCAGCTTGTGTGACCTGCACACTCAAAACACGTTGAGCAACTAAACATTCATACCTGTCAGCGTCTTCAGGAGCCATGTATTGCGTCTCATGATCAGAATCAGCCCCACCGTGTTCTTCACTTGTAATAAGTGCCAAAGTCTCCTCATCATAGTCACTAGCGGACTCATACCCACCATCCTCAGTAGCACTCATCACACGCTGAGATTTGCATTCTCTCGCATAATGACCTCTTCCCTTACAACGACGACAAATAATATCACTTGTGTGCCCTGTTGATGCCATGAAAGAAGAAGAGCTCTGTGCAGGCCCGGCAGGTGCGCTCTTGGCAGATAGTGGTGGTTGTGCCTGCTTTCTTGTATCACGGTTGTAGGTGGCACCTGATGGAGGTGCTGGTGCAGTGGAAGTAGAAGATGCATGTGGTGTCCATGATGAAGGTCGACCTGCAGAAAAGTTAGTTCACACCAATGCCTGTCGATCCTGCACTTCACGTTCAGCTTTACAAGCAAGATAGAATGAACGAGATACCACTTGATAGAGGCAAAGGTGTCCCGTCTTTCGATGATATGGTGGCTATCATTTTGGAGGAAGTCGACTTTGACAATCCGACTACGAACGTGCGAGGACGTCGCGCCTTAGCAATCGGTAAACCAATTCCGAGAGGTTATTGACCACGCCAGAGCACGATCAGCCTGACCACGAAGGTCTGTTTCCTGCAGGCAAACGAAGAACAAGCAAGAAACTAAGATTGCAATCTGGATATTGCGAATGTAAGAGGAAAGCTTTATTGATCAAGGTGGGGTTCTGTGACGCCTTTGTCTGGTCGTTGAACACAAACGAAGTACGCGAAGTTGCAGCTATGGCGAACTTTTAATCTAAACAAAACCCAAAGTCTAAACGGTGCCCTAAGGGCTGTATATATGGAGGAAGAGGGGGGAATTTTGTGGCCCTTGGTGGAGGGGTCCGAAATCAACCCTATCTCTTGTTTCCCCACACATACAGACTCTAAAAATAGCCTATACTTATGTATTTCGAAATTACATGGGCCTGACCCAATAATAAGGTGACGCAACACCTAGATAGCCTCGGGACGAAATTTATGAAGTGGCATCTTGTATATTTCGTCCAAGGCTTCATGCACCCATTATGGTGGCTTCAAAGTCCTTAAATCATCACTTGTAACTCCGTTCTTGTTCCCCTTGCGCATGCCATCATCTCCATGCTTGTTCGTGCTCCAATGTTCATCCTTCTCCAAGCTAGGCCCTTATTTGTAAGCAAAACAAATGTATCCAATTTAGGCAGCATCATATTCTCATGAACATTAGAATCATTACCAAGAAACGAAAGTACCTAATAATTTAATTGGCGTGCGCGAGCTCTAGTAATTGGTCTAGTATATGTAGCAGTAGGGGTTGTGGGTGTAACAATGGTATTGATGTCCTCATCATTTTCAGAGTCTAAAATGTTCTGGAAAGTGTCCCTTATGTCTTACAATGGAGATCAGATCCCAAGAAGAAATCATTGAAGAACACATCTTGAAGATTGATTGATTACAAATATGTCTTACAATGGATGCCTTGTGCGATGCATGATTACAAGTATGAACTAGATGGTGTTGGACTATGGTGGCGATGAGGCTATGGAGATGGAAATGATGGCAACTAGGGTCGATGAGAGGGGATGACGATGGTTCTGATCTGGCTTCGTTTGACGCTCCTTTGTTGACATTTCGATGGGCCCCCTTTATAAAAGTTGTTCAGGTGGACGAACTGCCTCAGAATCCACGCCATACAGGCTCTCATACGGGCACTTGCGCCCGTATGAAACACCGTCTTTCATGCTATTTCTTCTAGCACACCTCCTGGTGATTGCTTCTTTCTTCATTTCCATTTCTTTCCATGTTCACACGTGATTTCTTCCTTTTTTAGCCCACTTCCTGTGGAAGCACATTAAAGCGAGGATTTGTGGAACCCTTTGCATTCATGAGTCATTAGTAGCAATATCAGAGCAAATATCTATATTGAAATGAAATATCTCGCTTAAACTAAGGGTGAATGAGTGTAAAAATATCACTCACCACTTGCCGCTACCGGGCTCCTCCAGCACCACGTCATCGTCCATGGGCGGCACCTCCTCCATGGGCGGTACCATCTCCTTGCCCTTCTCCACTATCAGCATCACCTCCTTGCCCTTGTTCTCCGTCTCGATCTACATTATGAAGAGCACAAAGTTCAAAGGTTAGTCGACATTAAATCATGTCGTCCAACCCCCTATATTTATCCACCCAAACGCTCACGACTTAGTCGTTATTGCACTCAAGTAATCCACTCCGACTATCACTCCTCTTCCACCTCGCCATTGCCATGGAATCCAACCCCAACCCATTCCTCTGGGCATTCGATGGAGATAATTCTTCCTCGGGCGCTTGCTCAGTGACCGCACCAAGTTTGAGAACACCATGGAAGTGTGCTCGAACTTCACCAGCATCGAAGACATGCACAAGGAGGAGACACTGTAGTGAAGAAGGCGACGGTGGAGGAGTTGAAAATGCCGATTCCTGACCCAGTGAAGCGCGCTATGTTAGTCGATGATGGGCCTTAAATTAGGTCAACTCCAGCGATGCCAGGCAGAGGGCAAGGCGGGCCAAGTACATGGAGTATATACATGGCTCCTCAAGGCCAGCATGCTGCAACTTTCTAGAATAGGACATTCATGCCATCGGAGGTCATTGCTCTGGAGCGAGAGGAGGAATAAGAAGAGGTGGATGTGGTGGTCAGGGCATCGGAGCCAGGCCACCGTACTTTACCAATGGATCTGGACGATGGCAAGGACGATGATCCATGCTATGGTCCAGCCGGAGGACAACAACAAGGCCAAGGTCCCCCATCGTTCCAAGCACCTCCAGGGTCCCATGACTAGGATTTTAAGCTACTGCGTAAGATTAACCCCAAATCCCCATACCCCTTGTACTCAATCCTGATCGGACCCCTAAAATCCATCGCTACTTAGTACTCATGAAGAAGTTCTGATCAATCCTATGTCTATTTACCTCGATTCCCCATTCCCCCAGAATGTGGACGGATTACGCGGACCGAATATAAACGCGAATGTGAAATAGTACGTGAGGAGGTGAAAATAGGGCTTACCGCCATTGCCAAAGTGCCGCGGGCAATGTTGTTGATGCCGGTGATGGAGACCGGTGGCCACCTTGCTATTCTTTGATCCGCTAAATGTCGTCGCTGGTGTGTGTGTGTGTGTGTGTGTGTGTGTGTGTGTGTGTGTGTGTGAGAGAGAGAGAGAGAGAGAGAGAGAGAGTGGTAAGGGTAATTATTGCCGACGTTTCGGGAAGCAACGTGACTTCTCGAGTGTGGCTCCTCGTGTGCAGCCGCCACCGCCCACGTGCACCCCACGGGCGTGGCTATGAAAAAACTGCCAATTCGGACGTTCCTAACTAGCAGGCTGGCCGAGAGGTGCTTTAAAATCCATGCGATGTGGGCCAAATAGTGAATACAGGTAACCAAACAACCCATTTTCTTCCCAGGCGGGCCTGGTTGGCCTATATGCGGGCAACCAAACACGCCCCACCCAATCGAACGAACACATACAACTCACACCAAATCGAGACAAGGACCGTACCAATGGATCCGACACACGCAACCGACTTTCTATATGTGGGCCCCACATCATGGGGTTCAGATAGATGATATCTCGTGGTTCCATATGCTTGATTGGTGATCAGGTCTTCTCATGAACTAACATGAAAGGGAAACATATTCTCATTTTTGCAAGTATATTCTCATTAAACAAATGCTATCGAATGTCCATGGACACGTTTGAATGTGTTATTATAGCATCTTCAATGCGAATCATCAAACAAATGCTCTCAAATGTTATGGAGACATTTGAACGTTTTCACAGGCTTCCGACGAGGCGTCACCCATCCAATATGTTATCCGGCAAAATATCATTCATCTTGAACATTTCAAACGTGAAACTTAACCGAGTTTGATATTACACTCCCTCCGCCAAGCGAAAAGAGTACATATAGAAATTTTAGGACAAACTATAGAGTGAAGTAAAAAATATATTGGAAAGGTGCAAACCACCATCTCTCTTCTCTTTAATTACCAACCACCAATGAGCTAAGTGCATGTAAAATTTAAGGAAACCATGTGTAGAATGTTGTTGGCCTTGATTACCGTGTGATGAGAGTGGAACATTTATTTTTCTACTTTAAAGTGTATTGAAAAGATAGAAGTACACGCTTTTTATGGACAATTTTTAAAACCAAATACACACTCTTCAATCGGATGGAGAGAGTACAAACTAACGAAATTTAAGTAGTTCGACATATATTACATGCAAACTGGTTCACGGATGGTAACAAGTCCTTCAACAAAACCAATCATGCGTGATGGGTTAGGGATCAGACACCGTCTTTTTATTTGCACATGGTTCAGGTTTAATATGGTGTAGTGCGATTTATTCCATTAAAAAAGTCTGATTTTTTTAATTTACTATTTACCAGATGCATATAAATCAAAACTCAGAAATCAATATTTGTGAAAGACCTCATTTCTCCTCTTAATAAATACTACTACGATGCAATTCCTCGAGAGTATTCTCAGGAGATGTAAGCACATGTTTTTTCTCTCGAATACGCACGAGTGTGCGTCTTTTATATTATAGAAGAAAGAGGGTTAAAGAGCCCTCGTACAACCATTACTTACAATGCGTGTGAAACGCCCACTCCACCCAGCCGAGCCGGTCTACCTATGAATGGCTAACTCCTCACACTCGCCCACCTAGCTAACTCTCCAAAGAATACTGTAGTGTCGCACTTGAATAGGCCAGCCTTCTTCCACGTCCTCCCCTCTTCTTGAATTTGTTGCATCACATGCGTCATTGAGGGTGTTGCACCCTCAAAGACAATTGTGTTCTTGTGTTTCCATAGCTCTCAAAGCACTAGCATGAATAGAGTTCTGACGTCTTTGCGGGCTGTTTTGTTTCTTACTTTGTCATGACACCAATCCTGGAGTGAGTTGGGCAAAGTCATCACCCACTCGGGTTTACCCAAGGCCCGGCAAAGCACCGTCCACGCCTCTCTGGCAAAAACGCAGTGTGTTAGAATGTGCTGGATCGACTCTTCTACCTGGTCGCAGAAAGGGCAAGCATCCTGGTGGTCCAATCCACGTCGCGCTAATCTGTCCGAGGTCCAACAACGGTTTCTGAGTACCAACCATGAGAAGAAGCGGCATCGCATTGGCTCCACAGAGTTCCACGTGAATGTAGCCGCCGGGATAACTTCCCATCCCCAGAACTTGGCGTCATAGGCTGAACGCGTGGAGTGTTGTCCATTCTGTTCCCAGGACCAACTAATAGTGTCTGTGTGCCCCGGTTGTAGTTGGGTTGCCTGCACTCTGGACCAGAGCTGTAGGTATTCATGCAGCATTGGTTCTGTGAGCTCTGGCCCTATGTCCTCTACCCAGGTGCCTTCCTTAATAGCTTGTTGTACTGTGCGCGAAGAGCGCGCTCCCCTGGCCACAATGCGGTGTAGGTTCGGTGCGATCTCTGGGATCCGCATCCCGTTCAGCCAACGGTCCTCCCAGAACAGTGTCGTTCTTCCATCCCTCACGGTTGCTCTAGTTGCTGCATGGAAGAGCTGCATGGAGTGCTCCGGCACCTATATTGCGAACTCAACCCATGGTTTGGTAGGGTCTGCCCTTTGCAAACATGGCCACCGCGATTGCATCGCAACATTCAGCTAGCCCAGGTTGGGAATACCTAGGCCTCCTGCCCACTTTGGTGAGCATACCTGCTCCCACGCCACTACACATTGCCCACCGTTTGCTTGTGACTTTGCGCACCAGAGGAAACCCCGACAGATTTTGTTCATGGCCTTTATTGTCTTCTATCACAAGTCTAGCGCCATCATCGCGTGGATCGGGAAGCGCCCAAGACGGATTGTACAAGGGTCAGTCTCCCACTCTTGGGCATGTATGTAGCCTTCCACTTGGGCAGCTGCCCTGCAAGCTTGTCCACTAGGCCACGAAGTTGTGCCGCAGTTTTCTTTCGGATGGTCAGGGGGAGACCAAGGTATCTGCATGGGTAGGTCCCTGATGGGCAGCCCATGAACTGCATCACTCTTTCCATTGTCTCCTCCGAGCAGTGCACAGGCAACGCGACACTCTTTGCCAGGTCTACGCGTAGTCCGGAGGCTTCCCCAAACATGTGGAGCAGTGACGCGCATACTTGCAGATCCATGGTGTTTGGCTTGAGGAAGATCATTACGTCGTATGCAAACATCGATACTCGTTGCTTCATACCCGTACTTGCCAATGGGCTAAGTGATCCACGCTTCGCATCAAGCTCAAACAAACTTTGTAGTGGTTCCATCACTAGGAGAAATAACATTGGGGATACTGGATCGCCTTGTCGGAGCCCCTTCTTATAGTATACCGGCTTCCCAGGAGTGTCGTTTACCATGATTCTCGTGCTTGAGTTTGCTAGGATGCCGCACACCCAAGATATCCATCTATTGCCAAATCCCATATGCTTGAGTACTTCCACTAAGAATGGCCATTGCACTGAGTCGAAAGCTTTGGAAATATCAAGCTTGAGCATGATTGTAGTCTCTCGTAGGGCATGCAGCCGTCGCGCCATGCATTTTACAAGCATGAAGTTGTCGTGGATCGACCTACCCTTGATGAAGGCGCTCTGGTGGCTGCCCACTAGTCTTGGCAGCTCCGGTGCCAACCTAGTCGCTAGGGTCTTTTCAAATATCTTCACCGCCCCATGCACGAGACTGATGGGTCTAAAGTCCTTGATATCCACTGCTCCATCCATCTTAGGGACCAACGTGATTATAGCTTTGTTTATCGCAGGCAAGCCGCTCATGCCTCCGCGAAAAAATGCCTCCATGGCCCTCATTATGTCGCCCTTGATAATAGGCCAACAAACCACAAAGAATCTTCCCGTAAGCCCGTCTGGGCCGGGAGCCTTGTCTAGTGGCATCCCCTTGATCACCCTCTCCACCTCCTCTTTTGTGAACTGCTCTTCTAAGTGTGAAAGCTCGAGAGTGGGTAGCCGTAGCGCATCAAGCTGGATGGTCAACTCACGCGACACTGCTTCCTCAAACAACCTAGAGTAGTAGGTGTCTACCACTTCACGAATCTCATCTTGGCCCGTGGCCCCCTCGGACCCATGCTGCAGGGTAGAGATCACATTTCTCCGCTGCCGGTGGCATGCCTGTTGGTTGAAGAATGCAGTGCTAGCATCCCCTTCTCGTAATTGCAAGACTCTAGAGCGCTACCGCGCGATCGTGCGCTCCAGTGAGCATAGCCCCAGAAGTTTTCGCTTAAGTAGCTTTCGAAGCTCATGTTCTTGTTGCGAAAGGGCCCTCGCGTCCATAGCCTTGTCCAATCTTGCTATAATCTCCAGAGCAATTGAGATTTGGAGTTTGGTGTTGCCGATCCACATATCGCTCCACTTCTTGAGTTGCTTCGCTGTTGCTCTCAACTTCCTATCCAGGATGACATACGGATTGCCATTACTCGGGACCGATTCACATGCTTCGCTCACAACTCGGTGAAAGCCCTCCACCTTTGTCGAGAAAGCCTTGAACTTGAAAGCGTTATAGACATGCCAATACCAATCCTTGATTTTAATTACTTCCTTCCCATATTTATTTGTCGCTCAAACAGATGTATTTAGCACTGAAATGTGTTAGATATATTTATTTAGCACTAGTGTTAAAAATGTTTTTATATTATGAGACGGAGGGAGTAGTTTTTTAGAGAGGATTTTAGTTAATTTGTTGGATCAGCTGGTCGTGGCATGCAACACCGGCAAAGGACGCCGATGTTGCTGACTGCGCTGGCATATGATATGACTTGGATCTCACAGAAAGAAAGATGGGGCAGATCAACCAAAAGTGTAAAAGTTTCTTCTATGAGTACGATTTTCAGGAATGCGACGTGCATGCGTGCGTGCATCTGGAGCAGAAAGGCGTCCCAAAAGACAAAATGTACATAAGGGTTGGTGTTAGCTCGTGGTATTGCCCACGTGCTGTGTCATCGATCTTCACGTAGCACGTGCTTATATAAGGCGCCCCATACGTTTACACTTCCCCGTCGTCGTTTGATTGGCCTTTGGCTTTTGGAACTTGCACGTACGCACCCAAAGGTATCCGTGCGGTACTTGAGGTTCCCGTAATAAACCTTAACAATCATTTGTGGACGATGAACACGAATTTGGGGAAGTTGCCGTCGTACAACGACCGTATTGATCCTAATTAACTGTGACCCGACGGCCAGACCATGTTAGGTTCGATGATGCTTGTCAAGAGAATTAAGTTGGACCGTTTTTCCCCTACGCCTGGCGGCTAGGGTTTTTCTCCTCCTAGGCGATCTCCCTCGCCTTTGAGTACCACCTGGAACCCCAACGCCGATCGCCCCTGGCAATCGCTCGTCCTCCCCCTGCGATCGGTGCCTCCACGCCACGGTTGCAAGGCGATGGCGTCTCCCTCCGACGCCCACTCCGCCACGGGCGGCAGCGGCGCCGCCGCGGCTGCACGATCGGATCTGGGTGACTTTCTGGAACAACTGGATCTCAACGACGATGACTTCGCGGATGTGGAGATCGATGTGGATGACCCTGAGATCCTGGAAAGCGTCCGTTGGCTCGCCCTAGCTAGGGTCCAGACTAGCAGGAATTTCAGCCCGTCGGCGTTCTACAAGGACATGAGGGCGGCTTGGAACCCCGCTCAGGAAGTGAGATTCCGGCCAGTTGGGCCGAATCGGTTCGTCGTCCAGGCATCTTGCTTGGGGGATTGGGAACGCATTATGAAGCAAGGGCCCTGGCTGTTCCGTAACATGGCGGTGCTCTTGTGCCCGTATGATGGTTTCAGCAAGGCTGAAGAGGTTGAATTTTTTCACATCCCCATCTGGTTGCAGATTCACAAGCTACCGGATCCCTACTGCAGACAGAACATTGTGGAGAAGCTGCTAAAAGATGCGGGTGAGATCATGGAGATGCGTTTGAACGGAAACACACGTGGTGACTATGTTAGGGTTAGGGTTCGTCATGACATCTGTAAACCCCTCACAAAGTTTGTTAGTGTTGTTCGTGCAAAGGAGCGCCAGGTTTTTCTGGTACGCTATGAGAAGCTTGCTAGGTTCTGTAAATTTTGCGGTCTGATCGGACATGAGCACAAAGAATGTGGCTTGGGCATCCACGAGGAGAAGGACCTCAAATTTGGGGATTGGATCTATGCAGACGCTCCCAATAAACCTAGGCCCGAGGAGCGGCCCTCTAAAGGTACAGGTACGGAGCCGTCGAAGGGTGAGGTCAAGACGACAGAGAAACCAATACCACAGTTGGCAACATATGATGCTGAAGTGATGGATACAGCAACATCACCAGTTAAGAACACTAGCCACAGAACCGATGGAGTACTTGTTCCAAAGAGAAGGCTGAACCTCGAGGAGACCGAGAAGCATGCAGGAGGATCTACTAGTACCCCGAAGATGGTGTTGGCCATCACGGATGGGAAGGAGGGTGAGCAGGCGGCTGTGCACTCACCAACAGGCAGCAGCTCAAGCAGCAAGAAACTAAAACCAAACCCAGACAGCGAGAACAATGAGATATCGGCGGCCTCCCTCGAGGAGGACCGCCGGACGCAATGAATATCCTGTCTTGGAACTGCCGGGGGGGGGGGGGAACCGCCGGACAGTTCGTGAGGTATTGGCCCTCTCAAAGGCCAACAACCCCAAGCTAGTCTTCCTCTGTGAGACTAGGCAGGAAGCATCTAAGGTGGAGAAGTTGAAGTGGAGACTGGGCCTGAAGGGATTCCATGGTGTTAGCAGCAATGGCCGGAGTGGAGGCCTTGCCTTATTCTGGGAAGAATCACTTGTAGTGACAGTGCTCGAGTCATGCGACAGATTCATTGATATTCGGGTGTACGATCCGGGCTCTGATTCTACTTGGAGAGGGACTTTTGTCTACGGCGAACCGCGCGTGGAAAATCGTCAGCGCATGTGGGATCATCTCTGTCGGTTGAGAGGAACTTCACAGGATCCCTGGGTGGTGTGCGGAGACTTTAACGAAGCATTGTGGCAGCACGAACATCTCTCAAGGACGACTAGATCGGAGTCTCAAATGGAGGGGTTTAGAGATTGTTTGGTAACTTGTGAATTACAAGACCTAGGGTTTTCAGGGCTACCCTACACATACAACAATGGCCAGGAGGGCCACCGCAATGTTCAGGTGCGCCTTGACAGGGCTTGCGCGGATGAGGCAATGCGGGAAATCTTCCCGGCGGCTAGAGTGGCACACTTAGCCACCTCGTGTTCTGATCATAGCCCTCTCCTGGTTTGTCTAGAGGGGATACAGGATCAACAGCGCAGGCCGTCGGTGTTGAGGTATGAGATTCTGTGGGAACGAGATGTCAAACTACCCTCGATCATTTCTGAGGCATGGGAAAGGCACCGGCCCGTAGGTAACTTGGGATCGGTAGCTACGTCGTTGAAACAGGTCTTGGGGGACTTGAAGCAATGGAGCAGAATCACGTTCGGTAATGTGTTAAAGGAGATCGAGCAACTACGGGGCCAACTTGCTGATTTGCAGCTGGCAGGGGCGGACCGTGCTCAAATCAGGTCCAAGATGTGCGAGCTAGATGAATTGTTGTACCGCGAGGAGATGCTATGGCTTCAACGTTCCCGTATCACTTGGTTAAAGGAAGGTGAACGGAATACTAAATACCTGCACCGCCGAGCAGTTTGGCGGGCGAGAAGAAATCTTATACAGCGTCTGATGAAGAATGATGGTTCCTGGTGTGTGGCGCCTTCGGAAATGGAAAGAATGGCCTGCTCCTACTTCAAGGAGGTTTTTACTAAGGATCCTACCTTGGATCCGACGGAGGTACTGAATTTGATCACCCCCAAAGTAACGGCGGATATGAATGAGGCCTTATGCAGAGAATTTACGGAGGAGGAAATTTCAAATGCATTGTTTCAGATTGGACCGTTGAAAGCTCCGGGTTGTGATGGGCTCCCGGCAAGGTTTTATCAACGGAATTGGGCCACCCTCAAGGTGGAGATCGTGGCAGCAGTACAGGAGTTCTTTTCGAGAGGGATCATGCCGGACGGTGTCAATGATACAACCATTGTGTTAATTCCAAAGACTCCACACCCCAGAGAGCTTAAGGAGTTCAGACCCATAAGCTTATGCAATGTGGTTTATAAGATCGTTTCCAAGTGCATGGTAAACAGGCTGCGTCCGCTTCTTGATGAGCTCATTTCGGAAAATCAGAGTGCCTTCATCCCGGGGAGGCTCATCTCTGACAACTCCATCATTGCCTTCGAATGCATTCATCACATACAAAATGTTCGCGCCAATGCCCCACAGTTATGCGCTTACAAACTTGATCTATCTAAGGCCTATGATCGTGTTGATTGGGATTTCTTGGAAAGGGCTCTGTCCAAATGGGGCTTCAGTGATGTTTGGATCTCCCGTGTGATGGCATGTGTTACGTCAGTAAAATACTCTGTCAAGCTCAATGGCAAACTTCTGGAGCCGTTCTCACCCTCTAGAGGGCTGCGCCAAGGTGACCCCCTTTCGCCCTTCCTCTTCCTATTTGTGGCCGATGCCTTATCGGCCCTGTTACAACACTCACAGAGAGAACATGGACTGCAAGGGATTACGATATGCAGGACGGCCCCGGTCATCTCACATTTGTTGTTTGCCGATGACTCACTTCTGTTCTTTCAAGCTTCAGAACAGCAAGCTAGTTTAGTCAAGAGTGTGTTGAACATGTATTCGACGGCGACGGGACAATTAATCAACCCGTCGAAATGTTCCATCCTCTTTTCTGAGAACTGTTTGCCAACTGTGGTAACTGAAGTCAAGTCAGTCCTGGAGATTACACAGGAAGTGTTTGAACCTAAGTATTTGGGCCTCCCGGTCCCGGAGGGAAGAGTTCACAAAGGCAACTTTGAAACAATCCAGGACCGTTTACGCAAAAAACTAGTTGATTGGAGCGAGCAATATGTGTCGTCAGGGAACAAGGAGATTTTGATCAAGGCAGTTGCACAGGCTATACCTACTTATGTCATGAGTGTCTTCAAAATCCCAGCATCAGTCTGTGATGAGCTCACCAGGTTGATCCGCCAGTATTGGTGGGGCGTCGAAAACGGGAAGAAGAAGATGGCATGGATGAGCTGGGATAAATTGCGGCTTCCGAAGCAGATGGGTGGCATGGGGTTTAAGGACATGAGGACCTTCAACCAGGCCCTCTTGGCTAAACAAGCGTGGCGCTTACTTGTTACACCGGATAGCCTATGTGCGCGGCTAATGAAGGCTCGATACTACCCGTCGGGGCAACTGTTGGATACTTCGTTCTCGGGCAACGGCTCTGCAGTTTGGAAAGGGATCCTTCATGGCCTTGATCTCCTCAAGCAGGGAGTCATTTGGAGGGTCGGTAATGGCGCTGCTATCCGCACATGGAGGGATCCATGGATTCCACGGCCATCGTCCCTCCGCCCTATAACCCCAAAAGGAAATTGTCGACTGAACAGGGTGTCAGATTTCATCGATGCAAATGGTGCTTGGCGTGTGAACCTTCTTCGGCAGTTCTTCTGGCCGATGGACGTCGATCATATTCTGAAGATCAGGACCTCTCCTAGCAACCGTGAGGATTTTGTCTCGTGGTTCCCGGAGAAGAATGGAACGTTCACGGTTCGCAGTGCATATAAATTGGCTACATATGATCACAACGTTGCATTTTCCAATGGTGCGTCGAGCGCAGCACCTAGTGGGAACCGGGGGGTCTGGAACTGCATTTGGGCGTCTAATGTTCCTCAGAAGATGAAGATTAATGCCTGGAGAGTGGCAACCGGGACACTGGCAACACAACAGTGCAAAACTATGAGGCACCTAGCAACTAGATCGCTATGCCCCCTTTGCGGAGTGGAGGAGGAATCCTCATTCCATGCCTTGGTTGCATGCACTCACGCCAGGATTTTATGGATCAACATGCGTCGGAGATGGCCTCTACCGTCTGACGGTGTTCTTGTTGATACTGGGAAGGAGTGGCTCATGACTATACTCAGCTTTTGCTCCAAGGCAGTCGCAGACATGGTGATTTTGTTAATCTGGAGGATCTGGCAGATTCGTAACGATGTTTATCATGGCAAAGAGGCACCACCCGTGTTGGCTTCCGTTGATTTCTTGGACAGCTATTACAAATCAATCAACTTGGCGGGCAAGTATTCTGTCGAGGAGATTATCAAAGGTAAGATGCCATCCGATGCTCCGGCGGTACCGCGCCAAAACAGACAAGATTTCCTGCCTTGGCCGGCCCCTCCGAGGGGGACGATGGCTTTGTCTGTTGATGGCTCCTTTCAGACAGAGGACGGCTCGGCGGCGGTGGGGATGACGCTCAGAAATCACGAAGGGACAATCATCTTTGCAGCCTACAGATATTTGTTTCACTGTAATGATCCTTTGGAGGCGGAACTGCATGCGATGATGCAAGGCATGGCGTTGGCGATCGAGCATTCGGAGTCCCCGGTGGTTCTTCAATCTGACTCCTCCGAAGCCTTGTCATGCTTATCCTCGGGGGCACTCCAACGGTCTGCTTATGGCCACTTAGTATTGGAGATCAAGCATTTATCTGGTATTAGGGAGTTCATTCCACAAAAGCTTAATCGAATTCAAAATAGAGTTGCCGATCGGTTGGCAAACTATAGCCGTAGTGAGCGTGCCACGGCTGTGTGGCTAGGCTCGATACCTCCTTGTATTGAGGATGTATGGCCTCTCGACTGTAACTCTATGATTATGCAATAAAAACTCCCTTTACCCTCGCAAAAAAAAAAGAGAATTAAGTTGGACCGGAACTAAAACGGAAAAGGTTAGACCGGATCGAACTAACTGCAACTGGGGTATACTGCACACCAAAAGTCCACTGGTGAATGCTCGCGTGCGTTGAAATGAGATGCGGGTCAAAGCTAGGCGTGCCCTGCCGACATGTGGCCCTCCAGAAAAGGACATGACTATTTGTACTACTAAGTATTTTTTTTTCTACCTAAAAAAGTATTTTTTTTCTAACACAGTAGTAGTACATGCTCACGTACATGTACATACACTCAAACTTATGAATGCACATATCCACACTCTACTCCCGTGAGCACCTCCAAAATACTAAGCCCGCACAATAATTTAAGATTGACGAAGTCACCACAGACGATTTATAGTCGACGAGAACGTCTCCACCAACTGAACGAACGCTGTTGCGAAGTCTGAAATAAATTTAGGAAAATGGAAGCACGAGTGCCAAGTATAGACTTGAACCCTAGTGGGTTGGTTCCACCCCAAAGAACTTAACCATTTGAACTAGGCTCAGTAAGCTAGTAAGTCACTATTTTAATACAAAAGAGGACAGTACATCTATATATTATTACTATTATTGAAAAAACTTCCGATGTATTCACCAAGGAAGTGTAACAAAAATTACATCAAGGTTCAAAGACCAACTAGCGATGACTACAAGAACTGAAACGAGCCGAAGGTGCGTCATCGTTATCGCCCCTTCTTCACTGGAGCAACAAAAACCTTGTTGTGATAGACAGTCTGAAAGTCGTCGTGCTAAAGTCTCGTAGGACCAGCACACCAAAACAGCAACCGTCGCTGATGCAGTGAATTGTAGACCAGAATGATCCAACCTATACACACGATTGTAGACGAATGAAAACTGAACTGATGTAGAACGAGCCAACATATGGGAAAAATAAACAAAACTTGAGACCATATATCTTGCGGGAGAATTTTCATAACCTTACCACAAACTTTGTGCCATGTTGCTTGCTCTCTCATAAGAGTGGTTGGGTAACACCCGAGTATAAGGGTGTATTAACCTATCAATAAGTATTTTCTTAGTAGAGAACCAAGGTTTATCGAACCAGAAGGTGTTCTTCCAGCAAATGAAGTTACGGTACCTACACAGAAAACACAAAATAAGCTTCTCCCTAACACGGGAAGGAAGTTTTCAAGCTTCTTGTCTTGCTAGTTACAAGATTGAATTTCATTTGGTACGATTGGAATTAATAGATGGATAAAATAAACAAAACGTTACAGCGAGGAAATAATTTTTTTGGTAAAGTTTTCAGCATAAGAAGATAGACCTCCAAGGGCCATAGGTTCACTAGTGACATCTCTCATAAGCAAAACAGTGTAGTGTGGTGAACAATTACAACTGGACAATGATTAAATTGTAATGTTTATAATTATGACTATGATAATTCATAGTATAATCTTATATAAGCATTACATTCATGATATGTAGACCGTTATCCAACTGCATCTACGACTAATACTCCATCCAAACACCGCTATCCAGCATCCATCTCAAAGTATTAAGTTCATGAGACGAAAGCATTGCAATAAGCAAGATGACATAATGCTGACATTGAATGTCAAAATAATGTGATAAGAAACCATCATTTTATCCTTAATGACAACAATACAATACGAGTCTTGGCCCTTTCTATCACTGGGGTATAGATCAACGCAAGATTACAACCCACTACAATTCACAAACTCTGTGATGATCTACCCATCAAACTTGGCCAAAGAAGACAAATACTTCCTCTGTCCCATAATATAAGAACGTTTTCCAAGCTAAAACAGTTTAAAAACGTTCTTATATTATGGGACGGAGGGTGTAGATCCAAAAGCATACAAAGCTATTCACTTATATAGCAAAGAAACTTCAGAAGATCCAATTGATTTCAATGATCTGATCATAAAGTGATAATTTTTCATATCCCAACAAACTCACCACCGATTACATCAGATAAATCCAGATCATGTGAGGCAACTAACGGGAACGTGGTATTTAAAAACAAGAGAGAGATGATACCATCTAGCCACTGCTATGGAACCTAAGGTCCTAAAGGAACTACTCACACATGTCATGGAGGCAGCAAGATTAATGAAGAAGCCTCCGACAGAGTACCAGAACACGCCTCCAAATTGGATCTCCTCGAACAGAAAGTTGCGGTGGCCGAAAAAATGTTATTAAGGGTTTCACAAAATATGGGATTTATAGGCGGAAGAATGGAGCTAAGGCACTGAAGGGGGACCACGCGGCCTAGGGGCGCGGGTCAGCCGCTAGCCATGCCCCTACCCACGTGGTGTTGGGGAACGTAGTAATTTCAAAATTTTCCTACGCACACGCAAGATCATGGTGATGATATAGCAACGAGGGGAGAGTGTTGTCTACGTACCCTCATAGACCGAAGCGGAAGCGTTGACGCAGCATAGAGGAAGTAGTCGTACGTCCTCCCGGTTCAACCGATCCAAGCACCGTTACTCCGGCACCTCCGAGTTCTTGACACGCAGACAGCTCGATGGACGCACCCTCGATCTCCGATCCAGCAGAGGCGCCGAGGGGAGTTCCGTCAAGACGACGGCGTGGTGACGATCTTGATGTTCTCCTGTCGCAGGGCTTCGCCTAAGCACCGCTACAATATGACCGAGGTGTAATATCGTGGAGGGGGGCACCGCACACGGCTAAGGAACGATCAATGATCAACTTGTGTGTTCTAGGGTGCCCCCTACCCCCGTATATAAAGGAGGGAGGGAGGAGGTGGCCGGCCCTAGGGGGGCGCGCCATGAGGAGGGAGAAACCTACTCCAAGTAGGTTTCCCTCTCTTTTCCTTATCTTATTTGGAGGGGGAAGGAAAGAGTACTAGTATTAGGAAGTAGTACTAGTAGTAGTAATAGGAAGAGGGGGAAGGAGAAAGGAAAGGGGGGGCCGGCCCCCCTCCCTGAAGGAAATATGCCCTAGAGGCAATAATAAAGTTATTATTTATTTCCTTATTCCATGATAAATGTTTATTATTCATGCTAGAATTGTATTAACCGGAAACATAATACATGTGTGAATACATAGACAAATATAGTGTCACTAGTATGCCTCTACTTGACTAGCTTGTTAATCAAAGATGGTTATGTTTCCTAACCATGAACAAGGAGTTGTTATTTGATTAACAAGGTCACATCATTAGTTGAATGATCTGATTGACATGACCCATTCCATTAGCTTAGCACCCGATCGTTTAGTATGTTGCTATTGCTTTTATCCATGACTTATACATGTTCCTATAACTATGAGATTATGCAACTCCGTTTGCGGAGGAACACTTTGGTACTACCAAGCGTCACAACGTGCTGGGTGATTATAAAGGAGTACTACTGGTGTCTCCAAAGGCAGATGTTGGGTTGGCGTATTCGAGATTAGGATTTGTCACTCCGATTGTCGGAGAGGTATCTCTGGGCCCTCTCGGTAATACACACATACTGAAGCCTTGCAAGCATTACAACTAATGAGTTAGCTGTGAGATGATGTATTACGGAACGAGTAAAGAGACTTGCGATAGCGAGATTGAACTAGGTATTGGATACCGATGATCGAATCTCGGGCAAGTAACATACCGATGACAAAGGGAACAACGTATGTTGTTATGCGGTCTCGACCGATAAAGATCTTCGTAGAATATGTAGGAGCCAATATGGGCATCCAGGTCCCGCTATTGGTTATTGACCGGAGGCGTGTCTCGGTCATGTCTACATTGTTCTCGAACCGTAGGGTCCGCACGCTTAAGGTTTCGATGGCGGTTATATTATGAGTTTATGAGTTTTGATGTACGAAGGAGTTGAGTCCCGGATGAGATCGGGGACATGACGAGGAGTCTCGAAATGGTCGAGGCGTAAAGATCGATATATTGGACGACTATATTCTGAGTTGAAAGGTTCGAGTCATTCGGTATTTATCGATACGGAGAGTTACGGGAATTCGCCGGGAGAAGTATTGGGCCTTATGGGCCATACAGGGGGAAAGAGGGAGGGGCTGCCCTAGGCAGGCGCGCCCCTTGCCCTAGTCCGGGTGGGCTAAGGGGAGGGGCGCACCCTCCTTCCTTCCTTCTCCTCCCTTTCCTAGTCTCCTACTCCTAATACATGGAAGGTCTCCTAGTTGGACTAGGAAAGGAGAATCCTACTCCGGTGGGAGTAGGACTCCCCATGCGCCATAGTAGAGGCCGGCCCTCCCTCCTCCACTCCTTTATATACGGGGCAGGGGCACCCTAGAACACACAAGTTGATCCTTGAGATCGTTCCTTAGCCGTGTCGGTGCCCCCTCCACTATATTCCACCTCGGTCATATCGTGGCGGTGCTTAGGCGAAGCCCTGCGTCGATAGAACATCAAGATCGCCACCACGCCGTCGAGTGACGGAACTCTCCTCCCGAGCTTTGCTGGATCGGAGCCGAGGGGCGTCACCGAGCTGTACGTGTGTCAAGAACTTGAGGCGCCGGAGTAATGGCGCTGGGATCGGTTGGATCGCGAGGAAAGCGTCGACTACTTCCTCTACGTTGTGATCGCTTCGCCCGGTCTCACGAGGGTGCGTAGACAACACTCTCCCCTCTCGTTGCTATGCATCACCATGATCTTGCGTGTGCGTAGGAAATTTTTGAAATTACTACGTTCCCCAACAGTGGTATCGAGCCTAGGTTTTATGGTTTGATGTTTTGCACGAGTAGAACACAAGTAAGTTGTGGGCGATACAAGTCATACTACCTACCAGCATGTCATACTTTGGTTCAGCGGTATTGTGAGATGAAGCGGCCGGACCGACATTACGCGTATGCTTACGCGAGACTGGTTTCACCGCCACGAGCACTCGTTGCTTAAAGGTATTGGCGGTGTCTGTCTCTCTCACTTTAGTTGAACCGAGTGTGGCTACGCCGGTCCTTGAGAAGGTTAAAGCGGAGTCTATTTGACGAAATATCGTTGTGGTTTTGATGCGAGGTGAGATTGGTTCTTGCTTAAGCCCGTAGCAGCCACGTAAAATTTGCAACAACAAAGTAGAGGGCGTCTAACTTGTTTTTGCAGGGCATGTTGTGATGTGATATGGTCAAGACGTGATGCTATATTTTATTGTATGAGATGATCATGTTTTGTAACCGAAGTTATCGGCAACTGGCTGGAGCCATATGGTTGTCGCTTTATTGTATGAAATGCAAACGCCCTGTAATTGCTTTACTTTATCACTAAGCGGTAGCGATAGTCGTAGAAGCAATAGATGGCGTAGATGACAACGATGCTACGATGGAGATCAAGGTGTCACGCCGGTGACGATGGTGATCACGACGGTGCTTCGGAGATGGAGATCACAAGCACAAGATGATGATGGCCATATCATATCACTTATATTGATTGCATGTGATGTTTATCCTTTATGCATCTTATCTTGCTTTGATTGACGGTAGCATTTTAAGATGATCTCTCACTAAAATTATCAAGAAGTGTTCTCCCGAGTATGCACCGTTGCCAAAGTTAAATCGTGCCCGGACACCACGTGATGATCGGGTGTGATAAGCTCTACGTCCATCTACAACGGGTGCAAGCCAGTTTTGCACACGCGAATACTCGAGTTAAACTTGGCGAGCCTAGCATATGCAGATATGGCCTCGGAACACGGAGACCGAAAGGTCGGCGTGAATCATATAGTAGATATGATCAACATAAGATGTTCACCATTGAAAACTACTCCATCTCACGTGATGATCGGTTATGGTTTAGTTGATTTGGATCACGTGGTCACTTAGATGACTAGAGAGATGTCTATCTAAGTGGGAGTTCTTAAGTAATATGATTAATTGAACTTAAATTTATCATGAACTTAGTCTGGTAGTATTTTGCAAATTATGTTGTAGATCAATAGCTTGCGTTGTTGCTTTCATATGTTTATTTTAATATGTTCCTAGAAAATTGTGTTGAAAAATGTTAGTAGCAATGATGCGGATTGGATCCGTGATCGAGGTTTATCCTCATTGCTACGCAGAAGAATTATGTCTTTGATGCACGCTAGGTAGCAGACCTATCGCAGGAAGCGGATCGAGGCGTTATGAGCGTTTGGCTAGCTCAATATGATGACTACTTGATAGTTTTGTGCACCATGCTTTATGGCTTAGAATCGGGACTTCAAAGATGTTTTGAACATCATGGACCATATGAGATGTTCCAGGAATTGAAGTTAATATTTCAAGCAAATACCGAGTTGAGAGATATAAAGTCTCCAACAAGTTCTATAGCTAAAAGATGGAGGAGAATCGCTCAACTAGTGAGCATGTGCTCAGATTATGCGGATACTACAATCGCTTGAATCAAGTGGGAGTTAATCTTCCGAGATAAGATAGTGATTGACAGAATTCTCTAGTCACCATCACCAAGTTAGTAGAACTTCATGATGAACTATAGTATGCAAGGGATGATGAAAATGATTCCTGAGTTTTCATGATGATGAAATCGATGAAGGTAGAAATCAAGAAAGAACATCAAGTGTTGATGGTTAACAAGATCACTAGTTTCAAGAAAAGGGCAAAGGGATAGAAGGGAACTTCAAGAAGAGCGGCAAGCAAGTTGTTGCTCAAGTGAAGAAGCCCAAGTCGGACCTAAGCACGAGACTAAGTGCTTCTCTTGCAAAGGGACTGGTTCTTTGGAAGCAGAACTACCCTAAATATTTGGTGGATAAAAGGATGGCAAAGTGAAAAAGGGTATATTTGATATACTGTGTATTTGATGTGTGCTTTACTAGTGTTTATAGCAACCCCTTGGTATTTGGTACTGGTTGGTTGCTAAGAGTAGTAACTCGAAGCGGAGTTGCGAATAAGCGAAACTAGTTAAGGGTGAAGTGACGATGTGTGTTGAAAGTAGTTTCAAGATTGATATGATCATCATCGCACACTCCCTATACTTTCGGATTAGTGTTGAACCTAAATAAATGTTATTTGGTGTTTGCGTTGAGCATGAATATGATTTGATCGTGTTTTTTGCAATACGGTTATTCATTTAAGTAAGAGAATAAACTGTTATTACATTTACATGAATAAAACCTTATATGGTTACACACCCAATGAAAATGGTTCATTGGATCTCGATCGTAGTGATACACATATTCATAATATTGAAACCAAAAGATGCAAAGTTCATAATGATAGTGCAACTTATTTGTGGTACTTGCCGATTAGGTCATATTGGTGTAAAGCGCATGAAGAAACTCCATCTTGATGGGATTTTGGAATCACTTGATTATGAATCACTTGATGCTTGCGAACCATGCCTCATGGGCAAGATGACTAAGACTCCGTTCTCGGAACAATGGAACAAGCTCTTGACTTATTGGAAATAATACATACCGATGTATGCGATCCAATGAGTGTTGATGCTCGTGGCAAATATCGTTATTTTCGACCTTCACAAGATGATTTGAGCAGATATGGGTATATCTACTTGATGAAACATAAGTGCGAAATAGTTGAAAGGTTCAAAGAATTTCAGAGTGAAGTGGAAAATCATCGTAACAAGAAAATAAAGTTTCGTGATCTGATCACGGAGACGAATATTTGAGTTCTGAGTTTGGTCTTCAATTAAAACAATGTGGAATAGTTTCACAGCTCACGCCACGGAACACCACAATGTTATGGTGTGTCCAAACATCGTAACCGCACTTTATTGGATATAGTGCAATCCATGATGTTTCTTACTGATTTACCAATGTCGTTTTGGGATCATGCATTAGAGACAACTGCATTCACGTTAAAAGGGCACCATCTAAATCCGTTGAGGCGACACTATATGAGCTGTGGTTTAGCAAGAAACCAAAGTTGTCGTTTCTTAAAGTTTGGGGCTGCGATGCTTATGTGAAAAGTTTCATCTGATAAGCTCAAACCCAAATCGGAGAATGTGTCTTCATAGGATACCCAAAGGAGACAGTTGGGTACACCTTCTATCACAGATCCGAAGGCAAGACATTCGTTGCTAAGAATGGATCCTTTCTAGAAGGAGTTTCTCTCGAAAGAAGTGAGTGGGAGGAAAGTAGAACTTGATGAGGTAACAGTACTAGCTCCCTTATTGGAAAGTAGTTCATCACGAAATTGGTTCTGTGACACCTACACCAATTAGTGAGGAAGTTAATGATGATGATCATAAAACTTGAGATCAAGTTACTACCGAACCTCGTAGGTAAAGCAGTGAGATCCGCACGAGTGGTGCGGTAATCCTGTTACGGAGGTCGTGTTACTTGACCATGACAAACCTACGAACTATGAGGAAGCGATGATGAGCCCAGATTCCATAAAATGGTTTGAGGCCATGAAATCGAGATATGATCCATGTATCGAGAACAAAGTATGGACTTTGATGGATTTGCCCGATGATCGGCAAACCATAGAAAATAAATGGATCTTCAAGAGGAAGGCGGACGTTGATAGTAGTGTTACTATCTACAAAGCTCGACTTGTTGCAAAAAGGTTTTCGACAAAGTTCAAGATGTTGACTACAATGAGATTTTCTCAAGCTGTAGCGATGCTTAAGTCTGTCCGAATCATGTTAGCAATTGTCACAATTTATAAAATTTGGCAAATGGATGTAAAAACTGCATTCTGAATGGTTTTACGGAGGAAGAGTTGTATATGATGCAACGAGAAGGTTTTTCGATCCAAAGGAGCTAACAAAGTGTGCAAGCTCCAGCGATCCATCTATGGACTGGTGCAAGCATCTCGGAGTTGGAATATACGCTTTGATGAGTTGATCAAAGCATATAGTTTTATATGAGACTTATGGTGAAGCCTGTATTTACTAGAAAGTGAGTGGGAGCACTACAACATTTCTGATAAGTATATGTGAATGACATATTGTAGATCGGAAATAATGTAGAATTATTCTGCAAATCATAAAGGAGTGTTTAAGAGGAGTTTTTCAAAGAAAGACCTCGGTGAAGCTGCTTACATAATGAGCATCAAGATCTATAGAGATAGATCAAGACGCTTGATAAGTTTTTTCAATGAGTACATACCTTGACAAGATTTTGAAGTAGTTCAAAATGGAACAGTCAAAGAAAGAGTTCTTGCCTGTGTTACAAGGTGTGAAATTGAGTAAGACTCAAAACCCGACCACGGCGAGAAGATAGAAAGAGAATGAAAGTCATTCCCTATGCCTTGGCCATAGGATCTATAAAGTATACCATCTCTGTGTACCGGATCTATTGTATACCCTGCCTTTGAGTTTGGCAAGGAGTACAATAGTGATCTAGGAGTAGATCATGGACAGCGGTCAAAATTATCCTTAGTGGAATAAGGATATGTTTCTCGATTATGGAAGTGACAAAAGGTTAGGTAAGTAAAGGGTTACGTCCATGCAAGTTTTGACACCGATCTGGATGACTCTAAGTCTTAATCTGGATACATATTGAAAGTGGGAGCAATTAGCTAGAGTAGCTCCGTGCAGAGCATTGTAGACATAGAATATTTGCAAAATACATACGGCTCTGAATATGATAGACCCGTTGACTAAGATTCTCTCACAAGCAAAACATGATCACACCTTAGTACTCTTTGGGTGTTAATCACATAGCGATGTGAACTAGATTGCTGAATCTAGTAAACCCTTTGGGAGTTGGTCACATGGCGATGTGAACTATGGGTGTTAATCACATGATGATGTGAACTATCGATGTTAATCACATGGTGATGTGATCTAGATTATTGACTCTAGTGCAAGTGGGAGACTGAAGGAAATATGCCCTAGAGGCAATAATAAAGTTATTATTTATTTCCTTATTCCATGATAAATGTTTATTATTCATGCTAGAATTGTATTAACCGGAAACATAATACATGTGTGAATACATAGACAAACATAGTGTCACTAGTATGCCTCTACTTGACTAGCTTGTTAATCAAAGATGGTTATGTTTCCTAACCATGAACAAGGAGTTGTTATTTGATTAACAAGGTCACATCATTAGTTGAATGATCTGATTGACATGACCCATTCCATTAGCTTAGCACCCGATCGTTTAGTATGTTGCTATTGCTTTTATCCATGACTTATACATGTTCCTATAACTATGAGATTATGCAACTCCCGTTTGCCGGAGGAACACTTTGGGTACTACCAAACGTCACAATGTAATTGGGTGATTATAAAGGAGTACTACAGGTGTCTCCAAAGGCAGATGTTGGGTTGGCGTATTTCGAGATTAGGATTTGTCACTCCGATTGTCGGAGAGGTATCTCTGGGCCCTCTCGGTAATACACATCACTGAAGCCTTGCAAGCATTACAACTAATGAGTTAGCTGTGAGATGATGTATTACGGGCGAGTAAAGAGACTTGCGGTAGCGAGATTGAACTAGGTATTGGATACCGGCGATCGAATCTCGGGCAAGTAACTATACCGATGACAAAGGAACAACGTATGTTGTTATGCGATCGACCGATAAAGATCTTCGTAGAATATGTAGGAGCCAATATGGGCATCCAGGTCCCGCTATTGGTTATTGACCGGAGGCGTGTCTCGGTCATGTCTACATTGTTCTCGAACCGTAGGGTCCATGCACGCTTAAGGTTTCGATAGCGGTTATATTATGAGTTTATGAGTTTTGATGTACCGAAGGAGTTGAGTCCCGGATGAGATCGGGGACATGACGAGGAGTCTCGAAATGGTCGAGACGTAAAGATCGATATATTGGACGACTATATTCGGAGTTCGGAAAGGTTCGAGTCATTCGGTATTTATCGAGTCTGGGAGAGTTACGGGAATTCGCCGGGAGAAGTATTGGGCCTTATGGGCCATACGGGGAAAGAGGAGGGCTGCCCTAGGCAGGCCGCTGCCCCCCCCTGCCCTAGTCCAAATTGGGCCAAGGGAGGGGCGCACCCCTCCTTCCTTCCTTCTCCCTCCCTTTCCTAGTCTCCTACTCCTAATACATGGAAGGTCTCCTAGTTGGACTAGGAAAGGGGAATCCTACTCGGTGGGAGTAGGACTCCCATGCGCGCCATAGTAGAGGCCGCCCTCCCTCCTCCACTCCTTTATATACGGGGCAGGGGCACCCTAGAACACACAAGTTGATCCTTGAGATCGTTCCTTAGCGTGTGTGCGGTGCCCCCTCCACTATATTCCACCTCGGTCATATCGTAGCGGTGCTTAGGCGAAGCCTGCGTCGGTAGAACATCAAGATCGTCACTGCGCCGTCGAGTGACGGAACTCTCCCCCCGAGCTTTGCTGGATCGGAGCCCGAGGAGGCGTCACCGAGCTGTACGTGTGTCAAGAACTCGGAGGCGCCGGAGTGCTTGGCGCTGGGATCGGTTGGATCGCGAGGAAAGCGTCGACTACTTCCTCTACGTTGTGATCGCTTCGCTTGGTCTCACGAGTGCGTAGACAACACTCTCCCCTCTCGTTGCTATGCATCACCATGATCTTGCGTGTGCGTAGGAAATTTTTTGAAATTACTACGTTCCCCAACACTCCCCAATTCGGATTGGGCTTGGGGGGGGGGGCGCCCCCCTCCCTTGCTCCTTCTCCCTTCCTCCTACATGGGCCCAATAAGGCCCATATACCTCCCGGGGTTCAGTAACCTCCGGAGCTCCAAACTTCTCCGGAACCTTTCTGGTGTCCAAATATATCCGTCCAATATATCAATCTTTATGTCTCGACCATTTCAAGACTCCTCGTCATGTCCATGATCATATCCTGGACTCCGAACAAACTTCGGTACATCAAAATACATAAACTCATAATATAATTGTCATCAAAACTTTAAGCATGCGGACCCTACGGTTCGAGAACGATGTAGACTTGACTGAGACACATCTCTGGTCAATAACCAATAGCGGGACCTGGATGCCCATATTGGTTCCTACATATTCTACGAAGATCTTTATCGGTCAAACCGCATAACAACATACGTTGTTCCCTTTGTCATCGGTATGTTACTTGTCCGAGATTTGATCGTCGGTATCCAATACCTAGTTCAATCTCGTTACCGACAAGTCTCTTTACTCGTTCTGTATACTTCATCTCATAACTAACTTATCAGTTACATGCTTGCAAGGCTTAGGTGATGAGCATTACCGAGAGGGCCCAGAGATACCTCTCCGACAATCGGAGTGACAAAACCTAATCTCGAATTATGCTAACTCAACATGTACCTTGGAGACACACTGTAGTACTCCTTTATAATCACCCGATTCACGTTGTGACGTTTGGTAGTACCAAAGTGTTCCTCCGTGGCACGGAGTTACATAATTCTCATAGTTACAGGGACATGTATAAGTCATGAAGTAAGCAATAGCAGAATACTAAACAATCAAGTGCTAGGCTAACGGGATGGGTCATGTCAATCACCTCATTCTCCTAATGATGTGATCCCATTAATCAAATGACAACACATGTCTATGGTTAGGAAACATAACCATCTTTGATTAATGAGCTAGTCAAGTAGAGGCATACTAGTGACTATATGTTTGTCTATGTATTCACACATGTATCATGTTTCCGGTTAATACAATTCTAGCATGAATAATAAAGATTTATCATGATATGAGGAAATAAATAATAACTTTATTATTGCCTCTAGGGCATATTTCCTTGATCTCCCACTTGCACTAGAGTCAATAATCTAGATTACATAGTAATGATTCTAACACCCATGGAGTCTTGGTGCTGATCATGTTTTGCTCATGAGAGAGGCTTAGTCAGCGATGCGCAACATTCAGATCCGGATGTATCTTGCAAATCTCTATGTCTCCCACTTGAACTTGGTCCCGAATGGAATTGAAGCGTCTTTTGATGTGCTTGGTCCTCTTGTGAAATCTGGATTCCTTTGCCAAGGCAATTGCACCGAGATTGTCACAGAAGATCTTCATTGGTCCCGATGCACTAGGTATGACACCTAGATCGGAAATGAACTCCTTCATCCAGACTCCTTCATTTGCTGCTTGAAGCAGCTATGTACTCCGCTTCACATGTAGATCCCGCCACGGCGCTTTGTTTAGAACTGCACCAACTTACAGCTCCACCGTTTAATAAAAACACGTATCCGGTCTGCGATTTAGAATCGTCCGGATCGATGTCAAAGCTTACATCGGCGTAACCATTTACGACTAGCTCTTTGTCACCTCCATATCGAGAAACATATCCTTAGTCCTTTTCGGGTATTTCGGGATGTTCTTGACCGTTGTCGATGATCCACTCTGGATTACTTTGGTACCTACCGCCAAGCTTATTGCTAAGCATCGTCCAGTCGGTACACAAGACATTGCATACATGATAGAGACCTATGGCTGAAGCATAGGAACATCTTTCATTTCTCTCTATCTTTCTGCTGTGGTCGGGCATTGAGTTTGACTCAACTTCACACCTTGTAGCACAAGCAAGAATCCTTTCTTTGCCTGATCCATTTTGAACTTTTTCAAAATTTTGTCAAGGTATATGCTTTGTGAAAGTCCTATTAAGCGTCTTGATCTATCTCTATAGATCTTGATGCCTAATATGTAAGCAGCTTCACCGAGGTCTTTCATTGAAAAACTTTTATTCAAGTATCCTTTTATGCTATCCAGAAATTCTATATCATTTCCAATTAATAATATGTCATCAACATATAAAACTAGAAATGCTCTGAGCTCCCACTCACTTTCTTGTAAATCTGAGGCTTCTCCAAAAGTCTGTATAAAACCATATGCTTTGATCACACTATCAAAACGTTTATTCCAACTCCGAGATGCTTGCACCAGTCCATAAATGGAACGTTGGAGCTTGCACACTTTGTCAGCACCTTTTGGATCAACAAAACCTTCAGGCTGCATCATATATAACTCTTCTTCTAGAAATCCATTCAAGAATGCAGTCTTGACATCCATTTGCCAAATTTCATAATCATGAAATGCAGCAATAGCCAACATGATTCGGACAGACTTAAGCATCGCTATGGGTGAGAAAGTCTCATCGTAGTCAACCCCTTGAACTTGTCGAAAACCTTTTGCAACAAGTCGAGCTTTGTAGACAGTAACATTACCATCGGCGTCGGTCTTCTTCTTAAAGATCCATTTATTCTCAATGGCTTGCCGATCATCGGGCAAGTCAACCAAAATCCATACTTTGTTTTCATACATGGATCCTATCTCAGATTTCATGGCCTCTAGGCATTTTGCGGAATCTGGGCTCATCATCGCTTCCTCATAGTTCGTGAGGTTCATCATGGTCTAGTAACATGACTTCCGAATAGGATTTCCGTACCACTCAGTGCGGATCTTACTCTAGTAGACCTCGAGGTTGAGAGAAACTTGATCCAAGTTTCATGATCAATATCATTAGCTTCCTCACTAATTGGTGTAGTTGTCACAGGAACCGGTTCTTGTGATGAACTACTTTCCAACAAGGGAGTAGATACTGTTATCTCATCAAGTTCTACTTTCCTCCCACTCACTTCTTTCGAGAGAAACTCCTTCTCTAGAAAGGATCCGACTTTAGCAACGAAAATCTTGCCTTCAGATCTGTGATAGAAGGTGTACCCAATAGTTTCCTTTGGGTATCCTATGAAGACACATTTCTCCGATTTGGGTTCGAGCTTATCTGGTTGAAGTTTCTTCACATAAGCATCGCAGCCCCAAACTTTGAGAAATGACAACTTTGGTTTCTTGCCAAACCACAGTTCATAAGGCGTCGTCTCAACGGATTTTGATGGTGCCCTATTTAACATGAATGCGGCCGTCTCTAAAGCATAACCCCAAAACGATAGCGGTAAATCGGTAAGAGACATCATAGATCGCACCATATCAAGTAAAATACGATTCTGACGTTCGGACACACCATTTATTTGTGGTGTTCGGTGGCGTGAGTTCTTGAAACTATTCCACATTGTCTCAAATGTAAACCAAACTCGTAACTCAAATATTCTCCTCCACGATCAGATCGTAGAAATTTTATTTTCTTGTTACGATGATTTTCTACTTCACTCTGAAATTCTTTGAACTTTTCAAATGTTTCAGACTTGTGCTTCATCAAGTAGATATACCCATATCTGCTCAAATCATCTGTGAAGGTGAGAAATAACGATATCCGCCACGAGCCTCAACATTCATCGGACCACATACATCGTATGTATGATTTCCAACAAATCTGTTGCTCTCTCCATAAATTAGGAGAAGCGGTGTTTTGGTCATCTTGCCCATGAGGCACGGTTCGTAAGTACCAAGTGATTCATAATCAAGTGATTCCAGAAGTCCATCATTATGGAGTTTCTTCATGCGTTTTACTCGATATGACCTAAACGGCGAGTGCCACAAATATGTTGCACTATCATTATCAACTCTGCATCTTTTGGCTTCAACATTATGAATATGTGTATCACTACTATCGAGATTCAATAAAAATAGACCACTCTTCAAGGGTGCATGACCATAAAAGATATTACTCATATAAATAGAACAACCATTATTCTCTGATTTAAATGAATAACCATCTCGCATCAAACAAGATCCGGATATAATGTTCATGCTCAACGCAGGCACCAAATAACAATTATTCAGGTCTAATACTAATCCCGATGGTAGATGTAGAGGTAGCGTGCCGACCGCGATCACATCGACTTTGGAACCATTTCCCACGCGCATCGTCACCTCGTCCTTAGCTAATCTTCGCAATCCGTAGTCCTGTTTGAGTTGCAAATGTTAGCAGCAGAACCAAGATATCAAATACCAGTGCTCTGCGAGCATTAGTAAGGTACACATCAATAACATGTATATCACATATACCTTTGTTCACTTTGCCATCCTTCTTATCCGCCAAATACTTGGGGCAGTTCCGCTTCGATGTCTAGTCGCTTGCGGTAGAAGCACTCGAGTTTGAGCTTAGGTCCGGACTTGGGTTTCTTCTCTTGAGCAGCAACTTGTTTGCCGTTCTTTTGAAGTTCCCTTCTTCTTCCCTTTGCCCTTTTCTTGAAACGGTGGTCTTGTTGACCATCAACACTTGATGCTCCTTCTTGATTTCTACCTCCATGCTTTCGGCATCGCGAAGAGCTCGGGAATAGTCTTGTTCATCCCTTGCATATTATAGTTCATCACAAAGCTCTTGTAGCTTGGTGGCGATGATTGGAGAATTACATCAATGACGCTATCATCCGAAGATTAACTCCAGTTGAATCAAGTGATTATTATACCCGGACATTTTGAGTATATGCTCACCGATGTAACTATTCTCCTCCATTTTGCAGTTGTAGAACTTATTGGAGACTTCATATCTCTCAATCCGGGCATTTGCTTGAAATATTAACTTCAACTCTGGAACATCTCATATGCCCCATAGCGTTCAAAAGCGTCGTTGAAGACCAGTTCTAAGCCGTAAAGCATGGCTGCTTGAACTATAGAGTAGTCATCGCTTTGCTCGCCAGACGTTCTTAACGTCGTCGGTTACATCGGCAGAAGAGGCTGGCACCCAGCGGTGCTTCGGGGCGTAACTCTTCATGCAGCAATGAGGATAATCCTCGAGTTACGGACCCGATCCGTGTAATTGCTACCATCATCTTTCAACTTTGCTTTCTCAAGGAACGCATTAAAATTCAACGGAACAACAGACGAGCCATCTATCTACAAACAAACATAGACAAGCAAAATACTATCGGTACTAAGTTCATGATAAATTTAAGTTCAATTAATCATATTACTAAAGAACTCCCACTTAGGCAGACATCTCTCTAGTCATCTAAGTGATTACGTGATCCAAATCAACTAAACCATGTTCGATCATCACGTGAGATGGAGTAGTTTCAATGGTGAACATCTCTATGTTGATCATATCTACTATATGATTCACGCTCGACCTTTCGGTCTCTCGTGTTCGAGGCCATATCTGTATATGCTAGGCTCGTCAAGTATAACTTGAGTATTCGCGTGTGCAACTGTTTTGCACCGTTGTATTTGAACGTAGAGCCTATCACACCCGATCATCACGTGGTGTCTCAAAGACGAAGAACTTTATAGCGGTGCATACTCGGGAGAACACTTCTTGATAATTAGTGAGAGATCATCTTAAAATGCTACCGTCAATCAAAGCAAGATAAGATGCATAAAGGATAAACATCACATGCAATCAATATAAGTGATATGATATGGCCATCATCATCTTGTGCTTGTGATCTCCATCTTGAAGCACCGTCGTGATCATCATCGTCACCGGCGCGACACCTTGATCTCCATCGTAGCATCGTTGTCGTTCGCCATCTATTGCTTCTACGACTATCGCTACCGCTTAGTGATAAAGTAAAGCAATTACTGAGGCGTTGCATTTCATACAATAAGCGACAACCATATGGCTCCTTCCGGTTGCCGATAACCGGTTACAAAACATGATCATCTCATACAATAAAATATAGCATCATGTCTTGGCCATATCACATCACAACATGCCCTGCAAAAAAAGTTAGGCGTCCTCTACTTTGTTGTTGCAAATTTTACGTGGCTGCTACGGGCTTAAGCAAGAACCAATCTCACCTACGCATCAAAACCACAGCGATAGTTTGTCAAGTTGATGATGTTTTAACCTTCGCAAGGACCGGGCGTATACACTCGGTTCAACTAAAGTTGGAGAAACAGACACCCGCTAGTCACCGTGTGCAAAGCACGGCGGTAAAACCAGTCTCGCGTAAGCGTCTGGCGTAATGTCGGTCCGGCCGCTTCATCCAACAATACCGCTGAACCAAAGTATGACATCTTTGGTAGCGGTATGACTTATATCGCCCACAACTCACTTGTGTTCTACTCGTGCAAATAACATCAAACCATAAAAACCTGGCTCGGATGCCACTGTTGGGGAACGTAGTAATTTCAAAATTTTCCTACGCACACGCAAGATCATGGTGATGATATAGCAATGAGGGGAGAGTGTTGTCTACGTACCCTCGTAGACCGAAGCGGAAGCGTTGACGCAGCGTAGAGGAAATAGTCGTACGTCCTCCCGGTTCAACCGATCCAAGCACCGTTACGCCAGCACCTCCGAGTTCTTGACACGCGTACAGCTCGATGACGCACCCTCAATCTCCGATCTAGCAGAGGCGCCGAGGGGGAGTTCCGTCAGCACGACGGCGTGGTGACGATCTTGATGTTCTCCTGTCGCAGGGCTTCACCTAAGCACCACTACAATATGACCGAGGTGTAATATCGTGGAGGGGGGCACCGCACACGGCTAAGGAACGATCAATGATCAACTTGTGTGTTCTAGGGTGCCCCCTACCCCCGTATATAAAGGAGGGAGGGAGGAGGTGGCCGGCCCTAGGGGGGCGTGTTGGAAATATGCCCTAGAGGCAATAATAAAAGTATTATTATATTTCAATGTTCATGATAATTGTCTTTTGTTCATGCTATAACTGTGTTATCCGGAAATCATAATACACGTGTGAACACTTAGACCCCAATATGTCCCTAGTGAGCCTCTAGTTGACTAGCCGTTGTGATCAATAGATGGTCATGGTTTCTCGACTATGGACATTGGATGTCGTTGATAACGGGATCACATCATTAGGAGAATGATGTGATGGACAAGACCCAATCACAAGCTTAGCATAAAAGATCGTATAGTTCGTTTGCTAGAAGCTTTGCCAATGTCAAGTATCTATTCCTTCGACCATGAGATCGTGTAACTCCGGTTGCCGTAGGAGTGCCTTGGGTGTATCAAGCGTCTGGCGAATCGGGTGACTATAAAGGTGCATTACGGTGTCTCCGAAAGTATCTGTTGGGTTGACATGGATCGAGGCGGGATTTGTCACTCCGTATGACGGAGAGGTATCTCTGGGCCCACTCGGTAATGCATCATCATAATGAGCTCAATGTGACCAAGGTGTTGTACGGGATCATGCATTACTGATGCGAGTAAAGTGACTTGCGTAACGAGACTGAAGCGAGGTATTGGGATACCGACGATCGAGTCTCGGGCAAGTAACGCACCGATTGACAAAGGAATTGCATACTGTGGTTTGATAGAATCCTCGACATCGTGGTTCAACCGATGAAATCATCGAGGAGCATGTAGGAGCCAACATGGGTATCCAGATCCGCTGTTGGTTATTGCCCGAGAGTCGTCTCGGTCATGTCTGCGTGTCTCCCGAACCCGTAGGGTCTACACACTTAAGGTTCGGTGGCGCTAGGGTTAGTAGGAAGACTAGTATGTGAATACGAATGTTGTTGAGTCCGGATGAGATCCCGGACGTCACGAGGAGTTCGGAAGGGTCCGGAGGTAAAGAATAATATATAGGAAGTGGTGTTTCGCCATCGGGAAAGTTTGGGGTTCTGGCAAAATCTGGGACCACCGGAAGGTCCTGGGTCCACCGGTGGGGCCACCCATCCGGAGGGCCCCATGGGCCATAGGGGAAGGAACCAGCCCACGGGGGCTGGTGCGCCCCAGGCCCACCCCGCGCCTAGGGTTGAAACCCTAGGGGTGGGCGCCCACCGGCTTGGGGGCACTCCACCCCCTTGGCCGCCGCCCCTTGAGATTGGATCTCTGGGGGGGCCGCCACCGGGGCCTATATAAAGGGGGGGGGGCTGCTGTACACATCTCCCAAGGCGCAGCCCTCCCTCCCAACACATCTCCTCCTCCGTAGAGCTCGGGCGAAGCCCAGCTTGAGTATCTTGCATCACCACCATCACCACGCCGTCGTGCTTTGCCGGTGGTGCTGTCTTCCTCAACCTCTCCTTCCCCTTGCTGGATCAAGAAGGAGGAGGCGTCGCTCGTCCGTCACGCGTGTGTTGAACGCGGAGGTGCTGTCCGTTCAAACACTTGGCATCGGTGATCTGAATCACGTTCGAGTACGACTCCATCATCACCAAGCAAGCTTCGCACGCGATCTACAAGTGGTATGTAGATGCAAACTCTCTCCGTTACTCGTTGCTTAGATGAACTCATAGATGGATCTTGGTGAAACCGTAGGAAAAATTTTAATTTTCTGCAGCGTTCCCCAACAAGTGGCATCATGAGCTAGGTCTATCGTAGTTCTCTATTGCACGAGTAGAACACAAATTTGTTGTGGGCGTTGATCTTGTCATCTTACTTGCCCTACTAGTCTTTTCTTGCTCAACGGTATTGTGGGATGAAGCGGCCCGGACCAACCTTACACGTGCGCTTCGTGAGACCGGTTCCACCGGTGACATGCACTAGTTGCATAAGGTGGCTGGCGGGTGTCTGTCTCCCACTTTAGTTGCAGCGGATTCGATGAACAGGGCCCTTATGAAGGGTAAATAGAAGTTGACAAAATCACGTTGTGGTGATTCGTAGGTAAGAAAACGTTCTTGCTAGAACCCAATCGCAGCTACGTAAAAGATGCAACAACAACTAGAGGACGTCTAACTTGTTTTTGCAGCGATTGATCATGTGATGTGATATGGCCGAAGTTGTGATGAATGTTGAATTGTGATGTATGAGATCATGTTCTTGTAATAGGATTCACGACTTGCATGTCGATGAGTATGACAACGGCAGGAGCCATAGGAGTTGTCTTTATTTTTGTATGACCTGCGTGTCATTGAAGAACGCCATGTAAACTACTTTACTTCATTACTAAACGCGTTAGTCATAGAAGTAGAAGTAGTCGTTAGCGTGACAACTTCATGAAGACACGATGATGGAGATCATGATGATGGAGATCATGGTGTCAAGCCGGTGACAAGGTGATCATGGAGCCCGAAGATGGAGATCAATGGAGCTTGATGATATTGGCCATATCATGTCACAACTATATATAATTGCATGTGATGTTTATTATGTTTTACATCTTGTTTACTTAGGACGACGGTAGTAAATAAGATGATCCCTTATAAAATTTCAAGAAGTGTTCTCCCTAACGTGCACCGTTGCTACGGTTCGTCGTTTCTAAGCACCACGTGATGATCGGGTGTGATGGATCCTTACGTTCACATACAACGGGTGTAAGACAGATTTACACAGCGAAAACACTTAGGGTTAACTTGCGAGCCTAGCATGTGCGGACATGGCCTCGGAACACGGAGACCGAAAGGTCGAACACGAGTCGTATGAAAGATCGATCAACATGAAGATGTTCACCGATGATGACTAGTCCGTCTCACGTGATGATCGGACACGGGCTAGTCGACTCGGATCGTGTAACACTTAGATGACTAGAGGATGTCTAATCTAAGTGGGAGTTCGTAATTTTGATTAAGAACTTTATTATCATGAACTTAGTCTAAAACCTTTGCAAATATGTCTTGTAGATCAATGGCCAACGCTAATGTCAACATGAACTTCAACGCGTTCCTAGAAAACCAAGCTGAAAGATGATGGCAGCAAATATACGGATCGGGTCCGGAACACGAGATCATCCTCATAGCTGCCAAGAAACAAGTATGTCCTAGAAGCACCGTTAGGTGACCCACTGTTCTCCCAAAGCCTTTGCAAGGCGATTTGAGCGTCTGGCGGACTCGTTCGATGATTACTCCCTCGTTCGGTGCGGCATGCTCTACAGCTTAGAACCGGGGCTCCAAAAGCGTTTTGAGCATCACGGAGCATATGAGATGTTCAAGAGCTGAAACTAGTTTTCCAAGCTCATGCCCGGTCGAGAGATATGATGTCTCGACAAGTTCTCAGCTTGTAAGATGGAGGAAAACAGTTCATCGGTGAGCACATCTCGAAGATGTCAGGTTGCACAACCGTATGACCCGGTGAACATAAACCTCCCAGATGAGGCGGTCATTGACAGAATCCTCCGATCGCTCCCACCAAGCTACAAGAGCTTTGTGATGAACTACAACATGCAGGGATGGTAAAGACCATTCTGAAGTGTTCTCGATCTTTGAGGTCGCAGAGGCTGAAATCAAAAGGAACATCAAGTGTTGATGGTCAATAAGACCACTAAGTTCAAGAAAGGCAAGGGTAAGAAGAACTTCAAGAAGGACGGCAAGGATGTTGCAGCGCCCGTAAGTCTGCTGCGGGAAGAAGTCAAAGAATGGACCCAAGCACGAGACCGAGTGCTTTTATTGCAAGGAAGGGTCCTTCGAAGCGGAACTGCCCCAAATACTTAGCGGATAAGAAGGCCGGCAACACCAAAGGTATATTTGATATACATGTAATTGATGTGTACCTTACCGATTACTCGTAGTAACTCACCGGTATTTGATACGGTGCCGTTGCTCATATTTGTAACTCACAGCAGGAGCTGCGGAATAAACGGAGGCTGGCGAAGGGCGAGGTGACGATCTGGCGTCGGGAATGGTTCGAGTCGATGTGATCGCCGTCGACACGCTGCCTCTACATTTACCTCTACGGATTAGTTTTAAACCTCAATAATTGTTATTTAGTGCCAAGTTTGAGCATGAACATTGTATCTGGATCTCGTTTGATACGAGATGGCTACTCATTTAAGTCCGAGAATAATGGTTGTTCGATTTATATGAGAGATATGTTTTATGGTCATGCTCCGATGGTCAATGGTTTATTCTTAATGAATCTCGAGCGTAATATTACACATGTTCATAGTGTGGATGCCAAAAGATGTAAAGTTGATAACGATAGTCCCACATACTTGTGGCATGCCGCCTTGGTCACATTGGTGTCAAGCGCATGAAGAAACTCCATGCTTGATGGACTTTTAGAGTCTCTTGATTATGAATCGTTTGACACATGCGAACCATGCCTCTTAGGCAAAATGACCAAGACTCCGTTCTCCGGAACAATGGGCGAGCAACCAACTTGTTGGAAATCATACATACCGATGTATGCGGTCCAATGAGCGTTGAGGCTCATGGAGGATATCGTTATGTTCTCACTCTCCGGCGACTTGAGTAGATATGGGTATGTCTACTTAATGAAACACAAGTCGAGACCTTTGAAAAGTTCAAGGAATTTCAGAGTGAGGTGGAGAATCAACGTGACCGAAAGATAAAGTTCCTACGATCGATCGTGGAGGAGAATATTTAAGTCACGAATTTGGCACACACTTAAGAAAATGTGGAATCGTTTCACAACTCACGCCGCTGGAACACCTCGGTAAACGGTGTGTCCGAACGTCGTGTCGCACTCTATTGGATATGGTGCGGTCTATGATGTCTCTTACCGATTTACCACTATCATTTTGGGGATACGCTCTAGAGACAGCTACATTCACTTTAAATAGGGCTCCGTCTAAATCCGTTGAGACGACACCGTATGAATTATGGTTTGGGAAGAAACCTAAGTATCGTTTCGAAAGTTTGGGGATGCGATGCTTATGTCAAGAAACTTCAACCTGAAAAGCTCGAACCCAAGTCGGAAAAATGCGTATTCATAGGATACCCTAAGGAAAGCTGTCGGGTATACCTTCTACTTAAGATCCGAAGGCAAAGTCTTTGTTGCTAAGAACGGATGCTTTCTAGAGAAAGAGTTTCTCTCGAAAGAAGTAAGTGGGAGGAAAGTAGAACTTCGATGAAGTACTACCTCTCGAACGGGAAAGTGGTGCCGCGCAGGAAACCGTTCCTGTAATGCCCACACCCACTGAAGAGGAAATCATTGATGATGATCAAGATACTTCGGATCAAGTTACTACTGAACTTCGAAGGTCCACAAGGACACGTTCCGCACCAGAGTGGTACGGCAACCCTGTCATGGAAATCATGTTGCTAGACAACAATGAACCTTGAACTATGAAGAAGCGATGGCGACCCGGATTCCAACAAATGGCTTGAGGCCATGAAATCCGAGATAGAATCCATGTATGAAAACAAAGTATGGACTTTGACAGACTTGCCCGATGATCGGCGAGCGATAGAAAATAAATGGATTTTTAAGAAGAAGACGGACGCGGATGGAAATGTCACCATTTATAAAGCTCGACTTGTCGCTAAGGGTTATCGACAAGTTCAAGGGATTGACTTCTGACGAGACATTCTCTCCGTGGCGAAGCTTAAGTCCGTCCGAATCATGTTAGCAATTGCCGCATACTATGATTATGAGATATGGCGATGGACGTCAAAACGGCATTCCTTAACGGACATCTTAAGGAAGAGCTGTATATGATGCAGCGGAAGGTTTTGTCGATCCTCGAGCGCTAACAAAGTATGCAAGCTCCAGCGATCCATTTATGGACTGGTGCAAGCATCTCGGAGTTGGAACATTCGCTTTAATGAGATGATCAAAGCGTTTGGGTTTACGTGAGACTTATGGAGAAGCTGCGTTTACAAGAAAGTGAGTGGGAGCTCTGTAGCATTTCTCCTATTATATGTAGATGACATACTCTTGATGGGAAATGATACAAAACTGGACAGCATTAAGGCCTACTTGAACAAGTGTTTTTCAATGAAGGACCTTGGAGAAGCTGCTTATATATTAGGCATCAAGATCTATAGGGATAGATCGAGGCGCCTCATAGGTCTTTCACAAAGCACATACCTTGATAAAATTTTGAAGAGGTTCAAAATGGATCAGTCCAAGAAGGGTTCTTGCCTATGTTACAAGGTGTGGCCTGAGCTCAGCTCGATCACCGACCACGACAAAAGATAAAGAAGAGATGAGTGTCATCCCTATGCTTCAGCCATAGGATCTATTATGTATGCCATCTGTGTACTGACCGATGTAAACCTTGCCGTAAGTTTGGTTGCAAGATACCAAAGTAATCCCGCAAGGAACACTGGACAGCGGTCAAGAATATCTGAAGTACCGAAAAGGACAAAGGACATGTTTTCGTTTATGGAGGAGACGAAGAGCTCGTCAGTAAAGGCTACGTCGGCGCTAGCTTCGACTCGGATCTGGATGACTCTAAGTCACAAACCGGATCGTGTATATGTTGAATGGTGGAGCGATGGCTAGTGCATTTGCAAGCGAAGCGTCGTGGCGGGATCTACGTGTGAAGCGGAGTACATGGCAGCCTCGGAGGCAGCGCATGAAGCAATTTGGGTGAAGGAGTTCATCACCGACCTAGGAGTCATACCCAATGCGTCGGGGCGATCAAACTCTTCGTGACAACACTGGAGCTATTGCCCTTGCAAAGGGCCAGGTTTCACAAGAAGACCAGCACATCAAGCGTCGTTTCAACTCCATCCGTGAAAATGTTCAAGATGGAGACATAGAGATTTGCAAAGTGCACACGGATCTGAATGTCGCAGATCCGTTGACTAAACTCTCTCGCGTGCAAAACATGATCAACACGAACTCTATGGGTGTTCGATTCATCACAATGTAACTAGATTAGTGACTCTAGTGCAAGTGGGAGGCTGTTGGAAATATGCCCTAGAGGCAATAATAAAAGTATTATTATATTTCAATGTTCATGATAATTGTCTTTTGTTCATGCTATAAGCGTGTTATCCGGAAATCATAATACACGTGTGAACACTTAGACCCCAATATGTCCCTAGTGAGCCTCTAGTTGACTAGCCGTTGTGATCAATAGATGGTCATGGTTTCGACTATGGACATTGGATGTCGTTGATAACGGGATCACATCATTAGGAGAATGATGTGATGGACAAGACCCAATCACAAGCTTAGCATAAAAGATCGTATAGTTCGTTTGCTAGAAGCTTTGCCAATGTCAAGTATCTATTCCTTCGACCATGAGATCGTGTAACTCCGGTTGCCGAGGAGTGCCTTGGGTGTATCAAGCGTCACTGGCGAATGGCGGGTGACTATAAAGGTGCATTACGGTGTCTCCGAAAGTATCATTGGGTTGACATGGATCGAGGCGGGATTTGTCACTCCGTATGACGGAGAGGTATCTCTGGGCCCACTCGGTAATGCATCATCATAATGAGCTCAATGTGACCAAGGTGTTGCCACGGGATCATGCATTACTGTGCGAGTAAAGTGACTTGCGATAACTGAGACTGAACGAGGTATTGGGATACCGACGATCGAGTCTCGGGCAAATAACGCACCGATTGACAAAGGAATTGCATACAGGGTTTGATAGAATCCTCGACATCGTGGTTCAACCGATGAAATCATCGAGGAGCATGTAGGAGCCAACATGGGTATCCAGATCCCGCTGTTGGTTATTGCCCGAGAGTCGTCTCGGTCATGTCTGCGTGTCTCCCGAACCCGTAGGGTCTACACATAAGGTTCGGTGGCGCTAGGGTTAGTAGGAAGACTAGTATGTGAATACCGAATGTTGTTGAGTCCGGATGAGATCCGGACGTCACGAGGAGTTCGGAAGGGTCCGGAGGTAAAGAATAATATATAGGAAGTGGTGTTTCGCCATCGGGAAAGTTTTGGGGTTCTTAAGCAAAATCTGGGACCACGGAAGGTCGAGGTCCACCGGTGGGGCCACCCATCCGGAGGGCCCCATGGGCCATAGGGGAAGGAACCAGCCCACAGGGGCTGGTGCGCCCCTAGGCCCACCCCGCGCCTAGGGTTGAAACCCTAGGGGTGGGGCGCCCTTTGGCAGGGGCACTCCACCCCTTGGCCGCCCCCCTTGAGATTGGATCTCTAGGGGCCGCCACTGGGGCCTATATAAAGGGGGAGGGGCTGCTGTACACATCTCCCAAGGCGCAGCCCTCCCTCCCAACACATCTCCTCCTCCGTGAGAGCTCGTGAAGCCGCCGGAGAATCTTGCATCACCACCATCACGCCGCCGTCGTCTTGCCGGTGGTGCCGTCTTCCTCAACCTCTCCTTCCCCTTGCTGGATCAAGAAGGAGGAGGCGTCGCTCGTCCCGCACGTGTGTTGAACGCGGAGGTGCTGTCCGTTCAAGCACTTGGCATCGGTGATCTGAATCACGTTCGAGTACGACTCCATCATCACCAAGCAAGCTTCGCACGCGATCTACAAGTGGTATGTAGATGCAAACTCTCTCCGTTACTCGTTGCTTAGATGAACTCATAGATGGATCTTGGTGAAACCGTAGGAAAAATTTTAATTTTCTCGCAGCGTTCCCCAACAGTAGCGCCATGAGGGAGGAAACCTACTCCAACTAGGTTTCCTCTCTTTCCTTATCTTATTTGGAGGGGAAGGAAAGAGTACTAGTATTAGGAAGTAGTACTAGTAGTAGTAATAGGAAGAGGGGAAGGAGAAAGGAGGGGGGGCCCCCCTCCCCAATCGGATTGGGCTTGGGGGCGCCCCCCTGCTCCTTCTCCTTCCTCCTACATGGGCCCAATAAGGCCCATATACCTCCGGGGGTTCCGGTAACCTCCCGGAGCTCCAAACTTCTCCGGAACCTTTCCGGTGTCCAAATATATCCGTCCAATATATCAATATTTATGTCTCGACCATTTCGAGACTCCTCGTCATGTCCGTCATCATATACGGGACTCCGAACAAACTTCGGTACATCAAAATACATAAACTCATAATATAATTGTCATCGAAACCTTAAGCGTGCGGACCCTACGGTTCGAGAACGGTGTAGACATGACTAAGACACATCTCTGGTCAATAACCAATAGCGGGACCTGGATGCCCATATTGGTTCCTACATATTCTACGAAGATCTTTATCGGTCAAACCGCATAACAACATCGTTGTTCCTTTGTCATCGGTATGTTACTTGTCCGAGATTTGATCGTCGGTATCCAATACCTAGTTCAATCTCGTTACCGACAAGTCTCTTTACTCGTTCTGTAATACTTCATCTCATAACTAACTCATTAGTTACATGCTTGCAAGGCTTAGGTGATGAGTATTACCGAGAGGGCCCAGAGATACCTCTCCGACAATCGGAGTGACAAAACCTAATCTCGAATTATGCTAACTCAACATGTACCTTCGGAGACACTTGTAGTACTCCTTTATAATCACCCAGTTACATTGTGACGTTTGGTAGTACCCAAAGTGTTCCTCCGGTAAACGGGAGTTACATAATTCTCATAGTTACAGGAACATGTATAAGTCATGAAGGAAGCAATAGCAGAATACTAAACGATCAAGTGCTAGGCTAACGGGATGGGTCATGTCAATCGCCTCATTCTCCTAATGATGTAATCCCATTAATCAAATGACAACACATGTCTATGGTTAGGAAACATAACCATCTTTGATTAATGAGCTAGTCAAGTAGAGGCATACTAGTGACTATATGTTTGTCTATGTATTCACACATGTATCATGTTTCCGGTTAATACAATTCTAGCATGAATAATAAACATTTATCATGATATGAGAAAATAAATAATAACTTTATTATTGCCTCTAGGGCATATTTCCTTCACGTGGAGGCCCTGTGGGTCCTCTTGTCTGGCTCCCGTACTTTATGGACTCTTCTCGTGGAGAAAAGAATTGTATTAAATCACGTGGTATTTTGACCCTCGTAGATATTGATTTCCTTGGAAAACAAAAAACATGCAGAAAACAAAAATGGACATTGGGCATTAAATTAATAGGTTAGTCTAGAAAAATAATATAAAATATACAAAAATGATATTATAATAGCATGAAACTATAGAAAATTATAGGTAAGTTTGAGACGTGTCACATGTGACCGAACGACGAAAAATACACTACTAAACAAAGCCTTCCAAAAGGAACCCTTGCACGTACGTCGATGTTGGCTAATTCAACCAAAGGTCTAACATTGTCCCCCCTCTTTCAAAAATAGATATTCGAGCCAGCACCTTCCACAAGGTCATGACGCACACACGTAAAAAAATGCCTGGTCTAACTGAAAAGGCGAGTCTGTGGGCTTTCATCTGAAGTAAATGCATACTTTTTTGAAATCGTACAGGTACTCTTCAATGGTGGAAGCCTGTTGTTGGAGGTGGACATGGCAGAAGCTCCTTCAATAAACTTTGATTCGGTTGCCTTCCCACCCTTCATTCTTTGCCATCGTGGTGGTAGCATGAGAGATGGGGGCAGATCTAGCTTCAACTCCTTCAGATTTGATGCACTGAGTGGTAAGAGAGATTCATGTCTTCGATGATATTTATTCTACCACACATGCGAAACGGCGACCTCGACAATAGATTTGTAGATCCAGTAACTAGATGTCTCTCATGCGTGGCTTCGAAGGCTAGGTCGGCTAGTTGGCCTCATGCGGATCACGTGTGCCTTCATCTTCAACCTGCATCTTCGAGAGGCCCCATTTCCATTGTCGTGTGATGTCATGACAAGGAGGTTATTGTCAGGGATAGCCGACAAGTGCTTGCCCGTCGTCTCTGATGATGTTGGCAATCACACGAGGACTAAATTACGTTTTAAGAGTTTTATTGGAGGTTCTTTGTAGAAAATGGAAGAACTTGTGTTTAATTTCTTTGGGGTCATCACAAGGATTTTAGCTCTAAACGGACCCTTCCAGCTGTAAAAGTAAAAACCACAATGTGATTACACTTTCTCTTTCAAAGACGAAGTGCGACTGCACTACATGCAATGTAATTATGCACGATGTGTGAAGACGATTTGTGGCACGTAAATCTACTGTCACTCAACTATGTTGTGATTCGCAAATTGGATTGGCCCCCGTGTGTGATTAGGGCTTAATCATTGTAATGGGGGTCCACGCATGCAACTTTTACTAAAGAGTTCATGTCTTACGCATCCCACCTTCCATGCTTTTTTTTTACTTAAATTTAAATTTATTAGATCTTTTGAACCGAAATTTCAATTTATATTTTGCTACTTCCTCCGTCACGGTTTAAAATGCGTGCTTGGAAATTCTCTGGGACCTAGGTCTTTATTTATTGGTTGTGAGATGGGTTAAAAACTAGCATTCACACTACGCATGCATATATAAATAGTGGCCCTTCGCTCCTCCCGACTCCCTGTGCCCGACTCCTCCTGACTCCTCCCGTGTCGCCCCTGCACGTCGACCGGGGGGAACCCTAGCGCCGCCGCGTCCTCGTCCCTCCCCCGACCTCTCCTCCTCGTCGCCGCCGGGGCGCGCCGCCAGGCAAAGCCCGGTCGGCGTCGGCGGCGGCGGGATCTCTTCTCCACGGCTCGCTGGATCTGGCGCGGCGGATCGCTGGCGCTGGCCCTGGCTTGGGGCGACAGCGATTTCCCTGGTGTGCGTGGGAGTCCGCTCGGGTATGTGGCGCGCCCTTGGCAAGCGGTGGCGGGCGCTGGGCTCTCGGCGGCGCTCCGGCGTGTCTGCGGCGGTGGTCCTGTCTTGTGATCGGCGGCTCCGTCTCGACCGGACGGGCGCGGGGATGGCGGCGGCCGGCGTGGCGGGCGATCCGATCTTGGTGGTGCGGTGGCTCGCTGATCTGTTGGTGCTCGAGTTTCGCACTGGTGGTGGTGGCGGCCGCCGTGCACGAGTTGGCTCCCTTCGAACTGATCTGGGTGAAAACTTGCCTTCGGTGTCTGCTAAGGCCGGCGGTGCTATCTGCGTCGTTCCCTTCTTGAAGGCATCGCCGTGGAGAAGTTCAAGGCCACTCTCTGCTACCTCTGGGGGAAACCCTAGATCGGATGATTGGATGACGACGACGCTCTAGTGTCGTTCCTTCCTTGGGGGCGTCATTCTTGGAGGTACACATGTGATCGAGGGACCAGAGGACGGATTCTTTGGTGGAGCGGTGCTTCATCGTACACACTGATGGCGACGGATCTTGATGGCGTGGCGCAATGCAGATTCGGAGTTCGTTGTGGGAGGATGGACTCACGCAGGAGGAAGACGCTGTCGGACGTCGTGGTGGCGTCGATAGCAGATAGACCTGACACGGTACATGCAACGGTACAACTCTGAAGATGGATTGGTGGCAGGTGGCTGCGGCGGCCTCATACCCAGCAGGCGTCCTGGTTGAGGAGTGCGCTGGACTAGTAGGTGCCCCATACCCGGCAGGCGTCCTGTTTGGGACATTAAGTTTAGATGTTTAGGTTTGGCTGCGATGTCTGTTTGGTATTAGGCCCAGACTATCTGCGCCCCTCCATTAATTGGATAGGTGCAGCGACAGTTGTTGCTTAGACTGTGGCTTTAGTCTTACTGTTGTATGGCTTTGTAAGGTCTTGTCAGAATAATTAATAAAGTGGCCGTATGCATCGCCCAGATGCAGAGGCCGGGGTCATCCTCCTTTTCTAAAAAAAAATGCATATAGAAATAGTATATCGGAGTACTAATCGAAAACTCAAAACGGTGCCCGGACTCATCTGCTCCCTCTCAGCAAAAAAATTCAAAAAAAAAAAACTAGAAAAATTCAAATAATTCCATTTTTTTTGTGGTGGTAGATAATTTGGCGTGAGGCTTCAAAATTCAACTTATTTGGACATCGAGGCAGTTCTCGGCAAAAAGACAAATCGGGTCAAAACAGTGCGTGAACAGTAAACATATTTACAGACCCTGATTTTGTCTTTTTTGCCGAGAGCTGCTCAGATGCTCAAATAAGTTGAATTTTGGGGCGCACCTCACGCGTCAAATTATCTACCATCATAAAAAAATTTGGAATTTTTTAAATTTCTATAGTATTTTTTTGAATTATTTTCTAAGCGTGGGTGCAGATGAGCCCGGGTGCAGATTAGCCGCACTCAGTACTAATTAGCTACTAGAAATAATTGCAATGCGTCTTAAATCTTGTTTATTGTGAAAACGCACGCAAATTTAACTGTGTCTTCTAAACTATGACGGAGGGAGTATCATATTTGTGTTCGTTGTGACGAGGGCTTCAAAATAAGACAACTTTTGAAAACTTTCAACTGCTGAAGCTTAATAGAAATTAACCGTAAAATCAGCTAATAGTATCAATGAAGGTATTAACTCGATGCATCGTCAACGGTTCCTTCAGGATCTACCAAAACAGATATGATTCGTATCAATCAAGGTATTAACTCCATGGTCGGTCTGTTTATCAAAAAAAAAAAAAGACTCCATGGTCGGTCTCGCATCCGAACATGCAGTGTACCAAGCACAAGCGAATTATTGAATGGAGAAGAGAACTGCACATGTACAGCTAGCAGAGAGTTAACTGAAGCTAGAAAACTCTACTGCACTGATCAACCTTGGAATTTCAAAGTCAACGCGAGCCAGGCGAACGAGAGGCCGGGAGAATAAGAAGGAACAGTCGAATAGGTGAATCCTAATATGTTTTTTATTGTACTACTTCCTCCGTTCCTAAATACGGAGTATAAGTCATTTTAGAGATTTCAATAAAAATCTACATGCGAAGCAAAATGAGTGAATATATACTCTAAAATATGTTCATATACATCTGTGTGTAGTCTATAGTGGAATGTCTAAAAAGACTTGTACTTTCTTTGTTCCTAAATATAAGTCTTTTTAGAGATTCTATAATAAGGGACTACATAAGGAGCAAGAGCGAATCTAGACTTTAGAATATGTCTATATACATCCGTATGTACTCCCTTTGTTCTCAAATAATTGTCTTTCTAGCCATCTCAAATGGACTACAACATACGGATGTATGTAGACATGTATTAAAGTGTAGATTCACTCATTTTGCTTCGTATGTAAGTCACTTGTTGAAATCTCTAGAAAGACAATTATTTAGGAACGGAGGGAGTAGTTTGTATTGAAATTTTTAATAAGACATATTTAGAAACAGAAGGAGTATTTAGGAACGGAGGGAGTATAAAACAAAGAAATTAGCGAAGTCGAAATAAAAGGGTCAAAGCTACGCGCAGAACGTTTCGTGGTCAGCGCGCGGTGGCCGCCCTGGCCCGTCCGTCCGGCAACCGCGCGCGACCCGATCGACCTCACCTCCCTGCTCGATCTCCCTCCCTCCCGCGAGGAAATGGCCATTGGCCACCACCCCTTATTAATTCGCCATGCCCACCATTTCCTGATTTCTTTTCTCCTGCCACACCAACCAAATTGTTCATCGCCACACCTCTCATTTCATTTTTTTTTCTTCTGACTGAAAGCAGCCAGCCTGCGTTTCAGATAAGACTACTCGCAAATTGCATGGTCGTGTAGAAGAATCTACCCAACTAAGACTTCCAAAGTTTCATCTCTCACCGTCGACTTCTCAGTTCTCTCTCCTTCTAACTCTCGCCCTATAAATCCATCTCTCGTGCGTCTCCTTCGGCTTCAGAAGCTACCTCGCTCAGACGACCAGAGGCATCTGTCTACTTGCTAGCTAGAACTTCTAGCTCCATGCATGTGTACATAGCTAGATAGATAAACATATATACAGCGCGCGTTGCGTACACGGTGCGATACGACCAAGAGGCGATGGAGGGGCTGCCGGCGCAGGTGGAGGTTCCGTCCTACTTCCTGTGCCCGATCTCCATGGAGATCATGCGGGACCCTGTGACGCTCTCGTCCGGGATCACCTACGACCGGGAAAGCATCGAGCGCTGGGTGTTCACCGACGGCCACGGTGAGTGCCCGATGACCAAGCAGCAGCTCGGTGCCGCCGACCGGGAGCCCACGCCCAACCACACGCTCCGCCGGCTCATCCAGGGCTGGTGCGCGGTGCACGCGGTCGAGAGGTTCCCCACCCCGCGCGCTCCCATCGATGCCGCGCGCGTGGAAACCATCGTGGACGCGGCCAGGCGGGGGCAGGACCTGCTGGTGGCGTCCCTGAGGGAGCTCGCGGACATCGTCGCCGAGAGCGATTGCAACCGGCGCTGCGTCGAGAGCACACCGGGCGCCGTGGCGTTCCTCGTGTCCGTCGTCAAGAAGCACGCCGCAGACGAGACCCCCAAGCCTTTAGAATCCCAGGAGGATCATATGTTCGGCGCCGTGGTCGACTCGCCAAAGGCGAGCTCGCCGGAGGACGTAGCTTTAAGCATTCTGTATTCACTTAGACTCTCCGAGGGAAGCTGGAAGAGAGTCTTGGAACGCGGAGACAATTTCTTGGATACCATGGCGTCCGTGCTGAGGCGGCCAAGCTACCTATCGCGCACGCACGGCATCCAGCTTCTCAAGGCGGCGGTTTCGGAGATGCCGCCAGCGCAGCTGACCTCGGCAAGCGCCAAGCTGGTGGAGGGAGTGGTGTCGGTGGTGACAGATAAGCTTTCCGGGAAGGCGGTCAAGATCGCACTCCAGGTGCTCTGCCGGCTCTGCCTCTGGGGCCGGAACCGCGTCAAGGCCGTCGAGGCCGGCGCCGTCGGGGCACTCGTGGAGTTGCTCCTCGATGAGTGCTGTGGAGGAAGCAAGCGGGCGTCCGAGCTCGCGATCGTGGTAATGGACCATCTCTGTGGCTGCGCTGAAGGGCGTTTGGAGCTTGTGGCGCACCCGGCAGGTCTGGCGGTTATGGCGAGGGCGGTGACACGAGTGTCCGCCGCGGGGACGGAGAGCGCGGTGCGCGCCCTGCACGCGGTGGCGAGGCACTCGGCGACCCCAGCAGTGTTGCAGGAGATGCTGGCGGTCGGGGTGGTGGGGAGGCTGCTGTTCCTGGTGCAGACCGGCGCCGCCGGCGATCGGCCGAGGGAAAGGGCGAGGGAGATGCTCAAGATGCACGCCAGGGTGTGGAGAGGCTCGCCGTGCTTCACGCCAGAACTGAATGCATCCTACCCTTCTTGATATCACATGCAAGTATCTTCTTCGCCTTATCATGCAGTTGTTTTTTTAGGTTTCCTAATTTGGCCATTTTTGGGTGTAAAGATTGTATTGATTGTTACAAGTTACAACCGACCAGGAAGTTTGATGCTCTCTGAAACTGGGGAGAACATTTGCAAAATGAGTATGTTCAAAACTGTACATTTTGAAGACAACATTGGGCGGGCATGATTCTTTGATTTTACCTAGGTTTTCTTTAGTGATCATGCTTATTACTAAAACAATCAAACTGAGATATGATATCGATTGAAACCAAATTATACTTTAGTCTTGTAATGCATAGTTGACGCCCGGGGAGCCAGATCGACGAATATAGAGGGAGGTTGAGCTTTCTTAATTCTTTTCGATCGAATCATAAGGTACTAGACGCATGTGAGAAGGCACACTTTAAAATCTGCAACAATGTTTCCCTGATCAAAATCTAAAGAATCCCCCCCCCCCCTTCCATATCACAATGTGGTTTTGGATTGACCACTAATATTTTTGATCGAAAGGGTTTCCTGACCACCAATATTTTCAACCACAATATATGCATATCACAAGAAAATATTATAGTATGAATATACTTTTTGAGATAAATCTAAACATATGGTTTACAAGTTCTTATTTTAAATATTTCAGACAATATTTATAGTCAAAGAATTACTATTTTACTTGAAGCATGTCCAAAACGGCACATATTTCTAATATGGAGGCGGTATTTAGATTGTATGAATTTCTAGAATTCCAAATTTTAATTAGGAATAACTTTTTTTTTCATAAACCCTTTGAATGATATGCCCCATTTGCATAGGGATTTCAATATACGACCTGAATATCCAACGAACATCAGATTTTTAAGCATGGCAAATCGAACGTTTTTCATGACAAATTGTGTTTGGTGAGGGTGGCAAGCATGGCAAATCCATCTCATTTCATTTTTTTGTTAGAAAATTGCCGTGCTCGCCAACTAAATTTGTCATCCTCGCACCAACATAAATTGCCATGAAAAAACGTTCCATTTGGCATGCCTAAAAGTCTGACGTATCCGTTAATATATCTCCTCTAGCATCTCTCTCTCTCTCCTCCCTCCCTCCCTCCCTCCCTCCCTCTCTCTCTCTCTCTCTCTCTCTCTCTCTCTCTTGGTAGGAACAAGGTAGTCGGCCAACATGCTCCCTTGTATTTCAAGGGATTTGTTCCTAGAAAAAGGGAAAATTTGTACTTGCACTTTTGTTCAATTATTTGTACCTACTCTAATCCACATGAAGAGCACATTTCGTTGGGTTGTTTTGGCTTTATCAATAAAGCGAGGTGAAGTCCCCTAAAAAAAGGCAAAACAAAGTATTTTTGGTATATTATTAGATTGATCATGAGTACCGAAAACATGTACTCCCTCCGTTCCAAATTACTCGTCGCCGAAATGTATGTATCTAGAACTAAAATACATCTAGATACATCCATACGTGTGACAAGTAATTCGGAACGGAGGGAGTATTAGCGACAACAACAAAGTGCTATCACTAGATTCATCACAAATTTGAATTTTGTAAGATTTTTATCTGAAGCAACATATGATATTTTTGGATGTTATGTAAATCCCACCATGATTATTATTTTTCATGACTGGAAATTTGGGCTTTGTTTGGATAGTGGTGTCAATGCATGTTTGTCAGTTTTTCTTTAGTCCAGTCAATTCTAGATTTTTTTAATGTTAATCATTCATGGACTAGTCAAATATTTTGTATAGCAAGCATTTGACTAAATCAAACATATACTCGTATATTAAGGGGGAAAAAAGTTGACTGACAAATCCTTAGTCTAGAGACTCAATGGTGTGAAGCTGTAAAACTAGCTATTTGTTGATCATGCTGAAATATGTTTTATATATAGAATTGTGGCAGATAAACAGGACAAGTAGATGACATCAAAGAATCTGAAGAAGAAAAAAGGTAGTACTAGTATACATTACAAGGTGCAGAAAATGCACATGTTTTTCCAACTCCGGTACTATTTTCCATGGATATCTCTATTTAAACGGTTGGAACGTCTCCGTTTTCATCTGCTACCTCACGTCGATGTCGGTTCTAAATGCGTCGCTAAGATAGGATGGCAACAGATTAAAGTCGATCATGTATAGGAAAGCGAAAGAAACACATGCGTACTGCACTGGGCACCAGTCCGGCTGTGCACTTGCCAGTCGCAGCGGTCCATTATCGAGTAACTCGGCTGGATGCATCCAAGGGCAGATGGGCAATACAATCGCACACATGTATCATGCAGCCATGCTGCGGACATTGTGTTATGGACGTTTCGGCAGGTTTGTTGGTTGGTTGGAGGAGGACCGATCGAGCAAGTCGTCGGCAGTCGGTCGTTGCACCATATATTGCCATTTGCATGCAGTGCTCCTCCAAAGCCTCGAGCTTGTCTGCGAGCAGCGCCGCCGTTTTGAGCGCAAACGCGCAATAGCCACACACCGCATGCGCGCGCGGATCGAGTTCAGTTTCAGGTCTAGATGCAGGCCTGCCGGCGTGTGTTGGGTGTGTGAACTGGTGGGTACTGGGCAGATTAGGTGGGGCGCGGCGAACAAATGGGATCCGCGAGCTTGTGTAAACGCCGGGAGCGCCGCATGCCAATTTCGCCATGTGAAGGAACTAGAATGATTCATCCATCCTTGGAGGAGTGTGTGAACTACGAAGTATCCTAGGCAGCTAGTAATCTAAACTCCTAATGTCTCAGTTGGTAGGTCGCGTTCCGGGTTTAATCTTCGTCCCACCTAACCCGGTCTATTTTGGTACTACTTCCCACCTCCCACCAAACCGCCGAAAACCAAAAAAAAAACCCACGATGGAGTCCCGCACCCACACAACCTGCCAATCTTATCATCTGTTACGAACGCTCAAAAAAACTGAAAACCGCTGGCCACGGACCGTCGAAGGAAAACCAGCGAAAAAAACCCCCGCTGGTCTCGAACGAGTACTTGTGCCCTCGAGCGAGTTCTCCTGTGGATCTTGCGATCCCTCCATTGCTCCGGCGCCGCCCATCGGTCCTTCGCCCGCCGCCCATCCTTCGCCTGCCATCCCATCGGCATCCCATCGGTCCTTCGCCCGCCGTCCCATCGGTCCTTCCCCGCCATCCCTCCATTGCTCCGGCGCTGGTCCGCGGCACAACTCCCCGCTGAGCGCTTGGAGGATCCGGCCCGGATCAAAACGGCCGGTATCCATTGCGCCGCGCGGATCCCCTCGGACTGGACGCTCTCTGAGTCCGGGCGTGGCGCCAGATTCAGCGGCGCACAAGATCCGCCCTCCAGGTAACACTTAACTGAAATTTACATCCAGATCTGAAACTTACATCCTCTATGGTATGAACCTACGTTGCAAAACTGAACTTTACATGATTTCATATACATGATTTCATATACACGGCCAGCACATACACACAGACTGATCAGGAATTTACATCCATACACAAATACACACTGCCGGCGGAACGTACATAGCAGATGTGAAATCTACATGATTTCATATACACAACCATCATGGGTTACACACTGGCAGCACATGCACACAAACATATCTGAAATTTACATACAAATACACACTACCGGCGGAACGTACATAGCAGATGTGAAATCTACGTCATTTCATATACACAACCATCGTGGGTTACACACTGGCAGCACATGCACACAAACACAAAGACAATGGTACGAAACTCACAATATACAGATCTGACTGCGTGTAAAAATAAAGTAAGTATTTCTTTGCAGAATATTTAGTGCAAAGGAGACTGATATATATGTCACTCACAAAAGTATAACCAAAGATTATCCCAGAACCAAAAGTGTTGGGGAACGTAGTAATTTCAAAAAATTTCCTACGCACGCGCAAGATCATGGTGATGCATAGCAACAAGAGGGGAGAGTGTTGTCTCACGTACCCTCGTGAGACGAAGCGGAAGCGATCTGGCGTAGAGGAAGTAGTCGACGTTCTCCTCGCAATCCAACCGATCCTAGCGCCGTTACTCGGCGCCTCTGAGTTCTTGACACACGTACAGCTCGGTGGCGCTCCTCGGGCTCCGATCCAGCAAAGCTCCGGGAGAGAGTTCGTCAAGACGACGGCGTGGTGGCGATCTTGATGTTCTACCGACGCAGGCTTCGCCTAAGCACCGCCACGATATGACCGAGGTGGAATATGGTGGAGGGGCACCGACACGGCTAAGGAGCGATCTCAAGGATCAACTTGTGTGTTCTAGGGTGCCCCCGCCCCGTATATAAAGGAGCAAGGGGAGGGCGGCCGGCCCTAGGAGGCGCGCCAGGAGGGGGGAGTCCTCCTCCTAGTGGGAGTAGGACTCCCTTTACTAGTCCAACTAGGAAGGAGGAAGGGGGAAGGAAGGAGAGGGAGAGGGAGAGGGAAAGGGGGGCCGCGCCCCCCCCTGTCCTATTCGGACTCCCCATGGGGGGGCGCGCGCCACCTCCTGGCGCAGCCCTCTCTCTCCCCTCTTGGCCCATTAAGGCCCATTACTTCCCCGGGGGGTTCGGGTAACCCCTCCGGCACTCCGGTTTTCTCCGGAAACTTCCGGAACCTTTCCGGTGTCCGAATATAGCCGTCCAATATATCAATCTTTATGCCTCGACCATTTCGAGACTCCTCGTCATGTCCGTGATCACATCCGGGACTCCGAACTCCTTCGGTACATCAAAATACACAAACTCATAATATAACCGTCATCGAAACCTTAAGCGTGCGGACCCTACGGTTCGAGAACAATGTAGACATGACCGAGACACGTCTCCGGTCAATAACCAATAGCAGGACCTGGATGCCCATATTGGCTCCTACATATTCTACGAAGATCTTTATCGGTCAGACCGCATAACAACATCGTTGTTCCTTTGTCATCGGTATGTTACTTGCCGAGATTCGATCGTCGGTATCAATACCTAGTTCAATCTCGTTACGGCAAGTCTCTTTACTCGTTCCGTAATACATCATCTCACAGCTAACTCATTAGTTGTATGCTTGCAAGGCTTAAGTGATGTGTATTACCGAGAGGGCCCAGAGATACCTCTCCGACAATCGGAGTGACAAATCCTAATCTCGAAATCGCCAACCCAACATCGCCTTTGGAGACACTGTAGTACTCCTTTATAATCACCCGATTCGTTGTGACGTTTGGTAGTACCAAAGTGTTCCTCCGTATGGCGGAGTTGCATAATCTCATAGTTATAGGAACATGTATAAGTCATGGATAAAAGCAATAGCAACATACTAAACGATCGGGTGCTAAGCTAATGGAATGGGTCATGTCAATCAGATCATTCAACTAATGATGTGACCTTGTTAATCAAATGACAACTCCTTTGTCTATGGTTAGGAAACTTTAACCATCTTTGATTAACAAGCTAGTCTAGTAGAGTCATACTAGTGACACTCTGTTTGTCTATGTATTCACACATGTATTATGTTTCCGGTTAATACAATTCTAGCATGATTAATAAACATTTATCATGAAATAAGGAAATAAATAATAACTTTATTATTGCCTCTAGGGCATATTTCCTTCAGTCTCCCACTTGCACTAGAGTCAATAATCTAGATTACATAGTAATGATTCTAACACCCATGGAGTCTTGGTGCTGATCATGTTTTGCTCGTGGAAGAGGCTTAGTCAGCGGTGCGCTACATTCAGATCCGTATGTATCTTGCAAATCTCTATGTCTCCCACCTGGACCAAGTCTCGGATGGAATTGAAGCGTCTCTTGATGTGTTTGGTTCTCTTGTGAAATCTGGATTCCTTCGCTAAAGCAATTGCTCCAGTATTGTCATAAAAGATTTTCATTGGACCCGATGCACTAGGTATGACACCTAGATCGGATATGAACTCCTTCATCCAGACTCCTTCATTAGCTGCTTCCGAAGCTGCTATGTACTCCGCTTCACATGTAGATCCCGCTACGACGCTTTGTTTAGAACTGCACCAACTGACAGCTCCTCCGTTTAGTGTAAATACGTATCCGGTTTGCGATTTTGAATCGTCCGGATCAGTGTCAAAGCTTGCATCAACGTAACCGTTTATGATGAGCTCTTTGTCACCTCCATATACGAGAAACATATCCTTAGTCCTTTTCGGTATTTCAGATGTTCTTGACCGCTGTCGATGATCCACTGGATTACTTTGGTACCTCCTGCTAAGCTTATAGCAAGGCACACATCAGTGCGGTACACAGCATTGCATACATGATAGAGCCTATGGCTGAGGCATAGGAACATCTTTCATTTCTCTCTATCTTCTGCGGTGGTCGGGCATTGAGTCTTACTCAACTTCACACCTTTGTAACAGGCAAGAACCCTTTCTTTGCTTGATCCATTTTGAACTTCTTCAAAATTTTGTCAAGGTATGTGCTTTGTGAAAGTCCAATTAAGCGTCTTGATCTATCTCTATAGATTTTGATGCCCAATATGTAAGCAGCTTCACCGAGGTCCTTCATTGAAAAACTCTTATTCAAGTATCCCTTTATGCTTTCCAGAAATTCTATATCATTTCCGATTAGTAATATGTCATCTACATATAATATCGAAATGCTCTGAGCTCCCACTCACTTTCTTGTAAATACAGGCTTCTCCAAAAGTCTCATATAAACCCAAATGCTTTGATCACACTATCAAAGCGTTTATTCCAACTCGAGATGCTTGCACCAGTCCATAAATGGATCATTGGAGCTTGCACACTTTGTTAGCTCCTTTGGATCGATAAAACCTTCGGTTGCATCATATACAACTCTTCTTCCGAAATCCATTCAGAATGCGGTCTTTACATCCATTTGCCAAATTTCATAATCATAAAATGCGGCAATTGCTAACATGATTCGGACAGACTTAAGCATCGCTACGGGTGAGAAGGTCTCATCGTAGTCAATCCCTTGAACTTGTCAAAACCCTTTGCACAAGTCGAGCTTTGTAGATAGTAACATTACCGTCAGCGTCAGTCTTCTTCTTGAAGATCCACTTGTTTTCTATTGCTTGCCGACCCTCGGGCAAGTCAACCAAAGTCCACACTTTGTTTTCATACATGGATCCCATCTCAGATTTCATGGCCTCAAGCCATTTTGTGGAATCTGGGCTCACCATCGCTTCTTCATAGTTCGTAGGTTCATCATGATCTAGTAGCATGACTTCCAGAACAGGATTACCGTACCACTCAGTGCGGATCTTACTCTGGTTGATCTACGAGGTTACGTAGTAACTTGATCTGAAGTTTCATGATCAACATCATCAACTTCCTCACTATTTGGTGTAGATGTCACGTAAACCGGTTTCGTGATAAACTACTTTCCAATAAGGGAGAAGGTACGATTACCTCATCAAGTTCTACTTTCCACCCACTCACTTCTTTCGAGAGAAACTCCTTCTCTAGAAAGGATCCATTCTTAGCAACAAATGTCTTGCCTTCGGATCTGTGATAGAAGGTGTACCCAACTGTCTCCTTTGGGTATCCTATGAAGACACATTTCTCGATTTGGGTTCGAGCTTATCGGTTGAAGCTTTTTCACATAAGCATCGCATCCCAAAACTTAAAGAAAGCGACAACTTTGGTTTCTTGCTAAACCATAGTTCATAAGGTGTCGTCTCAACGGATTTTGACGGTGTTCTATTCAGCGTGAATGCGGCCGTCTCAAGAGCATAACCCCAAAAGCGATAGCGGTAAATCTGTAAGAGACATCATAGATCGCACCATATCTAGTAAAGTGCGACATGACGTTCGGACACACCATTACGCTATGGTGTTCGGGTGGCGTGAGTTCTTGAAACTATTCCGCATTGTTTCAAATGTAGACCAAACTCGTAACTCAAATATTCGCCTCCACGATCAGATCGTAGAAACTTTATTTTCTTATTACGATGATTTTCAACTTCACTCTAAAATTCTTTGAACTTTTCAAATGTTTCAGACTTATGTTTCATTAAGTAGATATACCCATATCTGCTTAAATCATCTGTGAAGGTGAGAAAATAACGATATCCGCCACGAGCCTCAACATTCATCGGACCACATACATCTGTATGTATGATTTCCAACAAATCTGTTGCTCTCTCCATAGTACGGAGAACGGGTTTTAGTCATCTTGCCCATGAGGCACGGTTCATAAGTGCCAAGTGATTCATAATCAAGTGACTCCAAAAGTCCATCAGTATGGAGTTTCTTCATGCGCTTTATACCGATATGACCTAAACGGCAGTGCCACAAATAAGTTGCACTATCATTATCAACTCTGCATCTTTTGGCTTCAACATTATGAATATGTGTATCACTACTATCGAGATTCATTAAAATAGACCACTCTTCAAGGGGCATGACCATAAAAGATATTACTCATATAAATAGAACAACCATTATTCTCGATTTAAATGAATAACCGTCTCGCATCAAACAAGATCCAGATATAATGTTCATGCTCAACGCTGGCACCAAATAACAATTATTTAGGTCTAAAACTAATCCGAAGGTAGATGTAGAGGTAGCGTGCCGACCGCGATCACATCGACTTTGGAACCATTTCCCACGCGCATCGTCACCTCGTCCTTAGCCGTGTTAAGCAATCCGTAGTCCTGTTTGAGTTGCAAATATTAGCAATGTAACCAGTATCAAATACCAGTGCTCTGCGAGCTCTAGTAAGGTACACATCAATAACATGTATATCACATATACCTTTGTTCACCTTGCCATCCTTCTTATCCGCCAAATACTTGGGGCAGTTCCGCTTCCGGTGACGATCGCTTGCGCAAGAGAAGCACTCGATTTCAGGTTTAGGTCCAGACTTGGGTTTCTTCTCTGAGCAGCAACTTGCTTGCTGTTCTTCTTGAAGTTCCTTCTTCTTCCCTTTGCCTTTCTTCTTGAAACTAGTGGTCTTATTGACCATCAACACTTGATGCTCCTTCTTGATTTCTACCTCCGCAGCCTTTAGCATTGCGAAGAGCTCGAGCATAGTCTTTACCAACCCTTGCATATTATAGTTCATCACGAAGCCTTTGTAGCTTGGTGGCGGTGATTGAAGAATTACATCAATGACACAATCATCCGGAAGATTAACTCCCAGTTGAGTCAAGTGATTGTAATACCCAGACATTCTGAGTATGTGCTCACTGACAGACCCATTCTCTTCCATCTTGCAGCTATAGAACTTATTGGAGACTTCATATCTCTCAATCGGGGCATTCTGTTGGAATATCAATTTCAACTCCTGGAACATCTCATATGTTCCATGACGTTCAAAACGTTGTTGAAGACCCGGTTCTAAGCCGTAAAGCATGGCACACTGAACTATAGAGTAGTCATCAGCTTTGCTCTGCCAGACGTTCTTAACGTCATCGGTTGCATCGGAAGGCGGGTTGGCACCCAGCGGTGCATCGGGGCGTAACTCTTACGTGCAGCAATGAGGATAATCCTCGAGTTACGGACCCGATCCGTGTAATTGCTACCATCATCTTTCAACTTTGCTTTCTCAAGGGCGATTAAAATTCAACGGAACAACAAAGACGAGCCATCTATCTACAAACAAACATAGACAAGCAAGATACTATCAGGTACTAAGTTCATGATAAATTTAAGTTCAATTAATCATATTACTTAACAACTCCCACTTAGACAGACATCTCTCTAGTCATCTAAGTGATCACGTGATCCAAATCAACTAAACCATAACCGATCATCACGTGAGATGGAGTAGTTTTCAATGGTGAACATCTTATGTGGATCATATCTACTATATGATTCACGCTCGACCTTCGGTCTCCGTGTTCCGAGGCCATATCTTCATATGCTAGGCTCGTCAAGTATAACTCGAGTATTCTGCGTGTGCAAAACTGGCTTGCACCCGTTGTAGATGGACGAGAGCTTATCACACCCGATCATCACGTGGTGTCTCGGCATGACGAACTTTGGCAGCGGTGCATACTCGGGAGAACACTACTTGATAATTTTAGTGAGAGATCATCTTAAAATGCTACCGTCAATCAAAGCAAGATAAGATGCATAAAGGATAAACATCACATGCAATCAATATAAGTGATATGATATGGCCATCATCATCTTGTGCTTGTGATCTCCATCTCGAAGCACCGTCGTGATCACCATCGTCACCGGCGCGACACCTTGATCTCCATCGTAGCATCGTTGTCGTTTACGCCATCTATTGCTTCTCGACTATCGCTACCGCTTAGTGATAAAGTAAAGCAATTACAGATGCGTTGCATTTCATACAATAAGCGACAACCATATGGCTCCAGCCGATTTGTCGATAACCGGTTACAAAACATGATCATCTCATACAATAAAATATAGCATCACGTCTTGACCATATCACATCACAACATGCCTGCAAAAACAAGTTAGGCGTCCTCTACTTTGTTGTTGCAAATTTTACGTGGCTGCTACGGGCTTAAGCAAGAACCAATCTCACCTACGCATCAAAACCACAACGATACTTCGTCAAATAAACTCCGTTTTAACCTTCTCAAGGACCGGGCGTAGCCACACTCGGTTCAACTAAAGTGAGAGAGACAGACACCCGCCAGCCACCTTTAAGCACGAGTGCTCGTAATGGTGAAACCAGTCTCGCGTAAGCGTACGCGTAATGTCGGTCCGGGCGCTTCATCTCACAATACCGCTGAACCAAAGTATGACATCTTTGGTAGGCGGTATGACTTGTATCGTCCACAACTCACTTGTGTTCTACTCGTGCAAAACATCAAACCATAAAAACCTAGGCTCGGATGCCTTTGTTGGGGAACGTAGTAATTTCAAAAATTTTCCACGCACACGCAAGATCATGGTGATGCATAGCAACGAGAGGGGAGAGTGTTGTCTCGTACGCCTCGTAGACCAAGCGGAAGCGATCTGGCGTAGAGGAAGTAGTCGACGTTCTCCTCGCAATCCAACCAATCCTAAGCGCCGTTACTCGGCGCCTCCGAAGTTCTTGACACACGTACAGCTCGGTGGCGCTCCTCGGGCTCCGATCCAGCAAAGCTCGGGGAGAGAGTTCCGTCAAGACGACGGCGTGGTGGCGATCTTGATGTTCTACCGACGCAGGCTTCGCCTAAGCACCGCCACGATATGACCGAGGTGGAATATGGTGGAGGGGGCACCGACACGGCTAAGGAGCGATCTCAAGGATCAACTTGTGTGTTCTAGGGTGCCCCCTGCCCCGTATATAAAGGAGCAAGGGGGAGGCCGGCCGGCCCTAGGAGGCGCGCCAAGGAGGAGAGTCCTCCTCCTAGTGGGAGTAGGACTCCCTTTCCTAGTCCAACTAGGAAGGAGGAAGGGGAAGGAAGGAGAGGAGAGGGAGAGGGAAGGGGCGCGCCCCCTCCTTGTCCTATTCGGACTCCCCATGGGGGGCGCGCCACCTCTGGCACATCCCTCTCTCCCTCTTGGCCCATTAAGGCCCATTACTTCCCGGGGTTCGGTAACCCTCGGCACTCCGGTTTTCTCCGAAACTTCCGGAACCTTTCGGTGTCCGAATATAGCCGTCAATATATCAATCTTTATGTCTCGACCATTTCGAGACTCCTCGTCATGTCCGTGATCACATCCGGGACTCCGAACTCCTTAGGTACATCAAAATACACAAACTCATAATATAACCGTCATCGAAACCTTAAGCGTGCGGACCCTACGGTTCGAGAACAATGTAGACATGACCGAGAAACGTCTCCGGTCAATAACCGAGCGGGACCTGGATGCCCATATTGGCTCCTACATATTCTACGAAGATCTTTATCGGTCAGACCGCATAACAACATACGTTGTTCCCTTTGTCATCGGTATGTTACTTGCCCGAGATTCGATCGTCGGTATCCAATACCTAGTTCAATCTCGTTACTGGCAAGTCTCTTTACTCGTTCCGTAATACATCATCTCACAGCTAACTTATTAGTTGTAATGCTTGCAAGGCTTAAGTGATGTGTATTACCGAGAGGGCCCAGAGATACCTCTCCGACAATCGGAGTGACAAATCCTAATCTCGAAATCGCCAACCCAACATCGCCTTTGGAGACACCTGTAGTACTCCTTTATAATCACCCGATTCGTTGTGACGTTTGGTAGCACCAAAGTGTTCCTCCGGTACACGGAGTTGCATAATCTCATAGTTATAGGAACATGTATAAGTCATGGATAAAAGCAATAGCAACATACTAAGCGATCGGGTGCTAAGCTAATGGAATGGGTCATGTCAATCGATCATTCAACTAATGATGTGACCTTGTTAATCAAATGACAACTCCTTTGTCTATGGTTAGGAAACTTTAACCATCTTTGATTAACAAGCTAGTCTAAGTAGAGGCATACTAGTGACACTCTGTTTGTCTATGTATTCACACATGTATTATGTTTCCGGTTAATACAATTCTAGCATGAATAATAAACATTTATCATGAAATAAGGAAATAAATAATAACTTTATTATTGCCTCTAGGGCATATTTCCTTCAAAAAGCTCCCACTTGTTGTGGGGTCCTGGGAAAGGGAAATATTAGGTTCTCACCCAAAGTTTCCCTTGTTTGATTTTTTGAGGATACTGACTCAAACCCTCCAGGACAAAAGTGGAGATACTGCCATCTTCTTGAGAAACAAGCCCAATAATAAGGGTTTGGTACTAAAAGTAATCTGGACCTCCAGGACACGATTGCTGAATAATTTGATTGGTAATGATAGCTCAACGAGAAATTAAAAATGATAATCAAATTAGCGGTATAAATACAAACCTAGCCTTCCGTATCATGTTCTGCATGCGGGACCCAAAACCCTCTCCATCATTGCTAGGTGTTCGAGGTTCTCATGTGTATGCGAAACAATGTTCCCGTAACATCAAAACTCTTGGAGCGAAACATTAGCCTTTGGTACATCGGTTGTTCTAACACCAAAGAAAGAACAGAGTTCATTATAATCAATGTTTATCGGGGTTCAACGGGGTAGAATAAGAGGATCATTCTGCAGGTTTCACTTGGCATGTAAAAAGCGACTTTACAATTTAGACCAATAAATACCCAGCTCAAGTAACCAAAGTAACATTGAGAACCGGAATACTTATTTTATTTTTACACGCAGTAACATTTTTTTGGCTGTGGTTTCCTAAGTTCTACGATTTATAGTTGTTCACAGGTTTGCTACTCAGTCACATTCTGTTATTGATTTGTATATTGTGAGTTTCATACCATGCTGAATGTGATCTATGTTTAGATTAAAGTTCAAAATCTTCTTAAAGTTCAAGATAGATTAAAGTCGAGAAACTCAATGATTGGCTGTTGATGCTTTCAATTAAAGTACCTTCTTATTCATGCCTTCAAGTTCGCCATCTCTCTTGCGTTCATGTTGCATCCATTATATCCATCGATCATCTCCGGGCCTCAAAAACACCGAGAACCAGCGGTCATTTCATTTGCGAATGGGTAATGCAAGAAGCAAAGCGGTGAACATGAACAAGAAGGCGGCATACCAACGGTAGTGATCACGATGCTATGAATACTTGCTTTTACGCTAATATTACGCTTCTTGCATAATGTGTTGCGATCGACGAAGCGTTAAACATCTTGGGGAATACAATGCAAACTTGATACCCGTTGATGAACAAGTCGATGCTATTCGCGCGATTGAACCAGGTATATAAACTGTTAAAATACTGTGATGTGATTGCGGATGTGCAAGTCTAACACTGGCTTGTACCATGCTTAATGTCTTGCAGCACCTACGAGGGTGACAAAAATGAAAGATGGTAATCCAAACATCATATCCATAGCTGTAGATGTTGATCCTTTTTACACGCCGGAGACAGGTACATAATTGATTGCGTGCAGACCAAACAGACATTGAAGTTGTATTCATGCTTACTATACTCTACAGAAGGGCCTGAGTACCATGATGATGGTCAAACATTAACACCTACGGCTAGCCTAACACTCCATCATGCCATTCCTAACATGCAGCTACGAGATGATTCTCAAGGTATCCATACGCATGATATCCACCTTCCCCGGCGTCGTTTTATATGTTTTCTTATTTGTATTTATACATGCAGACGACACTGCTTCCGAACATCATGAAACTCTATCATTGAATAATGAATGCAAAAAATACGCGGATAATGCAAGGGCGGAGTACAATGCAAGGAGACGTGCAGCTTATCGGATTAAACGAAATGAGGAAATTGTCGACACAAAATGAGAATCAGCGGTAGTTGCAAAATCTGGTAAGCTTGGTGGACACTCTTAGTTTGATGTGCATACGTATGTTTTGTAGTACGTAATATTGTGTTCATATCCCGGGTAACAGAATATATGATGCACAATAATTTGCCACTTATTAGATCATAGGGATCTTGTCAATGCTCGTAGGCGGGCTGCTTATCGCAACAAGTTGTCAGATGTTTTGGGTGATGAACAAGTCATTGGGAAGTCTGCACGTCGCCAGTCTCTATGTGATATCACAAATGTTCTCGAAGATAGGGAGAGAACTAAATCTAATGTCCAAGATGAAAATGCACTTGCCCTTCAATCATTAGGTAAGCTTAAAGAGTATTATGCATTATATTTTCGGTATGTCAAAACCATTTAGCTAACATGTGTTTGTACAACTTTTGTTCACCATACAACCCAGCTAACTCTAACTATGCAGCATTCTCGCATGATGCGTCAATGTTATCTATTACAACTACGGGGCTTTCTGGTCTCGTTAATGAGAATGAAACTCAAGGTGATCATGTTTTGAGTACTCATTGAACAAATTGCTCACATTTTTCTGTTATATTCTCTAATATTTGTGTTTCCCCCTAATGACATCAGATGCAGTAGCAAACCACTATTACACCCAAGAAACAGAGGATAGAACGGAGGTAGGACACAAGAAAGACCATAGAAACGCAATGAAAAGTGCCTCCTATCGGCGGAAAATGCTACCTAATGTCCTAGATGAAATTGCAAAGACCCTTGTGTTAACAGGTTTGGTTCAAAATGTTTTTACCCTTATAGTTGGTATCGTCTTAACCAATTAGCATTATTTTGTTTGGTCCAATCTGGTTCACCAGACAATCCAACCAGCACGGAGTCATTCCCAAGTTCAAATACGGTGTCATCTGGAATCATCTGTGACACCGACCATCAAGGTGATCATAATGTTCCTAATCATCCAACAATTTCATGGGCGTGTCTGTTTTTTTCACTAATATTCGGGAATGTTATCTTGTAAGACACCCAAGGAGCAGAGCATAAAACCGAAGAAGAACGCAAGAGAGACCATAGAAATGCCCTGAGGAGGGCTTCCTATCGGCGGAAGAAACAATCTACCGTACAAGTTGAACATGCACACAACCTGCATTTATTAGGTATGCTATTAATGATTTAATCATTATGTTAAGACCGGTTTTTATCAATAAGCAAAAATATGTCTGGACAACTTTTGTATGCAAGGCAACCACACTGGCTCTAACTATACATCATTCTTGAATGATGCATCATCATTTCCTGATTCAACGAAGGTCTCGACTGGGATCATTAATGACATAGAGCTACAAGGTATTGTAATTTTGTTATATTATAACAGAAATTGCTTCCATCTTAGTTGCATGATTTTTTAATTTCAGTAATGTTTGTAATGGCTCCAGACGGGATCTTGAATGACATACAAGAAACAAATGAAAGAACTGAAGAAGAACGCAAGAGAGACCATAGGAACGCCCTAAGGCGAGCTGCTTATTGGAGGAACAAGAATAAGCGTATCCAGGATCAAAACAAACATGCATCGCTACTTCGGTATCGCGTCACGATTAATATCCGTTTCTATGGCAGTCCCTGCTTTTCTATATGTGACTCTACATGTCCGAAAAATCAAAATTAACTAAATAAGAATTGAACTTATTTTTGATCCGACGACCAAAATAGCCCTAGCGTTCTGAATTAACGAAAGAGGGAGCAACATGTCCCCTTCAACTTTAGGCACGCTCATCATTCAGAAACTGTTCTAGCTAGGAGGCGAGACCGACAATGAGCGGAAACGTAATTTAACAAACGATCAAAGGAGTCGAAAAATGTGAGGAGAGCATGCCATCGAAGAGAAGTCACAATTAACATCCGAGGTGAGAGAAGTGATGAAGCGAAAATAGACGCGAGAGGAGCGTGCAGCGCCGCAAAAGCATGTCGGCGAATGAGAAGGGAGTCAAGCGTTTACGAGGAAGGCCAATTATGACCGAAGGAAAAAACACCGTGCAAAGAATGCATCGCAATCCCCCTTACAAACCTAGCAAACTCAGACTCCGAATGGCCCACATGCCCAAGCCGCGCATCACCCGTCTCCCAGGCTGCAAAAGATGATTCATCTGATGACGATCCGGGGACGAATATGCCGACATGCTCTGCCGGTGCCATTGGTAAGAATTTGCGAATGTCAGTTTCTTAAGCTCATTCTAAGCATGTCGTTCTAACATGATTGTGTCCGTTGTCACTATTTGTATGACGACAATGCAGATGACATTGATGTTTTCCAAAGCGGCACCATGCGTCATGATCAGGAAGGACATGAATTGATTGATGAGGAGTACTACATGTTTTGCATCGAAGGTAATGCAAACCCTGCCCTATTGACACTGGGGAGCTCTATTGTTGTCTCAATTATTTGTTGATAGTGAATTGTACGTGATTTTGCAACAAATCCCCGTAGGGTCGGATAATGACATATTGGATGATGATGAGGAAGCGAGCAAGTCTACCGATAAACTTAGCGAGATTGATCCATTTGACACTGTCTACTCAAACATTCCAGACAGCACTCACATCCTGAAACTCGATGAAAATTGCAAACACTGTATGGCCAGGAAGTTTGAATCGAGACGGGACCTGCATTGTCATGAATGGCGAGATCCAGCTTAAGCAACGGAACCAATCCCGAGCTAAAGAGTCTATGGTCCGGCATGGATGCAGATTCGAGACATTTTCGGGAGAACATACGGTTCTTCAACGGGCATTTCGCCTTCACCACCCTTGGCGTCAGCCTTGATGAAAACTACACAAACATGAGGTCTGGGGTGTACACATTCCGAGCTCACGGCACTATCTACCACAATGTCCATTCGTTCGGGCTGAGCTCACGTCTAGAACATCTGCAGTTGTACTTCTATGACGATGACCCTAACCTAGATCATCGTAAGGCGGCCACCAAGCAATTAGACCAAGATGTCGTGAAGAGGTTAGTAGACATACTCAAACAAAACCCATACTCCCAGCAATTTAGGAGTTTGGGTGCACACAAAGACAACCTCGATGATTATAGGATAGACCTAAACACCGATAAGAGGCTGGACCAAAGAAGGTATAATAGGCCGGTGTCCTCTGAGGTCGCTACAACTTGGGTTGAGGGCACTGACCTAGCAAAAAGGTTTGACCGCAAGATAACTCTTTGTGGTAACAACGACGAAAGGCATAGTATTCGTGTGACATCGGGGGCATACGACCCGTTGTCTTATCCATTATTCTATCAATGGGGAGCTAGGTTGGCATCGAAGCTACCCAAGCGTAATGTTGATTGGGATGTTGTCCAAAATCCTCGTTTGTCTCATGATGATGATGATGATGATGCAGGTATGTCGTTTTGTGTCGCTTTCTTAAAAATATATTGTTGTGCATGTTACGCTAATGCTCACGCGATCTAAATCAAGCGTGTGCGAGGGGAATAGCAGGTTATGCGTCTCCGTTAGAGACTACTCTTTGTTACATGCTGCAAACAAGGCACGCAATCTTCAATCCAATTCTCTGTGGAGCACGCCTACTGCAGAAATGGGCGTTTGACATGTACATTAAGATTGAGAGTTGTCGGTTGAGGTGGTACAGGAAGAACCAGACGCAAATCCGCGCCGATCTGTATAAAGGAGTTGTTGATGCAATAACATCCGGGGAGACCCGATCAAGCGCTGTTGGGAAGAGAATAGTTCTCCCTGGAACTTACCCTGGTGGCGACCGCGACATGAAGAAGAGACATATGGATGCCATGGCAATTGTCCATACATACAGGAAGCCTGACATCTTCTTGACCATGACTTGCAACCCTAAATGGGAAGAGATAACAAATGAGATGCTTCCCGGACAGACGGCGCAAGACCGACCTGATATTGTGGCTCGCGTGTTCTATGGCAAACTAGAGGCTATGAAATATTTGTTGATCAAGAAGATGGTCCTGGGTGTTGTTGTTGCTTATGTTTACGTAGTCGAGTTCGGAAGAGGCCTCCCCACGCACATTTTTGTTGATCATGGATCCAAATTATAAGCTTCTTGTCCCAGAGCAGTATGACCGACTCATTTCCGCAGAGCTCCCAGACAAGCAGAAGTATCCGGAATTGTATGCAATGGTGGTAAAACATATGATGCACGGACCATGCGGTGCTCTCAACCCGAAGAATGTTTGCATGCAAGATAATGAATGCAAGTGCAGATACCCGCGGCCGTTCAATGAAAACACCATACAAGGCAAGGACTCATACCCGGTTTATCGTCAGAGAGACGATGGTAGACGCGCTTAAGGTTCGAGGAAAATGTTGGACAACCGATGGGTTGTGCCATATAACCCTTACCTTCTGCGGATGTTTAATTGCCACATCAACGCCGAGGTCCGCTCTAGCATAAAGGCTATAAAATACATTTATAAGTACATTTATAAGGGCCATGATAAGGCCTCTTTCGGCATTGACCAGCCAGACGGCGATGGTAACATTGATGAGATCAAGAGATACGTTGACACAAGATGGGTCACCCCTCCGGAGGCTACGTGGAGGATATTTGGTTTCCATTGTGTGCCAATTACCCTTTGTCTTGCGTTGCCTCTTCATCTCCGAATATGCGTGGTTGCATTCAATGCACAGCTGACTTGAAGAATGTTGTATCCTCCGAGAATGCTTCAAAATCCATGTTAACGGAATATTTCAAGGCAAACAAAAAACACCCTTGGGCAAGGCATATATTGTACAAGGATTTCCCCGGAAGCTTCACGTGGGAGAAGAAGAAGAAGTTCTAGAAGATGCGGGTGGAGCGTTTTCAGATAGGTCGTATCGTGTCTGCCAATCCTGCCGAGGGGGAGCGATACTACCTTCGTGTGTTGTTGAACCATGTTACGGGGAAAACATCATTTGAGGACTTGCTCACCGTCAACGGCGTTGTATGTGGGAGCTTTCGAGAGGCCGGTGAAAGGCTGGGACTCATCGAGGCAGACAACACGCTCGACGATTGTCTTACTGAGGCGGAGCAGTGGGCTATGCCATGTTCTCTTAGGAGGCTCTTTGCAACAATATTGGTGCACTGCGAGCCAGGCGACGTGCGCGGTTTATGGGATAGACACCTCGAGCCTATGTCCGATGACTACCGTCGGACATGCACGTCGCCGAACGAGGTGGAGCAGATGGTGTTGCTTGACATTAGGGGTATGTTGCAGTCTATGGGTAAAGACATTATTGATTTCGCTCTTCCAACGATCGATGATGCGTTTGACCCAACCGAGGGCGAGGCCAGAGAGATCATCGAGGAATCAACTGTTGAGTTTGTGAAAGTGACACTAAATTGTCATCTTCCCTGAATTTTGAGCAAAGGGCTGCATACGACGAAATACTAGCGTCTGTTGAACGTGGTGATGGGGGTATATTCTTTGTTGATGGTCCTGGAGGTACGGGGAAGACCTTCCTCTACAGGGCGATGCTCGCCAAGGTGAGGCGCGAGGGCAAGATTGCTATCGCCACCGCGACGTCGGGTGTCGCTGCTTCTATCATGCCTGGCGGCAGGACTGCCCACTCAAGGTTCAAAATCCCACTAAGTTGCGATGATGGAGCGTCGTGCAACTTCACCAAGCAGAGTGGGACCGCCAAGCTGCTAAGGGTGGCCTCATTGATACTATGGGACGAGGCCAGCATGACTAAGCGACAAGCGGTTGAGGCATTAGACAATAGCATGCGCGACATCATGGGAATACGCGACCGACCCTTTGGAGGAAAGACAGTTGTTTTTGGCGGGGACTTTAGGCAGGTGCTTCCGGTCGTCAGAAGGGGGTCACGGGGCCAGATAATTGATGCAAGCCTCTGAAGTTCTCATCTATGGAAGAGTATGCGGCAACTTCGGCTCACCACCAACATGAGGGCTGGTAATGACACTTGGTTTGCAGATTACTTGCTTAGGGTTGGTAATGGCACTGAGGAAGCCGACGAACAAGGCAACATAATACTCCCTGATGATATTTGTCTGCCATCAACAGGTGAGGTTGACGACCTGGAGAAGCTGATTGACCACGTGTTTCCAAGTCTAGATGACAACATGGCAGATTCGAGTTACATGACATCTCGCGCAATCCTTTCCACGACAAATGACAATGTCGACAAGATAAACATCCGCTTGATAGAGCGTTTCCAAGGAGATGAAGTAATCTACCATAGCTTTGACAGTGCGGAGGACGACCCATATGGCTACTACGCTCCTGAGTTTCTAAATGGATTGACTCCCAATGGTCTTCCTCCCCATGCACTCAAACTAAAGCTGAACTGCCCTGTGATACTTCTAAGGAACATTGATCCAGCTAATGGTCTGTGTAACGGGACTAGGCTTGTTGTTAGAGGTTTTGAGATGAACGCCATTGATGCAGAAATCATAGTTGGACAACACACTGGCAGGAGGGTCTTCCTTCCTCGAATCCCTCTCTGCCCATCTGAAAATGACATGTTTCCTTTCAAGTTCAAGAGGAAGCAATTTCCAATAAGGCTTAGCTTTGCTATGACCATTAACAAGGCTCAAGGGCAGACCATCCCGATTGTTGGTGTCTACCTACCCAATCCCGTGTTCTCACTTGGTCAGCTCTATGTTGCTTCGTCTCGAGCCACCGCGAAGAGAAACATAAAGATACTCATTCAGAAGGAGAAGCCAAAGGAGAAGGCCAAGAAGCAAAAGGAAAATCCGAAGAAGCGTAAAAGACCATCCGTTTCCTTGCTGACTTCAATGAAGAACATCGTCTACAAGGAAGTACTTACAGGATGAAGTTAGGTCTTATACGACCTGGTGGAATCATATATGCAATTTACTCTTTCGATGGTCAAGAATTGTTGTAATGCGGTTGTATGACATATTTTTTCATTTGGTATCTCGGTTGGTAGAGGTATACACCAATAAGTTAAAGTAATAATTCCATTTCAATAAATTTATACTGTGTTATGTGTAATCTCATTTTGTACATGACACACGATTGTCTCGTGTTATGTGTAAGACTAGAATCGAAATAATGATTGGCTTCATGAAGATCTGCATCATGTTTAATTAATATTTAACCTTTATCACGGTTGTTTGCTTTCCACTATCGCAATTTTTCTGGCTATGTATATGCCACACAGCGTACCGTGTTATTTGTAATTTGATATTCCGAAATAATGTTTGGCTTCATAGAGAGCCGCTACCAGTTACATTTACTTTGGCTCCATATGTACATCTAATAAATAATAAATTGTTAGCCTGCGTTCTTGCAAATATGTTCAAATGCCCGTGCGATTTTGGAAAAAAGATTGATTACTTGTACTTTCATGCGTCTAAACTAATTATTTACCAGTTCAGTTCAAGTTTCATTTTAATTTTTTGCATTGGTTCATGTACATTCATTAGTTTACTGCGGATCTGAAAAATTTCTAACCTAAAAAAATGTACAAGGCTGCATTAATCTAGGACCTGGCGTGGATTGGTTCAGAGAGCAAGCATCGTTCTGCAGTATCTTAAGGACGCTTGTTGGGCTGAGGGTGGTCGACTTATAGTTTGCACCCAGCCAAGACGATTGTCTGTGCAGGTATCAACTGTTCAAATGTTCATCAAAATGTGTATCCTTCTCTAGATGCCATGTAATACTAGGTTTCTCTTTTTACCTTCTGACATGAGCATGCACCAGATTATTCTTTTGGGTACATCCCTAGCAACTAGCATGGCGAGTAAGGATCTTAGCTAATTATCTAGAGCAATCTTCAGACACTTATGGATATGCTGGTGCAACATGAATCAAACCCGGGCAACATGAATCTAATAAATAAATTATTAGAGATAGATAACTCCTAAAAGATAAGCTTCGAGGACTTTTGCAGAGCTCCCAGCCACGGAGATTTACCCAGCTTCCACTTTGTTACCTAGCCGTTTGTGATGACAGGGTTGCCATGTGGTAGTGGCCATAGTGCCCAAAGGTGTATCTGTAACAGGAGACTTCATCCTGCAAAATTATTTATGTGCTCCGGCAGTGATTTCTAACATCCGAGACGGAGCAGTCATCTGATAGAACCATGTCTGTACTAATTAGAAGATGGTAGCTCAACTTTTGTTTACTGCATTGGTATTACTAATTTCCATATGTTTGAATTTTTTTACAAGGTAGGAGTTGCGTTCTATTTTACAGTTGTTGTCAATGTATTTTTTATGTAGTACTATGTCACTACTATATAACACTGATTTTTAGCGTAGATATCCATGAAGCCAGCCTCATGACACTTAACGAAACACGTGCGTACGTCAATGGTGTTGTTCAAGCTAGGAACAATGGAGATTATAAGTATCTGTGTACACAATTGCAAAATTTGTCTTAGATATAAAAATATATGAATGCTTTGCATGCATCACTTTGTTGCCAATTGTCACATTATGAAGTGTTCGCTAATGTCTTGGAGGTTTAATAATATGTGATATTCAATAAAAAAACTATTTAACAGTGTCGTCATATTTCGGAGCCATATTCTGTGAAGTTCTTAACTATATATTTGACTAATATATATTTGATGACCAAACTGTCAATAATGGACTTCAAATGGTAACCTGTCTACTCTCATTTGAGCTACACGTATGAATCTCTTTCAGTGTAGGTTCAAATTTTTTTAATATACAGTGCAGCGCAAAAAGGAATATACGTTTACCTTCACAGATGCTATCTTCACAGATGCTATCGAATGCTATCATGCATTATGACATTCCAAATATAATATAATTTATATTGTACATGGAATCAAGGACTGCCGTATGCCCGTGCGTTCTGTTTCTTTCCACACACGAAAACAACAATACTTCAAGTGGCGCCGGCTTTTTGATCGTGGTGAGGAGGAAAAAAACGGAAGAAGAAAAAACGTTGTGTTTCTTTATATTTCTCGAACGCTCGTGTTTGACGTATATTTGGGAAATAAATTAATTGTTTCTTACTATATATCTGGAGGCAAAGTTTGGAAAGGAGACAAAAATTAGGAAATACATAATCCTGCATTGATACATCTGCCGGGTGGAGCATGCAACCAAAATAATTTTATTCCATGTTTTTGTATAGTTTTTGTTATGGGATATTGTAATTACGGAAGGATATGGGCCACCTTCAATTTGTTTCCCAGTGTGGCCATTAATATTCCCTTAATCGGATTTGTTTATAAGGAAAGTTAAATTATGGATCTTACGAAAGGGAAAGGGAGACATATATAATAGATATATAATCCGGCGTATAATTATTTGCCCAGTCGATTATGGAAGAAAAATATATGCTTCTCCTTTTATTAGCAAGGATTTGTAATGGAAACATGCACGGATGGAATGATAAGGGGTACCTTCCAATCCATACAACATGCTAATGCGTCACCGAACTGCCCCCTCCGACACTTATATATATGGTCCGGCTGTGAGTCCACCGTTGTCCACTGCCCCCTCGCTCGCTCGCTCGTCCTGGTGCTAAGACGACTTTCTGCCTGTGCCAATGGCTGCGATGCCGATTTTTTATGGAGTGAACGACGCAGTCGACTACATGTACAACTATGTCATGCTTTCCTCGGACGAGGAGCAGTTAGAGTTAGTTCTGCCAGCCCTAAACTCTATCTATAATTTATTTGCAACTGTTAGCTGCAGATCAGTACCATTGTATTATGCATTATCGATGAGTTGGTCACGTTCATGCGATCCTTTCTAAGTCCATAAGGTTCTTAAGATCTAATGTAGGCCCTGTTTGATAGCAAAGTATTTTCTAAGTATTCTAACAATACTATAGTTTTTTAGATTATGATAGTTTTATTTACAATAAGGTGTTTGGCTGTCTTTTAAAACTGTGTTTTCAATACTACGGCCCCGTTTGGATGCAAAGTATTTTCAACGTATTACTAGAATACCACAGTTTTTTTAAAACTGTAGTTTAGAATATTTAGAGGTGTTTGGCTGTACCAAAAACTGTAGAATCATAAACAGAGGTATTCTTGATACTGTGGTTTTTTTTGAGTATTAAAAAAAGAGGTCCGGACCTCTTTTTTCTCAAACTGAGGAAAACTCGTTCGTGTCATCCAGTCGTTGACTACTGTACATCTTGGTCTATAACCATAACTAGCCATACTGCAGTATGGTTTCGTAGTATTGATTCATTCCTCTCCAAGGCATGCACCACCAGGATACTGATTCATATTCTTTGTAATTAGCTACTGCCGATCAAGTATCCAACTTCCTAAAAAAGATAATACAACGTTGCATGCAGCCGGGTGGTCATTATTGTTCTGGTCATGTAGCTCGGTAGGTGTATGAAGCTATATTAAAGTAACTGTTGCTCAAAACTACAGTAAAACAACACCAACCAAACGTATCTGTAGTTTTTCTAAAACTGAGAAAATTGCAGCCTTTTAAAAACTGTAGTATTCATTGCACATGCATTGCAATATCGATGTTTTGAAATACTACGGTATTTTAAAAACTGCGCTGCCAAACTAGGCCACAATATGTACTAAACCGTGGTTTTTTCTCTGTATTCAAAAAAGAGCCCCACACCTCTTTTTAAAAAACAGAGCAGCGGCAAAGAACGACATGGCACAATGGGTGTGTTTAAAGCAGTACAACTAATTTTACAACGCTGTGTCAAACAGCTTCTCTGTATTGTTAATACTTTAAAATACTTTGCTATGTCAATACCACGGTATTTCATACCAACTGACTAAATTACTGTAGTTATTGATACTGTAGTTTTTTTAGTACCTTGCTATCAAACGGGGTAGTGGTTCAAAAATTATGGTCATGCGCTAATATTATCCTTTTACATTACGCCATGTTAGTACCATCCACAGCATGTTATTTTAAACTACAAATTTCTATGAACTGTAGTATATTGCAACGGGTCCTGGTACATGATACATGTACCATCTATAGATTTTATCATCACTGTAATAGGAACAAGTTGCAACCGAACATATCATAGTAGATTTGGTTATCTTCTGAAATAGTACTTATGACCTCAAATGACACTACAACTTCAATTTTTAGGTACATACATTTCAGACCGTTCTAAAGTTTTGAAAAATATACTATTGTTTGCCCACACATTTAACTACATATTTTTATGATACCCTGATTTTATCATCCCGGTTTGTTTGCAGCACAATATGGATAAGGAGCACTCGTCCGTTCGTGATCGAGTTAAGTCTACGGACTATCCAAGACACCATGCGAGCTGATACATGGCTCAATCCGAGCTGCTTCGACCTTGCACTACGTAAGCTTAGTAGCGACGCTATCTGAGGAACGCAGGAACAGACTTTGTTGGCTCCACGCATATGTTTGATTTGCAATTCCATGGCCTAGCACGGGTGCTGAGTCGACCGACTTATGCCAAGCTGAACGCACCAACTTTCGATTAACAATGTCATTATACGGCCTTCGCCGAAATACAATGTGCTCATGACCCGTCCAGGTAAGGATTTTCCTTCTTAAAAGTTGGTGTTTATACTATCTTCACCACTAACTTTTTATACCTATTGCAGTACCTATTGCTGTTGTATTTGGTGGATTCCTCCCACGGCCTCCTTGCGTTAATATTGAAAATAGGAGGACTCTCTGATTGATCATGCTAATGAGTCATTCCTAGGCCAGAGGACTTTCATGACAAGGAACTTAAGAAGGAAGCCCTGTTAGTTCTAAAAGAATTTGGCAATGTATTGCAACAGAGAGGCTGGTTTGAATCCCCAACTCGTGGATTGGCCACAAGATAATACCTATATTACAGTCCGCGGTAATAGTTTTAATTGGTCATGCACAATATAGTCTCACTTGTATAGGTTCTAAGATATGGAGTTTTTTGTCACAACTGGACTCGGATTCAAACTCCTCACAGGAGATGGCTCACCAAGATGATACTCTCGGCATAACATTTCCGGGACTTGATGCGTGTATATATAACAAGTTTTCTCTTCCATATCATTGTTGAATATAAATTTATGTTCTTCCACTCACATATGTTTGTTGTGCAATTCATTTTTGAACAATTTATTCCCTACATATATATATATAACAATTCATTTTTTTATTTTCTAGAAAGAACTTGCTGGTCCAGATGCTAACCATCAAAGGCAATGAAGCAGCTGGAAACATCCCAGCTGAAATTACAGCGGCCCTGAGGTTTTTAGATGAATGATTATGGACTAATTCATATTGAAATGTCGCATATATAATAAGCCAGCAGAGCTTTGTTAGGGATTAATTATCAGATTTATCCTGGCAATATGAATAATGTATCGGATTATATATATGTAGGGAATAAATGCTTCGATGACACCCTCTAGCTTCGTATTCGCTTCAACGTTGTCTGCTTGTTTTGGTTCTATCTATATAATTTTTCTTCTATGTATATTTTGTACTATAATACCCATGCGGTCAAGAGCAGGTTTGTGGCTCCGGTTTTAGGAGGCATTTTGAAGGCAATAATCTTTTGAATGCCCATCTTGATCGATGATCAAATGACATTTTCTGAAATATTTTTAAAGTTTAAATAGTGATTAATGGTGGCATCCACTAGCTATGTTGGTAGTATATCTATCTTTCCTTCTATCTCACTTTGCCACTACTGTTTTTGCAATCGCCACTACTGTTTTTGCACAAAATTCTTGTTTGTTTAGGTGGTGGCGAACTTGGAATGAAGATGAGCAGATCTTACGTAAAATAATGCCAAATTTGCATAGGTGAATGTTATTTAGGATCTCTATTGCATATGGCACGGAGTTAGTCTCCGAATGTGTTGACATCACGTGGCAATGCATATATTCAACTTAATCAAGCAGCATACCATATGAATATGATTCCCTACCAGTGAGGTGGAATATAAATAATCAAACCAGGGTTCAAGGCATTAGTTCCTATTATGTTTCTTTTTCTGACTACGTGGTAGTAAGTATTGGAATAGCAGTACCATAAATTATACTACCTCATCTTCGAGTACATGGATATGGGCCTTGAGAAATTCATGGCCACCACCAGAACCATGATAAGATCCTCGGCCACAATCAAGTATCCACTTCATACTGTAACCAATCTTGGTCCTTTGTTTTTCATTGTCCTAATCTTGAACGCAAGGATTTTGGATGAAAATTTTCCAATCGTGTTCGATTCGTTGATTGGTGAACTCGTGATGTCATGCGTGTAGATCCTGATGTACCAGCTCTGTAGGGGCATGGTAGAGAAGCGATGCCCTGCACCATGACCTCAAGCTCAAGTAAAGTCACTTGTTTTGGATGCCAAATTAAATTAATTTATCGTACTTTAGTTTTAGAACCATTTTCCATGAAGAATATTTAATGGAAGCAGTGTTACAAAGAAACGCGAGTCAAGTTCTAGATATTATGGGGTCAGGTTACATTTGAGTCATTTTCAGTGATAACAATGCCTTGCAATCAAAGATTCGCCATGAGTTTTAGTAACCATGTGAGATGCACTTTCAACTCTTATGACTCTCTGGCCTCACTTTGGACTTTGTACTTCTACCACACAGAATTTTAGCGTGTGCGTTCGTGGTAGCTATTAATCATCCAGCTTTACATAAATAAACCGGCCAAGGAATGCTTAATCAGTGCAGATTGAGGTGTACGTGCGCTCTACTCCCGCTTACTTCGCATCACAAGGGAGCGGAGCGAGTTTTGCAAGCAGCACCATGCCGGGACGTTCTTGGCGGCTCAGGCCTATGTCGGTGCTAGCTACTAATCGAGCAGCTTCTCTTCGTATGTGAGTGGTCCACTTTGCAGATGACTAGAATCAAGCCAGCTTTGCAGGTTTCACCTTACCGGTAAGCAGGGGTCAGCTCGGGCCTGCGACAATGATGCCTTGAATCCTCTGCTGGCGGCTTGACAACAACAAGGCAGACCGCAAGTGACTACCCCCCGGAGAGGACACAGGCAGCGCTGAAGCTATTTGAGGTGCCACGGGAGATGGATTCATGGATCTAGGGGGTAAAAAGGAATTCACTCTTATGGTGTACGTTATAATGAATGATGTACGTAGCATTAACTCATATATAAAAAATCCTATATATATGTTCCTCCGGTATGTCACTAACCTAGCTTCCACGTTTTGACACAAACACGCAATGCCACATGCTTATGTTTGGTTCTCACAAATTGTACTCATAGAAATGAAAGGTATCGGGAACTTGAGCAAGTAGGGGTGATGAAAATTAGATAAAAATGTTTTGTTTAGGTTTGGCCCCTCGGACTTGTCCATCAACATTCTAAAACCGTCAACCTTGTGGTTTTATCTCGAGGTTAAGTGGTTTCAAAGATGACAGTGGCCTTGTATTTGGTGAGGCCGGGCTAAGTGGTTTCAAAGGGAACTGGTGGGCTGGTTCTTTGTTGTACTCACAATATCACAGACCCCACATATATATAATCCAGGCTTGCATATACGATGCACGGTGATTGTTTGACATAAACTTGCAGTACAGGAACCTACTACTACTAAGCTACTATACTAATCAAGTCACATTTTGTTCAATTTGCTACCATGTAGTTGTGTAGAGGATGTACCTGGCTGGGCAAAGTCGCTCGAGTCTGCTCTGTCTCACCATCAAAAATCACCACCGTGGCCGTGTCTTGGCCGTCGGGGATACGTCTTCGCCCTGGCCCTTCCTGTGAGGCCGGGTCACGGCTCCTCGATACATCAGTGAGGAGGATATAAGGTCATGGAAGCAAAAAGGAAGAATTTTCTTCAATTTGCTACCAAGTAGAGGATGTACCTGGCTGGGCAAATTCACAGGAGTCTGCTCTGTCACAGATGGGCTGCAGCAGTTCCACGCCCCCTTGTCACCAACTATTGTGCAAACAACAAAATCCGAAGGCTATTAATTGCCATCTTTCAGAAACAAAACATTTAAGATTGTTTGTTTGTTAATTTTACTTGATTTATAGTACATGTTGAACTGATTAGATACACATAAATTATATAGAAAGTTCATGTTTACCTCTTCAAATTGAACAATATTAAAAAAGAATAAATATTTAAATATACTAATAAGATATTTCGTTTTTATATGGGAAAATTTTATAAGAACTAATAAGTAACTTAGTGGCATGCAATCAATGTTAAGTTGTTTATTAAATTAATACAACAATTTCATTCTTTAGTATGTTCGATTTACGACATATTTTCAAATTTATTAAGAGATGTGTGTTTCATGAAAAAGGAAAGATATCTGCACCATACATAAGTACATATCTGAAAAAGGAAAGATATCTGCACCATACATAAGAATATATCTGAAAAAGGAAAGATATCTGCTACCCACCTTCCCTGCATGGCCTACCTATATATGTTAACCTCATGTGCCATCCTCATCCCCTCCTTACTCTCCCTTCCCCATCACAGATATCAAAGGATCAAAATACCCGGACTTGGAGGACAAATTCGAGGAGTACCTTACGTAAGCAAGGGGCATCAAGAAGACGAGTTCCTCTAGGTATGCAAATTTCGGATCTTTCTCTTACGTAAAAGGGTATGATTATTATATTAGGATCATGTTTGGTCGGGCATACCATCAAATTCGAAAAAAAACACCAGTGGAGATAGTGCCATCTTATAAAAAGATCATAGCCAATACAATTGTTGTGTAGATCTAATCAAGCAGTCCTATTAGGTGGACTGGCTGAATACAAACAGTTTTAAGATATTATAGGCTAACAATCTATTACGGACATCGCACGTCTGTCATACACCTAACTTTTGAAGTCATGACCATAGTTGACTGCCTAACTTTTAATGAAATCATATATATATATTTCAGCCGAGAAAAACAAACAAATAACTTATTAAGTTTTTCACATGCCGGAAAACAAAAGTGACTCAATATCATACAAATTAAATTTGCTAGCTCTTACCACATCTAATGCTTATGCGATGAGGTGATAACCAAAGAAATGCTTTGCCACTTGCCCTAAGCACAACTGCTCTTCAACAGAAAAACCAAAGAAATGTCTAAATAACTTCATGGGAAAAACATATTTTTCATCGATAAATCAAGAAAAAACTTTGTTACCACATCAAGCACTTAACATAAATGTAGACTATCATCAACCGTGATCTTTCAAGATATATGTAGGCACTGGCGCATCGACAAGTGGTCACCATGTGCTTCTCCATGTTGCTTTTCCATAACTAATCAAAGAATATACAGCAGAGCCCAATAGCAACAAGATGCAGAGGAGGCCTCTCTAGCTTGCGCCGATGTATAACATTAAAAGTTGCAAGAAGGAAACCCTGCTCGATAATTTGGCATTAAATTATTAAAATGAATAAACCTTACGTAATACTCAATTATGACCTATATGATTAAACAAGAAACCTCAAATGCACATAAACACTTCAGGTACCAAACAAACAAAGGATCAAAGAGGCTCATGCTCTATTCATTTAGCATACCAGACATACAATGCATAAACAAGTGCCCAGAACCAAGATGTGCCCAAGAGAATAAACTCAACCGATATGTTTTATCCTCAAAGTAGTCACATAATGCCGCTACAAAATTACAGCCTTCAGATTAAAACAAAAGCTACATACCAAAGACAAGCTGCGTAAGCACGAAGCTTTTGTTCTCCTCTTTGTGAGGCATTTCTGTATAGACACCCGAGGACCATGGACTGTCAGTGAAGATAGAGATCGTTCTTTTCTCTTGACAGGTGATTCGACTGGTGATATGGCTTCTTGGTCCACAACCTTCCGTCTTTTAGAAGGAAATATCTTTGACCTCACATATTGTAGGCTGTGATCAACTCTGAACAGAAAATTGATTTACATGAACCATAAGCTTAAGTTGTTTTTAAAAATTAGACAATAACGCTCGCTTGTGATATGTAGGTTGAGACAAACTGAGTTTCTCCTCCGAGCACAGCCTAAATCAATGTTGCAAGTAGGGCGATAGCAGATCTCCTTATCGATGAACTCCTTAGATATGCACTTTCGCAAACTGATCAAAGGTATAAATCAATGGTTGAAGCACAAAAATGGAAGAACCAATTAAGATTTTACAGATAATTTCAAGGGCTATTTTTCACAATAACCTTAATAGGCTCAAACACACGAAATCAGAGAAGAATAACTGAAAATTCTCGCTCCTTTCCAATGGTTGAAGCAAGGAGGAGTACATAGTTTCGCACAATACGTATACTGCTTGATCGAAACGCTGCTGGACCCCATGGAAGAGCTGTTCCCGATGGAGTACCTGAAAACACCCGGTTGTGTAAAGCCCGATTCAGTACCTAAAAATTCAGATTGTGAAGAATTTCCAATCAAAGTCCATCTGAAATTCCAATCAAAGTACTCCAACTTAAATGATTACGAATAAAACAAGGTTCAGAACTAACAAGGTTCGAAATGTTGTCTCCAACTTAAATTCAGAATTCTACTCCTTACAAAGACACCAACGACAGATCTTGACACACCGCACACCCATCTCCTCAAGCTCTGCACGCACATAATCGATCACTTCCCCAATCACTACGGCATACCGCATCCAAGGAGTCATACTCAGCTAAATTTGGTACCTTCTAGAGCGACTCACGGCGAACACGCCGCCGACGCCCTGCTTGGCGTCGGCACTCACCAAGGTCGGACCTTGACGAACAGCTCCATGGCGTCCGTCTCCTGACGAGCAGGCGCGGATCTGGCCGCCACCATGGCCTGCTCGATGGCGGACATGGATGGAGGCAGCAGGGAGGAGCTCACCATGGAGAAGGAAGGAGGGCACAAGCCATGGCGACGAGCCGACGACGAGGGACTCGAGGAAGGCGACGACGAGGGACTCAAGGAAGGGGCAAAGCCGTTCCTTGAGCTTCGCGGGGGAGCTGTGGCGCGGCGGATGCAGTATTTGCAGGGTAGGAGGAGAGAACTAGGCGGGGGAGCTGCGCGGGGCGGAGAGGCCCGGTCCGGCGGGTGGACAGGCGGGGCAGGAGAGGGCGGCGACTGACCTGGTCGCCGGCGGGCGGGACGGAGCCGGCTCCCCCGATCGCGGGATCGCCGCTGCTGGCACGGGAGGGAGCGAGGGAGGGCGGGCGAGGCGGCGAGGAGGCGAGGCCACACGGCGGGGGAGGGAGAGGCCGAGCTGCTGGTGGGGGTGGAAAGGGCGGTGAGGCCGCCAGAGACTTGCCGCCAGATCGGATCCGTGATCGCCATGCTCGCTGACGACGCCAAGGGAAGGGAGACTGCGAGTGGAAATCAGTGAGTGGAGGGGATTGTGGTGAGTGAGTGGGGAGTTTTTTTTGGAGTTTTGGATGCGGCGGGGGGGGGGGGAGGGGATAAGCCTAGGTAGATGTATAAATAAATATACTAATTATGAATAATTATAATTATGTAATCTACCTTGGGTGCATGTTTTTTTTCTTGAGATAGACAAATTTCCATGGCCTATATAAATAATTTAAATAATTTTCATATGACTACTCATTATATATGAACATCACAATTTCTTTTTTCCCTAATTTTGTGTTAGTACAATTATTTAAATTATGTAATGTCAATTATGTTTTCTATAGAGAAAATAGTGTGTTATTTTCACTAATATTTTTCAGATACTATATATGATTATATTATGCAGTACAAAACATCATTTATATTTCATCATATATATTTCATCGTAGATACAAAGTGATGGGTTCTGTATGTATATTATACATGAAAACACGAAAGGATTATTTTATATTTTTATTTTTTCAGAATATAGGAGACATGGATATGGACTTTGGAGATGCGGAAAGTATCCATTGAGGGTTCATATGCGATATTGCTGAAAGGGGCGAAAATTCACAACATAAAAATGTCGAAGAGGTTATATCTCATAACAAACCAAAAAGGATGCTAATTTACATGTTATCCCACAAGGTATTTTTAAATTACTATCAATCTTAATTTTGTGATGATATTGCATTCGTATTCAACTATTTTTGCTCAGTTTGATTGCTAAATTGGCTCATTTATTTACATATTCGATGACTATGTTTGTACGCCTAGGGATATTACAGTCATTGAATCAATCAAGGCTGCCCCCAAGAATACCCAGTTTGTGGACATTGGAGATGCCTTATTATCAATCGATGATTTGGAATGCCTTATGAAAGATGATATGTTCTTACATGACGGTGTAAGACCAATTGCACAAAGTTTGTAATTAATAATATGAACAATATTTAATATCATAAAATGTAAATATAATCTAAATGTTGTTTACAGGTGATAAATGCTTACATATATTGCATGCTTGCTCACGACCATCTACAAAACAGAGTGGGTGAAAAGGTACACATTGTTAGCACGTTTGTATCTGGCCAGATAAAAGAAGACAGGGAAAGAGACATAGACCCATCAAAATATCACCGCATTGTGCATCATGTTAATACTTATGTACAGCAAGACATGGTTAGTTTTTGTCTCGTTATCCATGCATATAATTATGGATTGTTTTTTTAATTCATATGTATAATGATTTATTAATATTTATATCTAATTGCGACCGTGACTTGTATGATATTTACACCAGTTATTCATTCCGATTAACATGCGGGCTACCATTGGTATCTAGCGATCGCTAATGCCAAAAACGTGAGATTCAAGTCTTGGACTCACTTGGTTCTCGGGTCAACCGCAATGACCTTGCTACTACGGTAACTATATTTTTTACTCATCTTAACATATGTTTTTGTTTGCGTTGATCCTAATATTTCTTATATATATAATAGTTACTAGGACTTGAGAAGCGTCTCAAACTTGTAGAGCATAGTCCGGATTTTATCGAGAGATCATAAGTGGCCCGATCTCAATGTTACAAAATGGACGGTTGTAGAGCAGTTTCATGAGGCAATTCAAACCGATGGGTAAGCACTTGTTACAATGGTTTGTTCATTTGATTCATTTGCGTGATATTCTAAAGCATTATTTTATAATTTTTAGCGTATCATGTGGACTGTTTATGCTAAATTATATGGAATCTTGGACATCACATGGACTGTCGACGAGTTCACCCTGTATTACATCTTTATACATTATCTCGTTATTTTATCTCAAAACTTATATAAATTGTTTATATATATATTTTGTAGGTGGATATGAAACATTTTCGAAAAAAGTTAGCTGTCATTTTGCTCGATTCAGAGTTGAATAAGCTAAAAGGAGGTCCCATATACCATCAACCTAAACCTACCGAAGAAGAAACTTTAGCTGATTCTCGATCTCGAGATCTGGAGAATCCAACAGGCGTAGTCAAAGACAAACGTCCTGCCCCAATCACTATCATACCCACGGACCAACGTGAATTACTTGCCGGCCTCTGCAACTACGTCATGTCGATCGATGATGTCGGGTGTTTGGAGTAAGTATCATGTATCAATATTTAATGTGCGGATGTATATTATTGTTCTTCTTACCGTCCAATTTTTAGGGAAGTATGGGTCCGGAGCTCGACACCCGATGCAATGGGCTTAAGTGTTAAGAAACTTCAGTGTGTACTTAACATGGACCAGCCCATGGACAATGATTGCTTCAACACCGCAGTGCGTATGCTGGCATGTGACGAGGGAGTACTCTTCATAGACCCTCCTGTACACTACATGGATCTATGATTTTGTGTAAGTTATCATAACTCTTCATTCTATGTGTCATTAGTATCAACATGTTGAAACAATATTTCGTTTTTTGCTTAGTCCATGATGCTAGAGTCAACACGAGGTCAGAAGTTTTGCGAGAAGCAAACTATCCAGACGTTAGCAACATTATTTGATACCTGGCCTGGGATGGACAACGACATCTCATCGTGCAACAAGGTAAGCAAAATAGTTTGTCCATTGTTATCATGGTTTATTGTTTTTTCTAATAGCTCCACTTGTAGATTTATCTTCCCTATGCATCTATCGGTCGATACATCTTGTACGTCATCGACAAAGAGGCACGTCGTCTATATATTATGGATCCTATTCAAACATCACAATCGTTAGAGGAAAAAAATATGAGGCATGCACTGAAACTAAAAAGTTTTGCAAGGGATTTCAAAGAAGCGATCGAAATAAAGCTGCCTGGTTGGAATTATGATATATCTAAACGGCAGCGTTTATTTCCGTCCGGTGTTCAACAGTATAGGCGGGTAATGAATTCATAACAAAAACATTTACTTTTGTTATAACTATATTTTTATATTAATAATCTAAAGTTTTACAGGAATGTGTCCGCTATTTTGTTTTTCATTTTATGCTCTGGTGGAGCGGTAAAGAATTGGTCAAGCCGATTTCGCGGTGGGTATTGTCCGTTACATGTTTTAAGACCTTCGCGTGAAATTTTCATGCTAACTACATGTATTATTTGTGCAGGATGGATATGAATTGAGGAAGCAGTTTTTTTATATTTGCTAAAACATCGTGGGAATGAAGCTAAAAGAAACTTTCCTGACATTGTGAAAGAATTTCTTAGGCGCATCATCTAGATATTAATAGTTTTGTAATAGATGTTTAGTTGGAACATTGCTCAGTTTGTTACATGGACATGACATTAATTTTTCTTTATGTTATCAGTTTAATTTGCAAAAATGGGCTCCAGGTATTAAATAATTGTGTTTGAGTTATATTCTTTGTACGTGTGAAAGACCTATTGTAACTCTTTTAAACTATATCAAGAGCCCGTGGCAACGCACGGGCACTCTACTAGTACGTACGTAGTTGCCTAGTTGACCGTACGACTTCTAGGAACGGCTCCCTCTGTTTCTAAATACTCTCTTCGTCCCAAAATTCTTGTCTTATATTAGTCTAGATACGGATGTATCTAATACTAAAACGTGACTTGATACATCCATACTTAGACAAATCTAAAACAAGAATTTTGGAACGGAGGGAGTATAAATAGGAACTTCTAGAGATTTCAATGCTGACTACATACGGATGTACTCCCTCCGTTCCAAACTAGATGACCCAACTTTGCACTAAAGTTAGTATAAAGTTGAGTCATCTATTTTGGAACGGAGGGAGTATATATAGACGCATTTTAGAGTATAGATTCATCTATTTTTCTTCATATGTAGTCTATATTAAAATATCTAAAAGAAACTTATATTTAGAAACGGAGGGATTAGATGATATCTATGCGCTGCAGGGGAATCGGCTGATTGGATGAATACTATGAGAACTAAAGTAAAAACATATAAGTTTTATTTATTTAATTATTGATGTGTGGGCCTTTTCCATGCATATTTGCATGCTGAGATGAGTCTTTGCTAGAGCGCTACTATAGGGACGACACTTACCAGCCAAAAATTATACGACATGTTGTCGGTATCGTGAATATTTGGTTCGCGGGATCAACTACGCACGGGCCGCGAGTGGCCCTCCCCTTTGCTAGAAGTATTGAAACATCTGAGAACAAGACCCGGGAACGGAGCCTCTGGTAACGACTATGCTTCCTTACCCCCTAAGCATCCAGACCAAGCCACCCAATGCATGCCGTGTCAGTTTTGCCTCATCAGAACCAACATGACAAGTTGCGAGCGGGCAGCCTGTGCAACGAAGATACATCAGTAACCTGGGATGAGTCACCAGCTCGCCTTCCACGGGGATGACACCCGCACCAGTGCATGGTGCCACTAGGCCAAGACGCCACCATGGGCGGCGGTGACAAGATAAGCGTTCGTTCCTGGAAGACAAAAGACGATGACACATCATCACTCATTTAGTGCACATACCTACCCTATCGGCACTGGGTAGGTTCCTAAGCAGCTAAGCCATTGTGGTACCCCTTGACCTATAAAAGGAGGACCGGGTTATAAAAAATAAGGTTGGGCACTTGGTAGAACACTAGTAGGAGCACACAACGCTTCCCGTTCTCGGTAAGGACTTACCTCATCATCCACTAAGAATAAGCACACACAAAGCAGGGGTAGGGTATTACGCAACCATGCGCCCGCACCTGGGTAAATCATCGTGTCAACTTTGTGCATTTCGATAGGGTAGTTTCTCACCTTGCGCCCCATCATGAATCAGCACAAGGACGTTCACAGTCCATGGTGCCACACGTGTGTTCTGCACACGCGCCCTGACAGTTAGTGCACCAGGTAGGGGGGCGCTCGTGCGGATCTACATCGACAAATCCACCAACGTCTCTGACGACGCCAGAGTCACCGTTGCCTTCACCGACCCCGTCACCGGCACGTGGTCGGGATGGCGCCTCCGAAAACTTGCAGCACCGCGAAAAGGGAAGGGCTCATCGGCAAAAGCTCCACCCCAGACTCAAGCCGAGGGAGAAGCTGTGGCTCGAAGTTCTCAGAACCTTGGGCCCCATGGTCACCAAGCAGTTGGGAGTAAGAGCGCGACGGCCGCGAACCGCCCTTCCCGAGCCGGTGCTGCTGGGAATCTCTCCTCTACTCATACCAATGAGTAGATCCTGCAGTCTCCGGGGGCTGCGGGAAATGCCCCTCGGGGCACACAAGTGCCAGGTCCCGGCGGGGCCGCAACTCACACCTCCGAGCATCCATCTAGAACGGCAAACAACCGGCATCGCCCCCCTCCTTCTTGAGGCAGCTTTGTACCTCCCCGAGGTGGCGCCATCGTTCCCTCGGGCAACCACACAAGGGGCTCCAGGCTGTCTCAGGCTTACGGCGGGGTTAACTCGGTCGTCAAAGCCCTGGCCCGAGCCCAATTGCTACTTGGTTTCTGAAAGCACAAGTTTACTCCTAGAGGGGGTGAATGGGAGATTTTTAGAAAATTTTCAAACTCTGATGAATTTGACGAAGATCAGAGTGAAGAAATAGAAACACAAGGAAACTATATCATCACAGAAACAGAGAGCAAGCATACAAGATACATATAGATGAAGAACATGCAATCATACAAGCATACAGGTGTGAAGAAGATGAACTTAAGGAATGAAAAATAACATAATGAAAGTATTCAGTTCAAATTCGCCAGAAGGTAGATCACAAATTTTTCAGCGGCGGAATAACGTAAAGGTAAGGGTTGAAGAATTTGAAACCAGGTCGGCTTGACGAAGACACAACGATTTGGTAGACCAGTTCCAGTTGCTGTATCAACTGTACGTCTGGTTGAGGCGGCTGAGACGAACTTAGAGGACAGACAGTCCTCATCTCATTCCTCTTGAGCTGAGGCCACTTAGATCTTGCCCAATCACTCGTGGTAAGTCTACAAGGTAGACTTTCAAAACCTTCACAGACTTATTCACCGACACGCCACAGTGACTCTTGGGTGCTCAAAACATAACGACTAACCGTCTGGAAGAATGACATTCTTTAAAGGTAACAGGCGCTAGATCACACAGATCAATCTCTTCAGTGATGCTCAATCACTTTGGCTCTGGTGGCTTTTTCCTCACTTAGGATTCTCTCAAAGTCGTGAGAGGATGGGTTGCTCTCAAATGACAAGTGTCAAGTTCTCTCTAACCAGGCAACCAAAAAGTGGTTATGGGGGCGGCTATTTATAGCCAGGGGCAACCCAACATGAATTGTCGTAAATGCCCTTCTCAGACATGACCGTTGTCGCGATAAGGATCCACTCGACAGTTGGCACGTGGCGCAACAACGGTCGGAATTTGAACTCTCAAATTTGTCGGGGCACTCAATTTCCTCACGATAGGAAGATCACACTGGCGAAATCCTAACTCTTTAGCCTGACCAAATTTGTCAGCGACCAGGTGAACTTCGTCATTGTCGCTAGCAAATTTGTTAGTTGTTTCAGAGATTTCCAAAGGCTTCACTCGAAGTGCTTGTGTATGTATAGGTTTGAGCATCACTTTGGAAATGTGAACTATGATTCACCTAGACCCCCTTTAACAGTACGGTTTTTCCTATGACTCAAAATAAGAAGAACTAAACTACGAAAACAAAGTCTTCACATCAATTTCTTCAAAGGATGTACCAATTCCATCACCAAATTCTTCACTTGAAGAAATACATTTTTAGGGGTTGTCTTCCATGTGTTAAACCAGATATTCAGGGACTATATCTCATGTGTACACTCACAAACACGTTAGTCCCTCAACCTATTTGTCTTCAATACTCCAAAACCACTAAGGGGGCACTTGATGCACTTATAGATTCCCGCCTGAAGCCAATAGGATGGAAGCCTGGAGGGCCACCATCCAGAGTTTGGTTGACTATGCCGGCCATAGTGAGTGGGGCAGCGCGTCCATGCACCATCCACCCACTGTTTCGGCCGATGATGATGGCCACCGAAACCAGCGACGTCAACATAGTCCCCACGATGCCAGGCTCAGGCAAGGCCGCGTGGTGACTGATAACCCACAAGTATATGGGATAAATTGTAGCCTTTCTCGGTAAGTAAGAGTGTCGAACCCAACGAAGAGCTAAAGGTAGAATTTATATTCCCTTCAAGTTCTATCGACCACCTATACAACTCTACTCGCACTTAATGTTCACTTTACCTAGAACAAGTATGAAACTAGAAGTACTTTGTAGGTGATAGGATAGGTTTGCAAGATAATAAAGAACATGTAAATGAAAGCTATGGGTTGTTTAGATAAAGAAACAATTAAGTTAGTTTTAGTAGAGAGCTTTTTGTCACAAGAAAGTTATTTGTCCGTAGGTAATCGATAACTAGACCGGTAATAATTATTGCAATTTTATATGAGGGAGAGCCATAAGCTAACATACTTTCTCTACTTGGATCATATGCATTTATGATTGGAACTCTTGCAAGCATCCGCAACTACTAAAGATCATTAAGGTAAAACCTAACCATAACATTATAAGGTATCAAGTCCTCTTTACTCCCATACACAACAACCCCCTTACCCGGGTTTAAACTTCTGTCACTCTAGCAACCCACCATAAGCGAATCATGAACATATTGCAACACCCTACAACAGGGATCCCTCACACTTGCGCGACACGGAGAGCACCATAGGACAACATCAATAATAAAACATACAACTCAAACCAATCATGATCATCAATCAACCCATAGGAAAAAACGGATCTACTCAAACATCATAGGATAGCCACATATCATTGGATAATAATATATAGCGTTGAGCACCATGTTTTAGTAGAGATTACATCAGGGAGAAGGGGTGTTACCCCGCTGCATAGAGGGGGAGAGAGTTGGTGTTGACGGCGGCGAAGTTGCTGGTGTAGATCACCATCATGATGATGGCCCCGGCGGTGTTCCGGCGCCACCGGGAGAGAGGGGGAAAGAGCCCCCTCCTTGTTCTTCTTCCTTGACGCCCCCTAGATGGGAGAAGGGTTTCCCCTCTAGTCTGTGGCCACCTTGGCAGCAAAGGGGCGGGAGCCCCTCCGAGGTTGGATCTATCTCTCTGTTTCGTGTTCCTAGATTCTGGTCTTTCATCATTTCCTAAATTCCCGGAGATCCATAACTCCGATTGGGCTGAAATTTTAACACGATTTTTATCCGGATATTAGCTTTCTTGCGGTGAAAGAAGGGCAGCAACCGCCTTACAAGGGCCCCACAAGCCTCCTGGCCGCGCCCTTGGTAGGGGGCGCACCCCTAGGGCTTGTGGGCCCTTCAGGCATCGTCTCCCGTTGATTATTTTTCCCAAAAATCATATTCCAAAATAAATCTTCGTAAATTTTTATCGTGTTTGGACTTTGTTTGGTATGGATATTCTGCAAAACAAAAAACATGCAACAAACAGGAACTGGCATTGGGCACTCGATCAATATGTTAGTCCCAAAAATAATATAAAAATTTGCCAAAAGTATATGAAAGTTGTAGAATATTGGCATGAAACAATCAAAAATTATAGACACGACGGGGACGTATCAGTGACCGCAAATACCTGGTGTCAATGGCGCCGTCCCTTCCCAGACGTCATCAAGACCAGCGTCAGACCATCAGGGATCCCCAAGGCTGATGGAAATATGCCCTAGAGGCTAAAGGCAATAATAAAGTTGTTATTATGATATTTTCTTATTCATGACCGGAAACTTAAATACATGTGTGGATACATAAACAAATACCGTGTCCCTAGTGAGCCTCTACTAGACTAGCTCGTTGATCAAAAGATGGTTAAGGTTTGCTAACCATAGACATGTGTTGTCACTTGATAACGGGATTACATCATTAGGAGAATGATGTGATGGACAAGACCCATCCGTTAGCTTAGCATATGATCATTCAATTTATTGCTACTACGTTTTTAATGTCAAATACATATTCCTTCGACCATGAGATCATGCAACTCCCGGATACTGGAGGAATACCTTGTGTGCTATCAAACATCACAACGTCACTGGGTGATCATAAAGATGCTCTATAGGTATCTCCAAAGGTGTCTGTGGAGTTTGCATGAATCGAGATTGGGATTTGTCACTCTATGTATTAGAGAGGTATCTCTGGGCCCTCTAGGTAATACGCATCATAAGAATCTTGCAAGCAAAGTGACTAAGGAGTTAGTTACAAGATGACGTATTATAGAACGAGTAAAGACACTTGCCGGTAACGAGATTGAACTAGGTATGAAGATACCGATGATCGAATCTCGGGCAAGTAACATACCGAAAGACAAAGGGAATTATGTATGTTGTCGTAAAGGTTCAACCATAAAAGATCATTGTGGAATATGTAGGAATCAATATGGACATCCAGGTCCTGCTATTGGTTAATGACCAGAGAGGTGTCTCGGTCATGACTACATAATTCCCGAACCCGCAGGGTCGCACGCTTAACGTTCGTTGACGCTAGAGTAGTATCGGGATATTTGATGAGTGGTAAACAAATGTTGTTCAGATTCCTAGATGAGATCTCGGAAGTCACGAGGAGTCTCATAATGGTCGAGAGGTAAAGATTTATATATAGTTAAGTCATATTTTGGGTTCCGGAAAAAGGTGCAGTTTTTTCGGTATTCTACCGGGAAGGTTCTGGAGGATTCCGGAGGGGTCCGGAAGTCCACAAGTTGGTCCACCATGACCCAAGGGCTAGCATGGGCTATGGGGAGGTGCCCTGGCCTTTTTGGGCTAGGCGCATCAAGTCCTCAAAAGCCCATGTGGCTAGGGAAGGCAAAAAAGGAAGGAGTCCTAGTAGGAATAGGATTGGACTTGGAGTCCAAGTCCTCTCCCCCTTAGCTGAGCCCTAGGGGTTGGAGGGGCTGTTTCCCACGCCCCTCCACCTATATATAGAGGGCAGGGGGCACCCCAAGAGGACACACCAAGCCCTCGGCGCCCCTCTCTCTCTCTCCCGTTACTCCGTAGTTCCACTGCCTTGTCCCGACGACGCTTAGCGAAGCGCTGTCGGTGCTCCATCACCATCATCACCACCATGCCGTTGTGTTGGTTGTGATCCCATCTACTTCTCCTATCTCTTGCTGGATCAAGAAGGAGGAGATGTCATCAAGGCGCACATGTTCTAAACTCGGAGGTGCCGTCCGTTCGGCACTAGATCGGTTGGATCATGATGGGATCGCGAAGAGTACGACTACATCAACTGTGTGATAAATGCTTCCGCTTAGCAATCTACAAGGGTATGTAGACACTCTCCCCCTCTCATAGTTATGCATCTCCATGAATAGATCTTGTGTGTGTAGAATTTTTTTGTTTTCCATACAACATTCCCCAGCAGTGGCATTATGAGCCAGATCTATGCGTAGATGATATGCATGAGTAGAACACAAAGGAGTTGTGGGCGGTGATGGTCATACAACTTACTACCAATGTCTTATTTTGATTCGGCGGCATTGTGGGACAAAGCGGCCCCGACCAACCTTACATGTCCACGTACATGAGACCGGTTCCACCGACTGACATGCAACTTGTTTTGCATAAAGGTGGCGGGCGGGTGTCTGTTTCTCCTACTTTAGTTGAATCGAATTTGACTATGGCCAGTCCTTGAAGAAGGTTAAAACAACAAACTTGATAAATGACTGATGTGGTTTTGCGTAGGTAAGAACGGTTTTTGCTAGTTACCCATAGCAGCCACGTAAAGCTTGCAACAACAAAGTAGAGGATGTCAAACTTGTTTTTGCAGAGTATGTTGTGATGTGATATGGTCAAGACGTGATGTGATATATGTTGTTGTATGAGATGATCATGTTTTATAATATTGACAACCAGCAGGAGCCTTAGGGTTGTCCCTTAATTATTGTATGAAATGCAAGTGCCATGTAATTTGTTTACTTTATCTCTATGCATTAGCAATAGTTGTAGAAGCGACAGTTGGCGAGACGACCCAGACGCAACGTTGGTGATTAAGGTGTTGAGCCGACGACGATGGAGATCATGCTGATGCTTTGGAGATGGAGATAAAAAGCTCAAGATGATGATGTCCATATCATGTCACATATTTTTACTGCATGTGATGTTTACGTTTTATGCATCTTATTTTGCTTATAACGACGATAGAATTATAAGATGATCCCTTCACTAAATTTCAAGATAAAAGTGTTCTCCCCGAGTATGCAACATTGCTAAAGTTCATCGTTTCGAAGCACCTCGTGATGATCGGGTGTGATAGACCCTACGTTCACATACAACGGGTGTAAACCAGATTTACACATGTGGAATACTTGGTTAAACTTGCCGAGCCTAGCATGTACAGACATGGTCTCGGAACACTGGAGACCGAAGGGTCGAACATGAGTCATATAGTAGATATGATCAACATGGAGATGTTCACCATTGATGACTACCCCATGTCACGTGATGATCGGACATGGGTTAGTTGATTTGGATCATGTATCACTTAGACAACTTGAAAGATGTTGATTTAAGTGGGAGTTCATTAGTAATTTAATTATTTGAACTAAAATTTATCATGAACATAGTCCAAATGTCTTTGCAAAATTATATTGTAGATCAATAGCTCACGATGTGGCTCCCCTATTTTTGATACGTTCCTAGAGAAAACTTAGTTGAAAGATGATGGTAGCAATTATGCGGACTAGATTCTTGATGAGGATTATCCTCATTGCTGCACAAAAGAATTATGTCCTTGATGCGCCGCTAGGTGACAGACCTGTTGCAAGAGCTGATGTAAACATTATGAACGTTTGACAAGCTTGATCTGATGACTACTTGATAGTTTAGTGCGCCATGATTTGCGGCTTAGAGTCGGGGCTCCAAAGACGTTTTGAATGCCATGGAACATATGAGATGTTCCAAGAGCTGAAATTGGTATTTCAGGCTCATGTGCGTGTTGAGAGGTATGAGACTTCTGATAAGTACTTTGCCTACAAGATGGAGGAGAATACACTACTGCAGGATGCTGCTAACCGACAGTAAGATCAGAGACCCTTTGATGAAACTATGCGCAATGAATTAATCACAAATGGTGATGTAAAAAAATGTCAAAAAAGATGCAAGACATTTGCGATGAATGACACATCAAACATGGTTCAGATTTTAGTTGCGTGTATGATGAGGGGCATACGGTTGATCCATATGAATTGTGCAATATACGGCATACAATTCCTCTGATGAATCGTTTGCGATGATTGAGGTGAACACAAACGATTCGGCGTAAGAAGATGTGTGTGATACCCGGCAGACGGTTCAGTAATCAGAATTGCGTGCGATCATTATAGACAGCCCATATAGTCTTTTTTGTGAATCGTGCACTTGTCAGGGCACACAATTCAACAAACCAATCTGTGGGCGATAATGTAGAACATCTCTGTCGAATACATATTGCTAACCGTCTACGATGTGATTGACAGGATAAATAGAGATAACAAATTAATACGAGCGAACGGAAATAGAGATATATACAGTCTACTTAATTTAGTCCTTCTTCTTCATGTTGTTATTGTTGGATGGCCCCGCGACATCGTCTTGGCGAGGACGCTTCTTGCTGCTAACCGTTGGCTTTTCATCGCCGCCGCCGTCATCATAGTCGTTGTTGTTGTCGTCCTCCTCCTCCTCGTTCGACCATTCCTCCTCCTCATCATTGTCGTCCTCTTCCTCGTCCTCTGACGGCTCCTCGTCCGTCTGGTTGTCATCTGACGAATCCGGAGGCAGTGTCCCTTCCATGAACCGGATATAATCGAGGTCTAGGCTCGATGCTAGACTCATGCAAGACGAGCGGGATGATTCCGATGTTGACCTATCATCGAGCACCAGACTACTGGTCGAACTATCGTCCTCGCTGTCGCTCGACATGGCTGCAGAGTGTGTGCCAGTGTGTAGCGCGCCTGCCGGGGGCGATGAAGATGGTGGACACTTAAGAGGGGTATGCAAAGAAGAGGAACTGCCAATTGAAGCATTTTTTTGGATTGAAGCGGGGGTTGACATATTATCTGACCGCTGATATAATCAACTGCATTTATTTGTACCCAGTAGCTCCAAATTCCCGGGGTTGTGCATGACTCGTATTGGCTATTTGGCTGGTTTTCTTTTTCAGGACAAAAACAAGGAATGGGTTTTGGGATTATGCACCGGTACCGGTACGAACAGAGTAGGACAGTTGGCAAGCAGTACATTGAGCTCTTCTTATTGATAAATCCAGTAATAATCAAACTAGAAAGGAAAAGAAAAAAGACAAAGAAAAATATCTACACGAATCTTCGCGTAACATCAATGGCATAGGACCTAGATGTGGATTACTTAGAGCACATCTAGATGTGCTTTAGCAACACTGTCAAACAAAACCCCTAATCATCATTGCAAATAGTGCATAGAACATGGATAATGCGGCAACCACAACTACACATGCCAGTTCCTTCTTGTCTCTTGCTTTCATCTGTTGCCTCTGATTGATTCTTTCTTGCGTCATCGTACTGATTGTACATTCTAGGTCAGCTGGTTTCTTCTTCAGCTTTACATTATCTTCTGCGAGTTTGGTGATAACACTCCGAGCCCTGCCTTGCCATTCTTCATCCAGCCAGTTAACAAAGGCACAAGCCTCATATCCCAACCAATGTTAAATAGTATTCAGGATGAGTGGTGGCATTAACTCAAGTAAAATGATGAACTTAGCACTAACCTCTAAGGGGCAACTAAGGAACCGCCTGCCAATGTTGAAACCCTCTGTGCATACATGTCGAGCGGGAGTGTGCCCATGCACACAACTTAGCTTTGGGTACTTCTCGGTGGCGCAAAACTCGGAGTCGAACTCGTGTTGCGGGAGTCTGGAGTCATGCTCCGGATTCGGTGGCAGATCACTTTCCTGGGGGGGGGGGTCATTGAGGACAAATTCTGCAAGGAGCTACTTTGGACATGCTAAAAAAGATCAGGATAGATTGGAACCTAACAGGATGATTCGGATCCGTAGTACACCTGCCTTCTGATGACCTTAGGCACGTGCTCAGCGGTCGACCGCCATCATGGCGGCGATACGAGCAGGAGCAGCCGCACTGAAACCATCAGCACCACTCGTCCGCGTTCCCCCAATGTCAGCTCCACGTGAGGGAATTTGGAGGCTATGTAGGGATTTGGGGGAAATGGGGAAACTGTGGGGATAAGCTAACGGTCGGGAACTACTTATGGCACTATATGTTGGAGTATACGGCACACTATTTATACATGTCGTTTGTGTTAGGTATTACAATGTCACACACGATTTCTGCACCAAACCGTATGTGAAGACAACATAGGTGAGACACGGTTGCCGTTCATAACCGTATGTGATGTACTACCCTGTACATATAATTGAGTTACAATGATACCGTGTAAACAGCCGCTCTGCGGATATCCGTAAAAAAACAGTCGGTCCGCATATAGAGATGGCGGCGGCAGCCTGCGCAACGGCTACCAGAGAAGAGGTCAATCCTCGATCGGTGGGCGGTGGCGGCGTCATAGGAGTTCAATCCTCGGTCTGCAGTGGGAGATAGGAGGAGCTCAACCATTGAGGTCGGCGGTGGCATGATTCGAGCCATCCATCACGGTCGATGGCGGGATAGTGGAGGTCGAACTTCAGGCGGCAGCCGCACTAAGCTTTGCTCCTCGACCCTGCTATCTCGGTGTGCCGCCGCATCGCACTTCTCTATCTATTGGGTGGAGGTTGCCGCGCGGCTAATTAATTAAGGTATTCTTTTTGTGAGTGGCTTAATTAAGGTATTCAATTCCTAAGGGTAGTGTTGTACTAGCACTCTGTGTGTAAATTGACTGGCCATTAATTTTTGTCATTGCACACCTGGATAACAATATGGAGCGCCTCAGTAATTATGAAAATAAAGCCTTGTGATTTATGCATGCATGATTGGGCAGCAGTTAATTCGTGTATTAATTTTGTTGTTTTGTTTCAATTTACCATTCGTGTGGTGCAGATGGAACGATCTCAATGGATGAAGAATCAGAAAACCGCAGATTTTATCAGTGGCATGACAGAGTTCATGAATTTGGCTGAAAGTACAAAGAGGAGAATTGGTGATGCGGAGTACATCATGTGTCCATGTACAGATTGTGCCAATACATAGTCACATGAAGTTGCAGATGTCTAGTGGCACTTAGTCTCTCGGGGATTCATGGATGGATATACACGTCGGACCAGACACGATGAAGAGGAGGTCATGGATGAAGATACCCAGGGCTGCGAGATGCCAAACCCCGATTAGTGTCACATGTATGTTGAATCTAACATCGGGGCAGAGGCGTCAAGCTACCAATGGAACACCAGAAAGCTGAAACACCAACTGGAAAACCAAGACATCGACGCAGATGACGACAATCTTGATATGCCAGATTTTGCTGCTATGATTGCAGATTTCGAGGGCCCGAAAAAGGATATGATTGGGTACAAGGATCTGCCAACCATTGATGCGGACTCCAAGAAAGAATTGTATCCAGGTTGCAAAAAGAAATATTCCAGGTTGAGTGCCACCCTGGCACTTCTCAGATTTAAAGCAGCAAACGGTCTATCAAACAAGGGCTTTTCAAAGAAATTCTTCCGGAAGATAATGTGCACCTATTGTAAAATGTTATGATGCTTACTGAAATGAGATTTTCGATCTACATGCGATGTTGGTGCACACCATTCAAGAGATGTCGGCATTAGGCAACACATCGGGGCAGAAAACAAAGGGAGATGTAGGGTGTGTCACAAGCATGGATAGGATAGCTAGTAGAAGACTTCCCAACTCACGTAAAATTGTGTATTTGCGTCATCGTAGGTTCTTACGAAAAAATCACCCATACCGAAAGATGAAACTGAATTTGATGGTACGGCATAGGTAGGTGTGGGCCCAAGACCCTATGATGGGGAGGTGGTCAAAAACATGGCTCAAAAAATTAATCTCAGCAAGAATCACGCTTTGTCGGTGAAACAAACACCCAAGGGTCAAGTGTTTAAGAAGAAATCGGTGTTCTGGAAATTAACTTACTGGGAGATTCTACGTGTACGTCACTACATCAATGGCATGCACATAGAGAAGAACGTATGTGAAAGCATCCTTGGTACTCTGCTCAAGATTAAAGGTAAAAGAAAGGATGGTGAGGGTTCACGGCTCGATATGCTTGTTGATCAATCAAAATGCAAGAGTGAAGCAGAAGATGATGAAAAATTCATCAAAGCTCGCCAGAGTTACAATTTCAGTACAAAAGAAGCAACACCGTTCTTCACCTATTTGTTGTCAGTTAAGACACCCTCTTCCTACTCCGCAAACATCAGAAGTCTCGTGGATGTGAGCTCAGGTAAAATGAAGTTGGGACACATGAAGTCACATGATTTCCATGTAATGTTGACACAAATCCTCCCGGTGGCCATCAGAAATCTGATGGATAAAGATATAAGGAACACACCCATTGAGCTCTATGATTTCTTCAACCAACTAATGCAGAAATTTGTAGATCCTAAAGAGTTGGATCATATGCAAGATGATATTGCAAGAATATTTTCCAACCTAGAGATGTTTTTCCCACCATCATTCTTTGATGCCATGGTCCATCCCACTGTGCACCTTGTCGACGAGATAAAGTATTGTGGTTTTGTGTTTCTTCGCAACATGTATCCCTTCGAGCGGTTCATGCGAATACTGAAGCGCTTTTGTCGGAACCGAAACCATCTAGAGGCAAGCATCCTACAAGGTTATATCGTGGAGGAGGTGGTTGAGTTTTTCACCGAATACATGAAACAACAACCTATAGGTTTGCCACTCTCTCGCCACGAGGGAAGGATGAAAGGTAAGCCGGTCCTTGCTGGCACGCAAATGGCTGCACCTGAAGAATTGGTAGAGAAAGCCCATTTGACGGTACTGCTTAACAACCCAGTTCTCAGCGCTTATGCTGAAGAACACTTGGCGGAGGTACGCCAAAGCTTCTTACCAATGGATCCTTCATCAGATGTGGAGATGAGGTAGCACACTAAGAACTGCGCCGAATGGCTGAAGAAGCGTTTGTCACAAGGATCCATCGATGACATTGCTACATGGTTGGCACAAAAGCCATCACCTATGGTGTTGATGTACCAAGCATATGACATAAATGGATACACGTTCTACACTGAGGAACGTGATGAGAAGACCTCATATCAGAACAGCTCTGTTCAAATAGAATGCATGACTGTAGATGAAGCTGATAAAAGGGTATACTATGGAACCATCAAAGAGATTTGGGAGCGTCACTATGTGAAAGTTAAGCTGGCATTATTCAGGTGCACATGAATCTCTCTTGGTCAAGTAAAGGTTGATGATTACAGGAAGACCTGTCTTAACAGGACAACAATGGCATATCACGCGGACCCGTTCATTCTTGCCAGGGATGCTACCCAGAGTTTCTTTGTGGAAGACCCTTTGCATAAGAACTGCCATGTAGTGATGCATGGGAAGAGGAGGGTACTGGGTGTCGACGATGTTGCCGATGAGCACGTGATGAATTTGATGAGTTGCCAGCCAAGGGATCACACACCCGTGTAACAGAGAAGCGTAAAATCATCAGAAAACCAAAGTTCATTCGGGGTCAATGTAATGATCCGAGTTCCCCCATGTACATGGAAATTAAGCCGTAAGACTAGTCTTTATGCCTACCCTGCAACTTAATTCATTCAATTTAGAACTGTCGTGTGTATTGAATTTGTGAGTTATGCCCGATTTTCTATTGATGTAAGAACCGTTAATATGTTGACCTGATATGCTGTGAGCTTAGGCAATGAATATGAACTGTTTTTTGTTGTTGTTGTTGTTGTTGTTATTATTATTATTATTATTATTATTATTATTATTATTATTATTATTATTATTATTATTGTTATATCATAGAGGTAGCACACTCAATTGATCTCACTACAGTATGTATGAACAAAAATATGCAATCTAGTTTGTGAATAGCACACGGTTCGTTGATGAAAGCCGTGTGCCGACCAAACCCTGCCCACGATCTGAGCCGTGCTTTCTGATTGACCAGAACCCAAACCCCATAGATCGTACGTCTACACCGTTGGATGCTCCCAGATCGAACGCGATCCTCAACCCTTTCGACAACACATACAATTCCGGTGTAATTTTATTTTCATGGACAAAATGCACGTTAAACTAAAAAATATCTTAAATATAGCTAACAATGCCTGAAATGCGCCAGAAAATAAAACTCATGGTATAATGGTGATTGCGTACTGTGGAAATTTTTATGAGGCCAAACCATGAAGTCACCGGCCACAGGAGTTTGAATTGACACATCTCCTTTTGTAAACCATGATCCTTCATGTGAGATGCTCCGGTTTGGAAGGAGCGATCATCAAAACTTGTGCCAAACTTTACCAATTTTATTCCACGGGGTGATGAGAGCACGCCACGGGCACACATCGACTTTGATGATGTCCGGACTCTATCTGAATTTCCTGTAATTAAAATACCAACTAGGCCTACGCCAGTGGCCGCACCTCGCGGCCGAAATGTTTGAAACTTCTCCCCGTTTCTCGAACAAACGGATGAAAACTCGCAAAGCGACGCACAAATGATCTGTACACCTTCTTTGCTAGGCTGGTCGTAATGGGATATCATAGCTAGTATCATGCATGCCAACTAGGCAATTTTGAGGAGCTGTCATAGAATTAAATGAAGAAAAAGAGGGTTAAGTATCATATCATAAAACCGTATCATAATAAATGCTATGCTACTATATGTCACGCATGACAATAAATAAAGTACTACATGATACTATGCATTAGTGAGATACGTAGCTAGTATATCATAGACTAGCTTGTATCATATATATGCATGATACTAGTATATGATCGATACTACCTCTGTAATGCATGCATAGTATCACAAGTTAGTATTTTAGGTTGCATTATTAATTGCCATGCATGACACAAAGTAGTACAACATTTAATATGATACGATATCATGATATGATACCACACCCTCTCTTTCCTCATTTAACTGTGTGCCACATCATCCAAAAAGTCTAGTTGGCATGCATGATACCGCTTGATACTCCCATTACAACCAGCCATAGTGGGGGTATCATAGCCGGTATCATGCACTCGGGAATAGCAAATATGATGATGTGGCAAAGAAGCAGTAACATAGGTAGATACCGTAATATATATAATATAAATGCTATACTACTTTGTGTCATGCATGGCCATAAATACGATCATCTATGATATATACTACTCTATGATACTATATATGCACTATGAAGGTACGTACGTAGTATCATACACTAGTATCATATGCATGATACAATAGTATATGATACTCCCCACTATACAGGGCTGGCCACAGTGGTGGTATCATAGCCGACGATATCATGCACTCGGAACTAGCAAGTATGCTGATGTGGCAAAGAATTAAATATAGAGAGGGTTAGAGTAACATATAGGTAGATACCGTATCATGCTAAATACGATGCTAATTTGTGTCATGCATGGCAATAAATATGATCTATGATACTATACTCTATGTATTATACTATGTGCACTATAATTAAAGGTACTATCATACACTTGTGTGTGTGTGTATAGGAAAATTGTTTGGGGCATCTAGGTGCCCAGGCACCTAAGCAGCATGCAACTAATGCCCCATGCAATTGATCTCTTTCCAAATATTGGTGCATGATATACCTATCATAAAAAAGCACGCCATTATAATCCATACAATTTATTTCCATATATGATATGACGTCCTAGTTTCCTTTTAAATGTTTATTTATAATATATGCAATACAATACCTTGCATACACTTCTTGCTTTTGGCTTGTATTCTTTGCCGAAATACAATACGCATAAACATATGCTGCACCCAACCTTTTTGGTTATTAAAAAATAAAAAAATACTTTTATGCATTTAGTAAGAATTTGTCCTATGTATCGTATACCTAACACAAAGAATTTATATACATACAATAATACAACTATGACATAAACCTAGAAATGATATACCCATGTATGATAAAACAAAATGATATATACCTAAAAAATATATGTCCCAAACATAACATACCCCACGATGATAATTGATATATGATAATAACCAATATATTTTTAAGTGCGTACTCAAGCCCTCGCAAAAAAATATACACAAAGAAATGCATACCCCGACATGAAAATTTATGTGTACATATCCACACATGTACATACCCCGACGTGAAATTTATATGTACATACACTGTTGGGGATATTACCACTGGGCGTGAACCGGCCTACCTGGGCCGGGTTAACTTCATTAGTAGTATAAAGGTGATCAAGCAGATGAAGGCCCAAGGCCTGTAGTCGGTTTAGAAACTGTAGCCGTAAACCGGCTTGATATGTAAACTTGTATTGTAAGTTAGGAATAGAGAGATACCAACCGGGATACGAGTATGAACCGGTTGGGACTCTATGGACCGATGGGCGTCACCGTGTATATAAGGGGACGACCCGGCGGCGGTTCAGAGACAGACAACAACAACTCGAGGCCTAGGCGAAGCTTGTTTGCTCCCTAGTCATCGAGACCACATCAATTCCATCACAACTAGATGTAGGCTTTTACCTTCATCGAAGGGGCCGAACTAGTATAAACCTTTGTGTCTTTGTGTCCGCTTTAACCCCTTCAAGTTAACCCGTAGCGATGGCGCCACGACTAAGTCCTTTCACAAGGACATCTGCCGTGACAAATCCACGACAGTTGGCGCCCACCATGGGGCAATCGCACGACGGTTTGATCTTGGAGGGCAAGCTCAAAGGACTCGAAGGCTATGCTGTGGGCCGGATGACCAGGAGTCGTCGTGGCAAGATCTACATCGACGATGCAGGATGGGGTCCCGAGGCCGATTCGATCGAGTACGGGTGCGGGTCCCTTTGGTGGCATACACGTATTTATCGGCAAGATTGGTGAGCCTGGGCCTGAGCCGGACATCTGCACCGACCTCGTCGAGACGGCTCAGCGTGCGAGATCTACCCAGGTTAAACCGGTCGTGAAGCGTGCCTTCATGAGAGTCATCCACGGAGGAGAGCATGAGGACGAGTCAAAATACGGTAGCGAGACCGTCGTCTATTCCGGCGACGAGTCTTCAATCGGAGAGACCGAATCATTGTACCAGTTGCAAGACGACCAGATTAGGGGCTGTTCGATGGCGGCGATATTCGGACCCCGGCATCAGATCAACCGGTTGGAATATTCATGGCGGCATGCGAGCAGCGAATCACTCTTCGACCGCGGCAGCAATGCTCTCGGATCGCAGCGGCGGTGGAAGCGAGGGCGAGGAGGCCTTGTCGCCCACCGGTTCAAGTTCTGTCGACTGTTTGACGACTAGCTGCACTTATGGCGAGAGGCCAATCCGGCGGATCAGAGGCCCATGATGCGAGAGATTGCAAAGGTGAGAGAGCAGATCGTCTGAGCCAAAGCCGACTGGCAAAGCAGAGAAGGACAGGATGGCGCAGAGCGGGCCGCTTTGGACGCCAGGCCTACAAGCTCATACTCGACGTAACGCATCACGGGAGGTCTTGAAGCGGAAGCACAGATCACGCCTGCCGTTAGGATTCGACCCTCGAAATCTCTTTCACACTCCGGGAGCTGGAACCAGTAATCCGCCGAGGCCCCTAGAGGTAAACCGGGTCAAGGCACCAGGGCCAGGAGCGACGGTCCAACCCCGCCTGATGGAACCTCCTCGACAGAATATTGTGATTCCTCCGCCGGTTCAGACACCTCCGGGTCATTATTCTAATCCTATGGACAATCTTGTTGCGGCTGCTGCGCGATTAGAAGCTATCCCAGTCGAAGGAGACTCTCCGCAAGCAATAGAGACGCGCCGGGTTAAGGAACTTCTCCGGACTGCTTTGATTCAACAGGAGGCATATTCATATAACCGCGATCGGATTCACTCCACACCTCGTCCAAGCCGGAGCTATAGCAGGTGCCTGGATGAACCGGCTATATCGAGCAATGCGCGAGGCCGTGAAGCGGCCCGTGGCAATAACCCGGCAGATGGTGTCCGCGATGCTCAGGATGTAGTGGACTGGGCCCGGGCACGAAGGGAGGCCAAGTTAGCAGCACAGAACGAGGCGGGTCAGCTTACACCGGTTCGTCCTATCACCTCTGCCGGGCCAGGGGTCGCATCTACTTTGGGAGTACCCTGTTTAGTCCCCGCTTTACGCAATGTACGCCTGCCCAAACATTTCAAGGGTCCGCGCAAGGTGCCAAATTACACCGTTGATTTATCTCCAGAAGCGTGGGTAGAGAGTTATGAGATGGCCATGGAGATGCTGGATGTGGATGAGACCGCGTGTGCAAAGTACTTCACCATGATGCTTGAAGGCACGGCTCGTACTTGGTTGAAGAGCCTGCCGCCTAATTCTATCAGTTCATGGGCCCAGTTGCGGGCCCGGTTTATCCAGAATTTCAAGGATACGTGTAAGCAGCCCAAATCCATAGTAGACCTGGCGGCTTGTGTTCAGGAGGACGGAGAGTAAACAACCCATTGGGTACGCCGCGTTTCGGAAGTCTTGCACTCATCTGACAGGATCAATGCTGACTCTGCGATCTTAACCCTGGAGGGCAACTGCTGGTTTATGCCTTTAAAGTTGAAATTGGGGCGTATGAAGCGGTTCTGTAATGACATGGGAACTCTCATGGCCGCTTTGGTAAAGTATGCTGATTCTGATAGTACCAAGGATCCCGAGACCAGCGATGATGAAGCAGGAAGGGAAAAAGAATAGCAACTCAAGGGCATCGGTACAAACCGGCGGGCCATGGAAGCGGAGGCAAGCGTAAAGGCGGATGGCAGCATGGACTTTGTGGCTAACACTAATCGCGCAGGACAAGGGTCAACGGCGCAGAGGTAAAGCGGCGAATCGTAATGGGGCTCCAAATCCTAACCCGGATCGCTTAAACTATTTGTTGAATCAGCCTTGTCCAAAGCACGGACGAAGGAGGCGCGGTGACCACCTTTGGAAGGATTGTTACATTATGCAGAATTTAAGAACTCTAATGCCTTCGGTATGACCGTGGGTTAGGTCTTGGCTCGGGATCCGGTTTCCATGGGCGGGTCACGATGGAGCTTCGGTTCGAGTTTCAATCAGGCGGTCATAATAATCGAGTAATCAGAGTGGCCAAGGGGTTACAACCAACAGCGAGAGCAGCGATCGGGTTATCGAGCCAGCCAAAGCGGTTGAACAATGGGCGATTACGTTTTCACAACTAGCTTGGATAAGCGACGGAAACTCTACAAGCGGCGGTGAACTCTGTTGAACCGACTGTACCACGTTACTTACGCTGGTCGGAGCGATCTATCGTGTGAGCAGGAGGATCACCCACCCCGGTTGACAATCCGGGCGATTGGCATTAGTGGTATACCCTCGGTGGGAGGTTATAAATTCACCAAGGTGCTCATGGATGGAGGGAGCGAGATTAACATCCTGTATTATGAGACATTCCGCCGCATGGGGCTACTGAGACAAAGATCTCGGACCGTCTAATACGGTGTTCCATGGTGTGGTGCCTGGCAAATCAGCATATCCTGTTGGTAAGATAGCCCTGGAGGTGGCTTTTGGGGACGAGCATGATTCCCGATCCGAGACACTAACCTTTGAGGTGGTGAAAATCTGGAGCCCGTATCACGCCTTGTTTGGGCGGCCGGCTTATGCCAAATTCATGGCACGGCCTTGTTATATCTATTTGCAGCTCAAGATGCCGGGCCACAAGGGGACAATAATGGTTCATGGGAGCTGCAAGATTGCTTTGGAATGTGAGGAAGGTGATGCGGCCCATGCAGAGTCGGTTTGTGCCATGGAGGAGTTGAAATATTATAGGGACAATGTTGATCCGGCGGACATGACCCCTTTGAAGAAGCCCACTACAGAGCATGATTCAGATCTGAAGTTCAAATCGTGGTGAGACCAAGCTTGTTGACTTCGTTCGGCGATTCGTCCAAGCATTCCCATCGCTGCCAATTTGGACCCTAAATAGGAAAGCGCTCATCGAGTTCATCCGTGAGAATCGGGACATTTTGCATGGAAGCCTTCGACATGCTGTGTATCGAGAGAACTCGCTGAGCACACTCTTAATGTTGATCCCAAGTATAAACCGGTAAAGCAGTTTCTCCGCCGGTTTAACGAAGAAAGGCGCAAAGCCATTGGAGAGGAAGTGGCCAGGCTCTTAGCGGCTGGCTTTATCATTGAGGTGTTCCATACAGAGTGGCTTGCTAATCCGGTGCTGGTCCTTAAGAAAAACGACACTTGGCGTATGTGTGTGGATTACACGGATCTTAACAAGGCTTGTCTAGCGGATCCTTTTGCCCTCCCCCGCATCGACAAGATTATTGATGCCACGGCGGGTTGTGAGCGTTTGAGTTTTTTGGATGCATACTCTGGGTATCATCAGATCAAAATGGCGGTTAAGGACCAGGAGAAGACGACGTTTATTACTCCCTTTGGAGCCTTTTGCTATGTATCTATGCCTTTTGGGCTCAAGAGCGCCCAAGCCACTTATCAATGGTGTGTACAGACTTGCCCGCATAAACAGATCGGCCGTAATGTGCACACCTATGTGGATGATATTGTCGTCAAGTCAAGGCAGAAGGAGACGCTGGTTGATGATTTGCGGGAAACCTTTGACAACTTGCGGGTTTACAAGATGATGCTTAACCCGGCCAAATGTGTTTTCGGTGTTCCGGCAGGCAAATTAATGGGTTTTCTTGTGTCCAACAGAGGAATTGAGGCTAATCCGGAGAAGATTACGGCTATCACCTCCCTGGCTAAACCGAAGTGTATCAACGATGTTCAACGTTTGGCAGGTTGGATTGCCGCACTGAGCCGGTTTATCAGCCGCCTCGGAGAGAAAGCCATCCCTTTATACCAGATGTTGAGAAAGATAGATCAGTTCATCTGGAGTCCGGCTGCTGATGAAGCGTTAGAGGTCTTAAAGCGGCAGTTAGCCAATCCGCCCGTCCTCGCAGCTCCAGTCGACAAGGAGCCGTTACTACTATACGTAGCGGCCAATGCTCGTGCAGTTAGCGTGGCTATTGTGGTAGAGCGCAAGGAGGCAGGCAAGGAGTATCCGGTTCAGCGGCCGGTTTATTATACCAGTGAGGTGCTCATTGAATCCAAGCAAAGGTATCCGCATTGGCAGAAGCTGGTATATGGAGTTTTTATGGCAAGCCAGAAGTTGAAGCAGTATTTCCAAGGGCACCCCATCACAGTGGTCAGTTCAGCTCCCTTGGGCGATATCATACAGTACCGAGAGGCGACTGGCCGGATTGCCAAGTGGGCTATAGAACTTGGGCCGCACGGATTGAAATACATACCTCGGACGGCGGTGAAGTCTCAAGCACTTGTGGATTTCATCAATGATTGGACTGAGTTGCAAGCACCAGAGGAGATGCCGGATCACACATATTGGACTATCCATTTTGATGGATCCAGGCAATTGGAGGGCTCGGGGGCTGGAGTCGTATTAACTTCCCCACGAGGTGATAAGTTTTGTTATGTTCTCCGCTTAATGTTCCCTTGTACTAATAATGCAGCTGAGTATGAAGCCTTGCTCCATGGTCTCCGGATGGCTAAGGAGATGAACCTAAGTCGGGTTAAGTGCTTCGGTGACTCGGACCTCGTGGCTCAACAAGTGTCTGGCACTTGGGATTCTAAAGACCCACTTATGGCTGCATATCGTCGTGAGGTGGATAATATTGCGGGTCACTTCAAGGGTTATCAGGTGGATCACGTGGACCGTCGAAAGAATGAAGCGGCGGACGCTTTAAGCCGGTTGGGCTCTCAGCGTAAACCGGTCCCGCCTAATGTCTTTCTTGATGTGTTGCACAACCCGTCAGTCAAGCTCCCGGGTGAAGCGGATTTGGCTATTCCTGATCCGGAGGCTTAGTTGGTGGCAGCCCTGCATATTATACCGGATTGGACAATTCCTTATCTTGCATACATGAACCGGGGAGAGTTGCCAGAGGATGAAACTCTAGCCAGGCAGATTGTCCGGCGGTCCAAGTCTATGACCATTGTCAATGGCGAATTGCATCATTGCAGTGTATCAGGGGCGTTTCAACGCTGCGTCTCTCCTGAGGAAGGCCGTGAAATCTTACGTGAAATCCATGAAGGGGATTGTGGTCACCATGCCGGTTCAAAGTCTCTGGTGGCAAAGGCGTTTCGTCACGGGTTTTACTGGTTGACAGCTCACGCTGATGCGGAGGACTTGGTTAAACGGTGTGATGGCTGTCAGAAATTTTCAAGGCGTGCTCATGTACCGGCTCAAGAATTGAGGATGATTCCAATTACTTGGCCATTTGCAACATGGGGGCTGGATATGGTCGGACCTTTTAAAAGATCCAAGGATAAGAAAACCCACCTTTTGGTGGCAGTTGACAAGTTTACCAAGTGGGTTGAAGCGAACTGTCGGCAAGTGTGATGCAGCTACTGGCGGTGCGATTCATTAAAAGGTGATCTTCGGTTTGGCTTTCCACAGTATATTAATCGACAATGGTACCAATTTATCCAAGGGGCTATGAAGGAATTTCGTGAACGTGAACACATCCGACTTGACGTATCATCGCTGGCTCACCCCGGTCCAATGGGCAGGCAGAACGGGCTAATCAAGAGATCTTGCGAGGCATCAAACCCCGGCTTATGGTTCCATTGCAAAGAACACCGGGATGTTGGGTTGAAGAGCTACCATCTGTGCTATGGAGTATCAATACTACGCCCAACCGATCTACAGGATACATGCCGTTTTTCATGGTCTACGGAGCGGAGGCGGTTCTCCCTAGTGATATCCGGCACGATTCGCCTCGTGTGGCGGCTTATGTTGAAGCAGATAATGAGACAACACGGCAAGATGCTTTGGACCTATTAGATGAGGAGCGTGACATAGCGGCTGCCCGCTCGGCGATTTATCGACAAGATCTTTGTCGCTACCACAGTCGCCGGGTCAGAACCAGAGTTTTTCAAGAAGGAGATTTGGTGCTTCGGCTCATCCAAGACTAGACGGATATGCACAAGCTATCCCCACCTTGGGAGGGACCTTTCGTGGTCAGCAAGAATCTGCACAATGGGTCGTAATATCTGATTGATATTCGAGAGCATAAAGACTCACGCACATTAGAGGAGGAGACCAACAGGCCGTGGAACATAGCTCATCTTTGGCCTTACTACACCTGAGCTATTGGCTCTATCTATGTACATATTATGACAGTGTATATATTATCTTTGATATAATAAAACCGGAGCCTCAGCTAAAGCGGGGTCTCTGTCCTTTCATATCATGTGTGGTTACATGGAGTGGTTCTGTTTTAAAAGCGGCCTCTGGTTTACCCCTTGAAATTTGCTTTTAAAAAAAAGCTTTGTGATATCACTTGGGGCCTTGGTCATGTCCGAACCAATGCGACACCTTTTGATAGGCGAAAGCCACCAGATCACTTGGGGACATGGTCAAGTCTGAACCGATCCGCCTCTTGATCGGCCTAAGGCCACAAAATCACTTGGGGCTTGGTGAACCCGAACCATTGCCACGCCTTTTGATCGGCATATATGCCACGGTTTCATTTGGGGACCTGGCTGACTTGAACCATTGTCACTCCTATTGGGGGCTTGGTCCTGTCCGACCATGGTAACACCATCTGATCAGCTCAGTAAAGCATGTTTTTTGCAAACGGTTGTTATCATTGCCTTTGCTTCCATATTTCTTTTATGACTATTCCTTAATTTTTGTTGTGTTTTCCTTTAAACCCAACAACACTTTTTTACCGGTTCAACTGACGGATTCGGTTCATTTTTAATCCGGAGAAATATGCCCGGTTTACCTTTCCTGTTAACATCATGGAGTAACAGGGGGGCTCATAATGACCCAGCACGGTTTACATGGGAGCTGTTTTCTCCCCTTTGACGGTAATGGTTTATAAAACCTTCGCTTCAAGCCTGGCTAAGCCAAATTCATGCCCAGCGATGGCAGGTATTTTGTATCGCCTATTTGGTTATATGTCTTAAATACATTAATGATATATATATCAAGGTCATAAACCGGCTGGCGGTATAACCGCCACCGCAGTTCAAGATTTTCTGATTGCAGGAAATATAAATTGAGGATTCAAGCAAAAGCATCAGTACTTATGCACGAAGGCATATTTAAAGCGGAAGTATTGGCTATCCTATTAGAAGGCAACGCGGTGCCCAAATAAGATCATTGTTCTTCTGGCGGATCATAATAAAGTAGCTATTTAAACCGGCTTCCGGTTTAAGCCTGCTCATATTCCCGCGCCGCTTCAGCTTCCTCATCTCTATCCATTGGCTGGAAATCAACAGTGGTCCAGTTGATTCCCATTAAAGCTTGAAAGACAGCCTCTTCATGGATCAGAGAAGACGGTTCAATATCAGGAGCGTAAGTATGCTTATAGTTTGGAGGAATCAGATTCTCCGCTTCAAGAGTTGGTGCACCCACACGTTTGTTCTGATCATTATACTGAGCTTGATAATGTGACAAGTCTGCTTCTTCAGCCAATTGACAAGCCAGAGGGCGCACTGCACGGTTTATCGCCCTCAGGTCATCCTCATTGAACTCTGAGCCATCTTCCCTTAAACTGGGATAGCCTTGAGCTGCTTCAACAGGATCGAAATCCGGCACCCATGCTTTTGCCCGGATCAAGGCATTAATTGCTTCGGTTCGAGCAACAGATTTCTTCAGTTCTTCAATCCGGGCAGGAAGCATTGACAACCTCTTTAGAGTATCTTGGATTAAAGTGGGTGCCGGATTGTTATGAGATGCAGTGGTGATGATCCACTGCGCTCCGGTATATAGCTGTTCAATTAAGGTGTAGGTAGCCTTCAGCTTCTTCCGAACATCTGACCCTAAGTGACCAATGCGTGTACCTGCACCAAGCCAGGAACGATCACAAACCGGATCTATTATAAGCAAGCCAGAGTTGTCAAAGAAATAAAAAGGAGCTTACCAAAGATAGCAACGGTCATGGAATGTACTTGCCGCTTTACGGCGGTCAGCTCATCTACCACCGGTTTAAGGGCAGCTTCAGCGTTTTCAGCTCTTTTTATTAAAGCGGCCTTCTCAGTGGCCCAATCAGCCCGCTCCTTCTTGAAGCCCTCCTTCAGCTGTTCTGTGATGCTCAAAGCGTTGGTTAATTCTTCCCTTGCCTTGTCAGTTTCAGCTTGTTGGGTCTTCAAAGTTTCCTGCAGATCAGTAATCCGGTCCTCTTTGATCCTCACTTCAGCCTGCATAAAGACAGTACTTGGCTTTAAACAAACGGTACAAGAATTTGAAGTACCAACCACATAACAAGTTATACGCTTGATACTTGGGGGCTAATGCACCTTCAATTTTCATCTATTACTAAATCGCAAAGTCCCAAGCTCAATACAGGTATTCAACTTGGCACTTGGGGGCTAATGGCTATTTGTTTAGTTATGTTCTGATGTTAGAATCTTTATTTGAGTCCCGGTTTAACTATACTAAGTTGAACCGGCCCTTGGGGGCTACATTGATGGATTTCAAAGTATTGAGGATTATATTCAAGTCCCGGTTTGAAGAAGATTACAAACTGGCCCTTGGAGGCTAGGAGGATTAATACAGTGGCAGTAATTAAAGAAAGAAGAAGCACAAGGAAGTTACCTCAAATTTATCCCTCATCATCTTTACCAGACCAGCTTCACAGTCACGACTAGTATATAGCCGGTTCAAGTAACCAGAATGAAGATCCTGGGCACTCAGAGCAGCATATGTTTCCAGATTAACATCCCATTTGCCTTTGTTCATGGCAGAAGAGTCTTCTTTCACAGTATGCTTAGTTAAAGCGACAGGATTCCTTGTTTCAAAGCGGCCTATGCCGATAATTACAACGTCATCATCCTTGGACTCACCGGTTTGCATTTGTGCTGTCGGTTTATCGGTAGGTTTTGAAGGACTGTGGGATTTTTCAATCCGGACGGAGTTGGCAGGCTGGTCAACATGGACTGAAGTATTGATAGGCCTTTTCTCAGGAATAGCATCATCTTGCAAAGGAGGATCATTGGGAATATCCTCATAAACGAACGCTTCAACATCTGGTGCTTTGTCCTGTTCATGGGCGACATCTTCCTCGGCCGCTTTATCCAGACAGGCTTTCTTGCTCGGTTTGGGTTTAGCCCTGAAAGAGAAACAAGGAGTCAAGGAACAACATAAGTTATAACACAGTATACCAGAAGCATATGTTCAGCTTAGTTTACCCAAGAACCGTTTTCAGTGGTGGCAGCTGAGTGGCCAATGATTCACCAGAGGATGAATGAGAAGTAACCTGATAATCGGAGTCGGGCGGATTAAGAGGTTGACGGATGAAACCCGCTTTAGGATAAAAATTAATAGAAAGGTCGGAGACCTCTGAGCGGCGTTTTCGAACCGGACTGTTTGGCAAACCGGCGGAGGTAACTACGGCATTGTGGCCGGTTGTGCGGCGAGCTTCATGTTCTTTGAGTCTTCATAAGAAATTTGGGATCCAAGTAAGCAAGAGGATGAGAAAATTTAACTTTCCGGTTTGCTGGCGAAATTTTTGCAAAGGCAAAGGATCTGAATCGGAAGAGAATAGTTACCTCGGCGACATCAAGCATTATCGCTTTGGGCGTCGTCCTGACAAGTATCATCTTCAATAAGGCGTGTAAAAAGTAAGCCTAGTGAATCAAGTTCTACCTCAAGGTCCGTGTTACCCACATCATCATCAACAGCCGGATCAGATGAAGCGGTGGTTTTCCTTTTGTGAGCCGGCTTCTTGATAACCTTGGTCTTTGGCCGGGTTGACCGTTCTGCTTTCTCCGGTTTGTCTTGCGGAAGCTTCTTGCTCCAAAACAGATTATCACCCTGGTTAAGCAGCAATTGATGTCAGACAGAGATAGCAATAACAGGTTCAGTAAAAAGTACAATCAAAATCTTACATCTGGCGGTTTGTTGGTAGCACAGAAAGGGAGCAGGCCGGTTTGAGCGCAAAGGTGTTCCGGTTCGTTCAACATTTTCTTCACAGGATCTGTGACTTCATCATCTGAGAGCTGGATTTTGGTGTGTCGGAGCGGGTCATCGATGCTACCAGTATACTTGCACATTAAACCGGAGCACCGGCTGAGAGGCAGTATGCTCCATGATATCCAACGACGTGCGAGATCTACTCCTGTTAAACCGTTAGCCATGAAGGCTCGAAGCTTGGACAGTTGCAGAGCGTATTTACTCCTCTCCTTGGCACTTAACCTTTGTGGGAAGGGGTGTGTATTGCTGAGCCGCTCCGGACAAAAGCCAGGCAAAGGATTTTCATCGTCAGGGGAGGTATCTTTGCAGTAGAACCATGTGGCATTCCACTCCTTGGGGTGACTGTGTAGTCTGGCATGGGGATAAGTGATCTCTTTTCTTTTCTGAATTGCCATACTGCCCAATTCGGTATTGGGTCCATCAGTGAATTCTGTGCGGCCGTTTAAGTGGAAGCAATCTCTAAACAATTCAACTGAAGGCTCCTCTTGAAGGTATACCTCACAGAGCACTTGGAAGTGACATAGGTTGGTAACAGAATTGGGGCCAGTATCTTGCGGGCGGAGCTGAAAATTGGCTAGCACATCCCGGTAAAATTTAGAACCGGGCGGCTTGAAGCCCCGGGCTAAATGATCTGCAAAGATCACAACCTCTCCCTCTTGAGGTGTGGGAGGACATTCATCACCAGGAACCCTCCAGTGGATAGTATCTTTGCTGTCTAAAGCGCCGATCAAGACTAAATCATCCAGCTGAGTTTCTATGACGCGAGAAGGAACCCAGTTGCATTCATATACATGTTGGTGAGATCTACAAGAAATAGGTGATTCTGGTTCAAGAATATGTTGGATAAACGAAGGTGCTGGTATGAACAATGCTAAACCGGAGGCAGTATATTTAAATCGGATTTCTACGAGGTGGCATCATATGGATAAAGAATTCTGGCGGTTCAACAAGGGGACTAATGGTGTATACCGGTTTACTAACTTTTTCTATATTAAGTTAAACCGCCTGATCTAAACATTGAAGGTAATTGCGGATGGCTAAGTATGCAGAAACAGGTTTCACAAAGTCTTATTGCAGCAATGGATCTGAAGCAAGTTCAGAAAAACAGAAAATATTCAAAAGGGTAAAGCAGAACGGAAGTAAATCAATGGGCAGGTATGTGGATGAGATCTATAAACTTGAGTGTGAAACTACAGGCGGATGCTAAAAAGCTACTGCTAGTCAGAGCAGGGTTTCACGGATCTATCCAGGAGTCTGGGTACGAGCATGAACAAGTCATGAACACGGCAAGAACACGAACCCTAGAACAGATCTATATTAAGAAGAACAGAAGGCTTACCAGAATCGAGGAAGACGCGGAAGGCTACCACAGTGCTCTGGTGCGTTCAGTTGATCTGCGCCCAAGGCGGTGCAGAGGTCAACGACGGCGGCGGAGCTCGAGGCGGCGACGCGAGGAAGACGAAGAGAAAGAGATGAAGGGGAGAAAGGAAATGACCCTTCGGTCCTATTTATAAGGCGGGGCGTGTGTCGGTAGCGAATCCGAGAGCCAAAATTTGAAATGGAGCTGCTGCTTTGGGCATTGCAGATCTATTAATAAGAGAAGCGTCATAAGCTGTTAAACCGTGATGACATCATGTCGGTTCTGACAACGAGAGATGATGACGACATGGCGGTTTACCAATTACCGAAGATGTTGAAGACAAAGATTTTATGAAGGATTGACATGAACCAGTTCAAATCAATGGGCCTAATGTTGGGGATATTACCACTGGGCGTGAACCGGCCTACCTGGGCCGGGTTAACTTCATTAGTAGTATAAAGGTGATCAAGCAGATGAAGGCCCAAGGCCTGTAGTTAGTTTAGAAACTGTAGCCGTAAACCGCTTGATATGTAAACTTGTATTGTAAGTTAGGAATAGAGATACCAACGGGATACAGTATGAACGGTTGGGACTCTATGGACCGATGGGCGTCACCCGTGTATATAAGGGGCGACGGCGGCGGGTTCTAGAGACAGACAACAACAACTCGAGGCCTAGGCGAAGCTTGTTTGCTCCCTAGTCATCGAGACCACATCAATTCCATCACAACTAGACGTAGGCTTTTACCTTCATCGAAGGGGCCGAACTAGTATAAACCTTTGTGTCTTTGTGTCCGCTTTATCCCCTTCAAGTTAACCCGTAGCGATGGCTCCACGACTAAGTCCTTTTACAAGGACATCTGCCGTGACAAATCCACGACATACACTGACTTGAAATTTATGTGTACATACTCATAACTGTACATACCCTGACTTAAAAATTATGTGTACATATTCGTAAATATACATACATGACGTGAAATTTATGTGAACATACTCATAAATATACTTACTTCGATGTGAAATTTATATGCACATACACATAAATGTACATACCCAACATAAAATTTATGCGTACATACCCCGACGTGATTTTTCTCTTTATATATCCATAAAGATGTACATACCCCAACGTTAAATTTATGTATACATGCACGGATGTACATTTATGTGTACATACTCGGATGTGAAATATATGTGTATATACCCGAATGTAAAATTTGAAAGATTTAATCCATTTATGACTATCCATTAATTTAAACATAAATGGTTGTCATGCATGCATGCGCGGTTACCATACTTATTAATTTCTGCCATATATAATCACATTAATGATTTACCATATCAAGACAAACGCCATGCATCAACTCATTATCTAACGGCTAGGAGGTAAGGTGCCCAGGCACCTAGGTGTCTAGGGAAATCCATCCTACCACCCACTGGTAGTTACCCCATATGTCTCATATACTACCATGTGGTACTATATATATATACTATTTTATTATTTTAAATATGTTCATATACTATATCTAAGATATTTCAAAACAAGTTACATGAAAAAATTGCATATGAACCCATATTTTTGTTATATTTATGAAATACGTACATATTTGTACATAAAAAAAAAATACTCAAAACATGATATATACTACCTAAAAATTAGTATATATATACTATCTAATCATTGTTATATAATACATACTACACGTACATACTCTCGATTTCGACAGATACTACATACAACATACAAAACACAAGTGGTGGTAACTACCACTACTTGTAGTAAACATTTGTCCTATATATAGTGTTACTATTCATCACCTAGGGTCCAAAATACGTTATTCTTCATCCGAGGTAATCTTACGATCATTTCATAAATAAATTATGTTACAAATACAAATAGTTACAGTCATATTGATTCACTGCGTAAAATTTGGCATAAAAAATGTCGGAAGACCAAAAAAATTACATTTTATGTACGTTTTACACTATGTTTTTACATTTGAAATTTGCGTACCATAAAATATTTTTTACGGCCATTATATATTTTCTTACGTTCTCTTTTTATGTCTGAAATAAGACAAAATTTACGGAACATAAAATTACAGTGCATTCTCTACTACCTAAAAGAACCGTAAGGTTCCGTATCCCCTCTTACGTCCCACACCTTCGTCCATCCCTTCCCATTCGCTATCCCACACCCCTCGACCAGATTTCCTTTCGGTATATGTTTGGCAAAACAATCAATTTTTTTATGGTAATCAATCTCAATTTACGGCAATTATGGACGCTAATATCTCCTGTACCCTGCGCCCTTGGACACCAGCGGCAATTTCACATTTGATGGGAGAGCTGGAGACGGAGCATCTCCAGAGCACCGCTCAGATCGACAATGAGTACACCGAAGAAACCCTATTCTTCTGTGGCGGCCTGAGAGATCAAGTGGCGAGCATCGACGGGCGGCGGAAGCGAGGTACCAGATTCCTCTCTCTTCTAAGCCTGCATCATTTTTCTCCTTGATCTCCTGGAACGGCGCGCGGCAGCGGCGACATACCAACGCGGCGCGGCTGATCGAGGGAGCAGGGGGAGACAGACTTGAGGGGTGCAGGGACTGAGAACGAAATCAATATCGTCAAGTATCTCCGCTTCTTGACCCGCCATGCCGCCGTGCCCGTCTTCAGTGGACCACCTCCACGTCGCGCCAATCTGCGATGCCGCGGCCTCCGCTTATTTCTTTGTCTCAGTCCTCTGGTCTTCAGCTCCGAGTCCCAGGTCCAAAGCAAGCAGGGTCCAGGGGGAGAAAATCGATGGAGGGCCAGGTGGACCACACCTCCGCCACCAGCGGCGATGCCTTCCCGTTCCTCTACCGCCTCATGGTCGAGTCCTCTCTGGCTCTCCCCAACCATCGAGCTCGCCGCTCCAGCGGCGTTAGCAGGATGGTGTACAGGTGCTTCACAAACATGTGGCTATCTAGGCTCCGGATGTGGTCAACGCCGATGAGGACTCAAACAGTCCGTTGAGTCGCAGTGCCGCTGTACCGCACCAGGTATAGCTACTCTCCCTCTTCAGTCAACAGCAAGACCATTCGGTTCATGGAGGTTGCAACTCACAAGGATTTGTGGGTTTGGAAAATAATTCTGTAGCCGGCTATGTTCTCCATTAATTCTCATCCTTGTCGTCAAAATTGCGCCTGCCATGTTCTCCTTTAACGCATGGAGAAGCTGAGCCCCCAGGCCGGCCGAGGGAAGCCCTCCTGCGCATGCTGCTTTCCTATGTGGCCTACTGTATGCCTGTATCAGCTTATTGCAGCTACTAATTAATCACAATCACATGTGCAGATCGATCAACAATAATAAAAACTAACCGATTAACATGCTTAAGATCAAGACCATTTAACTGTTTTTTAGAAAAAATGATTAAACAAACCCTGCAAAAAATTGATTTAAACAAGTACATAGACAAACAGATTAATTGTTTATTTTTAGCTGAGGAGTTTTGTGAGTGGAAAGGATCCATGAGGGCCATGACATAACGAGCTACGAGGTTTAGGGGATTGAAGTACTTGTAGATGTGAGGGGAGGATGGAGCTGTGTGAGATGGGGTGCCGGGACATTACCGTGAAGGATAATATTGTGTACTGACCAGACAATAAACTGGTAGATGATCAGGGAAAAAGAATGGAGTCGTCGTCGGAAGAAGACCCAAGACCCAGGGTGCTTTGTGATTCATGTTGACATGTAGTACTCCTTTGACAGCGTAAAAAACGAGGCCTCATCGATTTTTTCCCCGGTTTTGTTGAGGTGATGGCACCAGTATTTACCAAGGATGTATGGAGATGTGTTGCCATATCATCCAGTACATAAATTGAATGAGTCGGTTTTCTGGGTCCATTTCCTGGTACATGAGAATTTAGACTGCCTCTTTTCTTGTCTGTAGGCTGATACTTCTTCATGCAGCTAGGCTCTGCTCCCAACATTTGCACTCACATGTGATTTTGTTTTTTGTGTCTGCGCACAAATTTTGTCCAGGAAATTTTGTCCTAGGGTCCTTGATATAGATACATAAAAGGAAGCAGAGAAGATAAATGGTTTTACCTGTTGCTGGCATCAGAGGAGCAGCTACAAACGGCGACCATATGGATTTCGTATTGACGACTAAAAGCACACAGCTAATTGATCTAAGATACTTTCACCTGTTCTCTAATTTACTTGCAGTATGAAATTCTTCACCAATTTTCTCTTTCTCAAGATAAGCTTCTCCATCACATTATTTTCTTGTTCTTAATACTCAATATGATTTTGAAAAAGGGACTCAATGGAGCAAATGGAAGAAACAAAGGAGCCATAACGAGATGTTGAGAACAAGACATAATCTTCGGATTAACTAATATTTGAAAATCAGCATGCTTTTGATGATTGCCATGGATAAAACAAGTATGTATTTCTTTTGATTATTGATATAGCACAACTTAGTCGAGTGGACCGAACAACATTGGATTCAGGAGGTCATTTAATAGGAAAATTTGCACTACAAGTTTCTTCACCATTGAGCACAATTCATTACTTTCTATAGCCTGTGGACTTTATAGATGTTGGTTCATCATGCATGCACCTCTACAAATAAGAATTACAAGATGGTATGCTTGTTCTATTCTACATGATTGGTTGTGTGTAAGATTTATGGTGGAGTAAAGATGATTGAAGTTTAGTAGCAGTTCCCAATAGATCATTTTCTACAACAATACGTATTTCTTTTGCAATCCATACAAATAATGTTCATGTAAATAAGTATGTATTTGAGGCAGTTGTAACTTGCATTCTGCATTTCAACGGGTTAGGGCTGTTACATTATTCCATTCAAGTTATTTCCAGAGTGATTTTCTTGCAACGATCATAATTTTACGTCAGTTTACATCATTGGTTTTGAGTAAATTACATTTTGTGTTCTTTCCTGGGGGTGTCAGATGCGCTATTGACAGCACTAGCATGTTTGGGTGAGAGAGACAGAGATAGTGGGTGGACGAAGAAGAGTCACTTATAAACTTAAAAAAAAGACTACTATGTTTTTCTGAAAAGCTTGACGTACGCATGCAGACTATGCTTGCAAAATTAGTGTGGAAGCACCAAAATAGTTACACAATCGCATTAGCATGGGCAGGTAAATCAGAAGGTAATGTATGCATGGGGAATACTTATATCCCGTTGCAACGCACGGGCATTGACCTAGTCATGTTAAAATAGAGGGGGGGGGTGAAGAATAACTAATCCTCACCCAGGATGACGAATAGCGCGACCCTATATATATATATGCATGATACTAGTATATGACACTCTCCACTATGAGTAGCCTAAGTATAGCATAATTAAAACACCTACATAGCAAGGTAAGTGCAAAGAATGACTTGAACATAGCGGACGACCTGAAATGGGCCGGAAAATCAAACCAAGGGTATATCCGCGATTGTTTACCATGATTTTTTTAGGCGGAACGATGTAGCTAGTAACTGACGATTTGTAATCCGAAGTGCCGCGTCTCCTTTTGGAAACTATGAGCCTTCTTGTGAGATGCTCCGGTATGGAAGGTGCGTGCACCAAAACTTGTGCCAAACTTTACCAATTTTTTCCTTATGATCATGAGAGCGCGCTAAAATGGCACAATGATTTTCGTTATTTTCCATACTCTATATGCATTTCCCGAAATTAAAATACCAACAAGGCCTACGCCTCTGGCCGCACCCTGCGACCGAATTGTTTGAAGTTTTTTCCCGTTTCTCGCACAATGAATGAAAACTCGCAAAGCGACACGCAAATGATCTTGCTAACACGCACGTGTAATTGCGAATATATATATATATATATATATATATATATATATATATATATATATATATATATATATATATATATATATATATATGCAAATGAGATCTCTTTTTTTGCATATTCAAAGTTTGAGATTTCTAGCGAGGCCTGCCGCCTGGTAAAATGTACCAGAAAATCGAACCATAGGGTACAATCATGGTTTCTTACCGTGGAAAACAAATTGGAGGCGAAACGATGAACTCATGGTTTCAATCAAACAAAAATATGTTGTTAGTTAATGTAAATGTTTTCAAATAGCACACGGTTCACTCACCAAAGCCGTGCGTCCACTAAACCATGGCCGATGCCCCCCTCTGCCACGCGCGTGATCTGAGTCGTGCCTTCAACCCCACGGATCATACATCTACACCGTTGGATTCTCCTTGATCGAACGGCGATCCTCATCCCTTTCGACAGCACATGCAGTTCCGGTTGTGAGTTTATTTATATCCACAAATTGCATGTTGAATTCAAAAAATGTCTTAAATATAGCAAACAATACATGAAATGCGTTAGAAAATCAAACCCGTGGTATAATGGTGAATGCGCACCGTGGAACTTTTTATGAGGCAAAACGATGAAGTCACCGACCACTGGTGTTTGAATTGACATGTCTCCTTTTGGAAACAATGGTCCTTCATGTGAGATGATCCGGTTTGGAAGGAGCGATCATCAAAACCTGTGCCAAACTCTACCAAAAAAATCCCCGGGGTCGTGAGAGCACGCCACGGGCACACACCGATTTTGATGAAGTTTGGACTCCATCTGAATTCCCAGTAATTAAAATACCAACTAGGCCTAGGCCGGTGCCCGTACCTCGTGGACGAAATGTTTGAAACTTCTCCCCATTTCTCAGACAATGGATGAAAACTCGCAAAGCGACACACAAATGATCTTCCTAGCTAGCTAGCATCCACGTGTAGTTGCGACTATAGCAAACCACTCAAATATAGCAAACGATACCTCAAATGCACGAGAAAATCGAACCATAGGGTACAATGGTGATTTCTTACCGTGGAAAACAATTTGGAGGCAAAACGACGAACTCTTGTTTTCATTCAAATGAAAATATGCTATTAGTTCATGTAAATGTTTTCAAATTGCACATGGTTCACTCACGAAAGCTGTGTGCCTACCAAACCGTGGCCGGTGCCCCCCCTTTGCTGCGCGCGCGATTTGAGTCGTGTGTTCTGATTGGCCGGAAACCAAACCCCAAAAATTGTACATTTGCACCGTTGGATGCTCCCAGATCGAACGGCAATCCTCATCCCTTTCGACAGGAAATGCAGTCCGGCTAGGAATTGATTTATATGCCAAAATGCATTGTAAATGCCAAAAAATGTCTTACATATAGCACACGAGACCTGAAATGCGCCAGCCAATTAAACCCGTGGTATAATGGTGATTGCTTAACGTGGGAAAAATTTAGAGGCGAACGATGAACTCACGTCTTCATTTCAAAATTAGTACGTCTACATTTCAAACGAAATTATTCTCTTTGTGCACACGAGCGCTTAGAGGCAACCGTTTGCATAGGTCTTTCCGCGCGGCGATCGGGGATATTTTCCACCCTTTTCACATAGGCCGCCAACACCCCCCCCCACCCAACCGCATTTCACTCAACTAGTCCACCCAATCTCCATCGACAGCCCCCCCAGATCCACAGCAGAACCCTCTCCGGCGGCGGCATGCTCACCCCGGCTGTGTGCCCGCTCTTCGGCATCAAGCCAACCTCCACCGCCGTTCCCAACATGCGGCTACCCGCGCCTCGCCGTCTTGGTTTGCTCGCCAGCCACCCTCGAGCAAATCGATGCTGTAACCCTCGCCTCTACTGTGGTCTGGCCGGGTTTGCATTAAGAAGCCTGTTAGTTACTGCTCTCCATCACTGTGAGGCATATTTCCTCGCAATCCCTCTTCCTATTTCGTTCCATATGTTCCCAAATTGGCTATAAAATAACGGAGAGCGTATATATGTTCATTATCTACCTTCCTAACTAGTACATATAAGTTGTGTTTGTTCCAATAAGTTACTGCCAATTTACAGGCGCCCGAGTCACACAAATTTTAAAAATTAGTTGTACCTTTTCTAAATTATTGCATGACATGTTTAGAAAGCTTGATACCAAGTTGTTAGTTTTATGCTTACCCTCCTTTCCTGAGTTTTGCATGTTTTCTTTGCAGATGCTGATTAGCAGCAACAACACTCATGCTTCAGGTGATGTATCTTCATCTGATTTGGACAACCCTAGGTCTTCAGCAGAAGGTGAAGGATCAAGCAATCTTGAACAGGATAGAGCTGCAGACATTACCCTTTCGGTCAGGACACAGAGGAATGCTCTAAGGAAGCCCACACACTAGCCTAAAGGTGTATATGAAGTAACCGAGATCAATTTAAAGTCTTGGGCTCCAACTAAACCAGATAAAGCATGCACGAGGTTTAGGGCTGTGTGTGGATTTGTTGGCAGGGCAAGGCTCAACGTCAATCTCCCGGGATTGCGGAAGGTTGACACGGAAACATGGCGACGGAAAGTCCGGGAGATCATGGATCACTTCAATGTTCCAAAGCAGTGGAGAATGCAGGTGGAACACTATTTGATCAAGAAGAGAAATTTGGGGATGCTTGGAGAAACTGGAAGCACGTGTTGTACAAGAAGTACTTGAGTGAAGGCAAGGACCCAAACCCCGCATACCCCCAAATTACAAAGGCAGACTTGGCAGAATTCAAAAGGGTCAGGGCAACTAAAGAGTTAGCTAAGGAGAGTTTCAAGCAATCGGAACTTCAGAAGAAGAACACACACACCCACCGTATGGGTGTGGCAGGATACTACGACATGAAACCGATATGGGACCAGGAGGACAAAGGAGCAGTAGCGGCGGGTGGGAAACCATCCTTTAGTGAAATCAGGGGCGAACACGCCAGAGACTATTTGCGGGCACGTGCAAGGAGGCGTGATGACGAAACTTATTACTTTAAAAACTCACATGACAAAGAACTGTATCAAGTGATGTTAGAGGCTTCCAAGATCCCTAGAAGGTTCTACAGGAACTCAGGGCCATGTGAAATTCTGTCCATTGCTCTGGAAACAAGAGAGCCCCCTGGCCATGCAAGGGGTATAGGTGTTAATGTCCTGCACAAGAGGGCTTTCACACTCAACAAAGAAGAGAGGCTCAACATGAAAAAAGCGAGGAGTGAAATGAAGCAGAATGCATTGTATGGAAGGTTGCAGAAGGACATGTATCCGGCTGTTCAAAATGATATTGAGGAGTCAATGATGACACAGAAGACTCTAACACTGACAGATAGCCAGCAGATGGGAGGGGAGGCGGGCATGGAGGATACTACTTATTGTGCGACAACACCGCACAAGAGTAGCTGTGCATCAGCTGACCCTAGCGACACTGAGATTACAGCTGCTCGTGATGATGCTATATCTGATCTATCTGGAATGAAAGACAGACTGAAGGCGTGCTTACACATTATGAAGGTACATTAAAATGTGCAACAGCCTGGGTTTGCCAACCCTTCTTGGAAGATGGTCTCTTGTTGGAGAATGTGCCATTGAAGCGGGACTGTGTGAAGTGCTATGTGGCTGAAGTAAAGCCTGATTCAATGAATTTTCCCTGAAGAATGTCCTAGGAGACTTTGATGAGCAAAGGACCTTGGGAGAAACACTATTACATCACATCCAGTGGCCACGAAAGGAAATATAGTTCATCGATGACATCCCTAAAGCCCCGCTAAGAGCAACCAATGTCGCCCCTCAACTGGTGACGCTCTCCTTGCCACATGAGCTCTCACATGCTTCCTCCAAAGAACCTAATACTCGTAATACGACGGCTGATGAACCAACCTATGATCATCCGGCCCGACTTTCTGGCGTACAGGCCATGTCATCCTCCGCCCCAAAGCAGCCAGTGGCAAGGCCTACAACTGCTGAAGACACACCACTGGTTTAGATGTCGGCCGCTGAAGCAGCGGGAGGAGACCCAGCTGCAGCGCATGCTCAGCAAGCCAACTGGTGAACGGATCGCTAAGCGATCGATGCTTGAACCGCCGCTAAGCGGTCTATAGGTCGTAACCGATCGCTCATCAGTCCATCGGTCCGCAGTAGCGTGATCAGCATACCAATACGTTAGCACTTCTTGCTTAGCAAACCAATGCGTTGGCACAGCCTCCTCAGCACACCAACAAGTTGGCACCACCTGCGCAGAAACCCGACATAGCTTCAACGCATGGTCAGCAGCCCGATGCCTTTGCTCCTACAAACCAACAGTCTGTCACAGCAGCGCCGCCGGCTCAACGGTCCGGCATAGATAAACCATCTGCTAAGCAGTTGTCGGGTGGTAGGTGCGACATATGCCAACGGGTGGCTAATCATTGTGGGGGCCAGTAAGACATCGCCGGTGCCTCGAAACGAGATAAGGCGAAGACATGCACGCCGGCGAATCTTACCCAGGTTCGGGGCCTTCCTAGGAGATAACACCCCTAGTCCTGCTCTGTGCGGTCTCCACATGATCACTAGATCAACAAGTAGCTACAAGGTGCTCCTTGAGCTGTTTTGCTAGAGGAAGAAGAAAGGCAAGGCTAGCTCTCCTCTTCTCTCTATGTGGTATCTAAAACTCTAAGAGATCAACCCTTTGCATGGGTGCCCTGTTGGGTTTATATAGGCCTACCCCTAGGTGTACAATGGTAATTCGGCTGGATGTGGGTCCAGGCCGTCAGTGTCTGTAGTACCCGCTTCTCCGCCGGCTGCTGGGGTCCACCAACTGGTGGGTCCCGCCGGCTACCGGCCTCTTGGCCGACAGGCTGGACCCACCGCCCAAGGGTCTTGTCGGCTGCTGGTTACTGTAGCCTTATTCTTGGTGACGATGGCTTTGTCGGGGTAAGCGTGGCTATAGTGCCGCCGCCTGGCGGGCATTCACTGTAGCCTTACCCTATCTTGTCTACTTAATGGTGCACAAACTTCCAAGGCGGGGGCAGGCCGACTGCTGGGTGACGGCCTAGCCCCAGGTCGACTGGTCAAGTCCAGCCGCCTTCTAGTATCTCTCTGGCAGGAGGGGCCGGCCGCCTGCGGGCCGTACTGACAGCCTGTCGTGGGCGAGGTCACGGTCAACGTGGCAACAGTGCCACGCCAGACGGGGAGTGCCCCCCCGTACGGTGCACTGTGGCCACGCTCGCTCCGGGATTCAGGGGTGGCAGGCTTCACTGTAGCCATGCCCTGTCTTGTCATTGTTATGTGGGTGCAAACTTTGAGGGTATGGGTCAGGCCGTCTGCTAGGAGTCGGCCACTCTGGTGGCCGGCTTCTAGGAGTCGGCCCTCTTCGAGAGAGCTCTTAGAGCCTTGCCGCCTCCCAGCAGCCGGCCGGTGGGACAGCCGGCCAAGAGAAGTTGGCCCTGCGTCTTGGATGTTCGAGGGCTCAGTCGGCCCAATATTTTTTAAGAGCCAAGGGGAGCCGATTAGGCTACCCGTGGTCATTTACTCCGACAGCAGTCCGTCGAAGCTTCATTGTCTGCTCGACAGTCTACCTTGCAGCCAACCAGACGTTCTGCCAGAAATGCTTCAAGTACCCAGAAGGAAGTGGCCAAAAAGGCTACACCCGCAAGGAAGTGCGGAGAGAGAGTGAAGAGGAAAGAGAACGATTGCATCTTACTTAAAGCAATCATCGCCCAGAACCAAATTAACAACAGGTTGTTCAAATCAAGGAGTAATATTATTTTTGACAGCATGGATGATGAAGAAGTAGATTTTCTACTTGCTAAAAGTAAAGAAGATGTACTTGAAGCACGCAATTACGTCCCTGGCCAGCCATTTCTTGTTGGTGAATACTTTGATGAGTGCAGCTCCAGCTGCCATGAGTTACATGAATATTGCATGGATATAATGTCAGCATGTCCTCATGGTTTGCTAGTCCACTACAACAGAGATCATTTCTGACACAATGTTGGTTCCATCAATGTGAGTTTCGAGGACTTACATCTTGTCTCCAACTTCAACGAGCTCGATGCCACTCTTGTTAGATGCCTGATTTTGTAAGTACTTAACAAACTCTGATCAACTTCTCCATAAAAGGCTGTAAATGATAAATAGCTAACTGTATTTTATTCCTCTCAGGGGATTGAACGCGCTGAGAAGAAAGAGGGAGAGTGTGTATTTGTCACATCCCTAGTTCTGGTATGCACTAGGCTAGCCCTTCCATGTGAGCATCATGTTTAAATTCAAATGAAACTTGAATTGAGGGATTTTGAAAAGCCTCAAAAACTCAATTAAAAGTAGGGCAAGAACCCTGAAAAATTGCATTCAGTATTTCCAAAATGGCCTTAAGTAATGTTGGTTATATTTTGGCAAAGGTTTTGCACCAAACCAAAAAAATAATGAACATTTTTAGGGAACAAGTTGGGCACTGAATTTAAGTCATAAATATTTGAATTGGGGCATTTAGTTGCTATTAATATTATTAATTGCTCCAACAATTCTCGAAATAGCTAAGGGCCTCGAGATAATTCAGTTATTGCCCATAAATAATTTCAGGATTTATAGAAATGATTTGGTGTTTTTACTAAATCGAAACAAATTGCAAAATTAGAAAATGAAACAAACAGAAAGAAATGAGAGAGAGAAAACTTACAGCCCAAACCTACGGCCGCCCAGCTTCCCCATCTGGTCTGTATTTGGCTTGCCCAGCCCATCGCCACCCCTGTCGCCTTCCTCCTCGCCAAGAGGGCGCAGCGCGTGGTCGACGACGCCGCGACGCCTGCCACCTCTGCTTGCCGCCGCTGGCTTCTTCGGGAGACGGCACGCGGCTCCCCCGGACCTCTCTCTCTCTCTCCCCGTGCCCTCACCTCTCCTCCCCTCTGTCTCTCTTCCTCTCTCCTCTCCTCACGTGCCTGAGCACGCCGCCGTGAGCCACCGCGGCCACCGGCATCCCCGCGACCATCCAGCTAGCCCACAAGCTCCGCCTCGGATCCTTGAATCTCTACGCCGACGCACGCGACACCGGGTACCCCGAAGCCACGCCATCACCGCCGTCTTCATCGCCATGGCCGGCGATCGCCGCCGCCGATTCGCGCAGAACGAGGACGTCCCCGAGCTCGCTGACCATCTCATCGTATTCACAGTGAGCTCCTCTCCATTTCCCCCCTGTGCCCTTCCTCTAGCGCGTCCTCTAGCACCGATTCCGCCATGGCCGAAGCTCGCCGTCCGCCATGGCCGCCGGACCTGCTGCTGCGGGGCCTTCCTCGACCGCGCCGCTGTTCTTCATGCTCTCGAACACCGTAGTTGCCGCTCCATCGCCGCTTTGATCGCCGCTTGCTCCAACACGCGCCGTGCACCACCGAACTCCGGTTGCCGCCCAACTCGCCGCCGCCGCCGCTACAGCTCGCACTAGCGCCAGCCACCACAACCGCTGGATGAGCACGAGTCCCAGCTCACCGTAGAACCCAACCGTGTCCAAAACCGAGCTCTGTGGAGCCTTTCCGAAGCCCGTGGCCGCCCCTGACCTCGCCGGCGGTTTAACGCCATGGTTTGACTTTACTTGACCAGGGTTTGACCTCCCTGGTCGCCGACATGTGGGCCCCGCCCCGCTAATCCTAGATTAGTTTTTCTTAATTAAGTCTAATTAACCCAACTAACATTTTAGTTAGTAGTAATTTAACCTTAATTAAGTTAGGTTAGTCAGTCTGTCACTGACGTGTGGACCCCACTGGTCAGGTTTGACCCGGACCAGCCCTGTTGACTTGATGACGTCACATTGACGTCATGTCGTATAATAATCATTTATGGAATTATTCTTATATAGGAAATTCCAGAAAATAGCCAAAACTTCTAAAATTCATAGTAATTCAACCATAGCTCCAAATCAAACAAATTATATATGAAAAATGATCAGAAAAATCCAACCTATCCATCTGTACCATTTTCATGCATGCTAGAACAACTTATAGCTGCTGTTTAGGACAAATCATATTAAGGGCATTTAAATAATCATATATGGAGTTGGAATTTGAATCTTGTATTCAAACCAACTTCATTTAATCTGTTGCTAGTTGCATTAGCTCAAACCACAGCATATTGCCATGTCATGATCATGCATCATATTGTGCATTCGCATTGATTGTGTTTCCTTCTCAGTTGCCGGTAATTGCCCCCTCTCGATAGACGCGTTCCGACGATGAGTTCGATGACACCGATGAAGAGATATATTATCTTCAGAAGTGCCAGGCAAGCAAAACCCCCTTGTTCATTCCGATACAATCCCACTCTCTCGCTCCTGCTCTCTTTTATTGCATTAGGACAACATCGATTCAACTGTTACTTGCTGCGGTAGCTGAACCCCTTTATCCTTTGCATGACCTGTCATTGCCACAGTAAATAGATGAAACCCACTAGCATGAGTAGGAGTTGTTTGAGCCCTGTTGTGCCTACTCATTCATGCTTGTTTGTCATGCCTGCTATTGCTTAGAGTTGAGTCAGGTCTGATTCATCGGGGGTGAATCAGAGGTGTGTGAACATGTCCTACTGTGTGTGAGCTAAGTGTGTGAACACGATTTGGTAAAGGTAGCGGTGAGAGGCCATGTAGGAGTACATGGTGGGTTGTCTCATTGCAGCCGCCCTCAGAACCGAGTTCGTGTTTGTGATCCATGATTCAGCTACTACCATACATTGGGCCCTCAAATATGACCCCGCCGACTTCTTATTCACCCTAGTCCTCTGTCCGGGAGTTGCAAGTAGTTTCGTGTTTGTAGCCTCATCGAGGCCGTGGACAGCGCCGACCGTAGGGTGGGCTGTGATGCGGTAGGTACGTGGCACGGTGTACGGATGCCCGCTTGGTATCTCGGGAACCCTGCTCACATCGTTTGGGGCTGTGAGCGAAACTTCGCGGAACTCCTCATAGATGGAACCCAAATAGGCGATAAACCTGGACTAGAGACTTGAGTGTCTAGGTAGGTCGTGGTCTACACCCACGCCGGCTTTCGCTGAAGTCCGCCGAGCACATGTCGGTGCGACGCTAAGTGGTGGAAACATGTATGAAGAAGTACACCCCTGCAGGGTTAATATGATCTATTCGAATAGCCGTGTCCGCGGTAAAGGACTTCTGGGTTGCCTATAACAGTTCATAGACAAGTGAAAGTGGATACTCTAAAATACGCAAGATAAGCGTGAGTGCTATGGATGGCGTTCTCGTAGAGAGACGGGAGCGGATCCATAGTGGTGTATTGATATGGTGAATATGTGGACTCGTGTGCACCACCTCAAAAGAGTCACTTGCAATAGTAGTTCAGGATAGCCACCGAGTCAAAGCTGGCTTGCTGCAGTTAAACCCCACCATCCCCTTTGTTGATAATGATGCATATGTAGTTAGTTCTGATGTAAGTCTTCTTTGGGTACATTTGTACTCACGTTTGCCTATATTATGTTTTTGCGAGAGAGACTTGGTCTGCGCCAAGAGTTCCACGTGAACTTCGATGTTTAGCTTGTTACCTCAGCTACGATCTTGTGCCCTCGGCAGGATCTGGTAGATAGTCAGGCTTCTAAGCCTTTTTCATTTGTAGATGTCTGTACTCAGACATGTTAGCTTCCGCTTGTGCTTTGATTTGTATGCTCTGAATGTTGGGTCATGAGACCCCTGTTTGTAATATCTCGCTCCTCGGAGCCTAATCAATAAATACTTGAGTCGTAGAGTCATGTTGTGATGCCATGTTGTATTTGCACATATCGAGCATATTGTGTGTATGCTATTGAAATGCTTGGTATGTGTGGGATCCGCTATCTAGTTGTTTATCTTTAGTAGCCTCTCTTACGGAAATGTCTCCTAGTGTTTCCACCGAGCCATGGTAGCTTGCTCTTTGCTCCGAACACTTAGGCTGGCCGCATGTGTCCTTCTTCGTTCTGTGTCGTCCTTCGGGAAATGTCACGCGTTGAGTACCGGAGTCTGTTAGCCGCCACTGCCCGGTTCACCGAGTCTGCTAGCCCAGTGCTACAGCCCGGATATTACTCGCCGATGACCGACACGTTTGATCTTCGGGTCATGGATGCTGTCCTCGTAAGTCTGTGCCACTTTGGGTTTACGACTAGCCATGTCAGCCCGGCTCCTTTTCATATGGATGCTAGCGACACTATCATATCGTGTGCCAAAAGGCTAAACGGTCCCGGCAGAGGTAAGGCGACACCGTGGGGATACCGTGCGTGAGGCCGCAAAGTGATATGAGGTGTTACTGAGCTAGATCGATGTGATATTGAGTCGGGTCTGACAGCTTTGGTATCGAGCGATCGTTGCTGAGGATTACCAAGCCAAACTGGTGAAGTTGTGTCTAGAAATGCTTTAGTTATATGTAGGGAATTGATTGTGGGTTGGAGCGTAAGGCTCTTTTTACTCCTTATACCTCATGGCCTTCTGATCTGAGTCATCCTCTTCTCTTCTACGGGGATTAAGAACTAGGCCTTCTCATCTATCTATCAGGATGACGTGTTACTAACCCATGGACTTGTGAGATTGTTGGTTCTACGCCCCAGTTCAGTTTTACTACTTCCGCGTGTTCATAACTGTTGATTTCGAAACCTTGGTATTGTGCTTCGGAGTGGCTATGCCACCATTTTTGTAGCATGTCTCCAATCTTTTGAGCAATTACAGCCGTTATGCTGTCCGAGTCGTCCCAGGTTTCTAAATAGTCTGATGCACTTGCAAATCCTTTCCCTCTGGTTTTGATGCTCCTTTGAGCCAGGTTAATCACACTAAATGCTGAGTTGAGGTATTCTATTGCCTCGACATATATGTTGGAATTATTATTATGACCCTAGGTGTCTTAGGGGATCATCTAGTAATCTAGCTATGTTATGTGTTCCCAGTGTGATGACTCTGGCCTTCATTCTCGAAAGCATCCCTTGATGCCATTTAGTAGTAGGTATTCTATTCCTGGGTTTTGAACCCAAGACTCACCCTACTTACCTCATGTTGATAGTGTTTGCTAGTTCCTTTAGGAAATTAGTAACCTTGCATTAGTCCTCGAGGTCCGTGGTATTTCCTTCTTCCAAATACTATGAACCACTTATGGCAGAAGTTTGTTAAACCAAAAGATCACAACAAGAGTGCTCTCGATGAGTTCTCCATGCTATATTGTGACTCTGCCAGTTCTACCCTTTCCGCATGGGTTATCCGGAAGAAACATGTTGAACTTGGTTCGACATACTAATCTATGCATCCACAACTCAAAAAAAAAATCATATGTTCTTTTGAGTTGTCCCCCTTTAGTTGTATCCTGACCTTCGTCTATCGATTGATAGTCAAGAGTATGTGTGCATTCGTTCATCGGTGTCTATTACTCTTGTGGTCTGTCAAGCCATTCTATTCGGAATGACTTGGAGAAACAAACTCCAGCACCTCATCCATATCTAGGATTGGGTCAAAGCAATTGTACTTCGCAGATCAAATGCTAATCCAGCTTCTGTTCTGTTCTACCTTGGAATATTACCATCTTTATATCAAGAATGTCATCCTATGAATTCTTGACGCAGTAATACTTCTTACCGTCATTGATCATTCCTCGGGTTCCGTGTTATTGAAACCGGAATGCCGACAAGTGAATAGTGACGTGTGAAATCAATACGCCTAGCAACTAGTTGCTTGGTAGTAAATGGACAATATTCTCATTCTTAGCGTGTTGATTATTGGATCGTCACCCTAAGGTTGATTGTGCCACCTAGTCCATTTTCCCTGGTGCACTCCGCTATCGATGAGTTAGGTTTATTTCAAATCCCTCGCTCATTTGATCATATCGTCTCGCTCTGGAAGGCAAGATTGTTCTCGGGCTTAGTAACATACCGGTGGTTCGTGATTTTCTGAATATCCTCTCGGAGGTATCACCAGGATGTCACCTGACCGCTATGTTGAGTTCGTGATCAAGTTGGTTTATTCTTGTAAACCACCCTTTCTCCAAGAATCTGTGTTGGATACCCCTGAGCTAGTTGGCTAAGCTAAACAACAACTTGGAGAGTTGGAAGGTAAAAGCTCACCTAACTTAGTTCATCTCCAAGGGATATCCTTGTGTGTGTTTGTTGAAGAAAGGTAATATCTTCATTGATTGATCCTCGTGATCAGTTGTTGGACTTATTGTCTTGCCAAAACTTTGATTTGAGTGTGGGCTATTCTCAAATCAAATCAGAACCAACGATGTTCGTAATGTTGTCTTACTCGTGAATTTCCCTCGAGCATACACCATTATATCTTTTGGGTCTGACCAATACTATCACCTTGTTCACATAATTATGGAATTCCATCTCCATGGGAGTCTGGATGAATTGTTGTTGAGCCCATCGACAACATCCTTGTCCTCTCCATAATTTTGTTGAACATTAAGCTAGTGTTGGAAACTTTTGAAAACATTTGTTCATGCTAGCTCATGAAGCATATGTTCGGATGTAAGAAGTGACTTCCTCTAGTTCATGTGCATTAGATGTAAGTTGCCGCCGTGGATTCGAGAAAGTCAATGTTGCTTCCTTTGGAATCATCCCAAATCAGTCATGCATACGTGCGAAGTATTCTGTGGTTCGAAGACTTGCAACCTTCATTCTATATGTATTCCTAGCACACCAAGCCACTGATTGATTTGTTCAAGGAGAAGAAGCTCCTTCTTATGAGTATACCCTATGCAAGGACTTCGATATCCTCGTTGGTGGTTCCCCTCCTGAAACTCGGTAGTGTTTTGTTATAAGACTACTGTGTGGCCATGTTTGTCTGGGACAACATGTTCACATGTTTGTAGCAGAACCAGCTCATGTTTTGGAGCTTACTACCGTAGTCCATTTCCCGAGAATCTCGCAACGTTGTCTCGTCGATTTGAGTTGCAACCTTTCATTTTACTTTCTAGACTCGATGAGTCTAGATTATTCTGACACCAACCAGATCTGAATCTCAGGAAGATATGATGGTTGGAACATTTTCCAAGAACTATAATAATTGTCTCTCGATAACCGGTAAACTGGATGTCGTGGCCAACACACCCAGCCGGAAGACCATTACTGTAGTATCTTGATTGAGAAAGTTGGCCACCTCTCCATAAGGACTTCGTAGGAATTATTCCCTATTTATGTGCCTTATGATTTTTGTGCTCCCGAAGTCCGACCTGCTACTTGATGTTCTAGATATCAAACCATATCAATGAATGGGATACGCTAGTACTTCAAGGAGAACATTAGAAGCGGAGTGCTAAATGTCTCTCGGTTGATCATCCAGATTTTGTTCTTGGCCTCGCTAAGATGGAATCTGAGAAAGTGTTATCTTCCTTTGCATCTGCATCGTCCATCGCTATTCATCATGGTAGTATGTTGTGTTGTCAGCACCCTTGACCGGATGTTGGTAAAACCTTGATGAATATGGAAATGCTCAAGTTCTTGAGAGCACGCACAAGCATTAGGTGCAATCGTAGTTACTAACCGGGATTGCTCTCAATTCCCTCGGTTATGCTATAACCATTCCAACAGTAGATTCACTCTCTACTGCTGAGCTTCTCCCTAGCTACTAAAATCATCCCTTGTGTTGTCTTCAACAAGGTAATCCACATCATCCATTCTAGCCCGAGTATGTCGTTCACTCCAACTTCGTCAAACGATCGTTTGTGAATTGCCTTAGGCTGGTATATAGAGTTTCAATGATCTAGGTATCAAAAGTAATTCTTTTTGCCACTTAAGGGGATATTTCTACGAGTCACCTTCCCTAAGGTGCACCGTTATGGTATCATGGCAACCCAACTCCTCGCTACGTTGACAACCGTTCACCACCTTCTTAAGTGTGGAATTGTTGTCTACCTAGTGAACCCTCGTCATCTGTTCCACTCCATCCCTTTGGATGTTTGCTTTGTGTCTCAGCCCGCGAGATGTATTAATGTCTCACTTCGTGAGTTGATCCTGAGTTGTTCGGTCTTCGAGAAGATCGATCCTTCTAGAGTCTCCTTCTCCTCTCGTTGTCATGTTGGCTGGAGTTCTCAGAGCAAGACGTCGAGACAAAGATGGTGATCGAATCAACGCCCCTATGAAGTGCAACCTGGATCATGAAGATTATGTTAGTTTGCGATCCCCCTTAATCTTACCCTACGCTTGAATCTCGGGACGAGATTCTTGTTTAGTAGGGGTGAGCTGTCACATCCCTAGTTCTGGTATGCACTAGGCTAGCCCTTCCATGTGAGCATCATGTTTAAATTCAAATGAAACTTGAATTGAGGAATTTTGAAAAGCCTCAAAAACTCAATTAAAAGTAGGGCAAGAACCCTGAAAAATTGCATTCAGTATTTCCAAAATGGCCTTAAGTAATGTTGGTTATATTTTGGCAAAGGTTTTGCACCAAACCAAAAAAATAATGAACATTTTTAGGGAACAAGTTGGGCACTGAATTTAAGTCATAAATATTTGAATTGGGGCATTTAGTTGCTATTAATATTATTAATTGCTCCAACAATTCTAGAAATAGCTAAGGGCCTCTGAGATAATTCAGTTATTGCCCATAAATAATTTCAGGATTTATAGAAATGATTTGGTGTTTTTACTAAATCAGAAACAAATTGCAAAATTAGAAAACAGAAACAAACAGAAAGAAATGAGAGAGAGAGAAAACTTACCTAGCCCAAACCTACCTGGCCGGCCCAGCTTCCCCACGCTGGTCCAGCGCTGTGCGGCCCAGCCCACTGGCCACCCCCCTGTCGCCTTCCTCCTCGCGCCAGTAGGCGCAGGCGCGTGGTCGACGCACGCCGGCGCACGCCCGGCCACCTCCTGCTTGCCGCTTCGCCTGGCTTCTTCGGGAGACGGCACGCGGCTCCCCCGGACCCCTCTCTCTCTCTCCCCGTGCCCTCACCTCTCCTCCCCTCTGTCTCTCTTCCTCTCTCCTCTCCTCACGCGCCTGAGCACGCCGCCGTGAGCCACCGCGGCCACCGGCATCCCCGCGACCATCCAGCTAGCCCACAAGCTCCGCCCGGATCCTTGAATCTTACGCCCGCCGACGCGACACCGGTACCCCGGCCACGCCATCACCGCCGTCTTCATCGCCATGGCGGCGATCGCCGCCGCTCGATTCGCAAAGAACGAGGGCGCCCCGAGCTCGCCGACCATCTCATCGTATTCACAGTGAGCTCCTCTCCATTTCCCCCCTGTGCCCTTCCTCTAGCGCGTCCTCTAGCACCGATTCCGCCATGGCCGAAGCTTGCCGTCCGCCATGGCCGCCGGACCTGCTGCTGCGGGGCCTTCCTCGACCGCGCCGCTGTTCTTCGTGCTCCTGGAACACCGTAGTTGCTGCTCCATCGCCGCTTTGATCGCCGCTTGCTCCAACACGCGCCGTGCACCACCGAACTCCGGTTGCCGCCCAACTCGCCGCCGCCGCCGCCATAGCTCGACTAGCGCCACCACCACAACCGCTGGATGCGCATGAGTCCCCGCCAGAGAACCCAACGCGCCCAAAACCGAGCCTGTGGAGCCTTCCGGCCCGTGGTCGCCGACCTCGCCGGCGGTTTAACGCCGGCGGGTTTGACTTTACTTGACCAGGGTTTGACCTCCCTGGTCGCCGACATGTGGGCCCCGCCCGCCTAATCCTAGATTAGTTTTTCTTAATTAAGTCTAATTAACCCAACTAACATTTTAGTTAGTAGTAATTTAACCTTAATTAAGTTAGGTTAGTCGATCTGTCATCGACGTGTGGACCTAATGGTCAGGTTTGACCGGACCAGCCCAGTTGACTTGATGACGTCACACAGACGTCATCTTGTATAATAATCATTTATGGAATTATTCTTATATAGGAAATTCGAAAAAATAGCCAAAACTTCTAAAATTCATAGTAATTCAGCCATAGCTCCAAATCAAACAAATTATATATGAAAAATGATCAGAAAAATCCAACCTATCCATCTGTACCATTTTCATGCATGTTAGAACAACTTATAGCTGCTGTTTAGGACAAATCATATTAAGGGCATTTAAATAATCATATATGGAGTTGGAATTTGAATCTTGTATTCAAACCAACTTCATTTAATCTGTTGCTAGTTGCATTAGCTCAAACCACAGCATATTGCCATGTCATGATCATGCATCATATTGTGCATTCGCATTGATTGTGTTTCCTTCTCAGTTGCCGGTAATTGCCCCCTCTCGATAGACGCGTTCCGACGATGAGTTCGATGACACCGATGAAGAGATATATTATCTTCGGAAGTGCCAGGCAAGCAAAAACCCCTTGTTCATTCCGATACAATCCCACTCTCTCGCTCCTGCTCTCTTTTATTGCATTAGGACAACATCGATTCAACTGTTACTTGCTGCGGTAGCTGAACCCCTTTATCCTTTGCATGACTGTCATTGCCACAAGAATAGATGAAACCCACTAGCATGAGTAGGAGTTGTTTGAGCCTGTTGTGCCTACTCATTCATGCTTGTTTGTCATGCCTGCTATTGCTTAGAGTTGAGTCAGTCCGATTCATCGGGGTGAATCGGAGGTGTGTGAACATGTCCCACTGTGTGAGCTAAGTGTGTGAACACGATTTGGTAAAGGTAGCGGTGAGAGGCCATGTAGGAGTACATGGTGGGTTGTCTCATTGCAGCCGCCCTCGTGAACTGAGTTACGTGTTTGTGATCCATGATTCAGCTACTACCATACATTGGGCCTGAAATATGACCCGCTCGACTTCTTATTCACCCTAGTCCTCTGTCCGGGGAGTTGCAAGTAGTTTTCGTGTTTGTAGCCTCATGGAGGCCGTGGACAGCGCCGACCGTAGGGGTGGGCTGTGATGCGGTAGGTACATGGCACGGTGTACCGGATGCCCGTTTGGTATCTCGGGAACCTGTTCACATCGTTTGGGGCTGTGAGCGAAACTTGGCGGAACTCCTCATAGATGGAACCCAAATAGGCGATAAACCCGGACTAGAGACTTGAGTGTCTAGGTAGGTCGTGGTCTACACCCACGTCGGCTTTCGCTGAAGTCTTCCGAGCACATGTCGTGTGCACGCTAAGTGGTGGAAACATGTATGAAGAAGTACACCCTGCAGGTTAATATGATCTATTGAATAGCCGTGTCATGTAAAGGACTTGGGTTGCCTATAACAGTTCATAGACAAGTGAAAGTGGATACTCTAAAATACGCAAGATAAGCGTGAGTGCTATGGATGGCGTTCTCGTAGAGAGACGGGAGCGGATCCATAGTGGTGTATTGATATGGTGAATATGTGGACTCGTGTGCGCCACCTCAAAAGAGTCACTTGCAATAGTAGTTCAGGATAGCCACCGAGTCAAAGCTGGCTTGCTGCAGTTAAACCCCACCATCCCCTTTGTTGATAATGATGCATATGTAGTTAGTTCTGATGTAAGTCTTGCTGGGTACATTTGTACTCACGTTTGCCTATTTTATGTTTTTGCAGAGGGACTTGGTCTTGCCAAGTAGTTCCACGTGGACTTGACGTTTAGCTTGTTACCTCAGCTACGATCTTGTGCCCTCGGCAGATCTCAGTAGATAGTCGGGCTTCTAAGCCTTTTTCATTTGTAGATGTCTGTACTCAGACATGTTAGCTTCCGCTTGTGCTTTGATTTGTATGCTCTGAATGTTGGGTCATGGGACCCCTGTTTGTAATATCTCGCTCCTCGGAGCCTAATCAATAAATACTTGAGTCGTAGAGTCATGTTGTGATGCCATGTTGTATTTGCACATATCGAGCATATTGTGTGTATGCTATTGAAATGCTTGGTATGTGTGGGATCTGGCTATCTAGTTGTTTATCTTTAGTAGCCTCTCTTACCGGGAAATGTCTCCTAGTGTTTCCACCGAGCCATGGTAGCTTGCTACTGCTCCGGAACACTTAGGCTGGCCGGCATGTGTCCTTCTTCGTTCGTGGTCATCCCTTCGGGAAATGTCACGCGTTGAGTACCGGAGTCTGTTAGCCGCTACAGCCGGTTCACCGAGTCCTGCTAGCCAGTGCTACAGCCGGAACTTACTCGCTGATGACCGACACGTTCGATCTTGGGTCATGGATGCTCGTCCTCGTAAGTCTGTGCCACTTTGGGTTTACGACTAGCCATGTCAGCCGGGCTCCTTTTCATATGGATGCTAGCGACACTATCATATACGTGTGCCAAAAGGCGCAAACGGTCCCGGGCAGAGGTAAGGAGACACCCGTGGGGATACCGTGCGTGAGGCCGCAAAGTGATATGAGGTGTTACAGGCTAGATCGATGTGATATTGAGTCGGGGTCCTGACAGTATTTCATAGATCCTGAACTAGCAAATGGCACAACATTACATGGTAAGGACATACATGACTGAGTCGTTAACACGGTCGTCCGTCTCTTCAAAAATACGTCCCATGCAGAATCATTTCTCTGGCCATATCATGAACGGTAAGTCAAGTAAACAACTACGCATACACTGATTGTCTTTCAGATTTCGACATAATTCGTAAGTTCATGGCTTTCTTAATATGTAGCCATCACTGGATATTGGTATTCATTGTTCCAAACAAGAACACAGTTTACTACATCAATTCTCTCAGAGAGTCAACAAACACTCGGGATCTAACGCATCTTCAGCAATTCATGGATAGGTATTGAATTCTATGATGTTGAAATTAATTTGCATTCATATCTGGTTCAATAATTGATATTGTCAAAATTCATCTTCATTTGCAGTGTGCTCGCATTTGGAAAACTAAACCAGGGAACCTGTTCAAGAGGGATCTACCTCTGCAGCACGAGATCGTTTCTCTGGTAACACACTGAAATCCGTTATTTTCAGAAAATTTATCCAACAGTCTGCAAATACCTTTTCTTACGCTAGTCAAATGTTCAAGCTTCTAAATAAACCTCTTTCTATTTTATCCAAAGAAAGAATAATACATCTATCACCGGTTAGGTTGTTCCTAACAGGTCAAATACATGACTAATTCTGTACAAAAAATTCCAGTGTCCTTAGTAAGAAGCAGGGACCAACCTTTGTGGACACTATGTTTGTAGACACATGATATCCATCTACAAATCTGCTGATAGTTGTGATGATCCTCGCAAATTAGTATCAGTAAGTCTATCTTAATTAATATCTTCTACTCCACTCATGTGGCACATTCTGATCTTAAAAATACTGCAGCTCATCTAAGAACCGAGGACCCCTGGACCGCTCTCGGCTGGTGAATTGTTGATGGTTCGGATATTTATCAGCGACTTCTTCCTGAATCACTACATCAATCCCACTGGTGATAATGAAGATTTAGCATGCGTTCTCCTGAAACATTGAGTAAGAGTTAGCCGCTAAACATATATGCATGGATCCATTGTTTTCCATCTGATGAGGTCTTCGTATTTCGTACATGATTAATTATGTAATGCATATATGTGTGGACAAATCATTGGAATTTAGCTACCATAAGTTGAATTGCAATTGTTGCAAAATCTGATGAATGTTCTTCCTGTGGACACTATTTGTTCAATTGAATATTGTGGCGAATTTGCTTTTTGTGTGCCGATTCAGAATGGGATATTTTTGTTTATTTGTTCAATTGAATATTGTGGCGAATTTGCTTTTTGCGTGTCGATTCAAAATGGGATATTTTTGTTTATTTGTTCAATTGAATATTGTGGTGAATTTGCTTTTTGCATGCCGATTCAAAATGGGATATTTTTGTTTTAACCTGGCAATTGCTCCGCACACGGTTCAACTAAATGAGTGTGTGAGATCCACGTCAGAAAGCATACGTTAATCGTAGCGGAACCGTCGGTGATACACAGCAGATCGCAAATGATTTGCAGCGCTACTACGTGTGCATAGGGTCTCTGGAACCGTTTGTGATATCGCGTTATCGCACACGAGAACTCGGCGTAAACCGTTCCCAATGTAAAATACAATCCGAGTTGTAGTTTTTTCAGGAAACGTGTGGGATCCAAAATGAAAGCACATGTCACTCTTGCCGCAACCATCGGTGATACACAACAAATCACAAACGGTCTGCAGCACTTGTATGTGTGTGAAGGGGCTCCTGAACCGTTTGTTATAGAACATTATAGCAGACGGTAATTGTTGGGAAACGTGTGTGATGGAGTCTTGCATGGTAGACGGGTTCCGCAGAAAACTCACGTGCGATGGGGCACATATCACACACAGTTCATATGTTGGCCCGTGTGCCTTACATATTGTTTCCCAAACGGTTCATTACGACACACCATTTGGTTTCACTGTGTCATTAGAAACGTTTAATCACCAATCCCACACGTGTGAAAGAATTTAGTGTGTGCTGCATCGCACACGATTACATTTTGCAAGGCCTCTGGATCATTGCTCCATATCCCCAACAGTTTTTGGGTCGTGTGAGAAGGACCCCCTATCACTCACACTAACTTGGCGATGGTTCCAAATGTCATCGCGGAAAGGGGTTAAAAACCGTGTGTATAGCACTGACGTGTACCGGTGATAGCTCAACCAGTGAGCATGTGCTCAAAATGTCTAGGTACTACAATCACTTTAATCAAGTGGGAGGTAATCTTCTAGATAAGATAGTGATTGACAGATTTCTCCTATTACTATCACCAAGCTACTAGAGCTTCGTGATGAACTATAATATGCAAGGGATGATGAAAACGATTCCTAAGCTCTTCGCGATGCTGAAACCAGTGGGGGTAGGAATTAAGAAAGAGCATCAAGTGTTGATGGTTAACAAGACTACCAGTTTCAAGAAAAAGGGCAAGGGAAAGAAAGGGAACTTCATGAAGAACGGCAAGCAAGTTGCCTCTCCCGTGAAGAAGCCCAAAGTGGACCCAAGCCTGAAACAAAGTGTTTCTACTGCAAAGGAAATGGTCGCTGGAAGCGGAACTGCCCCAAATACTTGGCAGATAAGAAGGATGGCAAAGTAAACAAAGGTATATTTGATATACATGTTATTGATGTGTGCCTTAATAGTGCTCGTAGTAGCCCCTGGGTATTTGATACCGGTTCAGTTGCTAAGATTAGTAACTCGAAACAGGAGTTGCAAAATAAACGGAGACTTAAGGGCGAGGTGACGATGTGTGTTGGAAGTATTTCCAAGATTGACATGATCGCCATCGCACACTCCCTCTACTTTCGAGATCAGTGTTGAGCCTAAATAAATGTTATTTGGTGTTTGCATTGAGCATAAATAAGATTAGATCGTGTTGATTACAAAACAGCTATTCATTTAAGTCAGAGAATAATTGTTGTTATGTTTACATGAATAAAACCTTCTATGGTCATACACCCAATTTAAATGGTTTATTGAATCTCGATAGTGATACACATATACATAATATTTATGCCAAAAGATACAAAGTTGATAATGATAGTGCAACATACTTATGGCACTGCCGTTTAAGTCATATTGGTGTAAAGCGCATGAAGAAACTCCATGCGGATGGATTTTTGGAATCACTTGATTATGAATCATTTGATACTTGCGAGCCATGCCTCATGGGTAAGATGACTAAAACTCCGTTCTCTGGAACAATGGAGCATGTTAATGACTTATTGGAAATAATACATACCGATGTAGGCGGTCCAATGAGTGTTAAAGCACGCGGCGGATATCGTTATTTTCTAACCTTGACAGATGATTTGAGTAGGTATGGGTATATCTACTTGATTAAATACAAGTCTGAAACATTTGAAAAGGTCAAAGAATTTCATAGTGTAGTGGAGAATCATCGTAACAAGAAAATAAAGTTTCTACGGTCTGATCGCGAAGGCAAATATTTGAGTTATGAGTTTGGCCTTCATTTAAGACAATGTGGAATTATTTCACAACTAACTCCACCTGGAACACCACAACGTAATGGTGTGTCCGAAGGTCGTACCTGTACTTTATTAGATATGGTGCGTTCTGTGATGTCTCTTACGGATTTGCCCCAAACGTTTTAGGGTTATGCATTAGAGATAGCCGCATTCACGTTAAATAGGGCACCATCTAAATCCGTCGAGACGACATCGTATGAACTACGGTTTGGCAAGAAACCTAAGTTGTCGTTTCTTAAAGTTTGGGATGTGATGCTTATGCCAAAAGGCTTCAGATAAGCTCGAACCCAAAGCGGAGAAGTGCGTCCTCATAGGATACCGGAAATAAACTATTGGGTATACCTTCTACCACAGATCCAAAGGCAAAAATCTTTGTTGCTAAGAATGGGTCCTTTCTAGAGAAGGAGTTTCTCTCGAAAGAAGTGAGTGGGAGGAAAGTAGACCTTGATGAGGTAGTTGTACCTTCTCTCGAATTGGAAAGGAGCACATTAGAGAAAACCATTCCCGTGATGCCTATACCAAATAGAAAGGAAGCTAATGGTGATAATCATGAAACTTCGGATCAAGTTACTACTAAACTTCATAGGTCGACCAGAACACATTCTGCACCACAGTGGTACAGTAACCTTGTCCTGGAAGTCATGTTGTTAGACAACGTCGAACCTACGAACTATGAAGAAGCTATGATGAGCCCAGATTCCTACAGATGGCGAGGCCATGAAATCGGAGATAGGACCCACGTATGAGAACAAAAGTGTGGACTTTGGTGGACCTGCCCGATGATCGGCAGTCCATTGAAAATAAATGGATCTTCAAGAGGAAGACGGACGCTGGGTAATATCACTATTTATAAAGCTTGACTTGTCGTGAAAGGTTTTCGACAAGTTCAAGGGGTTGACTATGATGAGACGTTCTCACCCGTAGCGATACTTAAGTCTGTCCAAATCTTGATAGCAATTGTCGCATTTTATGATTATGAAATCTGGCAAATGGATGTCAAAACTACATTCCTTAATGGGTTTCTTAAAGAAGAGTTGTATGTGATGCAACCAAAAGTTTTTGTCGATCCTAAAGGTGCTAACAAAGTGTGCAAGCTCCAACGATCCATCTATGGACTGGTGCAAGCATCTTGGAGTTGGAATATACACTTTGATGAGGTGATCAAAGCATATGGTTTTATACAGACTTATGGTGAAGCTTGTATTTACAAAAAAGTGAGTGGGAGCTCTGTAGCATTTCTTATTTTATATGTGGATGACATATTGTTGATTGGAAATGATATAGAATTTCTGGATAGCATAAAAGGATACTTGAATAAGAACTTTTCAATGGAAGACCCCGGTGAAGCTACTTACATATTGGGCATCAAGATCTATAGGGATAGATCGAGACGCTTAATAGGATTTTCACAAAGCACATACCTTGGCAAAGTTTTGAAGAAGTTCAAAATGGATCAGTCTAAGAAAGGGTTCTTACCTGTGTTGCAAGGTGTGAAGTTGAGTAAGACTCAAAGCCCGACCACAGCAGATGATAGAGAGAGAATGAAAGTCATTCCTTATGCCTCAGCCATAGGTTCTAAAGTATGCCATGCTTACCAGACCTATTGTGTGCCTTGCCATGAGTTTGGGAAGGGGGTACGATAGTGATCCAAGAGTGGATCACTTGACATCGGTCAAAATTATCCTTAGTTACCTAAGAGGACTAAGGAAATGTTTCTCGGTTATGGAGGTGATAAAGAGTTCGTCATAAAGGGTTACGTCGATGCAAGCTTTGACACCGATTCGGATGACCCTGAGTCTCATTCTGTATACGTATTGAAAGTGGGAGCAATTAGCTAGAGTAGCTCCATGTAGAGCATTGTAGATATAGAGATTTGCAAAATGCATATAAATCTGAATGTGGCAGACCCATTGACTAAATATCTCTCACAAGCAAAACATGATCACACGTTAGTACTCTTTGGGTGTTAATCACATGGTGATGTGAACTAGATTATTGACTCTAGTAAACTCTTTGGGTGTTAGTCACATGGCGATGTGAACTATGGGTGTTAATCACATGGTGATGTGAACTAGATTACTGACTCTAGTGCAAGTGGGAGACTGGTGGAAATATGCCCTAGAGGCAATAATAAAGTTGTTATTATTATATTTCCTTATTCATGATAAAGGTATACTATTCATGCTAGAATTGTATTGAAAAGAAACTTAAATACATGTGTGGATACATAAAAAAATACCATGTCCCTAGCGAGCCTCTACGAGACTAGCTCATTGATCGAAAGACGGTTAAGGTTTCCTAACCATAGACATGTGTTGTCACTTGATAGCGGGATCACATCATTAGGAGAATGATGTGATGGACAAGACACATCTGTTACCTTAACATATTGTAGGATCGAAAGTATGTCTAGAGGGGGGGTGATTAGACTACTTGACAATATAAAAATTCTGCCTTTTGACAAAGACAAGTTTTTGGCAGATTCACAATGATGATCAAGTCAAGCATCACCCTACACATGCAATTCTAGAGTATAGGCAGCGGAAAATAAATTGCACATGTAGTAAAGAGAGGTGGAGAAGAGCAAACACAATTTTGGAGACGCGGTGATTTTTTCTCGTGGTTCCGATAGGTGGTGCTATCGTCATTCCACGTTGATGGAGACTTCAACCCACGGAGGGTAACGGCTGCGAGAGTCCACGGAGGGCTCCACCCACGAAGGGTCCACGAAGAAGCAACCTTGTCTATGCCATCATGGCCTACGCCCACGGAGGGCTAGCCTTACTCGGGGTAGATCTTCACGAAGTAGGCGATCTCCTTGCCCTTACAAACTTCTTGGTTCAACTCCACATCTCGACGGAGGCTCCCAAGCGACACCTAACCAATCTAGGAGGCACCACCCTCCAAAAGGTAATAGATGGTGTTGATGATGATGAACTCCTTGCTCTTGTGCTTCAAATGATAATCTCCCCAACACTCAACTCTCCTCACTGATTTGGCTGTGGTGGAAGAAAGGATTGAGTGGAAAGCAACTTGGGAAGGCTAGAGATCAAGCTTCATATGGTGGGAGTGGAGCAACTTGATCTCAACACAAGGGTAGGTAGTTCTCTTCTTAGAAATGTAAGGTAGGAGTGGTAGTTCTTTCTGATGGCTCTCTCCAAGAATGAAGAGGGGGTGGAGGGGTATTTATAGCCTCCACACAAAATCCAACCGTTACACACATTTGACCAATCTCGGTGGGACCGAAGTTGACAACTCGGTGAGACCGAAAGTTCAAATCATGTGAACGTTGGGATTTTTGGTGGGACCGAAAATACAAACTCGGTTAGTCTGATTTGTGTAAAGACAAGAGCTTGCCAATCTCGGTGGGACCGACTTCATCATCTCGGTGACACCGATTTGATGATAGAAGGTTACAGAAGCTTGGCAACTCAATTTTCGGTGAGACCGAGTTCAGAATCGGAAAATCCGAGATTTCTAGGGTTTGGCTTTGTGGCTGAGGTGGTTCATCTCGGTGTGACTGAGTTTGGAATATCGGTGGGACCGAGATTACTTATGAGTGTATATGGCAATGAAAGTTGCTGATAGTTTAGGAGATGTATCACTAAGCACTTTGAGCAACCAGATCATTATCATAACTTCATCCCCTTTAATAGTATTGGCTTTCCTATGGACTCAATGTGATCTTGGATCACTAAACCAAAAATGGAGTCTTGAGCTTTTGCCAATGCTTGCCTTAGCATTTTGAGGGTCCACTTCTTGAGACTTGCCATACCCATATCCTTGAACTTTCTGAAATGATTCTCAAGAAACTATTAGTTCAATGATATATATGTTGTTATTAATTACCAAAACCACCCGGGGATTAGTTGCACTTTCAATCTCCCCCTTTTTGGTAATTGATGACAACATATAGACCAAAGCTTCGACAAAGGATATAATCAATGAATAATATCGTCGCTTTGAGAAGTATGTGATAAGCAAGTGCTCACCCTAAATTTGTGCATTATTTAAGATTTGCGTTTGAATGCGAATGCACAATCGATTAGGATCATGGGTCACTCTTCCATGTCACATACATCTTGGTGGAGCGCACAAAATGATAAGAATGAACAGCATGCACCCAATCACCAAGACATGAGTAAATGGTCATACAAGATAGGAATAGCATATGATAAGCATTAAGCACACATTAAAGCATAGTACGACCAAGCACTCATTAAGGTAGAATGAAACGTAGTATCAAACACACTGAAAGTCTCGAAAACCAAAAGTATCTCAAAGAAACCGCAAATGAACGAAAGAGTAAAAGCGCAAAGACAAAAGCACTCTCTCTCTCGAAGTCCTATGATCTATACAATTTCTCCCCCTTTGGCAACAAGTTACCAAAAAGTTCGAAAAGGCATAGAGCTAAGCGTTCATGGGGACTCTGTTGGCGGCTCTGTGCAGGTTGATGTTGGAGTTGATATGGTAGCATCGCGAAGACTTGGTGATGTCTCATCTTTGGAGGAGTGGTCTTTGGAGCTGGAGCTGGAGCAACCGATGGAGCTGTGGGAGGTCTTTGGCTGTAGTCCTGGTGTCATCCTTTGGAATAGCAAATGATCGGGTCCTGTGGGAACCGGAGCGATCTGTTGATAAGCATCTGGACTAGGTCATCCTGCATCTCACGCATAAGCTCTTCCTTCTCCTCTTTGCTTCCTCAATATCTGCCTCAAGCTTGTTGTGATTACTTGCACTTGATCGACTTCACATCCGAGCGTGGATCTTGTCTTCAACAATCCTCTCTAGGCTCTCCTGAGACTGTACAATGCTGGCCAGGCGTTGCTCAATCCTTTGGGTAGCTTCAAGTAGCTGTTCTCCAACACTCTTTGGTTTAGCTGCTGCTGCTGCTGCTGCTTCCTTTTCAGCTTTGGCTTTCTTGGCAGCTTCAATCTTTGCTTGACCTTCAACTGATGTTGGATCCTCCTCATCCATCACAACAACATTATCCTCATGCTCAGGCTGCAGTGGTAAGTGTTCTCTATCCAACAAGAATATGCCCGTGCCAAACTTGGCATTGATAAGCATCTGAATATGTGGGGCAAATCCACATGACCTTTTCTGGTCAGCTGCAGTCCTCTTGATGGTTTCTACTATTAAGTCCATCACCTTGAAAGGTGCTTTCTCATCAAGTATATGCAGCATGTTGATAGAGTATCCTCTGATCATGCGATGATCTCCAGACTTGGGCATCAAGGTATGCCTCAGAATAGTGTTTGTGGTAGGTAGACCTGCCTGGAGATAGTACACAGAGCCGAGCTTCCAAATTCCCAAATCCTTAGCTGGAACCTCTTTGTTCATGTTCTTCATAGAATCATGGTTCTTCTTGGGAATACCATATACATCAACATCATCCTCTCTTGGCACTGGAGCATTCAGCAGTTCTGCCCATTCTTCAATAGAAGAAGAAAATCTTTGGCCTTCAGTCATCCATACAATCTTTCCATCTGGATAGAAATGAGCTGTGGCATAGAATTGCATAATCATCTCATCATTCCAACTTGTCAACTTTTGACCTACAATGTCTGCAACACCACATGCAGTGAAGCTCTCATGCACATGTGGAAAGAAGTCTCTGTGCTCTTCGCTGTCAATGTATTTCCAATCAACATATATTGTGTCTACTACTATGGGCTTCTTGTCCATCAGCACAGTCTCATAGAAGTCCTGCTGCTCTCTGGTGTGAAATCTGGGATCAACAGCAGTTCTTCTCCTCACGGCATATGGATCAGCTTGTCTCCATAGCCTGAGACCTCTATCCTTCCTTTCCTTCATGTTCTCAGCTTGAGGATGAGCATCATTGTGAAGTGGCAGTTTTGGACGAAGTTTCAGAAAACTGGTCCTTCATCATCGACATAGCTGGTGGCACATCATCTTTGTTCTTTTTCGATTTGGAATGTTCTGTTGTCTTCTTGGGCTTGGTAGCAGGCTTTCTTTGGAGCTGCCTTGGTGGAGCAGATTGCTTGGGCTTTGAAGTGGCTCCAGCCCTGATGGCATCTCCCATGAGTTTAGGCTTCTGAGGAGGCTGGGGTGCTTCCTCATCCTCATCTTCCTCTGCTGCATCATCATGCACTAATCTCTTCCTCTTGGAAGTTTTCTTCACTTTGCTTGCAGCTTCTTCCAAATTCAGCTTCTTAGCAACAGTGGACTGCTTGACTTTCCTGGTGCCTTTCTTTGTCTGCTGACCTTGAGGCTCTTTGGCAACTACTTTTCTCTTAGGCTTTGAGGTGACTTCTTCCTCAATAACAAAATCTGAGTCTTCTTCATCTGAGTTCCTCTTCTTTCTGGCCCTGGTGGCTGCAGGAGGCAAACCACTTGGTGTACTCCTCTCACCATCATCTGATGAGCTGCTGGGATCAGGACTAGTGCCTGCCTCTGGAATATCTCGCTATAGGTGACTCGACCTGTTCGGCTGTCAATGGCATCGACATGGTGACAACCTGTGAATAGATAAGGTGTAGGCAGAGTAGAAGAGTTATCACAAACTGCAGAAGTTTTTGCAAACAAAATGAGTTCAAATTCTAGTATTAGGTTTTCACAGAAGACATTTCGGTCAGACCGAGTTTAAAATTCGGTGAATCCGAAGTGTTCAAACAGAAGCATTCACACCACTTTTGGTTGGACCGAAGTGGGTTTCGGTCCTGCCGAAAACACTAGGGTTTCACTAAATCCTCATTTCGGTGACACCGATTTGCACAACTCGGTTGGACCGAAGGGTGCAGTGCAATGGCCATAGGCCAAATCGGTCATACCGAAAATGTAAAATCGGTCTCACCGAGATGTGTTCGCGGAAACCTAACCTAAAACTTTTACTCGAATCTAGTTCAAACGAACTAATCTGGTGTTCGGAAGATTTCAATCGTGGCAAGATTACAGGCAAACCAAGCGTGCATTGAATCGGAGATGGGAGCACGAGTGGGATCAAACTCACCCTAACTTGGTGGAGTTTCTCTCGGCGCAACGGCGCGGAGAAGATGTCCGTTGACGGCGACGGAGACTGCGGCGAGGGCGCACAGCGACACGGCGACGATCCGGAGACCAAGGCGACGGCGGAAGGGGTGTGGGGCGAAACGTTTGAAGTAGAAATCAACGCGGCCCTCGGAGTATATATACCCTTTCTTTGTCGGTGGGACCGAGTTGTAAAACTTCGGTGGCACTGAGATGGATAACTCGCAGGCGATTATGCACTTCGGTCACGCCGAAAATCACAACTCGGTTTCACCAAGGTGAAAACCTAGATCAATCTAAATGTTTTCGGTTTGATCGAATTTGAGTGAGTTGGTCTGACCGGAATCACTTAGAAGGTTTTGGAAGTTAACCCTTGTCGGATCGGTGGCTCCGAGTGCTCCTCACTCGGAGAGTCCGAAAATGACTTGTTCAAAGTTTGTGATGTAAGCATGAATAGAATTTGAGACAAGAAAGCATAGATAGCTAGGGGAGGTACTTAGGCATTCTTGTCCATCCATTTGGTCAGAAAAATCAAAACGACCAAAACAACAAATGGATGTCCTTGAATGGATAAAATCATGCATCCAACATGATCACACAATAAGATAGCAAATGAAATATGTGTCAAACATGCACAAACAAAAACTCTAGCAACTAACACACAATTTGTCGATGACTAGGTCATCTTTATATGAGTATATTGACTTAGGAGTCAAATGAGAACATTTGATCATAGGTCATACTCATCGATTAAGCACAAGTGGGGTTACCACTTTTACATAAAGCATTGATGTGTTCACATCATTTGAAGATGCTTTAGCTCAATTCTTTAGTGCAAAGCTCCCCCTAGATGTGAGAACCCCTTTTAAAGGGTCAAACTAACCTTGGGTTGTCGTAGAATACTTCATGTAGATGTTGAAGATGTGGATGCTCAATGTTGATGAAGATCATCAAGAGTTGGGAGCAATCCTTTGGATTCGGGCACTTTCAATACCTACATGGGTTAGTCCCACAAGGAACAAACAAGGATATCCATGGACATAGATTGAAGTTCACAATAGATGATGTCCATGAAAGCAATGATTACCTTGTCCCTTGACTTACCAACAAGAGGGTTTGTGACTCCATGAACTAGTGCACAATGTGGAAGTTGGTTGCACAAGTTTTTGCCAAAATGAATGTGAGTGAAGTATGTTGGCGGAGTCACCCTCAAGAACTCTCTAGTTCTTCTTCTTAGGGACCCACATCATCTTGATGGGAATCCTTGGGGTTGTAGTTGAGCTTGACGAAGTAGAACTTGACGTTTCCTTGGGAACCCACTTGACCATGGCTTGAGGTGCTTCAATAAATGCGTCAATCTCCTCTTGAAGCTTGTCCTTTCCTTTTAGCTTGTGGTCTTGTGGTGGAAGGTCATCTTGTGCTTGTTCCACATTGGAAGAAGTAGGATCATACTTCTCCTTTTGAGAAACAAACTTTGGAGTGGGATATTGACCTTCTTCCCATTCAACACCCTCGGCGTTGAACTTTCGCTCAAAACCAATTCCTTGATTCTTCCGGTGCCTTCCTTGCTTGCGAACAATTTCCTCAAAGTTCTTGCTTCCGGCAAGGCTCTTGTAGACACCTTTCTCTATAATCCCTTTCAATAAACTATTTTCTTGCTCAAGTGTAACTTGGCTTGAAACATTGTTAGTGGAATCAAGAGAACTACTAGAAGCAACAATATTGGATTTAGCATGGTTATTGTTACTACTAGATGAAGAATTTTTCTTATGCTTGTCATGCTTAGTTTTAATAGGTGGCAAGAAATTAGACAAGAGAAGTCGTTTGGCAAGATATGAAGAACTCTTCTTTGAAGATCGTCATTGATTGCTTTTAGAAACTCATGTTCTTGCTCTAGAGTGAGCTTCTTGAGCGTAGCTTCTCATGAGATCTTAGGAGCTCTCTATGATCTTCTTGAGTTGTTTCATGAGCTAACTTAAGAGTGTTTAGTTCTTTAGTTAGACGCTCAATCTCCTTCATAGCATTGTCATTCGACTCTTCTTGACTATAAAGACTACTAGCATGTTCATCATTACTAGGTTCACTAGATTTATCATGTAAGAGCTCATCTTCACCAAGCAAGTCATCCTCATCACTATCAAAGTCAATGAATTCAGGGTGTGATACCTTGGGGCCTTTAGCCATGTAGCATCTTCCAATTCCCTCATTTGGTGAATCAAATAAGTCGTAGGAGTTGGAGTTGGAGGACACGAGAGCAAGACCGGCAACACCTTCATCTTGACTGTAGTCGGAGTTGGAGTGATAGCTTCTTTCGGATTGATTGTCGAGTCGGGCCGGAGACCCATTCACCGCATGAGCTTGATGTTTTCTTCTTGTGTAGCTCCTTGATGACTTGTCTTTCCCTCCGAATCCTTGCTTCTCCGAGAGGGTCTTCGTTCATAACGATCATCTCTACTCCTTCTCTCTTTCCGAGGCGACTCATCTCTTGAGCTTCTTCTTCTTGGAGATTCTTCTCTTCTCTTATGGGGAGCGAACACTCATTTGAGTAGTGTCCGGTCTTCCACAATTGTAGCAGTTTCGATCACGACTAGAAGATCTCTTTTCATCATATGATCTAGACTTTGAGCTTCTCTCTTTGCTTCTACTCTTGTAGAATTTGTTGAAGTTCTTCACCATTAGGCTTATCTCTTCATTGGAAACTAGCTTGTCACTTGAGGTTGTGGGAGCATCACTTGTAGCTTTGTAAGCACCACTTGACTTGTTGTGAAGCTCTTCCTTATCCTTAAGTGTCATCTCATGAGCAACAATTCTTCCAATGACTTGGTTGGCTTGAGATTCTTGTAGTTTGGCATCATTTGGATCAAAGTGCACACGGTGTCATACTTTCCATCCAAAGCTCTGAGAATCTTCTTGATGATGAATCGGTCGGTCATTTCTTCGCTTCCTAAGCCGGCAATCTCATTGGTGATGAGAGCAAGCCTAGAGTACATTTCAGCGACTCCTTCACCTTCCTTCATCTTGAACTTGTCAAGTTGACCTTGAAGAACATCTAGCTTTGATTCCTTTACGGACTCAGTACCTTCGTGCATTTCAACCAAAGTATCCCAAATCTCTTTTGCATTCTCAAGACGGCTGATTTTGTTGAACTCCTCGGGACACAAGGCATTGAAGAGAATCTCACAAGCTTGAGCATTGTTTTGCAACATCCGCAATTCATCCGTTGTAGCTTCACGATCCGGAACTTTTCCTTCCTCGAAGAATTCACCTTGCATACCAACACAAATAATGCCCCATGTGGCTGGGTTATGGCCAAGAATATGCATTTTCATTTTATGCTTCCAACTAGCAAAATTTGTACCATCAAAGTAAGGACCTCTACGAAAATTACCCTCCCTAGACGCCTTACTCTCCTAGGTTGTGAAACCAAGCTTATGGAGTCCAATGCAATGGAAACCAATACAATAGAGACCAAAGCTCTGATACCACTTGTAGGATCGAAGTATGTCTAGAGGGGGTGATTAGACTACTTGACAATATAAAAATTCTGCCTTTTGACAAAGACAAGTTTTTGGCAGATTCACAATGATGATCAAGTCAAGCATCACCCTACACATGCAATTCTAGAGTATAGGCAACGGAAAGTAAATTGCACATGTAATAAAGAGAGGTGGAGAAGAGCAAACGCAATTTTGGAGACGCGGTGATTTTTTCTCGTGGTTCCGATAGGTGGTGCTATCGTCATTCCACGTTGATGGAGACTTCAACCCACGGAGGGTAACGGCTGCGAGAGTCCACGGAGGGCTCCACCCACGAAGGGTCCATGAAGAAGCAACCTTGTCTATGCCATCATGGCCTACGCCCACGGAGGGCTAGCCTTACTCGGGGCAGATCTTCACGAAGTAGGCGATCTCCTTGCCCTTACAAACTTCTTGGTTCAACTCCACATCTCGACGGAGGCTCCCAAGCGACACCTAACCAATCTAGGAGGCACCACCCTCCAAAAGGTAATAGATGGTGTTGATGATGATGAACTCCTTGCTCTTGTGCTTCAAATGATAATCTCCCCAACACTCAACTCTCCTCACTGATTTGGCTGTGGTGGAAGAAAGGATTGAGTGGAAAGCAACTTGGGAAGGCTAGAGATCAAGCTTCATATGGTGGGAGTGGAGCAACTTGATCTCAACACAAGGGTAGGTAGTTCTCTTCTCAGAAATGTAAGGTAGGAGTGGTAGTTCTTTCTGATGGCTCTCTCCACGAATGAAGAGGGGGTGGAGGGGTATTTATAGCCTCCACACAAAATCCAACCGTTACACACATTTGACCAATCTCGGTGGGACCGAAGTTGACAACTCGGTGAGACCGAAAGTTCAAATCATGTGAACGTTGGGATTTTCGGTGGGACCGAAAATACAAACTCGGTTAGTCCGATTTGTGTAAAGACAAGAGCTTGCCAATCTCGGTGGGACCGACTTCATCATCTCGGTGACACCGATTTGATGATGAATGTTCTGAAGCTTGGCAACTCAAGTTTGGTGAGACCGAGTTCGAATCGGAAAATCCGAGATTTCTAGGGTTTGGCTTTGTGGTGAGGTGGTTCATCTCGGTGACTGAGTTTGGAATATCGGTGGGACCGAGATTACTTATGAGTGTATATGGCGGTGAAAGTTCTGATAGTTTAGGAGATGTATCACTAAGCACTTTGAGCAACGGATCATTATCATAACCTCATCCCTTTTAATAGTATTGGCTTTCCTATGGACTCAATGTGATCTTGGATCACTAAACCAAAAATGGAGTCTTGAGCTTTTGCCAATGCTTGCCTTAGCATTTTGAGGGGTCCACTTCTTCAATCCTTGCCATACCCATATCACTGAACTTTCTGAAATGATTCTCAAGAAACTATTAGTTCAATGATATATATGTTGTTATTAATTACCAAAACCACCCGGGGATTAGTTGCACTTTCACATATGATCGTTCAGTTTATTGCTACTGCTTTCTTAATGTCAAATACATATTCCTTCGACCACAAGATCATGCAACTCCCAGATACCGGTGGAATACCTTGTGTGCTATGAAATGTCACAACGTAACTGGGTGATCATAAAGGTGCTCTATAGGTATCTCCAAAGGTGTCTGTTGAGTTGGCATGAATCGAGATTGGGATTTGTCACTCCGTGTATCGGAGAGGTACCTCTGGGCCCTCTCGGTAATACACATCATATAAGAAGCTTGCCAGAGAAGTGACTAAGGAGTTAGTTACGAGATGGTGTATTACAGAACAAGTAAAGAGACTTGCTGGTAAGGAGATTGAACTAGGTATGAAGATACCAACGATCGAATCCTGGGAAACTAACAAACCGACAAACAAAGGGAATTACGTATGTTGTCATAAAGGTTCAACCGATAAAAGATCTTCGTGGAATATGTAGGAATCAATATGGGCATCTAGGTCCCGCTATTGGTTATTGACCAGGGATGTGTGATGACCCATAAGTATAGGGGATCTATCATAGTCCTTTTGATAAGTAAGAGTGTCAAACCCAACGAGGAGCAGAAGGAAATGACAAGCAGTTTTTAGCATGGTATTTTCTGCAAGCACTGAAATTATCGGTAATAGATAGTTTTCTGATAAGATAATTCGTAACGGGTAACAAGTAACAAGTGTAACAAAGGTGCATCAAGGTGGCCTAATCCTTATTATAGCGAAGGACAAGCCTGGACAAATTTTTATATAAAGCAAAGCGCTCCCGAGGACACATGGGAGTTATTATCCAGCTAGTTTTCATCATGCTCATATGATTCGCGTTCGTTACTTTGATAATTTGATATGTGGGTGGACCGGTGCTTGGGTGTTGTCCTTACTTGGACAAGCCTCCCACTTATGATTAACCCCTCTCGCAAGCATCTACAACTATGAAAGAAGAATTAAGATAAATCTAACCATAGCATGAAACATGTGGATCCAAATCAGCCCTTACAAAGCAACGCATAAACTAGGGTTTAAGCTTCTGTCACTCTAGCAACCCATCATCTACTTATTACTTCCCAATGCCTTCCCCTAGGCCCAAATCATGGTGAAGTGTCATGTAGTCTACGTTCACATAACACCACTAGAGGAAAGACAACATACTTCTCATCAAAATATCGAACGAATACCAAATTCACATGATAACTTATAATAAGACTTCTCCCATGTCCTCAGGAACAAACGTAACTACTCACAAAGCATGTTCATGTTCATAATCAGAGGCGTATTTAATAGCAACAAGGATCTAAACATATGATCTTTCAGCAAATAAACCAACTAGCATCAACTACGAAGAGTAATCAACACTACTAGCAACCTATAGGTACCAATCTGAGGTTTTGAGAAAAAAAATCGGATACAAGAGATGAACTAGAGTTTGAGAGGAGATAGTGCTGGTGAAGATGTTGATGGAGATTAACTCTCTCTCGATGAGAGGATCGTTGGTGATGACGATGGTTTCGATTTCCCCCTCCGGGAGGGAAGTTTCCCTGGTAGAATCGCTCTGCCGGAGCTCTAAATTGCTCCTGCCCTGGTTCCGCCTCGAGACGGTGGCGCTTCGTCCCGAAAGCTATCTTCTGATTTTTTTATAGGTCAAAACCCTCCATATAGCCAAAGATGGGCACCGGAGACCTGCCAGGGGGCCCACAAGCCCTAGGGACGCGCCCCCCAGGCTTGTGGCCACCTAGTGGGTCCCCTCTGGTATTTTCTTCGCCCAATATTTTTTGTATATTCCAAAATAAATCTCCAAAAATTTCAGGACTTTTGGAGTTGTGCAGAATAGGTCTCTTAGATTTGCTCCTTTTCGGTCCAGAATTCTAGCTGCCGGCATTCTCCCTCTTCATGTAAACTTGTAAAACAAGGGAGAAACGACATAAGTACTGTACCATAAAGTGAAATAACAGTCCATAATGCTATAAATATTGATATAAAAACATGATGCAAAATGGACGTATCAACTCCCCCAAACTTAGACCTCGCTTGTCCTCAAGCGAAAGCCGAGATCGATAATCATGTCCACATGTTTAGTGATAGAGGTGTCAATAAAAATAAAATACGAACATGAAGGCATCATGATCATCTTTAGAACATCAATATATTATCATATAATTTCTCATGCCAAAGTGAAAACTCATTCGCAAGGCAAAATATGAATCAAAAACTCCATTGAGAACCAACAAACTATAATCTCAGTCATTGAAGCAATTGCAATTTATCATAACATCGGAAAGAGTCAATATAAGAGCTTGTATAGCAAATCCACACACTCAACCATCTTTTAGTCTTTCATAATTGCTAACACTCACACGGTATTTATGAGATCAAAGCTTCCATCAGACACAGAAATATAGGGGCTTAAAATTTTGCCACCCAACTATTTTACCTCAAGGGTAATGTCAACAATAATAACTCATGATCACCTACATCCGGGTGGATATATGTGTCTAGATCTTTCCCCAACACATGATGCTTGCCAAAAGAAAAGGGAAAAATATATGGAATGGTGAGGATCACCATGACTCTTGTATAAAGGTAAGTACTTAAAAAGTAAAGGATAGGCCCTTCACAGAGGGAAGCAGAGGTTATCTTGCGATTTTTGGTTGGATGCACAAAATCTTAATGCAAAAGAACGTCACTTTATATTGCCCCTTGTGATAAAGAACTTTATTATGCAGTCCACCGCTTTTATTTCTTCTATATCACAAGTTTGTATAAAGTTTGTTTTCCTCACACTAATAGATCATACATATTTAGAGAGCAATTTTTATTGCTTGCACCAATGATAACTTACTTGAAGGATTTTACTCAATCCATAGGTAGGTATAGTGGACTCTCATGTCAAAACTGGGTTTAGGTTTTTTGGATGCACAAGTAGTATCTCTACTTGGTGCGGAAGTTTTGGCTAGTATGAGGTGGAAGCAAGCATCACATGTTAGAGGATCCATGACAATATAACTTCTATTCAGAAATAAGTAAACATAGCTCATCATGTTGTCTTCCTTGTCCAACATCAACTTCTTAGCATATAATATTTTAATGAGTGCTCGCAATCATAAAAGATGTCCAAGATAATATATTTATATGTGAACCTCTCTTTCTTTATTACTTCCTTTTAGTTGCAACAATGACCAAAACTATGTTTGTCAACTCACAACAAGTTTCAATCTTCATACTTCTTATATGTAAAGTCTTCACTCTCCATAAGATCATTATATACTCTTTTATTTCTTTTATTCTTTTTCTTCTTTTTCTCAAGATCATAGCAAGAAAGCAAAGCCCTCAACTCAAAAATACTCTTTATTATATAACTCTCGGACTCGATTACATAGAGGGAACTTAAAGCAAAACTCAAAAACTAGATCATACTAAAACTCATATTCTACTAGATCAAGATATATATATAACCAAAAGGATCGATCTAAGAAAAATGATAAAGGTAAAGATGTGATGGTGATACGATACCGGGGCACCTTCCCCAAGCTTGGCGCAATCCAAGGGGAGTACCCATACCCATATAATCATGTCTCCTTCTTCGAAAGTGGTGGTGATGGAGTTGATGATGTGGGAAGCTTGTCCTCCGTATTCCAAGGCATTGGTTCACCATCATAAAAAGATGAACGAGTCTCCGGGATCCTAAAATCTGCAACCAAACTCATCCTCTTAAATCTGTATTCATACTCACAGTTTTGGTTTTGCAGGTCATAGATCTGGGCTTGGAGATGCTCGATTTTCTCATGAAGCTTGAAGATGGCCTCCCCGATGTTCTTGCTACCCAGCTTGTGATCATGGGTAAATTCCTTGATCATTAAGTGGTTGGCGTTGAGTCCATGTTCCACCATCCCTTGGCACTTGAAGACTTGCTGCTCCATCACTTTGAGCCTGGTCTCACGCTTTCGGTCTTATTTGGCCCTTGAACATCCCGGGCATGCAGCACCCCCACACGCATCTCAATGGTTTGAGGGTGTTGCAGCACCTCCGTGAGGTAGGGGTTGATGACCTTCTCAAAGAACTTCTCCTTCGGAGCACTTGGGACATCATTGTGATCAAGATCTGTAAGAAAAATAGGTCGAAACAAGAACAAAGGATATTGTTGTGGTACAGTGGTCAAAACCTTCGGGAAATTATATAATGAATTTTTACCGACCAAAAGGAGTATCCTACAAGAAAATGGAGTCTAGAGGGCACACGAGGTGGCCACAAGCCTGGGAGGCACGCCCAGGTGGGTAGGGTGCACCCCCAAGGCTTGTCGCCTCCTCATGCAATTTTTGGACTAATTTTTAATTTCCTAATTTTTTAAATATTCCAAAACGGAGTAAAATTGCCACCGGAAAAGTTTTGGAGTCGGTTTACTTATCGTACCACATACCTACTCCTTTTCGGAGTCTGAAACGTTCTGGTAGATATCCCTTATGTACTCCTCCGGTGTTATGGTATTAATAATATTGGTTTCAACATTTATGGGAGTACTGTAACATCCCAAATTTTCAATTTGGAACGTTATACAATAGATCATCAATGCATATCATATTTTATTGCATTTTGGCTTGATCCAAGAAATTCTACGCAACTCAAGGACCCACAGAGAGAGTTGGGGATTTCGTTATTTTCATATTTGAGTTTTCTCAAATTTTGAAAATAGGATCATTTGATTTTAATTATTTTATCTTCAATTATTTCTATTATAAAAATATGAGAGAGGGAATAAAATGACTTTCCCAAAATAAAGAAATATTGAGGATTTAATAATAAAATCAAATAAGATTTTATTTCGGAGTTTTATCGCTATTTTATTTGAATTAGGAAAAATGCACGTTTTTCAAAATTGCATTTAGGCCCCAAATAAATGTTCATATTGTCCGGCTCGATTTTAGAGGACGGGGAAAATTTATTTTGGGATTTTTCGAGTCCGTTTAGTATTTCTTTTAATTGTTTTTCTGCGCGATATTATTTAAAAAAAACGCGAACCGACCTCGGGCCGTCGCCAGACTCTCGGCCGCCCCTTTAAATAGCGCCCGAGCCCACCCCAGCCCACCCGCGCCCTAAACCCTAGCCCCTTGCCGCCCTAGCCAGGGCCTGCCGCCGCCGCCGCCGCCGCCGCCGCCGCCACCCGGACCCGCCGTCGTCATTGCCGCCGCCGCCGCCCTCCGAGTCCGCCCTTTGAGGTAGTCGCCGGATCCGCCGCCGGTTTTCGCCGGTTAATCGCCCAATTTTTTTAATAAAAAAGCGCGGTTTTTTTATTAGATCGGTTTTATTTTTTTCCCAATTTTGTTTATTTAGTGAACACCCGTTCGTTCGTACGTTTTAACAATCGGTTTTCGTCTTTTAGCCACAGACAGCGAACGTTCATTCGTTAGCCTGTTCGTCCGTTTTTTTCCTCGGATTTTCTGCGATTATTTCTGATCCGATTTTCGTTCTAGTATAACTTTTCGCTCGTTTATCGGAATCAGGCGATTCAAGCGCCTAGAGTTTCGTCTCGAAACCCTCTTTCGTTTAACCAACTCAAACAAGTTTTTGCTACTGTAAAATTTGACTTAGGTCCAAATTAGTAAAATGAAGCCTGTTTCTTTCACCGTTTGAGTTTCGTTGCTTTGTTTGATTTGATTTTTTTTGCAAACCGGAGTTCTTAAGTTGAACTTCCTGGTTAGATCTTTTATTTGAGTTTTATCTGTGCATTAGATGAGTGCTTATTGTATGCTTGTTTGTTTATGATAGAGTACCCGAAGTGCGTCGCTTGCTACTTCAAATCTCCAGGTTTCACGGATCATCAGCAAGGCAAGTAACACTTTGATCATACCTCTTTACTACCCAGTTTTATTGCATTAGATCAATCCGCAAACAATTGCATGATTAGGACAAGATTAATATGTGGGTTTTGGGAACTAGATGAGGCAGAACTTATTACCTGTTTTATTATCAAACCTTTGGGAGTTACTTCTACGTTTGCTTATATTGCCATGCTATGCGAGTAGACGTTGATTGGGTGAGTGTATCCATGACAGATGTGGGATTGTTAATTAATGGTTTATTTAAGGTGGCAACTTAAATTCACATCTGGGTGGACTGAGGCACCTGGGGAACCCAATGTTGCCTGTATTTTTGGAAATCCCAGGGTACCGTGTGATTCTCCTATGGACCGCCACCCAGGCTCAAAGGGATCATGAGATTATTCATGCTAGAGATTTCCGTGTGCAGCCGCAAGCTACTATGGGCTCTAGCATAGTTGAGTATGTTGTGTGAGCTCTTGAAGAGGTAGACTAGCAGATGTAGGGGAGGTAGGTTGGTACTGTCTACCCGAAGTAGAGAGTTAATGATTTTGAAAGACCGTGTCTCGGTCATCCGTTTCTCAAACACCATGTAGTGCGAGAAATCAAGCGGAGGAGATCGAGTCTTGCGGGGAAAAGTGCGCAAACCTCTGCAGAGTGTATAAACTAATCATGGTTAGCCGTGTCCCCGGTTATGGACGTTTTGAGTATCGAGTACCTAGATTATCATGTGAATCTCATGATGTTACTTATATAAATCATGTTGGGTTAATGATGATGTTTAATTGGGATTGAGTTGGAGGAACCTTCTCAATGTTTAACAACCACCATGATAGTTAAATAAAATTTATTCCTTTGCAGTAGGGAAAAATTGGCTTTATGCAAAACTATAACCATAGAGATTACCACCAGCCATATATGCATCTAGTGATAGCATTATTCTGTTCATTACTCTCCAGCTGTTACATTGCCAGCATATTCCATGTGCTGACCCGTTTTTCGGGCTGCAACGTTCATGTTGTAGACTTTTCAGACGACGAGTAAGGTGCCTTAGGTCGTGATCTTATACTCAGTGATGTAGTTGGAGTTGAAGGACTCGCTTATCTTCCAAGCCTTCCGCTGTTATCGTTATTAGATGGCCTTAAGCCATACTTATTGTAATAAGTTCTCTTTTGAGACATTTGATGTAATAAGTGTGTGATTGCTACTCTGTTATAAATCCTTCAAGTACTGTGCGTGTCAACATTACCAATCCAGGGATGACACTGATGCACAGAGATCAGATTGTTTGAGGTCTGGTCGCTACAAGATGATATCAGAGCACACGCTGACTGTAGGACATGACCACTAAGCTAAAGCCCTAGATCGCTACTCTCTCTTCTCATTTCTGACTCCTCATCTTTTCTACTCTTTTAGGATGGCGGATGCAAGGAACAAGTTCACGCAACCGGATGAAGATACACCTTTTGGGCGCCACTTGAAGGAAGTCACTAGATACCTGAAAACATCAGAGTACCAAGCTTCACCGGGACCTACATCGCCACTTTACTAGAAGAGGAGCGTTGGATGATTCAAGTTCAAGTCCCAGGAAGGACGTTCATGCCCGTCACTGAGCCCATAGAGTTTTCCTTTGATGCACCAACCTGGAGTCTGGGAAAGAGCATGGCAGCCCACATCACCATGGGACGCATTGGAGAAGTTTACCACAAGGATCTCAAGGATACTATCTACCATATTTGTGGGCGCCGAGATGAGCAATGGGAGATGATCAGCACCAGGAAGGATAGATCAATTGCAGCTTTCATCCAGGAGCTAAACCAGCACATTAAATCGCCAGAGAACCGGATGTGCAAAAGCAGCATGATAGATCTGAAGAAGGCAATGACCAAGATCACGGAGCTGGAGGAAGAACTCAAGTGTACACATGATGGATATGAGGAGGAAACGATGACACTAATGGAGAAGAATGATGATCTGAAGAAGAAGCTAAAAGTATTTATGGGATTCGCCGCAACTGGAGGAGAAGACGATGATTGCACTTGCCCGGAGAACTACATCATCATCGACGACACCGACTCAGACCCAGATGATAGCGATGATGACTTTGTTGATGAATCTGGAGCAGATATCATGGAGTCTTCGACCGATCAATTTTTGTAGTCGACCACCATAACAGTAGTAGTATTTCCCCATGTATATAGTATAGTCCGAGCACTTTTAACAATAGTTAGAACGTTGTATGCCCTTGTTTGAATTGATTGAAGTGATATTGTTTGAAATTGTCTCATGTGTATATGGGTAGTGTTTTTCTCTATAGACCTCCTTCTATTCTATATTCTCATCTTTTCTAAACCCTCAGATGCCTCCGAGACGTGACAATGGATTTGCTTTCCCACCGGAGCTCACCTAGTTGATCCAGTAGTAGAATGCATTTATGCAGATGTTTGTCCAGAATCAGAATCAGGGGAACAACAACAACAACAACTCACCACCACCACCACCTGTTGATCACTTAGCCCGTTTCTTGAGGCTGAATCCATCAGTGTTCTCCAATAGCACCGAGTCGATAGTTGCAGATGATTGGCTCCGCAAGATGGGAAGGGAGTTGAGCACTTCAGTATGCACAGATGCGGAGAAGGTGCGCTTTGCCGCACATCAGCTTGATGGACCCGCGGCATCATGGTGGAGAATTTCACAGCCACTTATCCCATCGACACTATCACATGGGATCAGTTTCAGCAGGCTTTCCGTACTGCTCATGTTTCAGCAGGAGCTATGGCCATGAAGAAGCGTGAGTTTTGCAACTTGCGCCAAGGAGGACGTACTGTTGGCCAGTATGTGGATGACTTCAGTAAGCTAGCACGGTTTGCCCCAGATGACATTGCTACGGATGCAGCTAAGCAGGAGAAGTTTTTGGAAGGACTGAATGATGAGCTGAGCATGCAGTTGATGGTAGCAACTTTCAACAACTACCAGGAGTTGGTAGACCGAGCTCTCATGATTGAAGTAAAGCAGCAACAGATTGAAAACCGCAAGAGGAAGTATGGACAAGGGAAGTATAATTCTGGAGCTCAGCAGAAGCCTCGTTTTACCCCAAACTCAGGAGGACATTTTCAGCATACCCATGGAGGAGGGAGTTCGCACAACCATAGTGGCCCCAAGAATGGTAACGGGAATGGAGGAAGCAATGGACAGAACCGTACCAATCCCTCAACACCAGCCAAAAGGGATTTGAGCCACATTACCTGCTACAAATGCCAGAAGACTGGACATTATGCCACTAAATGTGCTGAAGCGAAGAATGGTAATGGCAATGGAAGCTCTAGGAAGAAGCCTAACCCTTTCAGCAAATGACAGGTGAACCACGTTAGCGTGGAGGAGGTTGAAGCCCAGCTAGATGCAGTAATAGGTAAGTTTTTGGTTAAGTCATTTACTGCAATCGTTCTTTTTGATACTGGTGCATCGCATTCATACATATCAAGGGGATTTGTGGATAAGTATAATCTGCCAACCCAAGCCCTTAGATCACCCATGTTAGTAACCTCGCCAGGAGCAGAGTATATGGCTAGTCTATGGTGTGATCGGTTACCATTAAGGATTGGTACCTATGTGTTTCCCTCATACCTAATAGTATTGGAATCACAAGGACTGTATGTGATATTAGGCATGGATTGGTTATCGAAGTATGGATGGAACATTGAATGCGCCAGTAAGTCGATTTTGCTTACCACGCCAGAAGGAAGAAGGATCAAGTATGTATCCCGGCATGTGCCGAAGAGGACTCAAGTAAATTCCTTATCAAGAGTTGTACAGGAGGAAGTACTAGTGGTGAAGGATTTTCCTGGCGTATTTCCAGAGGAGTTGCCAGGCATGCCACCGGATAGAGACATTGAGTTTTTGATTGAGCTTTTGCCATGCACAGGACCAATATCTAAGAGACCGTACAGGATGCCCGCAAAATATTTGGAGGAAATTAAGAAGCAGATTAAGGAGTTACTGGATAAAGGCTATATTCGCCCAAGTTCTTCACCTTGGGGATCGCCAGTGCTTCTAGTGGAGAAGAAGGATGGATCATTAAGGATGGTTGTTGATTACCGAGGATTGAATGAAGTGACAATCAAGAATAAGTACCCGCTGCCGATGATCAATGACTTGTTTGACCAGTTGCAAGGAGCTAAGGTATTTCCCAAGATCGATCTACGATCAGGATACCACCAGTTGAAGATTTGAGAGCAGGATATACCTAAGACGGCTTTTACCACCAGGTACGGGCTGTATGAGTATACCGTTATGTCATTTGGTCTGACTAACGCACCTGCCTATTTTATGAACATGATGAACAAAGTGTTTATGGAGTTTCTGGATAAGTTCGTCATGGTGTTCATTGATGACATTTTGGTCTACTCAAAGACTGAATAGGAGCATAAGGAGCATTTGCGTTTGGTACTTGGGAAGCTCAGAGAACATCAGTTATACGCCAAGTTCAGCAAGTGTGAGTTTTGGTTGAAGGAAGTTGTATTTCTCGGACATGTTATATCCGGAGAAGGAATAGCAGTAAACCCCACCAAAGTTGTCACTGTGACAAATTGGGAAGCCCCAACAACAGTTGGAGAGATCCGGAGTTTTTTTGGACTCGCAAGATACTACCGGAGGTTCATTGAAAATTTCTCAAAGATTGCGAAACCCATGATGGAGTTGTTGAAGAAGGACACCAAGTTCAAATGGACTGTGGAATGTGAGGCCAGTCTCCAGGATTTGAAGAAACATTTGGTTACATCACTAGTGTTGATCCTACCAGATCAGCGCAAGGATTATGAAGTTTATTGTGATGCTTCTCGTCGAGGACTTGGAGCAGTGCTTATGCAGGAAGGAAGAGTTGTTTCGTATGCCTCACGATAGCTTAAGCCTCATGACTTGAATTATGCTACGGATGACTTGGAGTTAGCAGCCGTAGTACATGCATTGAAGACATGGAGACATTTTCTCATCGGAAACCATTGTGAAGTGTACACAGATCACAAGAGTTTGAAGTACATTTTCACGTGGAAGGAGTTAAATCTCAGGCAAAGGAGATGGTTGGAGCTCATCAAGGATTATAATATGAGATTGCATTATCACCCCGGAAAGCCTAACGTAGTAGCCGATGCGTTGAGCCGCAAGAGCCATGTCAACACACTCATGACCAAAGAGTTACCAAAGGAGTTAGCCGAGGATCTTCGCGAGCTATGTTTGGAGATAGTTCCGAGAGGCTATGTTGCAGCATTGGAGATTCAGTCTACTTTGATGGATAAGATCAGAGAAGCTCAGAAGACTAACAAGGAGATTGCCGAGATAAAGGAGAAGATGAGCAAAGGAAAATCTAAAGGTTTTTGTGAGGATGAGCACGATACCTTATGGTTTGAGGACCGTGTTTATGTGCCTAATGACCCGGAGATCAGGAAGTTGATTCTGCAAGAGGCCCATGATTCGCCGTATTCGATTCACCCAGGAAATACCAAGATGTATTTGGATTTGAAGGACACTTTCTGGTGGACCGGAATGAATAAGGATATTGCGGAGTATGTAGCAGTATGTGATGTATGTCAGAGAGTGAAGGCAGAGCATCAGAAGCCAGCAGGATTGTTACAGCCATTGCCGATACCCGAATGGAAGTGGGATAAGCTAGGCATGGATTTTATCACGGGATTGCCCAGGAATTATTCAGGCTATGACTCGATATGGGTGTAGTCGATCGTTTGACAAAGGTAGCTCATTTCATTCCAATGAAAACCACTTACACCCGTGCTAAGTTAGCAAAGATATACATGACCAGGATCGTATGTCTGCATGGAGTTCCGAGGAGCATTGTATCAGATAGAGGAACCCAGTTTACGTCAAAGTTCTGGAATCAGTTGCACGAAACTTTGGGTACCAGGCTAGACTTCAGTATAGCCTTTCATCCGCAGACAGATGGATAGACCGAGAGAGTCAATCAGATTCCGGAGGACATGCTGAGAGCTTGTGCGCTAGATTATGGATCTAGTTGTGATGACAATTTTCCATATTCGGAGTTCTCTTACAACAACAGTTATCAATCCAGTTTGAAGATGGCCCCTTTTGAAGCTCTGTACGGAAGGAGGTGCAGAACACCATTGTTGTGGGATGAAGTTGGAGACCGCCAGTTGTTTGGACCTAATTTGATTAAAGAGTCTGAACAGATGGTGAAGTTGATTCGCGATAGAGTCAAGGTAGCCCAGTCCAGGCAGAAGAGCTACGCAGATTCTAAATGCAAGGAGACAGTTTACAAAGTTGGAGACAGAGTTTATCTTCGTGTGTCTCCACTTCGAGGAGTTAAGCGCTTTGGAGTTAAGGGAAAGTTAGCGCCACGTTTTGTAGGACCATACAAAGTTTTGGAGCGTATGGGAGAAGTTGCTTACAAGTTGGAATTGCCCGAAGGATTGTCAGGAGTTCACATTGTGTTTCACATTTCCCAGCTGAAGAAGTGCCATGCAGAGATGGCTGATATACCGCCGAGAGATACAGTGCCACTGGAAGCAATTCAGTTGGATAGTGTTTTGACCTATGAGGAGAAACCAGTCAAGATTCTCGAATATGCCAGCCGAGTCACCCGCAGCAAGGTTAGCAAGTTTTGCAAAGTTCAGTGGAGCCACCATACTGAAGATAAAGCCACCTGGGAGCGGGAGGATGATCTACGGAAGGACCACCCTCACCTATTTTCTAGGCAACCCGAATCTCGAGGACGAGATTCATCTTAAGGGGGGTAGGTTTGTAACATCCCAAATTTTCGATTTGGAATGTTAACATTAGATCATCATTGCATATCATAATTTATTGCATTTTGGCTTGATCCTAGAAATTCTACGCAACTCAAGGACCCACGGAGAGAGTTGGGGATTTCGTTATTTTCATATTTGAGTTTTCTCAAATTTTGAAAATAGGATCATTCGATTTTAATTATTTTATCTTCAATTATTTCTATTATAAAAATATGAGAGAGGGAATAAAATAACTTTCCCAAAATAAATAAATATTGAGGATTTAATAATAAAATAAAATAAGATTTTATTTCGGAGTTTTATCGCTATTTTATTTGAATTAGGAAAATGCGTGTTTTTCAAAATTGCATTTAGGCCCCAAATAAATGTTCATCTTGTCCGGCTCGATTTTAGAGGACGCTAAAAATTTATTTAGGGATTTTTGGAGTCCGTCTAGTATTTCTTTTAATTGTTTTTTGCGTAATATTATTCAAAAAACGCAAACCGACCTCGAGCCGTATTCGGCCAGGAATCCCCTGGCCGACCCCTTTAAATAATGCCCCGAGCCCACCCCAGCCCACCCCCGCCCCAAACCCTAACCCCACCGCTGCTTGTTGCCGCGCCGCCACCGCCACACCACCGCCGCCGCCCACACACACGCCGCCATTGCCGCTTTGCCGCCGCCATGCCGCTGTCACGCTGAAGGCCATTGCCGCATTGCCGCCGCCGCCGCCGCCGTTGTCGTCGCCGCCGCCGTTGCCGCCGTCGCCGCCGACCGCCGCCACCGCCGGACCCGCCGCCGCCCTCGTCGAGTCCACCGCCGCCGGAGGTTGTCGCCGGATCCGTCGCCGGTTTTCGCCGGTTAATCGCCTGGTTTTTTTAATAAAAAACCGCGGTTTTTTTATTAGATCCTTTTTTTTCCGGTTTAGTTTATTTAGCGAATGACCGTTCATTCATTCGCTTTAACAAACGGTTTTCGTCTTTTAGCCGCAGACAGCGAACATCCGTTCATTAGCCTATTCGTCAATTTTTTCTTTTTCTCGGATTTTCCGCGATTATTTCTGATCTTGATTTCTGATCCGATTTTTGTTCAAGTATAAATTTTCGCTCGTTTATCGGAATCAGGCGATTCAAGCGCCTAGAATTTCGTCTCGAAACCCACTTTCCATTTAACCAACTCAAACAAGTTTTTCCTACTGTAAAATTTGACTTAGGTCCAGATTAGTAAAACGAAGCCTGTTTCTTCGCCGTTTGAGTTTCGTTGCTTTGTTTGATTTGATTTCTTTTGCAAACCAGAGTTCTTAAGTTGAACTTTTTGGTTAGATCTTGTATTTGAGTTTTACCTGTGCATTAGATGAGTGCTCATTGTATGCTTGTTTGTTTATGATAAAGTACTCGGAATGCGCCGCTTACTACTTCGAATCTCTAGGTTTCACGGATCATCAGCAAGGAAAGTAACACTTTGATCATACCTCTTTACTATCTAGTTTTATTGCATTAGATCAATCCTCAAACAATTGCATGATTAGGATCTGATTAATATGTGGGTTTTGGGAAGTAGATGAGGTAGAACCTATTACCTGTTTTATTATCAAACCTTTGGGAGTTACTTCCACGTTTGCTTATATTGCCATGCTATGCTAGTAGACGTGGATTGGGTGAGTGTATCCATGACAGATGTGAGATTGTTAATTAATGGTTTATTTAAGGTGGCAACTTAAATTCACATCTGGGTGGATTGAGGCACCTGGGGAACCCAGTGTTGCCTATATTTTTGGAAATCCCGGGGTACCGTGTGATTCTCCTATGGACCGCCACCCAGGCTCAAAGGGATCATGAGAATATTCATGCTAGAAACTTTCGTGTGCAGCCGCAAGCTACTATGGGCTCTAGCATAGTTGAGTATGTTGCGTGAGCTCTTGAAGAGGTAGACTAGCAGATGTAGGGGATGTAGGTTGGTACTGTCTACCCGGAGTAGAGAGTTAATGCTTCTGAAAGACTGTGTCTCAGTCATCCATTTCTGAAACACCATCTAGTGCGAGAAATCAAGCGGAGGAGGTCGAGTCTTGCGGGGAAAAGTGTGCAAACCTCTGTAGAGTGTATAAACTAATCATGGTTAGCCGTGTTCCCGGTTATGGATGTTTTGAGTATCGAGTACCTAGATTATCATGTGAATCTCATCATGTTACTTAAATAAATCCTGTTGGGTTAATGATGATGTTTAGTTGGGATTGAGTTGGAGGAACCTTCTCAACGTTTAACAACCACCATGATAGTTAAATAAAATTTATTCCTTTGCAGTAGGGAAAAATTGGCTTTATGCAAAAATGTAACCATAGAGCTTACCACCAGCCATATATGCATGTAGTGATAGCATTATTCTGTTCATTACTCTCTATGTGTTACATTGCCAGCATATTCCATGTGCTATCTCGTTTTTCGGGCTGCAACGTTCATGTTGCAGACTTTTTAGACAACGAGTAAGGTGCCTTAGGTCGTGATCTTATACTCAGTGATGCCGTTGGAGTTGATGGACTTGCTTATCTTCCAAGCCTTCCGCTGTTATCGTTATTAGATGGCCTTAAGCCATACTTATTGTAATAAGTTCTCTTTTGAGACATTCGATGTAATAAGTGTCTGATTGCTACTCTGTTATAAATCCTTCAAGTACTGTGTGTGTGTCAGCATTACCGATCCAGGGATGACAGTGATGCATAGAGATCAGACTGTTTGAGGTCTGGTCGCTACAAGATGGTATCACAGCACACGCTGACTGTAGGACACGACCACTAAGCTAAATCCCTAGATGACTACTCTCTCATCTCATTTATTACTCCTCATCTTTTCTACTCTTTTAGGATGGTGGATGCAAGGAACAAGTTCACGCAACCGGATGAAGATACACCTCTTGGACGCCACTTGAAGGAAGTCACTAGATACCTGAACATCGGAGTACCAAGCTTCACCGAGGTCTACATCGCAACTTTACCAGAAGAGATGGGTTGGATGATTCAAGTTCAAGTCCCAGGAAGGACGTTCATGCCCGTCACTGAGCCCATAGAGTTTTCCTTTGACGCACCAACCTGGAGTCTAGGAAAGAGCCTGTCAGCCCACATCACCATGGGACGCATTGGAGAAATTTACCACAAGGATCTCAAGGATACTATCTATCTGATTTGTGGGTGCCGAGATGAGCAATGGGAGATGATAAGCACCAGGAAGGATAGATCAATTGCAGCTTTCATCCAGGAGCTAAACCAACACATTCGTCGCCAGGAGAACCAGATGTGCGCAGGCATGATAGATCTGAAGAAGGCAATGACCAAGACCACAGAGCTGGAGGAAGAACTCAAGTCTACACGCGATGGATATGAGTAGGAAATGACGACACTCGTGGAGAAGAATGATGATCTGAAGAAGAAGCTAAAAGTATTTATGGGATTTCCCGCAACTGGAGGAGAAGATGATGATTGCATTTGCCCGGAGAACTACATCATCATCGACGACACCGACTCGGACCCAGATGATAGCGATGATGACTTTGTTGATGAAGCTGGAGCAGATATCATGGAGTCTTCGACCGATCAATTTTTCTAGTCGACCACCGTAACAGTAGTAGTATTTCCCCATGTATATAGTATAGTCCGAGCACTTTTAACGATAGTTAGAACGTAGGATGCCCTTGTTTGAATTGATTGAAGTGATATTGTTTGAAATTGTCTCATGTGCATATGGGTAGTGTTTTTCTCTATAGACCTCATTCTATTCTATATTCTCATCTTTTCTAAACCCTCAGATTCCTCCGAGACGTGACAATGGATTTGCTTTCCCACCGGAGCTCACCTAGTTGATCCAGCAGTAGAATGCATTTATGCAGATGTTTGTCCAGAATCATAATTAGGGGAACAACAACAACAACAATAACAACAACCCACCACCACCACCACCTGTTGATCACTTAGCCCGTTTCTTGAGGCTGAATCCGCCGGTGTTCTCCAGTAGCACCGAACCGATAGTTGCAGATGATTGGCTCCGCAAGATGGGAAGGGAGTTGACCACTGCAGGATGCACAAATGTAGAGAAGGTGCACTTTGACGCACATTAGCTTGATGGACCCGCAGCATCATGGTGGGAGAATTTCACAGCCACTTATCCCATCGACACTATCACATGGGATCAGTTTCAGCAGGCTTTCCGTACTGCTCATCTTTCAGCAGGAGCTATGGCCATGAAGAAGCGTGAGTTTCACAACTTGCGCCAAGGAGGACGTACTGTTGGCCAGTATGCGGATGACTTCAGTAAGCTAGCACGTTATGCCCCAGATGACGTTGCTACGGATGCAGCTAAGCAGGAGAAGTTTCTGGAAGGACTGAATCATGAGCTGAGCATGCAGTTGATGGTAGCAACTTTCAGCAACTACCAGGAGTTGGTAGACCAAGCTCTCATGATTGAAGGAAAGCAGCAGCAGATTGACAACCGCAAGAGGAAGTATGGACAAGGGAAGTACAATTCTGGAGCTCAGCAGAAGCCTCATTTTACCCCAAACTCGGGAGGACATTTTCAGCATACCCATGGAGGAGGGAGTTCGCACAACCATAGTGGCCCCAAGAATGGTAACGGGAATGGAGGAAGCAACGGACAAAACCGTACCAACCCCTCAACACCAGCCAAAAGGGATTTGAGCCACATTACCTGCGACAAATGCCAGAAGACTGGACATTATGCCACTAAATGTCCTGAAGAGAAGATTAATGGTAATGGCAATGGAAGCTCTGGGAAGAAGGCTAACCCTTTCAGCAAAGGACAGGTGAACCACGTTAGCGTGGAGGAGGTTAAAGCCCAGCCAAATGTAGTAATATGTAAGTTTTTGGTTAAGTCATTTACTGCAATCGTTCGTTTTGATACTGGTGCACCGCATTCATACATATGAAGGGGATTTGTGGATAAGTATAATCTGCCAACCCAAGCCCTTAGGTCACCCATGTTTGTAACCTCACCAGGAGCAGACTATATGGCTAGTCTATGGTGTGATCGGTTACCATTAAGGATTGGTAACTATGTGTTTCCCTCAGACCTAATAGTATTGGAATCACAAGGACTGGATGTGATATTAGGCATGGATTGGTTGTCAAAGTATGGAGGGAACATTGAATGTGCCAGTAAGTCAATTTTGCTTACCACACCAGAAGGAAGAAGGATCAAGTATGTATCCCGACATGGGCCGAAGAAGACCCAAGTAAATTCCTTATCAGGAGTTGTACAGGAGGAAGTACTAGTGGTGAAGGATTTTCCTGGCGTATTTCCAGAGGAGTTGCCAGGCATGCCACCGGATAGAGACATTGAGTTTTTGATTGAGCTTTTGCCAGGCACAGGGACTAATATCTAAGAGACCGTACAGGATGCCCGCAAAAGATTTGGAGGAAATTAAGAAGCAGATTAAGGAGTTACTAGATAAAGGCTATACTTGCCCAAGTTCTTCACCTTGGGGATCGCCAGTGCTTCTAGTGGAGAAGAAGGATGGATCATTAAGGATGGTTGTTGATTATCGAGGATTGAATGAAGTGACAGTCAAGAACAAGTACCCGCTGCCGATGATCAATGACTTGTTTGACCAGTTGCTAGGAGCTAAGGTATTTTCCAAGATTGATCTGCGATCAGGATACCACCAGTTGAAGATCGAGAGCAGGATATACCTAAGACGACTTTTACCACCAGGTATGGGCTGTATGAGTATACCATTATGTCATTTGGTCTGACTAACGCACCTGCCTATTTTATGAACATGATGAACAAAGTGTTTATGGAGTTTCTGGATAAGTTTGTCATGGTGTTCATTGACGACAGATATAATGTTTGATTCTTTGCCCGTTTACCACCTTCGGGTTATTGCCTTCGGCGTTGTTGATCTTTATGGCACTGGAACGATAAACCTCCTCGGTAATGTAAGGACCTTCCCACATGGAGAGAAGTTTTCCTGCAAAATATCTTATACGAGAATTGTATAGCAAGACATGGTCACCTACATTGAATTCCCGCTTTTGTATTCTTTTATCATGCCATCTTTTAGCTTTTTCTTTAAATAACTTAGCATTTTCATAGGTTTGGGTTCTCCATTCATCAAGCGAGCTAATATCAAATAACCTCTTTTCACCGACAAGTTTGAAATCATAGTTGAGCTCTTTAATTGCCAATAAGCTTTATGTTCTAGTTCAAGAAGTAACTGACATGCTTTTCCATAAACCATTTAATACAAAGACATACCCATAGGGTTTTTATAAGCAATTCTATAAGCCCATAGTGCATCATCAAGTTTCTTAGACCAATTCTTCCTGGATCTATTAACAGTCTTTTGCAAGATCAATTTTATTTCGCTATTACTTAATTCTACTTGACCACTAGACTAAGGATGATAAGGATCTATGGTTAACATCATACTTAGCATGCAATTTACGGAATGCACCATGAATAAAGTGTGAACCTCCATCAGTCATCAAATATCTAGGGACTCCAAACCTCGAAAAAATAACTTCTTTAAGCATTTTAATAGAAGTGTTATGATCGTCACTACTAGTTGGAATAGCTTCTACCAACTTAGTAACATGATCAACAACAACTACAATATGTGTATAACCATTAGAGGAAGGAAAAGGTCCCATACAATCAAATCCGCAAGCATCAAATGGTTCAATAACAAGTGAATAATTCATAGGCATCTCCTGACGTCTACTAATATTACCGATTCTTTGACATTCATCACAATACAAGACAAACTTACGAGCATCCTTGAAAAGAGTAGGCCAATAAAAACAAAATTGTAATACCTTGTGTGTAGTTCTATCACCAGCGTGGTGTCCTCCGTAATCCTCGGAGTGACACTTGCGTAGGATCTGTTCCTGTTCATGCTCAGGTACACAATGTCTAATAACACCATCTACTCCTTCTTTATAAAGATGTGGGTCATCCCAAAAGTAATGTCTTAAATCAAAGAAAAACCTTTTATTTTGTTGGTATGTGAAACTAGGCGGTATAAATTTAGCAACAATATAATTGGCATAATCAGCATACCAAGGAGTACTACGAGAAGTATTTATGACAACTAATTGTTCATCAGGAAAGCTATCATCAATAGTAGTGGGTCATCAAGAACACTTTCTAACCTAGACAAGTTGTCTGCTACGGGATTCTCAGCTCCCTTCCTATCAATAATATGCAAATCAAATTCTTGCAACAAGAGAACCCATCTAATTAGTATAGGTTTAGCATCCTTCTTTTCCATAAGGTACTTAGTAGCAGCATGATTGGTGTGAACAGTTACTTTGGAATCAACAATATAAGATCTGAACTTATCACAAGCAAACACAACTGCTAAAAATTCTTTTTCAGTGCTAGCACAAATCCTTTGAGCACTGTCTAGACTTTTACTAGCATAGTGGATAACATACAATTTCTTATCAACTCTTTGTCCTATAATAGCACCAAGAGCATAATCACTAGTATCACACATAATTTCAAAGGGTAGGTTCCAATCAGGCGGTTGAACAATAGGTGCAGAAATTAAGGCTTTCTTAAGGATTTCAAATGCTTCTACACAATCATCATCAAAGATAAATGGAACATCCTTTGCAAGAGATTTAGTAAGGGGCCTAGAAATTTTAGAGAAGTCTTTAATAAATCTCCTATAGAAACCAACATGACAAAGGAAACTTCTTATACCTTTGATATCTTTAGGACATGGCATCTTTTCAATAGCATCAACTTTAGCTTTATCAACTTCAATACCTCTTTCAGCAATTTTATGCCCCAAGATAATACCTTCGTTAACTATAAAGTGGCATTTCTCCCAATTCAAGACAAGATTAGTTTCTTCACATCTCTGCAAAACTCGATCAAGGTTGCTTAAACAATCATCAAAATAAGTTCTGTAAACGAAGAAATCATCCATGAAAACCTCAATTATATTTTCACAAAAGTTAGAGAATATAGCAGTCATACATCTTTGAAAAGTGGTAGGTGCATTGCATAAACTAAAAGGCATATGTATATAAGAAAAGGTACCCAAAGGGAAAGTAAAAGTAGTTTTTTTCTTGATCCTCTTGTGACATAGGTATTTGTGAAAGATCAGAATAACCATCTAAAAAGAAAAGGTGTGTATGTTTTGATAATCTTTCTAGCATTTGATCAATAAAAGGTAGAGGGTAATCATCTTTCCTAGTTGCTTTGTTTAATTTTCTAAAATCAATAACCATTCTATAACCTGTGACAATTCTTTGCAGGATCAATTTATTTTTATCATTAGGAAGAACAGTAATACCTCGTTTCTTAGGGATAAAATGAAAAGGACTTACCCATCTATTATCAGCAATAGGATAAATTATAACTACTTACAAAAGCTTTAATATTTCATTTCTTACCACTTCATTCATTTTTTTTGATTCAACCATCGCTGGTGATCAACGACTGGTTTAGCATCAGGTTCCATATTAATTTAGTGTTGATGTAGAGTGGGACTAATGCCCTTAAGATCATCTAGAGTGTATCCAATAGCGGCACGGTGCTTCCTCAGAGTTTTCAGTAATTTCTTTTCTTCATGCTCTGAAAGGTTAGAACTAATAATATCAGGATATATCTTCTTTTCATCAAGTTAAGCACATTTCAAAGTATCAGGTAATTTCTTAAGTTCAAAGACGAGATCACTCTTGGGTGGTAGAGGATCTCCAAGAGTCTCAATAGGCAAATTGTGTTTCAAAACAGGCATCTGTTTAAAGAATATTTCATCTATTTCTTTTCTTTCATTCATGAACATATCATTTTCATGGTCTAGCAAATATCGTTCTAAAGGATCAGTAGGAGGCACAACAACAGAAGCGAGACTAATAATTTAATCCTTATTAGGCAATTCTTTATCACAAGGGTGTCTACGGAACTTGGAGAAATTAAACTCATGAGACACATCCCCAAAACTCACACTAACAGTTTCCTTCTCGCAATCTATTTTAGCATTAACAATGTTCAAGAAGGGTCTACCAAATATAATGGGACAGAAATCATCATGTGGGGAACCAAGAAGTAGGAAATCAATAGGGTATTTTATTTTCCCACACAAGACTTCAACATCTCTAACATTCCTAATTGGTGATATAGTATTGAAAGTGCAACTAATCCCCGGGTGGTTTTGGTAATTAATAACAACATATATATCATTGAACTAATAGTTTCTTGAGAATCATTTCAAAAAGTTCAGTGATATGGGTATGGCAAGGACTGAAGAAGTGGACCCCTAAAATGCTAAGGCAAGCATTGGCAAAAGCTCAAGACTCCATTTTTGGTTTAGTGATCTAAGATCACATTGAGTCCATAGGAAAGCCAATACTATTAAAAGGGGATGAGGTTATGATGATGATCTGGTTGCTCAAAGTGCTTAGTGATACATCTCCTAAACTATCAGCAACTTTCACTTCCATAATACACTCATAAGTAATCTCGGTCCCACCGATATTCCAAACTCAGTCACACCGAGATGAACCACCTCACCATATAGCCAAACCCTAGAAATCTCGGATTTTCCGATTCGAACTCGGTCTCACGAAACTTGAGTTGCCAAGCTTCAGAACCTTCATCATCAAATTGGTGTCACCGAGATGATGAAGTTGGTCCCACCGAGATTGGCAAGCTCTTGTCTTTACACAAATCGGACTAACCGAGATTGTATTTTCGGTCCCACCGAAAATCCCAACGTTCACATGATTTGAACTTTCGGTCTCACCGAGTTGTCAACTTCGGTCTGACCGAGATTGGTCAAATGTGTGTAACGGTTGGATTTTGTGTGGAGGCTATAAATACCCTCCACCCCTCTTCATTCGTGGAGAGAGCCATCGAAAGAACTACCACTCCTACCTTACATTTACGAGAAGAGAACTACCTACCCTTGTGTTGAGATCAAGTTGCTCCACTCCCACCATATGAAGCTTGATCTCTAGCCTTCCCAAGTTGCTTTCCACTCAATCCTTTCTTCCACAACATCCAAATCAGTGAGGAGAGTTGAGTGTTGGGGAGATTATCATTTGAATCACAAGAGCAAGGAGTTCATCATCATCAACACCATCTATTACCTTTTGGAGGGTGGTGCCTCCTAGATTGGTTAGGTGTCGCTTGGGAGCCTCCGTCGAGATGTGGAGTTGAACCAAGAAGTTTGTAAGGGCAAGGAGATCGCCTACTTCGTGAAGATCTACCCCGAGTAAGGCTAGCCCTCCGTGGGCGTAGGCCATGATGGCATAGACAAGGTTGCTTCTTCGTGGACCCTTCGTGGGTGGAGCCCTCCGTGGACTCTCGCAGCCGTTACCCTCCGTGGGTTGAAGTCTCCATCAACGTGGAATGACGATAGCACCACCTATCGGAACCACGAGAAAAATCTCCGTGTCTCCATATTGCGTTTGATCTTCTCCACTTCTCTTTACTACATGTGCAATTTACTTTCCGCTGCCTATACTCTAGAATTGCATGTGTAGGGTGATGCTTGACTTGACCTTCATTGTGAATCTGCCAAAAACTTGTCTTTGTCAAAAGGCACAATTTTTATATTGTCAAGTAGTCTAATCACCCCCCCTCTAGACATACTTTCGATCCTACAAGTGGTATCAGAGCTTTGGTCTCCATTGTATTGGTTTCCATTGCATTGGACTCCATAAGCTTGGTTTCACAACCTAGGAGAGTATGGCGTCTAGTGAGGGTAATTTTCGTAGAGGTCCTTACTTTGATGGTACAAATTTTGCTAGTTGGAAGCATAAAATGAAAATGCATATTCTTGGCCATAACCCAGCCGCATGGGGCATTATTTGTGTTGGTATGCAAGGTGAATTCTTGAGGAAGGAAAAGTTCGGATCGTGGCTTCTAACGGATGAATTGCGGATGTTGCAAAACAATGCTCAAGCTTGTGACATTCTCTTCAATGCTTTGTGTCCCGAGGAGTTCAACAAAATCAGCCGTCTTGAGAATGCAAAAGAGATTTGGGATACTTTGGTTGAAATGCACGAAGGTACCGAGTCCGTGAAGGAATCAAAGCTAGATGTTCTTCAAGGTCAACTTGACAAGTTCAAGATGAAGGAAGATGAAGGAGTCGCTGAAATGTACTCTAGGCTTGCTCTCATCACCAATGAGATTGCCGGCTTAGGAAGCGAAGAAATGACTGACCGATTCATCATCAAGAAGATTCTCAGAGCTTTGGATGGAAAGTATGACACCGTGTGCACTTTGATCCAAATGATGCCAAACTACAAGAATCTCAAGCCAACCAAGTCATTGGAAGAATTGTTGCTCATGAGATGACACTTAAAGATAAGGAAGAGCTTCACAACAAGTCAAGTGGTGCTTACAAAGCTACAAGTGATGCTCCCACAACCTCAAGTGACAAGCTAGTTTCCAATGAAGAGATAAGCCTAATGGTGAAGAACTTCAACAAATTCTACAAGAGTAGAAGCAAAGAGAGAAGCTCAAAGTCTAGATCATATGATGAAAAGAGATCTTCTAGTCGTGATCGAAACTGCTACAATTGTGGAAGACCCGGACACTACTCAAATGAGTGTTCGGCTCCCCACAAGAGAAGAGAAGAATCTCCAAGAAGAAGAAGCTCAAGAGATGAGTCACCTCGGAAAGAGAGGAGTAGAGATGATCGTTATGAACGAAGACCCTCTCGGAGAAGCAAGGATTCGGAGAGGAAATACAAGTCATCAAGGAGCTATACAAGAAGAAAACATCAAGCTCATGTAGGTGAATTGGTCTCCGGCTCTGACTCCGACAATCAATCCGAGAGAAGCTATCACTCCAACTCCGACTACAGTCAAGATGAAGGTGTTGCCGGTCTTGCTCTCGTGTACTCCAACTCCAACTCCTATGACTTATTTGATTCACCAAATGAGGGAATTGGAAGATGCTTCATGGCTAAAGGCCCCAAGGTATCACACCCTAAATTCATTGACTTTGATAGTGATGAGGATGACTTGCTTGGTGAAGATGAGCTCTTACATGATAAATCTAGTGAACCTAGTAATGATGAACATGCTAGTAGTCTTTATAGTCGAGAAGAGTCGAATGACAATGCTATGAAGGAGATTGAGCGTCTAACTAAAGAACTAAACACTCTTAAGTTAGCTCATGAAACAACTCAAGAAGATCATAGAGAGCTCCTAAGATCTCATGAGAAGCTACGCTCGAGAAGCTCAATCTAGAGCAAGAACATGAGTTTCTAAAAGCAATCAATGACGATCTTCAAAGAAGAGTTCTTCATATCTTGCCAAACGACTTCTCTTGTCTAATTTCTTGCCACCTATTAAAACTAAGCATGACAAGCATAAGAGAAATTCTTCATCTAGTAGTAACAATAATCATGCTAAATCCAATATTGTTGCTTCTAGTAGTTCTCTTGATTCCACTAACAATGTTTCAAGCCAAGTTACACTTGAGCAAGAAAATAGTTTATTGAAAGGGATTATAGAGAAAGGTGTCTACAAGAGCCTTGCGGAAGCAAGAACTTTGAGGAAATTGTTCTTAAGCAAGGAAGGCAGGAAGAATCAAGGAATTGGTTTTGAGCGAAAGTTCAACGCCGAGGGTGTTGAATGGGAAGAAGGTCAATATCCCACTCCAAAGTTTGTTTCTCAAAAGGAGAAGTACGATCATACTTCTTCCAATGATGAACAAGCACAAGATGACATTCCACCACAAGACCACAAGCTAAAAGGCAAGGACAAGCTTCAAGAGGAGATTGATGCATTTATTGAAGCACCTCAAGCAATGGTCATGTGGGTTCCCAAGGAAACGTCAAGTTCTACTTCGTCAAGCTCAACTACAACCCCAAGGATTCCCATCAAGATGATGTGGGTCCCGAAGAAGAAGAACTAGAGAGTTCTTGAGGGTGACTCCGCCAACATACTTCACTCACATTCATTTTGGCAAGAACTTGTGCAATCAACTTCCACATTATGCACTAGTTCATGGAGTCACAAACCCTCTTGTTAGTAAGTCAAGGGACAAGGTGATCATTGCTTTCATGGACATCATCTATTGTGAACTTCAATCTATGTCCATGGATATCCTTGTTTGTTCCTTGTGGGACTAACCCATGTAGGTATTGAAAGTGCCCGAATCCAAAGGATTGCTCCCAACTCTTGATGATCTTCATCAACATTGAGCATCCACATCTTCAACATCTACATGAAGTCTTCTACGACAACCCAAGGTTAGTTTGACCCTTTAAAAGGGATTCTCACATCTAGGGGGAGCTTTGCTCTAAAGAATTGAGCTAAAGCATCTTCAAATGATGTGAACACATTAATGCTTTATGTAAAAGTGGTAACCCCACTTGTGCTTAAACGATGAGTATGACCTATGATCAAATGTTCTCATTTGACTCCTAAGTCAATATACTCATATAAAGATGACCTAGTCATCGACAAATTGTGTGTTAGTTGCTAGAGTTCTGATTGTGCATGTTTGACACATACTTCATTTGCTATCTTATTGTGTGAGCATGTTGGATGCATGATTTTATCCATTCGAGGACATCCATTTGTTGTTTTGGATGTTTTGATTTTTCTGACCAAATGGATGGACAAGAATGCCTAAGTTCCTCCCCTAGCTATCTATGCTTTCTTGTCTCAAATTCTATTCATGCTTACATCACAAACTTTGAACAAGTCATTTTCGGACCCTCCGAGTGAGGAGCACTTGAGCCACCGATCCGACAAAGGCTAAACTTCCAAAACCTTCTAAGTGATTTGGTCGACCAACCCACTCAAATTCGGTCAAACCGAAAACATTTAGATTGATCTAGGTTTTCACCTCGGTGAAACCGAGTTGTGAATTCGGCGTGACGAAGTGTATAATCGCCTAGCAGCTATTCATCTCGGTGCCACCGTGTTTTACAACTCGGTCCCACCGACAGCAAAGGCGTATATATACTCCGAGGGCCGTGCGTTGATTTCTACTTCAAACGTTTAGCCCCGCACTTTCTTTGCCGTCGCCGTGGTCTCCGGATCGTCTCCGTAAATGCGCTGTCGCCCTCGCCGCAGTCTCCGTTGCCGTCAGCGGACATCTTCTCAGCGCCGTTGCGCCGAGAGGAACTCCACCAAGTTAGGGTGAGTTTCGATCCCACTCGTGCTCCCATCTCCGATTCAATGCACGTTTGGTTTGCCTGTAATCTTGCCACGATTGAAATCTTCCTGAACACTAGAATAGTTCGTTTGGACTAGATTCGAGTAAAAGTTTTAGGGTTAGGTTTCCGCCGAACACATCTCGGTGAGACCGATTTTACATTTTCGGTATGACCGATTTGGCCTATGGCCATTGCACTGCACCCTTCGGTCCAACCGAGTTGTGCAAATCGGTGTGACCGAAATGAGGATTTAGTGAAACCCTAGTGTTTTCGGCAGGACCGAAACCCACTTCGGTCCAACCGAAAGTGGTGTGAATGCTTCTGTTTGAACACTTCGGATTCACCGAATTTTAAACTCGGTTTGACCAAAATGTCTTCTGTGAAAACCTAATACTGAAATTTGAACTCATTTTGTTTGCAAAAACTTCTGCAGTTTGTGATAACTCTTCTACTCTGCCTACACCTTATCTATTCACAGGTTGTCACCATGTCGGATGCCGTGTGACAGCCGAACAGGTCGAGTCACCTATAGCAGATATTCGAGGCGGGCACTAGTCCCGATCCCAAAGAGCATCATCGATGATGGTGAGAGGAGTACACCAAGTGGTTTGCCTCCTGCAGCCACCAGGGCCAGAAAGAAGAGAAACTCAGATGATGAAGACTCAGATTTTGTCATTGAGGAAGAGGTCACATCAAAGCCTAAGAGGAAGGTTGTTGCCAAAGAGCCTCAAGGTCAGCAAACTAAGAAGGGCACCAGAAAAGTGAAGGAATCAACTGTTGCTAAGAAGCTGAATTTGGAAGAGGCAACTGCAAGCAAGGTGAAGAAAACTTCCAAGAGGAAGAGGTTAGTGCATGATGATGCAGCAGAGGAAAATGAGGATGTGGAAGCACCCCAGCCTCCTCAGAAGCCTAAGCTCATGAGTGATGCCATCAGGGCAGGAGCCACTTCTAAGCCCAAGCAATCTGCTCCAGTCAAGGCAGCTCCAGCAAAGCCAGCTGCCAAGCCCAAGAAAACAGTCAGGAACATTCCAGCATCTGAGAAGAACAAAGATGATGTGCCACCAGCTGTGTCAGATGATGAAGGACCAGTTCTGCTGAAACTTCGTCCAAAACTGCCACTTCACAATGATGCTCATCCTCAAGCTGAAAATATGAAGGAAAGGAAAGATAGAGGTCTCGGGCTATGGAGACAAGCTGGTCCATATGCCGTGAGGAGAAGAACTCTGTTGATCCCAGATTTCACACCGAGAGCAGCAGGACTTCTATGAGGCTGTCTTGATGGACAAGAAGCCCATAGTGGCGGACACAAGATATGTTGATTGGAAATACATTGACAATGAAGAGCACAGAGACTTCTTTCCACATGTGCATGAAAGCTTCACTGCATGTGGTGTTGCAGACTTTGTAGGACAAAAGTTGACAAGTTGGAATGATGAGATGATTATGCAATTCTATGCCACAGCTCATTTCTATCCAGATGGAAAGATCACATGGATGACTAAAGGCCAAAGATATTCTTCTTCATTGAAGAATGGGCAGAATCGCTGAATGCTCCGGTGCCAAGAGAGGATGATGTTGATGTTTATGGTATTCCCAAGAAGAACCATGAATCCATGAAGAATATGTACAAAGAGGTTCCAGCAAAGGATTTGGGAATCTAGAAGCTTGGCTCAGTGTATTATCTCGAGCAGGTCTACCTACCACAAACACTATTTCGAGGCATACCTTGATGCCCAAGTCGGAGATCATCGCATGATCGAGGATACTCTATCAACATGCTGCATATACTTAATGAGAAAGCACCTTTCAAGGTGATGGACTTGATAGTTGAGACCATCAAGAGGACCTGCGGTGACGAGAAAAGGTCGTGGATTTGCCCGCATATTCAGATGCTTATCAATGCCAAGTTTGGCACGGGCACATTCTTGTTGGATAGAGAACACTTACCACCGCAGCTGAGCATGAGGATAATGTTGTTGTGATGGATGAGGAGGATCCAACGTCGGTTGAAGGACAAGCAAAGATTGAAGCTGCCAAGAAAGTCAAAGTCGACAAGGAAGCAAAGAAGCAGCAGCAGCTAAACCAAAGAGTGTTGGAGAACAGCTACTTGAAGCTACCCAAAGGATTGAGCAACGCCTGGCCAGCATTATGCAGTCTCGGGAGAGCCTAGAGAGGATTGTTGAAGACGAGATCCACACTGGATGTGAAGTCGATCAAGTGCAAGTAATCAACAAGCTTGAGGCAGATATTGAGGAAGCAAAGAGGAGAAGGAAGAGCTTATCGTGAGATGCAGGATGACCTAGTCCGGGATGCTTATCAACAGATCGCTGCCGGTTCCCACAGACCCGATCACTGCTATTCGATGGATGACACCAGACTACACTTGACACCTCCCACAGCTCCATCGGTTGCTCCGGCTCCGGCTCAAAGTGACCACTCCTCCAAAGAGACATCAGTGAAGTCTTCGCCGATGCTGCCATATCAACTCCAACATCAACCTAGACAGGAGCCGCCAGCAGAGTCCCTAGTGACGCTTAGCTCTATGCCTTTTCGAACTTTTTGGTAACTTGTTGCCAAAGGGGGAGAAATTGTATAGATCATAGGACTTCGAGAGAGAGAGTGTTGTCGCTTTTGCTCTTTCGTTCATTTGCGGTTTCTTTGAGATACTTTTGGTTTTCGAGACATTTTGTGTGTTTGATACTACGTTTGATCCTACATTAATGAGTGCTTGGTCGTACTATGCTTTAATGTGTGCTTAATGCTTATCATATGCTATTCCTATCTTGTATGACCATTTACTCATGTCTTGGTGATTGGGTGCATGCTATTCATTCTTATCATTTTGTGCGCTCCACCAAGATGTATGTGACATGGAAGAGTGACCCATGATCCTAATCGATTGTGCATTTGCATTCAAACGCAAATCTTAAATAATGCACAAATTTAGGGGGAGCTCTTGCTTATCACATACTTCTCAAAGCGACGATATCATTCATTGATTATATCCTTTGTCGAAGCTTTGATCTATATGTTGTCATCAATTACCAAAAAGGGGGAGACTGAAAGTGCAACTAATCCCCGGGTGGTTTTGGTAATTAATAACAACATATATATCATTGAACTAATAGTTTCTTGAGAATCATTTGAGAAAGTTCATTGATATGGGTATGGCAAGGATCAAGAAGTAGACCCTAAAATGCTAAGGCAAGCATTGGCAAAAGCTCAAGACTCCATTTTTGGTTTAGTGATCTAAGATCACATTGAGTCCATAGGAAAGCCAATACTATTAAAAGGGGATGAGGTTATGATGATGATCTGGTTGCTCAAAGTGCTTAGTGATACATCTCCTAAACTATCAGCAACTTTCACTTCCATAATACACTCATAAGTAATCTCGGTCCCACCGATATTCCAAACTCAGTCACACCGAGATGAACCACCTCAACCATATAGCCAAACCCTAGAAATCTCGGATTTTCCGATTCTGAACTCGGTCTCACCGAAACTTGAGTTGCCAAGCTTCTGTAACCTTCTGTCATCAAATCGGTGTCACCGAGATGATGAAGTCGGTCCCACCGAGATTGGCAAGCTCTTGTCTTTACACAAATCGGACTAACCGAGATTGTATTTTCGGTCCCACCGAAAATCCCAACGTTCACATGATTTGAACTTTCGGTCTCACCGAGTTGTCAACTTTGGTCTGACCGAGATTGGTCAAATATGTGTAACGGTTGGATTTTAATGTGGAGGCTATAAATACCCTCCACCCCTCTTCATTCGTGGAGAGAGCCATCGAAAGAACTACCACTCCTACCTTACATTTACGAGAAGAGAACTACCTACCCTTGTGTTGAGATCAAGTTGCTCCACTCCCACCATATGAAGCTTGATCTCTAGCCTTCCCAAGTTGCTTTCCACTCAATCCTTTCTTCCACAACAGCCAAATCGGTGAGGAGAGTTGAGTGTTGGGGAGATTATCATTTGAAGCACAAGAGCAAGGAGTTCATCATCATCAACACCATCTATTACCTTTTGGAGGGTGGTGCCTCCTAGATTGGTTAGGTGTCGCTTGGGAGCCTCCGTCGAGATGTGGAGTTGAACCAAGAAGTTTGTAAGGGCAAGGAGATCGCCTACTTCGTGAAGATCTACCCCGAGTAAGGCTAGCCCTCCGTGGGCGTGAGCCATGATGGCATAGACAAGGTTGCTTCTTCGTGGACCCTTCGTGGGTGGAGCCCTCCGTGGACTCTCGCAGCCGTTACCCTCCGTGGGTTGAAGTCTCCATCAACGTGGAATGACGATAGCACCACCTATCGGAACCACGAGAAAAATCTCCGTGTCTCCAAATTGCGTTTGATCTTCTCCACTTCTCTTTACTACATGTGCAATTTACTTTCCGCTGCCTATACTCTAGAATTGCATGTGTAGGGTGATGCTTGACTTGATCTTCATTGTGAATCTGCCAAAAACTTGTCTTTGTCAAAAGGCACAATTTTTATATTGTCAAGTAGTCTAATCACCCCCCCTCTAGACATACTTTCGATCCTACAAGTATCTCTATTAGCAAGCTTAATGGTGACATCTATATCTTCTATTTCAGCAGGTGCAATATCATTTAAAATTTCTTGATACAAGATAAAGGGAATTGCACTCACACTAGCACCCAAATCACATAAGCCATGATAACAATGATCTCCTATTTTAGCAGAGACAACAGGCATGCCAACAACAGGTCTATGTTTATCTTTATCATCAGGTTTAGCAATTCTAGCAGCTTCATCACAAAAATAAATAACGTGCCCATCAATATTATCGACCAAGAGATCCTTAACCATAGCAATAATAGGTTCAACTTTAATTTGTTCAGGGGGTGTAGGTGTTCTAGTATAACTCTTACACACTATGCCTGAAGCGTTAGCATGTTCCTTTATCCTAACAGGAAACGGTGGTTTCTCAATATAAGCAGTAGGAATAACAGGATCAACATTATAAGTAATAGTTTCCTCTTCAACTATAATAGGTTCTACTATTTTTACTTCAATGGGGGGATTATATTTAAACCACTTCTCCTTAGGGAGATCAACATGAGTAGCAAATGATTCATAGAAAGAAGCTACTATCTCAGAGTCAAGTCCATATTTAGTGCTAAATTCACAATAAGCAGTGGTATCCATAAAAGACTTAACACAATTGAACTTAAGGTTTATACCTGACTCCTTACCTTCTTTGTGCTCCCAATCTTCAGAGTTGCATTTAATTCTTTCCAAGAGATCCCAATTTAATTCAATAGTCTTCTTCATAAAAGAACCAGTACAAGAAGTATCGAGCATGGATTGATCATTACAAGAAAGCCGAGCATAAAAGTTTCGAATAATAATTTCTCTTGAGAGCTCATGATTGGGGCATGAATATAACATTTACTTAAGCCTTCCCCAAGATTGAGCGATACTTTCTCCTTCACGAGGCCAAAAATTATATATATAATTCCGATGATGAACCAGATGCATAGGATAAAACTTCTGATGAAATTCCAATTTCAATCTATTGTAATTCCAAGTCCCAATATCATTGCATAGCTATACCGTGTCAATGCCTTGTCCTTCAAAGAGAGAGGGAAGACCTTCTTCTTGACTTCATCGTCGGGCAAACCTGCAAGCTTTAATAATCCAAAATATTCATCCTCGTAGATTAGATGCATATCAGGATGTAGTGTTCTGTCTCCTGCATAAGGATTACCTAACAGTTTCTCTATCATACCCGAAGGAATTTCATAATAAATATTTTTAGTAGGTTGGGTAGCTTGAGGAGAAACTCTTTTCTCTTCCTGTCGAGGTGAATATACCCCGAACAAGCCCCTCAATGGACGATTTTCCATAGTCACAGTAAATTTCAGCACATTATATAATTTTTTCCTTACCAAATTCCACTTACCAAAGGCGCTTCACTCCTTGAAAATGGCGCCAGAAAAGAGTCTTGATGACCCACAGGTATAGGGGATCTATCGTAGTCCTTTTGATAAGTAAGAGTGTTGAACCCAACGAGGAGCAGAAGGAAATGGCAAGCGGTTTTCAGCAAGGTATTTTCTGCAAATATTGAAATTATCGGTAACATATAGTTTTGTGATAAGATAATTCATAACGGGTAACAAGTAACAAGTGTAACAAAGGTGTAGCAAGGTGGCCCAATCCTTTTTATAGCAAAGGACAAGCCTGGACAAATTCTTATATAAAGCAAAGCGCTCCTGGGGACACATGGGAATTATTGTCAAGCTAGTTTTCATCATGCTCATATGATTTGCGTTCGTTACTTTAAGAATTTGATATGTGGGTAGAACAGTGCTTGGGTGTTGTTCTTACTTGTACAAGCCTCCCACTTTGATTAACCCCTCTCGCAAGCATCTACAACTATGAAAGAAGAATTAAGCTAAATCTAACCATAGCATGAAACATGTGGATCCAAATCAGCCCCTTACAAAGCATCGCATAAACTAGGGTTTAAGCTTCTGCCACTCTAGCAACCCATCATCTACTTATTACTTCCCAATGCCTTCCCCTAGGCCCAAGTCATATTGAAGTGTCATGTAGTCGACGTTCACATAACACCACTAGAGGAAAGACAACATACATCTAATCAAAATATCGAATGAATACCAAATTCACATGATTACTTATAACAAGACTTCTCCCATGTCCACAGGAACAAACATAACTACTCACAAAGCATGTTCATGTTCATAATCAGCGAAGTATTTAATAGCATCAAGGGGATCTGAACATAAGATCTTCCATCGGATAAACCAACTAGCATCAACTACGGAGAGTAATCAGCACTACTAGCAACCTAAAGGAACCAATCTAAGCTTTTGAGACAAAGATCGGATACAAGAGATGAACTAGGGTTTGAGAGGAGATGGTGCTGGTGAAGATGTTGATGGAGATTGACCCTCTCTCGATGAGAGGATCGTTGGTGATGACGATGGCTTTGATTTCCCCCTCCGGGAGGGAAGTTTTCCGGCAGAATCGCTCTACCACAGCTCTAGATTGCTCCTACCCAGGTTCCGCCTCGAGATGGTGGCGCTTCTTCCCGAAAGCTATCTTCTGATTTTTTATAGGTCAAAACCCTCCATATAGCCAAAGATGGGCACCAGAGACCAGCCATGGGGCCCACAAGCCCTGGGGGGGCGCCCAGGGGGGTAGGGCATGCCCCCAGGTTTGTGGCCACCTGGTGGGTCCCCTCTAGTATTTTCTTTGCCCAATATTTTTTATATACTCCAAAATAATTCTGCGTAAAGTTACAGGACTTTTGGAGTTGTGCAGAAATGTCTCTCAGATTTGCTCCTTTCCGGTCTAGAATTCAGCTGCCGACATTCTCCCTCTATATGTAAACCTTGTAAAACAAGGGAGGAACAACATAAGTATTGTACCATAAAGGCCCATAATGCAGTAAATGTTGATATAAAACATGATGCAAAATGGACGTATCAAGGTGTCTCGGTCATGACTACATAATTCCCGAACGCGCAGGGTCGCACGATTAACATTTGTTGATGCTATAGTAGTATTGGGATATTTGATGAGTGGTAACCAAATGTTGTTCGGAGTCCCGGAAGTCACGAGGAGTGTCGGAATGGTCGAGAGGTAAAGATTTATATATAGGAAGTCATATTTTGGGTTCCGGAAGGTGCAGTTTTTCAGTATTGTATCGGGAAGCTTCCAAAATGTTCCGGAGGATTCCGGAGGGGTCTGAAAGTCCACAAGTGGGCCCAACATGACCCAAGGGCTATCATGGGGTGCGGGAGGCACCCTGGCCTTATTGGGCTAGGCGCACCAAGTCCTCAAAAGCCCATGTGGCTAGGGAAGGCAAAAAAGGAAGGAGTCCTAGTAGGAATAGGCTTGGACTTGGAGTCCATGTCCTCTCCCCTTTAGCTATGCCCTAGGGCTTGGAGGGGCTGTTTTCCATGCCCGTCCACCTATATATAGAGGGGAGGGGTTGCCCCAAGAGGACACACCAAGCCCTTGGCGCCCCTCTCTCTTTCTCTCTCTCGTTACTCCGTAGTTCCACCGCCTCGTCCCGGCGACGCTTAGCGAAGCATTGTCGGTGCTCCACCGCCACTGTCACCACCACGCAGTCGTGTTGGTTGTGGTCACATCTACTTCTCCTCTCTCGCTTGCTGGATTAAGGAGGAGATGTCATCGAGACACATGTGTGCTAAACTCGGAGGTGCCGTCCGTTCGGCTCTAGATCGGTTGGATCATGATCGGATCGCGAAGAGTATGACTATATCAACCGCGTGATAAACGCTTCCGCTTTGCAATCTACAAGGGTATGTAGATGCTCCCCCCCTCTCGTAGCTATGCATCTCCATGGATAGATCTTACGTGTGCGTAGAATTTTTTTGTTTTCCATGCAACGTTCCCAAACAAAGGCCATGATGCACGCACCCGCATCGACAGACATCGAGAAACTCATCGATAGTCCGATGCGCGTACATATCTTGAGGATGTGGAGTGCTCTGACGAGAATATGGACGACTTGCCCTATGGGGTAGGTTGTGCCACGTTCACCCCAGAGTTGTGCCGCGTCAGGTGGCCAAGACGGTTCCGCCCCGACCTTTCCGTCCAGTACGACGGGAAAACAAACCCTGCTGAGTTCCTCAGCATCTACACCATCAATATTATGGCTGCTGGCGGCAGGAAGCAAGCTCTTGCTAACTGGTTCCCCATGGCACTCAAGCCCAACGTTCGATCATGGATCATGAATCTTCAAGAGAATTCCGTCTCATTATAGGATGATATGTGCAAGCAACTCGTGGGCGCCTTCTGAGGAGGGCTCAAGCGACGAGGGCTGCCCATCGATCTGCATCTCCATGTGCAGAAGCCAGGGGAACCATCACGCAAGTACATACAACGCTTCAACCAAGTGTAGCACAATATCCCAGACATCGATCCGGCTACGATCATCACGACGTTTCACGTGAACGTTTGTCAGCCCAAGATTAGGGAGAAGCTCAACACCCGCAAGGTGCGCACTGTTGCTGAGCTCTTTGAGCTCGCGGATAAGTGAGCCTGACGGAGGAAGGAAGGAGGATACCTAGAGGCGCCGTCAGTGACACCAAGGAAAGGTCCGAGACTTCCTCTCGTCACAACAAGCGCAAGAGTCATAAGCGCAAGTCCAAGACGGTACTCGCGGTAGAGTCACCCAGCAAGAAACCTAAGGTAAGCAGCAAGGATAAACCCGACAAGAGAAAAGTAAGTGATAAATATTGTTTGGAGGGGGCGAGATTCGAACCCGCGACCTTTAGAAGGTATGCAAACATGGTGAACTAACCCGCCCAATGACACCAGATGATTCACAAGGATAACCCATTCTTATATCCCTTCAATTAAAACATGTGGGCCTATTAGCGCAAATGGGTTATGACCAGTGGAGCCCATTTTGCACCTTCGAGTTTTTTTAGAAATTTGTAGATAGTATGTAAATTATGATCTCGGTAATAAAAATATATGCATGGATTGCAAAAATGTTTGTATAATCTACAGTAATACAAATATTTGAAAAATTACTATTCAAAAATATTATACAAAAATGTGTTGTTCATGGATGAGCAAATTAACATAAAAAAGGAGCTGCTAGGTCTCGAACACGCGACCAATGACTAGGAGTAAATATAAGTCTGAGTATTATATAGAACAATATTTAGTAAAATGTAAGCAATAAAAATATTTAGGATATTTTAAGATATTTTAATACATAATTAACAAAATTATCTTCAAATATTTGTGTGTTAAAAATATTATACAAACAAACGATGTTTTAGGGAATAAAACATTTAAATATGGAACTGAGTACAATATTAGACACGACTGCTATGTTCGTATAATTTAAATAATACTTTTGAATTGTAATTCTACAAATATTGTATTATTTTATACTAGACAAACATTTTAGTAATTCATAAATATTTACATATATTAGTATTTTAAAATATACATGAACAGTTTCAAAAGTAAGTTATTTTGTTTATATTTACAATATTTATAATAAACAAATATTTAAACATTATTTTATTACTGTGATCATAGTTCACATACTATCTACAAATTTGTAAAAGAAATTCAAATGTGCAAATGAGCTGACATGCCCACATGTTCTTTGTTATAAGATTTTAAAAGGGAAAGTATTAGAATCAGCCGGCCGATCTACGTCTCATGATCCGTCACATCAAGAGCCAACCATGTGTCGGATGGTCCCACACACCACAAGTCTTAGGATTTTGCAACATCGTCTCTATTTCTGAAACATGGGGAATGTTAGAGTGACAACGTAACGGTCTGACGATGCAGATAAAAATTCTGCAATATAATCTTTGTTGCAAAAAAAAATCGACAACATAATGTCTATTGCAAAAAAAATCTGCAACATAATCTCTGCTGTAAAAAAGTACCGCAACACAACTATGTTACAAATGTCTTCTGCAACGAAGCCTATGCTGCAGAAGTGGCATAAATAAAGGACGACACTCGATGCTAGTCAGCCAGATTCGACTGTTCGCGATATAAAAACAGTTATCCATGCTATGTCATTGGCAGGCTGGTTTTCCTGGTGAGTGCCCCTTCAACGGTCACAGGGTTGAATCCCACATTTTGCCTGCTATATTCATCATTTTCTCCGATTCTCTTATACTGTTCACTGACAGATGGGTCTCACCTGGGCTTTTCCGCACAAACTAATCCAGGTAGCTGTGTAATTTGTTTATAAAGATAATATCACCAGGAGTTATAAATCTTGCGCCATATGTTTAGTTTGGTGCAAGAACTATAAAAATACGATTTTGTGGTTATCTAACTTGACTCGAGCATGTAGATATGATCACAGTACGCGCATGGACGTATACCTCTGTGTATGACCTCACATGTCAGTGAGTGATGGTGTTGAACGTGATGTATCTTTTACAGAAAACAATGTCATAGCTTTTATTCATGGAAAAAGTCAACCGCAGCGGGCATATTTTTGCACAAACCTCCTCACATTTTTTTTATTTGCAGAAAAATCCTACCACGGTATTACACACATACGTGAAAATTAACAGCAAAAAATAATACACTTGGACTCAAACCCGCGACCACCTATTATGACAGGGGACGCTATAGCTAGTACACCATTCAGGTCTGAATGTCAGATACTGGAAAGGGAGCATTTTTCCTTTTTGAAAATCCTTGAAAGGGCGCATGTGGAGCTTAAATGGGCTGCATATAATGCGGCCCATTTTGCATGCGCAACATTTTAAGATATTTGCAAAACCTCGTGTCATATAAATGTGTGTATTATATATTTTTGCATATGTTTCTTAAAAGAAATGGTTATTTAGTTATTATAAACCTGAGTATTGTATAAGTCTGTGTGCTATATAAACGTGTATGTTACATATTTGGTTTTCTAAATTACAATTCAAAAATATATTTTTTAATTATATAAACATTTCAATAATTTTATGCACAACTTTTAGTTCAATGTTTGTATAATTAAATTAAAAATTTAAATATTCATAATTTAAAATTTAAATTGTTAATATAATATTCGATCATGGCTAATGTATAAACTATATATATTTTGAATATAAGTCGTGAGTAAAACTTATACACAAGTAAATGTTTGTATTCATCACTTTTTATAATTTAAATATAATACGCAAGTGTATATCTTTTTGGATTCATTAGACCTATTTATTTAATTAACATTTTCAATGTTTGTATTAACTAAATATTTTCCTATAATACACTTTTTTATATTTAAATATTTGATTTACTAGTCAGAGTTCGTATGTATAGTAATTTTAACACACAAATATTTGAACATAAATTTATTATTTATGTTTATAAATATCTTAAATGTTTCTGTTACTTACATTTTACTAATTATTTATGTTTTTATTTACTAATCATCATGTATGTATAATATGAAAAATGACGCACCCAAAATGGGCCGCGGCACCCGCATCCTATTTAAGCTCCACATGTGTTTTCTTTGAGTAATATAAGCCTGTTGTCAATAATACAAATCCCGACTTGGATGGTGTAGTGGGTAGAGTATTTTGTGTATAAAAGTTGGTCACCTGTTCGATTTCTGGCTTAGCCTGTTTTAGTTGTGTTGTTATTTTTTGCATATATGTGCAGTGTTGTTATTTTTTGCATATATATGTGGAGTGCAGTACTGTGGTCGGGTTTTTCTCCCACAAATAAAATATATGAAGGTGTTTTGTGTAAAAATACGTCACGCACTGACTAACAGGTGGGCCATACACATGGATACGCTTGCATACACGTATTGTAACCGTATCTGCACGCTTGAGTAAAGTTAGGTGACCACAAAACCATATTCTTAAAGTTCTAGCACCAAACTGAACATGCAACGCAAGTTCTATGACACCCGGTAATGTTACATTTTTTTATATAGCCACTGACATGTGGGTCATTTTCACGTAGGCAGGGTGTACGCCTGCATACGGTAGAAAGCACCATACACTACTAGGAAAAACCTTATAGGTGGAGGCTTATCAGTAGCGCGGCTCCGTGGAACGCGCTACTGCTACTTTACAGTAGCGTGTGGTTTACACAAGCGCTACTGCTATCTCTTTTGCAGTAGCGCAGTTCGACCGAAGGGCGCTACTGCTATTTGATCCCCATCTTAGCCACCAGGCTATGTATAGTAGCAGTGTGGCCCTCTGCAAGCGCGCTACTGCTTAAAAGTTAGTAGTAGCGCGTGTTGTAGACCCAGTGCTGCAATTAAAGTTGTATTGTGCCACATGGTGGACCCAGTTAGCAGCAGCGTGGCCTGCAGACCCGCGCTACTGCTAACATTTTAGCAGTAGCGCCTTTTGCTGGCCCGCGCTACTGCTAAGGCGTAGCAGCCACGTTTTTCATCCCTCTCCCTCTCCTCTCTCCCTTCACTTTGCCCTCTCCCATCCTCTGTCCCTCACTTTACTTCTTCCTCACTTGCTTCTCCCCCCTATTACTACTAGGTAGCTTTGTTGTCTCTTTCTTCACCTACATCTCTTTCTCTAGATCTCTTTAATGCCCCTAACTACACCACCTCCATTAATGCAACCCCTTCCTCCTTTCCTCACTTTTCCTCCCCCTCTACTAGTTAGAGTCATCTCCTTCCCCAACTAGCTACGTAGATCTACCCATTTAATGAAGTGACCTTTGTACCTTCCCAACTAGATTTATCCATTTAAAGAAGTAATCTTTGTCCACTTTCGATCACTAGCTAGGTGTGTGGCGACACTGACCTCATCACTGTGCTCGATCTATCTCGAGATAGGTGAGTAATAATTTGTGCTTTGCAAGAATGGAAATATGTGTGTATGCGCTATGACCTAATCGGGCGATATGATGAAAATTGTGCATGTGGTATGAGTTGCCTATGTTTTGTCGAAATGTCGATTTATTTCCGTTTCAGCGAATTTTGGGCAAACTCTATATACCCTATTTTTAGGGAAAGTCATGCCAAATTTTTGTATGACTTTGATGCATGCATGTGTTTTTATAATCATTTTGCTTATTATTACCACGCATGCGATCATGATGGTCAGTGGAATGATGGTGGAAAGATGGTTGCAATCAGCGGTGCAGGACATGTATGTTAATAACCGGACAAAGATTTTATGTTCATGTCAAAGATGCAAAGGAGGAGTCTGGCTCGACCCCTATAAGGATGGTCGTTTGAAGGCGCACCTGCTCACGACTGGTTTCATGGATGGCTATACTCGGTGGATAAGTGAAGATAATGATGAGGAGGACGCCGACACGGCAGCCAATAACGACATGGGGCCAGACAAAGAGATGACCGATAATGGCGGCGGAGAAGAGGCCGGACATGGCGGCAAAGAAGGGGCCGGACATGGTGGCAGAGAAGAATCCGTACATGATAGCAGAGAAGAGGCCGGACTTGGCGGTGGAGAAGAGGCCGGAAATGGCGGTGAGAAGACGCGGACACACCGTATCTAGAAGCAACAGAGCTTCTTCTAGAGAGGAGGCCAAGCTGGAGCAACTGGAGTTAGACTCGAAGACTTTATTGTATGATGGTTGCGATCCCGAGGTGACCCGCTTGAGTTTCATGCTCAAACTTTTAAAGATGAAGGCTAAAAACAAATGGACCAACAGAAGCCTCGATGAGCTTCTCAAGTATCTAAAGAAGGTTCTTCCCATGGGGAAGCTGTGTCCTACTAGTGTCGATGAGGTCAAGAAGATTGTGTGCCCTCTTGATCTGCCGCACATTAGATATCATGCATGCATCAATGGTTGCATCATTTATCAGAAGGAGCACATGGAAAAAACTAGTTGTCCAGTGTGGAATGCTTCTCGATAGCCCGAAAAGAAATCTCCCCAGGAAGTTGTATGGTACTTACGGATCGCTCCCCGTCTGCAGCATTATTTCGTAGATCCTAAGGAAGCAAAGCTCATGCGCTGTCACGCGGAGATGGTGAAGCCCGACGATGGAGATGATCCGAAGCTGAGACACCTCGCGGATGCAAGCTAGTGGAGAGCGTTCAATGCCGAATATAGATATTTCACAGGTGATGCAAGGAACATCGTGCTTGGCTTGAGTACCGATGGCATGAATCAGTTTGGCAACCAGAACACCAACCATAGCACATGGCTCGTGTTTCTATGGATGTACAACCTCCCCCCTAGTTGCATGAAGTCAAAGTACATACACATGAGCATGTTGATTCACGGGCCGAAACAACCGAGAATACATTCCTGCACAGCATGATGCCGTTCGAGAGGATGAATGGGGTCATCAAAGGATTCGTTCATAACATGTCCTGTATGGATGGAAGCATCATCCAGGGCTATTTGACCCAAGAGTGCATCTCTTTCTGCGAGAATTATCTATATGGCGGCCTATTGTTGGTTGGCCCATTAACAAGCACCTTGGGAGGTGAGGGAGTCCTGGATTAGGGGGTCCTCGGATAGCCGGACTATGTACTTGTGCCGGACTGTTGGACTATAAAGATAAAAGATTGAAGACTTCGTCCCGTGTCCGGGTGGGACTCTCCTTTGCGTGGAAGGCAAGCGTGGCAATTCGGATATGTAGTTTTCCTTATCTGTAACCGACTCTGTGTAACCCTAGCCCCCTCCGGTGTCTATATAAACCGGAGGGTTTAGTCCGTAGGACAATGACAATCATAATCATAGGCTAGCTCCTAGGGTTAAGTCTCTACGATCTCGTGGTAGATCAACTCTTGTAATACTCATATCATCAAGATCAATCAAGCAGGAAGTAGGGTATTACCTCCATAGAGAGGGCCCGAACCTGGGTAAACATTGTGTCCCCCGCCTCCTGTTACCATTAGTCTTAGACGCATAGTTCGGGACCCCCTACCCGAGATCCGCCGGTTTTGACACCGACATTGGTGCTTTCATTGAGAGTTCCGCTGTGTCGTCACCATAAGGCTTGATGGCTCCTTCAATCATCCACAATGATGCGATCCAGGGTGAGGTTTTTCTCCCCAGATAGATCTTCGTATTCGGCGGCTTCGCAGTACTGGTCAACTCGCTTAGCCATCTGGAGCAGATCGATAGCTACGCCCATAGCCATCAGGTCAGGTTTAGAAGCCTGAACTACACTGCCGACATCCGCGGAGACTTGATCTTCGAGGATTTTCGAGCCCATGACAGGTGCTTCGTACAGTCGCGATGAGCATGACTTAGATCTGTCATCGCACGATGTTCAGGAGAACAAACCTGCAGCTGCCCCGGCCTTAGATCCGGAGCAAATCGTGCTGTCCGCAGACGGGTGCATAGACCCCGCCATGGAGGCCACACACTCATCGGCGATAGAGACGAACACAGACTTCGCCTCCAATGAGGTCTGTGTCATCGGACCCTCAGACTCGTCTCCAGCCATAGGCTCCGAACCGCGCGCATCCGTGCCTATCGAACCCGATTGGGCACCGATCATGGAGTTTACGTCCACGGATATCTTTCAACGCTCACCCTTGGGCGACGTGCAAAACTCATTAAAATTTCTCTCTCTGTTAGGAGACATTTGGCCAAACTATGTCCGGCTTGAGTGGGAAGCGGACAGTGAAGAAATTCGTTACCCACCCACCACCCACTTGATAGCCACTGTCGACGACTTAACCGACATGCTTGATTTCGACTCCGAAGAGATCGACGGTATGAACGACGACGCCGGAGAAGAACAGGAACCACCGCCCACAGGGCGCTGGACAGCCACCTCATCATATGATATATACATGGTGGACACACCCAAAGAAAATAACAGCGAGGAATGGGAGGATGCAATGGAGGATAACCCTCTTGAGAAGCAACCAAAGCGCCGACATCAGCGCCGCTCTAAATCCCGCCACAGAAAAAACAGCGATAGCGGCACAAGAAAGAATAATACCCCGGTAGACTGCAAAGGTAACGACGACCCCATGGACCCAGCGATGGAGCGGGATGAGCCAGGGGACGACGAACATAGTCTGAGGCCGCTGTCCGATCATAGCGATGGCGAAGATAAAACTAATAAACTTGTCTTTGGAGAGGAGAACTGTCCGGACGACGATGCACTCATCATCCCAGAAAAGCATTTGGAACAAGAGACCCTCCACAAAAGGCTTATCGCCACCACAAGGAGCTTGAAGAAGCAGAAGCAAAGGCTTAAGGCCGCGTAGGATACGCTCAACCGCAGATGGAACAAAGTGCTCGACACTAACGAAAAATACAGTGGCGATCGCCACACAAAGAGCTACCCAAAGCGCAAGCTGCTGCTCGAATTCGACGACGAGGCTTTAGATCCCATCCCGCCGAAAAACAATACGGCCGATCTTCCGGACCGGCCATCCCGTGGCCGAGACAGAGCGGCTCATGACACCGCATACAAGTCAGCACACGATCTACGTGAGCACCTGGACAAAAGAGCTGGTATGGCCAGGTCCATCTATGGATCTAGGAAGCATGCTCCTCCGCAGGATCACAGCCGCCAAAACGACTATACTGATCGAATACCAGCTCGGAATCAACACCGAACACTACATCTGTCGGAAGCATGCCACGACACGTCAAAATACAGGGGTGCCGCGCACCCCCTGTGCTTCACCGATGAGGTACTGGATCACGAATTTTCAGAGGGGTTCAAACCCGTGAACATCGAGGCATACGACGGAACAACAAACCCTGCAGTCTGGATCGAGGACTTCATTCTTCATATCCACATGACTCGCGAAGATGATCTCCACGCCATCAAATACCAACCCCTCAACTTGAAAGGACCAGCTCAACATTGGTTGAAAAGCCTCCCCAAAAATTCCATTGGAAGTTGGGAGGAACTCGAGGATGCTTTCAGGGCTAATCTTCAAGGGACATATGTCCGACCCCCGGATGCAGACGATTTAAGTCACATAATCCAACAACCCGGAGAGTCAGCCCGTAAGCTTTGGAACAAATTTCTCGCCAAGAAGAACCAAATCGTCGACTGCCCGAATGCCGAAGCCTTAGTGGCTTTCAAACACAGTGTCCGGGATGAATGGCTCGCCAGACACCTCGGCCAGGAAAAGCCGAGGACAATCGCAGCCCTAACAAACCTTATGACCCGCTTTTGCGCGGGCGAGGACAGTTGGTTGGCCTGCAGCGGCACCAGCGACCCAGGCACATCCGAAATCAGGGACGGCAATGGGAAGCCATGATGGAATAAAAACAAGCGTCGAAATAATGAAGATAACCCAGACAACGCGGCAGTAAACACCGGATTAAGGGGCTCTCGACCCGGTTAACGGAAAAAGCCATCTAAAGGCAGCAGAGATGGACCGTCCAGCCTAAACAAAACCGATAGATCATGTCAGATCCATGGAACACCCGAGAAACCTGCGAATCACACCAACAGAGAATGCTAGGTCTTCAAGCAGGCCGACAAGCTAAACGCCGAACACAAGGGGAGGGAGCCGCCAAGTGAAGGCGAGGACGAACCTCGCCAGCCAAACACTAGGGACAGAAAAAAATTCCACTAGAGGTCAAGACAGTGAACATGATTTACGCAACTCACATACCAAAGAGGAAGCGCAAATGCGCACCACGAGACGTATACGCTGTAGAGCCCGTCGCCCTCAAATTCAACCCATGGTCGTCCTGCCCGATCACTTTCGATCGCAGGTATCATCCGACTAGTATCCGGCATGAAGGTTCGGCTGCCTTGCTGCTCGACCCAATAATTGACGGATACCATCTCACCCGAGTCCTCATGGATGGCGGCAGTAGTCTTAATATGATATATCGGGACACTGTCCGCAAAATGGGGATAGACCCATCAAGAATTAGCCAAAGCAATACTACCTTTAAAGGAGTAATACCAGGCGTAGAGGCCCGCTGTACGAGCTCCCTAACATTAGAAGTTGTATTCGGTTCTCTCGACAACTTTCGAAGCGAAGAACTAATCTTCCACATTGCTCCATTCCGAAGTGGCTATCATGCACTACTCAGAAGAACGGCCTTTGCTAGTTTCAACACAATACCGCATTACGCTTATCTTAAACTTAAGATGCCCGGTCCATGTGGCGTCATCACAATCAGCGGAAATACAGAGCGTTCTTTGCGCGCGGAAGAATATGTGGCGGCTCTAGCAGCCGAACCACTAAACGGCCGCCCCAACCCGAATAAATGATCGGTCGTAGAGACCACGGACATGGCTAGACGTGTCCGGCACACCACTAGTTGTAGCAGCCCAGATAAAACTGAGCTTGGTTGATGGATATGCCCCCATATGTGGTGCTAGGGGCTGCCCTCATGTAAAAGGGTCCATAGATCGGCTCGACCCTATTAATACACACTATATCGAATTTCATGGTTCATTAAGAATAACCAACTTTTCGCACGATCACACTGTCGGATTTCGGGTTCCGACAGACCCTTGAGGTTCGAACACTGGGGTGCGCACGAAGATCTATCCCCTACCAGCTCACGTCTCGAAGTCTCGCAAGGATCTAAGCAAGAAAGATGAACACACAGGGGACGCGAGATTTATACTGGTCCAGGCCACCATTGTGGTGTAATACCCTACTCCAGTGTGTGGTGTGCTGGATTGCCTCAGGGGCTGATGGTAAACTGTACAAAGGGAGAACAGCCTCGCGAGGGGCTATTCTTGAGCTGGTGCGATGAACTGCTTTGGTGAGTTCAGTCGCTTCTCTCTCTCTCTCTCTGACCGATCTGTTTCTTGATTGCCTCTGCCCTGTGGTGGCTAGTCCTATTTATAGAGCGAGGCCCTGGGCCTCTCCCCAAATAATGAGCGGGAAGGGCGCCAACAATTGGCCATTTTGAAGGGGAACATCTGGTACACTTATCCTGACTAAAGTTGGTCTTCGGCTGCCAAAGGCTCTGACGATGACGCCGCTCTGGGCTCCACGATGACCTCCATCCTGCCGTTCTGCCGGTGTTGGTCTTGTTGCACTGAAACGGTAATCTTTGCCTGATGCCTTGGCCTGTGCTTGCCCCCTTTGCACCGAAAGGGAAACAAGGACACTGCGCAGGCCGGTGCACGCCTGGCGCCCGCCTGGCCTCGATCGTCATGGCTTGCGTCACAGACCCCTCGGGAGGTGCCCTGCCTTGATCTCTCCGCCCTCGCGAGCCTGCCTGAGGAGGCTGCCGAGAGAAGCTTCACGTAAATCCGCCATGAATCTTGGCCCCTAGTGAGGGTTTTGAGCTTGAGCTGATGAAGCTGGGCTGCATTGGGCCCCCACTTGAGCCACGCCGTAGGCCGCAGGCAGGCAAGTCTGGGGACCCCTGTTCCCAGAACACCGACAGTAGCCCCCGGGCCCAAGGCGCGCACGGACTTGGCTTAGCAGAGAAGCGAAGGGGCAAGTGCGAAGCGCCGCGGGCCCTATCAGCTTGCGGCCTTGGGTGCCGCGTGGTGATTGATTGGACGTGGGCATCTCCGCTTCCCAATGACGCCTCGGCAACCGCATGACTTGACAAGTCCCTACATGCAAAAACGGGTCATGATTACCCGCGATCATGGAGGCCGACGGTTGGACTCCTTTGTCTATAAGTACGGAACGACGTGAGCCATTCCAGTTCATCTCCCTCTGCTACTCCTCCTCTTCTCCATCGTCACCATTGCTCCGTCTCACGACGATGGCACCAATCCGCCGGTTCTCTGCAGAAGAGAAGGGAAAGGCCCCCCGAGAGGGTCCTGACCCGCTTCCGCCGAACAAGAGGTTAGTCCTCTGCCGCCGAGACGAGGGCGCGCGGAAGGAGGCATCGAGGCCCTGGTACGAGCGGCCACCGCCGGGGTTCCCGCTGCCCTTGTACGCTCGGGTCGAGGGCCCTGGAGAAGAAGGCGCCGAGTGACACTGTCGGTGTACTAAAGTAGGGGTACCTTAGTACCCCGAACTTGTGCACGGGCAGTCGCAGCACCCCGTGGCAAAGCTTGCCGGACGCCCGACAAGACCCTCCATTCCTTATTACTGCCATTCAAGAACAAAGTACTAACCAAGAAAACAAAGGCCCCGGCAAGAGGAGCTTGCCGGAAAGGCCAACCAAGGCATCACCAGAAGACTTGCCGCGGCGCCCCGCGCGTCCCGGCAAGGCCCGACGCCGGCAAGCTTGCCGGCACAACAAGAGAAGGGCCGAGGCAAGGCACTTGCCGCGGCAAGGCTGCCACCCAAACTCCAGCGCATCCGGCGACGTGTCACCACAAGGCCATCCCAAGGGCACGTGGCGAGGCACTACGCAGCCATGCGGGGCGAGGTGGCAAACGGAGCTGACAGAGGCGCCATCGTGGCAACCGGTGGCTCACTTAACGGTCACTCCTCCTGCCTTTGTCGTTAGCGACCGGACGGGCATTTAATGCCCTTGTCCCCTGCCGCCGAGTTAGGTAGGGCTTTGTTGTGTAATCGTTGTACCAACCCGCAATTTTACTTTTCTACCCCCCTCTTCCTACGCTGCCACCTGTGGATGCCCCCTTCAGAGTATAAAAGGGAGGCCCATGCGCACGTAGAAGGGGTTCGATCCATTCGATACCCAGGACACCATCATACGCTCGCACGCTCGAGCAAGATCAAATAACAAGCAAAAAGGCAGCAGTAGGGGTTTTATCTCTCCGGAGAGCCCTGAAGCTGGGTAAAAATCGCCCGTCTCTCCCGCGCGCTCGACCTCGATCTGCTCTGCGCACGACCCTCGCTCCCTTGCCGAACCAGAAGGGGCCCCCAGTGCCCCATAGGTGTTTGAGGCCACGCCGCGCCCCGCCATCCTTGACGCGCCAGGTAGGGGGGCGTCGAGGTCGTGAGCATCTGGTCCGGTCTCCACGCGCACTACATCAGCGTCATCGTCAATATGCCACCGAAGAAGAAGCCTTCGGAGGTGGCCGCTCCGTCTACATCAATCCCACCACCACCGCCGGAGCAAGCAGGTGGAGAGGTGGACGCCGGCGGAGGAGCGGGTGCCGCCGGTGGGTCTCGCGTCGTCACCAGATCCAAGAACAAGACCCCGCAAGCGTCGGCGACGGTGCAGACGCCGCACCCTTCCCAGGAGGTGCAAGGTCAACAACGCCCCGGTGCTCCCGGCACCGTGCTCGCGTTGGAGCAAGGTCAAGCCGGTGGGTCGCGGGACGCTCGAGGTCAGCATGCACGCCCGCATGCTGGTGCGAGTGAGGTGCGGTCGCCCGGACGAGGTGTTGCTCCTCCCAATCTGGTTGGGAGTCCGAGCACATCCCGCTCCTCGCGCCGCTCGTCGCCACCGCCGCCCAAGACAGCAGAGGAAGCGCTGGCCCGAGCCCAGCTGCTTCTAGATTACCCTCCGGCACCGCAGAAAATCGACGACTGGAGGATGACCATATACAGCCTCATCGGCTTCGCCAACGGCGACAAGCCCCGGCGACCGAGCGCGTCGAGGCCCCGACAAGATGCCCCGGCGTAGGCCGGCGCCGACAGGACCGCTGGGGGTGACGCTTCCGTGCGCTCCCAGCCCCAAAGGCCAAGATCGCCAGCTCGCGGGACCAACCTTGACGCCGACTCCACCGCGTCGTCGGACCCGCGAACTCGCCGTGATCAGCGCCACGTTCCCCAAGAACAGCAACACGAAGACGCTCGCACTCGCATCGAGCGTCGGAGAGAAGCACGACGTCAATCCGACCAGCGCGTTGGGCCCGCCGTCGACGCACACGCGCCCGGGGAACCAGGCGACTTTCCGTATGCGGTGCAGGCTGCCGGAGGGCGCGACGAGAAGATCCTCGCCAACTACTTCCCGCTGGTACTCAAGCCTAACGTCAGATCTTGGCTCATGCACTTGCCGGACGGCTCCATCTCTTCATGGGCGGACCTGTGTCATCAGTTTGTCAGCACCTTCACGGGTGGCCACAAGCCTCATGGCTAGGAGAGCGACCTCCACTTGCTCGTCCGGAAGGAGGGGGAGCCCCTGCGCAAGTATATACAAAGATTCAGCCAAGTGCAGCGCAACATCCCAGACGTCCACCCTGCCGCGGTTATCAGCGCGTTTCATCAGAACGTGCGTAACCGCAGGATGAGGAAGGAGATGGCGATGTGTAAAATCAGAGATGTCAGCGAGCTCTACGCTCTGGCCGACAAGTGTGCACGAGCTGAGGAAGGAAGGAAAATCCCCAGAGAGGTTGCCGGAGCAGAAGGATCTGACAGTGAGGACGCCGCCCCGGCAAGGAAGAACCGGAGGCGGAACAATAGGAAGAGAAAGGCTAAGGATGTACTAGCTGTTGAGCATTCCGGCAACGGAGGAGGCTCCGACAAGGCCAAGACCGATGACTCCGACGAGGCCGTGGTAGCCGCCGACAAGCAGGATAGCTCCGGCAAGCGGTATTGCAAGATCCACTGTACCAAGGGCCATGATCTCCAAACCTGCAAGAAAGTGGAGCAGATGGCGGAGCTGCAGAAAGCCGAATCCGAGCGCCGCGACAAGGAGAGAGCCCAGGGAGGTGGCGGAGGATCCGGCAAGAAGCTTCCCCCGGGAGGGCACCGCAGCAAGGCCAAGACGCGCAAGGAGACAGCCTCCCTTGATCGCGACAAGGACGAAGATGAAGATGAGGATGATGAGATGGAGGAAGATGAGACTGATGACCAGGAGTTTCAGAAGGCAACAGAGGTGTTGTGCATCGACGGCGGCGCCTCTCTGCACGCCTCGCACCATCAACTCAAGCAATGGGTGCGAGAAGTGAACGCCGCAGAGCCGCCCATCGAGGCACGCAAGCCTCTGAAGTGGTCCAGCACGCCCATCGTCTTCGACGTTGAGGACCACCCTGATCGCGTCACTGCGGTCGGGTGCTTGCCGATGTTGGTTTCACCAACAATCCGCAACCTCAAGGTCACGAAGATGCTGGTTGTGGCGGGGCGGCCTGAACTTGATTTCCTCCGCGATACTCAAGAAGCTCCAGATCCCCGACAGCGAGCTTGAGGAGGCGGCACCTTTCAAGGGATAAATCCGGAAGGAGCCAACCCAAGGGAAGATCACATTACGGTGGCGTTCGCAGCGAATTGAACTTCAGGGTCGAGAGGTCACGTTTGGCGTGGCTGATATCCCCTTGCCCTACAACGGGATACTCGGCCGACCCGCACTCGCCAAGTTCATGGCGGCCTCTCACCACGCATACAATGTGCTCAAGATGCCTGGCCCAATGAGCGTCATTTCTGTCCAAGGCGACAAGAGGGATGCACTCATCTGCGCCGACAAGATCTACCGGGAAGCAGCAGCCGCAGCAGAGCGTGAGCCACTTGCCGCTGAAGCTCCCCGGGGGAAGAAGAAGGCCAAGTCCGGCAAGGACAGCTCTGGTGCCCACTCCGGCAAGCGCACCTCCCCGGAGCGCTGCGCTGCCGTCGAGGACGCGCCATTGAGCTCCGCCGGCAAGCGCGAGGAGGCAAAGGCAGACCTACCAAAGATTAAGCCCGGCAAGAACGGCTCTGGTGTTCGCTCCGGCAAGCCTGCCTCTCCGGAGGGCCGCGTTGCTGTCGAGGACGCGCCATCGAGCTTTGCCAGTCAGTAAGACAGGGAAAGTTGACAAGCTTCGAACTTTTGAGTTGTGCTCTCCGAAAGTCCGCACCTTGTATGAAGAACCTGCGCAGAGGGGTCGAGTCGTGGTTAGGTTGCGTTGATGACCCGTTTCGAGTCCGCTCGATGGTAAAAAAAAGGAGGTACACCGCGACCAACCCGACGAGTTCATCCCACCGGAGGCAACACGGCCAGCGGGCCGCTGATGTCCTGCACTCAGCAAGTGTGTTCGCGCCGGGGGGTGGGGCTCCTCGGAAGCGTGAGGATGAAAACATACAAGGGGTGGGGATCGGGGAAGAAGCACGGCCTCGGCGGATTGCTGAAGACGGAAAAGCTAAGTTACCCGAGTTTTTGTACAAAGCACTTCTTAGTCTTATGCTTTTTTATGTTATGTTCCTCGTGCGTTCGTCCTTTGTACGAGAAACCTGTGCACGGAGGAGCCAACTCGTGGTTAAGTTGCGTCCTTGTTTTGTTTCCGAGTCCGCTCAACGATACAAGTGCACTACAACTGGCCCGAGGAGGTTTCTTGCTGGGTACAACACCGCCAGCGGGCTGCCGATGTCCCGTACTCAGCAAGTGTGTTAGCGCCGGCAAGTTCCCTGGAAGCGTAGGGTAAAAACGTACAAAGGATATAACGAAGTAGAGGGCGTAACGTAGCAAGCCTTGCCGTAGGGCGCCCTTCGTATGAGAAACTTGTGCGCGGAGGGACTGACTCGCGGCTGAGTTGAGTCCTTGATTTGTTTCCGAGTCCGCTCAGTAATTCAAGTGCGCCGCAACTAGCCCGAGAAGGTTTCTTGCCGGAAACAACACCGCCAGCGGGCTGCTGATGTTCCATACTCAGCAAGTGTGTTAGCGCCGACAAGATCCCTAGCAGCGTAGAGTGTAAACATACGAGGGGCAAAGCATGGCATCGCGTTGCAGAGCCGCACCATGAAAGAATAGCTTATTACAGCGCTGTCTCAGTTGTTTTCGTGACTATAATCGCAGTGACAAGGAGAAGCGGAAGGCGGCGCTGGCAAGACGGGCCCGGCAAGCCAGCTTCTTCTGGGGCTGCAAGTGCGAAGCTCCTTGAGGCGGGCCAGACCCCGGAGGCCGCGGCGCCGGCGACAAGGGCGAAGGAGGCACACAAAGCACTGGATCTTGGCGAGCCAGAGTTGCCGGAGGCTGCAAAGGCCAAGGTTCCTCCCCGACAAGATGATGTCGCCGGGGGGCTGCAGAGTCAGATAAGTTTTTCATCCCTCGTCATGCATCCTCTTATGGACCGGGGAAAGCGGGGCCGCGTCCTTGAGCGGCGTGTTTTGTAAAACCCGGCGGCGGAGGAGCGAAGTCGCGCCAAGTTGCGCCCTTGGTTTGTTTCCGAGTCCGCTCAACAAATACAAGCGCGCCGCAACTGGCCCGGCGAGGTTGCTTGCCGGAAGCAACACCGCCAGCGGGCTGCTGATGTCCCGCACTCAGCAAGTGTGTTCGCTCCGGCAAGTCCCCTAGAAGCGTAGGGTGGGAGCGTACAAGGCACGAAATCAAGTAAAGGACCTAGTCCGGCAAGCGTTCCCCTCTTTTCATTAAAAACATCCCAGTTTAGTACAAGTCCATAGAGGATGAAAACATGATAGAGAGGATTACAGATTTTAAATACAGCTAAGGCCCGAAGGCTTACAAATTGAAAGATAAGATGCCCGTAATCCCTCTCCTGTTTCTCTGTTCAGGAGGTAGGTCAAGGAGGCCCCGGCAAGAGAAGCTTGCCGGGGAGGGCAAAAGGGGCGCCTAGGAGAGCTACGGGCGCCAGAAGACACCAAGAGAACACCCCAGGCCACGCGTGCCCGTGCACTGTTTTGGGCCTGGCCCAACAATGCTCGGCACCGTGTATGGCCCAGGCCCGGGGGCTCCTGTCGGTGTACTAAAGTAGGGGTACCTTAGTACCCCAAACTTGTGCACGGGCAGTCGCAGCACGCCGTGGCAAAGCTTGCCGGATGCCCGACAAGACCCTCCATTCCTTATTACTGCCATTCAAGAACAAAGTACTAACCAAGAAAACAAAGGCCCCGGCAAGAGGAGCTCGTCGGGAAGGCCAACCAAGGCATCACCGGAAGACTTGCTTGCGGCGCCCAGCGTCCGGCAAGGCCCGACGGCCGGCAAGCTTGCCGGCACAATAAGAGAAGGGCCGCGGCAAGGCACTTGCCGCGGCAAGGCTGCCACCCAAACTCCAGCGCATCCGGCGACGTGTCACCACAAGGCCATCCCAAGGGCACGTGGCGAGGCACTACGCAGCCATGCGGGGCGAGGTGGCAAACGGAGCTGACAGAGGCGCCATCGTGGCAACCGGTGGCTCACTTAACGGTCACTCCTCCTACACTGTTGGGGCGACCAGACGGGCATTTAATGCCCTTGTCCCCTGCTGTCAGAGTTAGGTAGGGGCACTGTTGTGCACTGTTGTACCAACCCGCAATTTTACTTTTCTACCCCCCTCTTCCTACGCTGCCACCTGTGGATGCCCCCTTCAGAGTATAAAAGGGAGGCCCATGCACACGTAGAAGGGGTTTGATCCATTCAATACCCAGGACACCATCATACGCTCGCACGCTCGAGCAAGATCAAATAACAAGAAAAAAGGCAGCAGTAGGGGTTTTATCTCTTCGGAGAGCCCCGAAGCTGGGTAAAAATCGCCCGTCTCTCCCGCGCGCTCGACCTCGATCTGCTCTGCGCACGACCCTCACTCCCTTGCCGAACCAGAAGGGGCCCCCAGTGCCCCATAGGTGTTCGAGGCCACGCCGAGCCCCGACAGACACCATCGGTGCCCCCGTCGACGCCGGCGGGTTACGGCGGTGCGCGTCGTTCCTCCTGGAGTCCACGCCAAGGGCTCCTCTTGCGAGCTTGTGCTCCACGCCGCCATGGCTCCTCGGTCTTGGATTCGCCTTCCTCCCTCCTTCACCTTTGAGATCCCGCCGAGGGGACCTCTTGAGCTCTGGCTGCAGCACGCTGACTGCAGCACCCCTGCGGCCGGAGCGGAGGTCGAGGTCGTCGCTCCGGGCAAGGTCTACATGACCCGTGGCTGGGGCGAGATCTCCCGGGTCTGCCGGACAGGGGCGCCCTTGTAATCCACCTCATCTACGATGGCCCCTCCCTGATGTTCTTCAAGGTCTTTGATACGTCTCCAACGTATCTATAATTTTTGATTGCTCCATGCTACTTTATCTACTGTTTTGGACTATATTGGGCTTTATTTTTCACTTTTATATCACTTTTGGGACTAACCTATTAACCGGAGGCCCATCCCAAAATTGCTGTTTTTTTGCCTATTTTAGTGTTTCGAAGAAACAGAATATCAAACGGAGTCCAAACGGAATGAAACCTTCGGGAACGTGATTTTCCAATCGAACATGATCCAGGAGACTTGGACCCTACTCCAAGCAGTGCCAGAGGCGGTCACGAGGGTGGAGGGCGCGCCCCCTACCTCGTGGCCCCCCTAACGCTCCACCGACATACTCCTTCCTCCTATATATACCTACGTATCCCCGTACGGTCAGAACTGGAGCCAAAAACCTAATTCCACCGCCGCAACCTTCTGTATCCACGAGATCCCATCTTGGGGCCTGTTCCGGAGCTCCGCCGGAGGGGGCATCCACCATGGAGGGCTTCTACATCAACACCATAGCCCCTCCGATGAAGTGTGAGTAGTTTACTCCAGACCTTCGGGTCCATAGCTAGTAGCTAGATGGCTTCTTCTCTCTTTTTGGATCTCAATACAATGTTCTCCCCCTCTCTCGTGGAGATCTATTCGATGCAATCTTCTTTTAGCGGTGTGTTTGTTGAGACCGATGAATTATGGGTTTATGATCCGGTATTATCTATGGAAAATATTTCATTCTTCTCTGAATTCTTTTATGTATGATTGAGTTATCTTTGCAAGTCTCTTCGAATTATCCTTTTTGGTTTGGCCAACTAGATTGGTAGTTCTTGCAATGGGAGAAGTGCTTAGCTTTGGGTTCAATCTTGCGGTGTCCTTACCCAGTGACAAAAGGGCAGCAAGGCACGTATTGTATTGTTGCCATCAAGGATAACAAGATGGGGTTTTTATTATATTGCATGAATTTACCCCTCTACATCTTGCTTACGGCGTTACTCTGTTTTTAACTTAATACTCTAGATGCATGCTGGATAGCGGTCGATGAGTGGAGTAATAGTAGTAGATGCAGAATCGTTTCGATCTACTTGTTCTGGACGTGATGCCTATGTACATGATCATTGCCTAGATATACTCATAACTATGCTCAATTCTGTCAATTGCTCAACAGTAATTTGTTCACCCATCGTAGAATACTTTTTGACTATGAACAGTATGGTAAAAACCCCACTCCAATTTTTATTAAATTATAAAAAGAGTATCACTGAACCAAGAGAAAAGAAAAGAAAAGAAACTATACAGCAAGCTAAGGTAGCTAGCTAAAACTAATAAAACAAAAAAAGAAACAGACAAGGGCTTGAGGTGAGCCCCTGAAGGGAAAGCTAAGACTAAAACTAAAACTAAGAGAAGGACTCCTCAAGAGACTAGCAAGCTAGCCAGCCAGGTGTTGAATTCAGCATCATATTTAGCCTTGATCCTGTGGGACAGCAACTGGAGTTCCTCAAAGTAAATGTGCTTCAAACCTTGGAAGGAGGGTTGAATGTTTTCAAAAATCTTGTTGTTTCTACTAATCCAAATAGCCCAAGAACCCAGTATGATGATCTCCATGAAGAAAGGAACCTTCAACTTTTCCTTCAGATCTTGGAAGGCCTCTAGCACAGACAAGTTTGGAGATCTTTGTGGACATATGAAATTCAAACATATCCTAGAGAATTGGCACCCCCAGAATAAATGATGTAGAGTCTCTTCTTGTTAGCACCGTAGAATACTTATGCTCTTGAGAGAAGCCACTAGTGAAACCTATGGCCCCCGGGTCAATTGTCATCATATCAATCTGTAGGATCGAAAGTATGTCTAGAGGGGGGGTGATTAGACTACTTGACAATATAAAAATTCAGCCTTTTGATAAAGACAAGTTTTTGGCAGATTCACGATGATGATCAAGTCAAGTATCACCCTACACATGCAATTCTAGAGTATTGGCAGCGGAAAGTAAATTGCACATGTAGTAAAGAGAGGTGGAGAAGAGCAAACGCAATTTGGAGACACGGAGATTTTTCTCGTGGTTCCGATAGGTGGTGCTATCGTCAATCCACGTTGATGGAGACTTCAACCCACGGATGGTAACGACTGCGAGAGTCCACGGAGGGCTCCACCCACGAAGGGTCCACGAAGAAGCAACCTTGTCTATGCCATCATGGCATACGCCCACGGAGGACTAGCCTTACTCGGGGTAGATCTTCACGAAGTAGGCGATCTCCTTGCCCTTACAAACTTCTTGGTTCAACTCCACATCTTGACGGAGGCTCCCAAGCGACACCTAACCAATCTAGGAGGCACCACCCTCCAAAAGGTAATAGATGGTGTTGGTGATGATGAACTCCTTGCTCTTGTGCTTCAAATGATAATCTCCCCAACACTCAACTCTTCTCACTGATTTGGCTGTGGTGGAAGAAAGGATTGAGTGGAAAGCAACTTGGGAAGGCTAGAGATCAAGCTTCATATGGTGGAAGTGGAGCTACTTGATCTCAACACAAGGGTAGGTAGTTTTCTTCTCAGAAATGTAAGGTAGGAGTGGTAGTTCTTTCTGATGGCTCTCTCCACGAATGAAGAGGGGGTGGAGGGGTATTTATAGCCTCCACACAAAATCCAACCGTTACACACATTTGACCAATCTCGGTCAGACCGAAGTTGACAACTCGGTGAGACCGAAAGTTCAAATCTTGTGAACGTTGGGATTTTCGGTGGGACCGAAAATACAATCTTGGTGAGTCCGATTCTTCCAAAGACTAGGGTTTGCCAATCTCGGTGGGACCGACTTCATCATCTCGGTGACACCGATTTGATGATAGAAGGTTACAGAAGCTCGGCAACACTAGTTTCGGTGAGACCGAGTTCAGAATCGGAAAATCCGAAATTTCTACGGTTTGGCTTTATGGCTGAGGTGGTTCATCTCGGTGTGACTGAGTTTAGGAAATCGGTGGGACCGAGATTACTTATGAGTGTATATTTGAAGTGAGAGTTGCCGATAGTTCAGGAGATGTATCACTAAGCACTTTGAGCAACGGATCATTATCATAACCTCATCCCTTTTAATAGTATTGGCTTTCCTATAGACTCAATGTGATCTTGGATCACTAAACCAAAAATGGAGTCTTGAGCTTTTGCCAATGCTTGCCTTAGCATTTTGAGGGTCCACTTCTTGAGTCATAGCCATACCCATATCCTTGAACTTTCTGAAATGATTCTCAAGAAGCTATTAGTTCAATGATATATATGTTGTTATTAATTACCAAAACCACCGAGGATTAGTTGCACTTTCAATCTCCCCTTTTTGGTAATTGATGACAACATATAGATCAAAACTTCGACAAATGATATAATCAATGAATAATATCGTCGCTTTGAGAAGTATGTGATAAGCAAGAGCTCCCCCTAAATTTGTGCATTATTTAAGATTTGCGTTTGAATGCAAATGCACAATCGATTAGGATCATGGGTCACTCTTCCATGTCACATACATCTTGGTGGAGCGCACAAAATGATAAGAATGAATAGGATGCACCCAATCACCAAGACATGAGTAAATGGTCATACAAGATATGAATAGCATATGATAAGCATTAAGCACACATTAAGGCATAGTACGACCAAGCACTCATCAAAGTAGAGCAAACGTAATATCAAACACACGGAATGTCTCGAAAATCTCTAAAGTATCTCAAAAAGACCGCAAATAAACGAAAGAGCAAAAGCGCAAAGACAAAGCACTCTCTCTCGAAGTCCTATGATCTATACAATTTCTCCCCTTTGGCAACAAGTTACCAAAAGTTCGAAAAGTATAGAGCTAAACGTCCTTGGGGACTCTGGCGGCTCTATGCAGGTTGATGGAGTTGAGATGGCTGCATCTGCAAAGGCTTGGTGATGTCTGTGGAGCTGGAGGAGTGGTCCTTTGGGCTGGAGCTGGGCCGATGGAGCGGTGGGAGGTCTTGAGGCTGTAGTCTGGTGTCATCCTTTGGAATAGCAGTGATCGGGTCTTGTGGGAACCGGAGCAGGCTGTTCATAATCATCTGGACTAGGTCATCCTGCATCTCCCGCATGAGCTCTTCCTTCTCCCTCTTTGCTTCCTCTATATCTGCCTCAAGCTTGTTGTGATGACTTGCACTTGATCGACTTGACATCAGAGCATGGATCTTGTCTTCAACAATCCTCTCAAGACTCTCCGAGGCGCACAATCTTGGCAGGCGTTGTTCAATCCTCTGGGTAGCTTCAAGGAGCTGCTCTCCAACACTCTTGGGTTTAGCTGCTGCTTCCTTCTCTGCTTTAGCTTTCTTGGCAGCTTCAGTCTTTGCTTGACCTTCAACTGACGTTGGGTCCTCCTCATCCATCACAACTTCATTGTCCTCATGCTCAGGCTGCAGTGGCAAGTGTGGTCTATCCAACAAGTATGTGCCCGTGCCAAACTTGGCATTGATAAGCATCTGAATGTGCGGGCAAATCCACATGACCTCTTACAGTCTGCTGCGGTCCTCTTGATAGTCTCAACTATCGGGTCCATCACCTTGAAAGGTGCCTTCTGATCAAGTATGTGCAGCATGTTGATAGAATACCCTCTGATCATGCGATGATCTCCAGACTTGGGCATCAAGGTATGCCTCAGAATTGTGTTTGTGGTAGGTAGACCTGCCTGGAGATGATACACTGAGCCGAGCTTCCAGATCTCTACATCCTTAGCTGGTACCTCATTGTACATATTCTTCATAGATTCATGGTTCTTCTTGGGAATACCATAGACATCAACATCATCCTCTCTCTGCACTGGAGCATTCAGCAGTGCTGCCCATTCTTCAACAGTTGAAGAGAATCTTTGGCCTTGATCATCCATGTGATCTTTCCATCGGATAGAAATGAGTGTGGCATAGAATTGCATGATCATCTCATCATTCCAATCATCGACCGACCAACGAAATCTGCAACACCACATGCATTAAAGCTCTCATGCACATGTGGAAAGAAGTCTCTGTGCTCTTCACTGTCAATGTATGCCCAGTCAACATATCTAGTATCTGCAACTATGGGCTTCTTGTCCATTAGCACAGTCTCATAGAAGTCCTGCTGCTCTCGGTGTGGAACCTTGGATCTACAAAAGTTCTTCTCCTCTGACATATGGATCAGCTTGTCTCCATAGCCCGAGACCTCTATCCTTTATTTCCTTCATGTTCTCAGCTCGAGGATGAGCATCATTGTGAATTGGCAATTTCGATGAAGTTTCAAGAATCTGGTGCCTCATCATCGACTCATTGGTGGCACATTATCTTTCTTCTTCTCTAAAGTGGGATGTTCTGACAGTCTTCTTGGGCTTGGCAGCAGGCTTGGCTTGAGCTGCCTTTCTTTGGAGCAGATGGCTTGGGCTTTGAAGGTGCTCCTGCCGATGGCATCACCCATGAACTTAGACTTCTGAGGAGGAGGCTGGGGTGCTTCCTCATCATCATCATCATCTACTGCTTCATCATGCACAATCCTCTTCCTCTTGGAAGTTTTCTTCACCTTGCTTGAAGTTTCCTCTTCCATACTCAGCTTCTTAGCAACAGTGGACTTCTTCACTTTACTGGTGCCTTTCTTGGTTTGCTGCCCTTGATGCTCTTTGGCAACAACTTTTCTCTTTGGCTTGGAGGATATCTCTTCCTCAGCAATGAAATCAGAATCTTCTTCATCAGAATTCCTCTTCTTTCTGGCCCTGGTGGCTGCAGGAGGCAAACCACTTGGTGTGCTCCTCTCACCATCATCTGAGAAGCTGCTGGCCTTAGGACTAGTGCCTGCCTCTGGAATTTCAGCAATTGGTGACTCGGACCTGTTCGGCTGTCACGGCATCGACATGGTGACAACCTGTGAATAGATTAGGTGTAGGCGAGTAGAAGAGTTATCACAAACTGCGAAGATTTTGCAAAAAATATGAGTTCAAATTTCAGTTTTAGGTTTTCACAGAATGCATTTGGTCGGACCGAGTCTAAAATTTGGTGAATCCGAAGTGTCCTAATGAAGCATTCACACCACTTTCGGTGGGACGAAGTGGGTTTCGGTCTGCCGAGAACACTAGGGTTTCACTAAATCCTCATTTCGTCGCACCGATTTGCACACTTCGGTTGGACCGAAAAGTAAAGTCAATGGCAGAGGCCAAATCGGTCATACCGAGAATGTAGAATCGGTCTCACCGAGATGTGTTCGTGAAACCTAACCTAAAACTTTTACTCGAATTTTGTTCAAAGGAACTAATCTGGTGTTAAAGAGGATCTCAAACGTGGCAAGATGCTAGGCAAACCAATCGTGCATAGAATCGGAGGTTGAAGCACGAGTGGAATCGAAACTCACCCTATCTTGGTGGAGTTCCTCTACGGCGGCAACGGCGCGGAGAGAATGACCGTTGACGGCGACGGAGACCTGCGGCGAGGGCGACAGGCATTTACGGAGACGATCCGGAGACCACGGCGGCGGCAAAGAAGGTGGGGCGAGGCGTTTTGAAGTAGAAATCAATGCGCGCGACCCACGGAGTATTTATACCCCTCTGCTGTCGGTGGGACCGAGTTGTAAAACTTCGGTGGCACCGAGATGGATAATCGCATGACGATTACACACTTGATCACGCCGAAAATTACAATTCGGTTTCACCGAGGTGAAAACCTAGATCAATCCAAGTGCTTTCGGTTTGACCGAGTTTGAGTGGGTTGGTCGACCGAAATCACTTAGAAGGTTTTGGAAGTTTAGCCTTTGACGGATCGGTGGCTCGAGTGCTCCTCACTCGGTGGGTCCGAAAATGACTTGTTCAAAGTTTGTGATATAAGCATGAATAGAATTTGAGACAAGAAAGCATAGATAGCTAGGGGAGGTACTTAGGCATTCTTGTCCATCCATTTGGTCAGAAAAATCCAAAAAGTCCAAAGCAACAAATGGATGTCCTCGAATGGATAAATTCATGCATCCAACATGCTCACACAATAAGATAGCAAATGAAATATGTGTCAAACATGCACAAACAAAACTCTAGCAACTATCACACAATTTGTCGATGACTAGGTCATCTTTATATGAGTATATTGACTTAGGAGTCAAATGAGAACATTTGATCATAGGTCATACTCATCGTTTAAGCACAAGTGGGGTTACCACTTTTACATAAAGCATTAATGTGTTCACATCATTTGAAGATGCTTTAGCTCAATTCTTTAGAGCAAAGCTCCCCTAGATGTGAGAACCCTTTTAAAGGGTCAAACTAACCTTGGGTTGTCGAGAAGACTTCATGTAGATGTTGAAGATGTGGATGCTCAATGTTGATGAAGATCATCAAGAGTTGGGAGCAATCCTTTGGATTGGGCACTTTCAATACCTACATGGGTTAGTCCCACAAGGAACAAACAAGGATATCCATGGACATAGATTGAAGTACACAATAGATGATGTCCATGAAAGCAATGATTACCTTGTCCCTTGACTTACCAACAAGAGGGTTTGTGACTCCATGAACTAGTGCAAGATGTGGAAGTTGATTGCACAAGTTCTTGCCAAAATGAATGTGAGTGAAGTATGTTGGCGGAGTCACCCTCAAGAACTCTCTAGTTCTTCTTCTTCGGGATCCACATCATCTTGATGGGAATCCTTGGGGTTGTAGTTGAGCTTGACGAAGTAGAACTTGACGTTTCCTTGGGAACCCACTTGACCATGGCTTTAGGTGCTTCAATAAATGCATCAATCTCCTCTTGAGGCTTGTCCTTCCCTTTTAGCTTGTGGTCTTGTGGTGAAAGGTCATCTTGAGCTTGTTCCACATTGGAAGAAGTAGGATCATACTTCTCCTTTTGAGAAACAAACTTTGGAGTGGGATATTGACCTTCTTCCCATTCAACACCCTCGGCGTTGAACTTTCGCTCAAAACCAATTCCTTGATTCTTCCGGTGCCTTCCTTGCTTGCGAACAATTTCCTCAAAGTTCTTGCTTCCGGCAAGGCTCTTGTAGACACCTTTCTCTATAATCCCTTTCAATAAACTATTTTCTTGCTCAAGTGTAACTTGGCTTGAAACATTGTTAGTGGAATCAAGAGAACTACTAGAGGTAACAACATTAGATTTAGCATGGTTATTGTTACTACTAGATGAAGAATTTTTCTTATGCTTGTCATGCTTAGTTTTAATAGGTGGCAAGAAATTTGACAAGATAAGTCGTTTGGCAAGATATGAAGAACTCTTCTTTCGAAGATCGTCATTGATTGCTTTTAGAAACTCATGTTCTTGCTCTAGATTGAGCTTCTCGAGCGTAGCTTCTCATGAGATCTTAGGAGCTCTCTATGATCTTCTTGAGTTGTTTCATGAGCTAACTTAAGAGTGTTTAGTTCTTTAGTTAGGCGCTCAATCTCCTTCATAGCATTGTCATTCGACTCTTCTCGACTATAAAGACTACTAGCATGTTCATCATTACTAGGCTCACTAGATTTGTCATGTAAAAGCTCATCTTCACCAAGCAAGTCATCCTCATCACTATCAAAGTCAATAAATTCAGGGTGTGATACCTTGGGGCCTTTAGCCATGAAGCATCTTCCAATTCCCTCATTTGGTGAATCAAATAAGTCATAGGAGTTGGAGTTGGAGGACACGAGAGCAAGACCGCAACACCTTTCTCTTGAACTGTAGTCGGAGTTGGAGTGATAGCTTCTTTCGGAGTGATTGTCGGAGTCGGAGCCGGAGACCAATTCACCTACATGAGCTTGATGTTTTCTTCTTGTGTAGCTCCTTGATGATTTGTCTTTCCTCTCCGAATCCTTGCTTCTCCGAGAGGATCTTCGTTCATAACGATCATCTCTACTCCTTCTCTCTTACCGAGGTGACTCTTCTCTTGAGCTTCTTCTTCTTGGAGATTCTTCTCTTCTCTTGTGGGGAGCCGAACATTCATTTGAGTAGTGTCCGGGTCTTCCACAATTGTAGCAGTTTCGATCACGACTAGAAGATCTCTTTTCGTCATATGATCTAGACTTTGAGCTTCTTTCCTTGCTTCTACTCTTGTAGAATTTGTTGAAGTTCTTTACCATTAGGCTTATCTCTTCATTGGAAACTAGCTTGTCACTTGAGGTTGTGGGAGCATCACTTGTAGCTTTATAAGCACCACTTGACTTGTTGTGAAGCTCTTCCTTATCTTTAAGTGTCATCTCATGAGCAACAATTCTTCCAATGACTTCGGTTGGCTTGAGATTCTTGTAGTTTGGCATCATTTGGATCAAAGTGCACACGGTGTCATACTTTCCATCCAAAGCTCGAGAATCTTCTTGATGATGAATCGTCGGTCATTTCTTCGCTTCCTAAGCCGGCAATCTCATTTGTGATGAGAGCAAGCCTAGAGTACATTTCAGCGACTCCTTCACCTTCCTTCATCTTGAACTTGTCAAGTTGACCTTGAAGAACATCTAGCTTTGATTCCTTCACGGACTCGGTACCTTCGTGCATTTCGACCAAAGTATCCCAAATCTCTTTTGCATTCTCAAGGCGGCTGATTTTGTTGAACTCCTCGGGACACAAAGCATTGAAGAGAATGTCACAAGCTTGAGCATTGTTTTGCAACATCCGCAATTCATCCGCTGTAGCTTCACGATCCGAACTTTTCCTTCCACGAAGAACTCACCTTGCAAGCCAACACAAATAATGCCCCATGCGGCGTGGTTATGTCCAAGAATATGCATTTTCATTTTATGCTTCCAACTAGCAAAATTTGAACCATCAAAGTAAGGACCTCTATGAAAATTACCCTCACTAGGCGCCATACTCTCCTAGGTTGTGAAACCAAGCTTATGGAGTCAATGCAATGGAAACCAATACAATGGAGACCAAAGCTCGATACCACTTGTAGGATCGAAAGTATGTCTAGAGGGGGTGATTAGACTACTTGACAATATAAAAATTCAGCCTTTTGATAAAGACAAGTTTTTGGCAGATTCACGATGATGATTAAGTCAAGTATCACCCTACACATGCAATTCTAGAGTATTGGCAGCGGAAAGTAAATTGCACATGTAGTAAAGAGAGGTGGAGAAGAGCAAACGCAATTTGGAGACACGGAGATTTTTCTCGTGGTTCCGATAGGTGGTGCTATCGTCAATCCATGTTGATGGAGACTTCAACCCACGGAGGGTAACGGCTGCGAGAGTCCACGGAGGGCTCCACCCACGAAGGGTCCACGAAGAAGCAACCTTGTCTATGCCATCATGGCATACGCCCACGGAGGACTAGCCTTACTCGGGGTAGATCTTCACGAAGTAGGCGATCTCCTTGCCCTTACAAACTTCTTGGTTCAACTCCACATCTTGACGGAGGCTCCCAAGCGACACCTAACCAATCTAGGAGGCACCACCCTCCAAAAGGTAATAGATGGTGTTGGTGATGATGAACTCCATGCTCTTGTGCTTCAAATGATAATCTCCCCAACACTCAACTCTCCTCACTGATTTGGCTGTGGTGGAAGAAAGGATTGAGTGGAAAGCAACTTGGGAAGGCTAGAGATCAAGCTTCATATGGTGGGAGTGGAGCTACTTGATCTCAACACAAGGGTAGGTAGTTTTCTTCTCGAAATGTAAGGTAGGAGTGGTAGTTCTTTTGATGGCTCTCTCCACGAATGAAGAGGGGTGGAGGGTATTTATAGCATCCACACAAAATCCAACCGTTACACACATTTGACCAATCTCGGTCGGACCGAAGTTGACAACTCGGTGAGACCGAAAGTTTAAATCTTGTGAGCGTTGGGATTTTGGTGGGACCGAAAATACAATCTCGGTGAGTCCGATTCTTCCAAAGACTAGGGTTTGCCAATCTCGGTGGGACCGACTTCATCATCTCGGTGACACCGATTTGATGATGAAGATTCTGAAGCTCGGCAACACTAGTTTGGTGAGACCGAGTTGAATCGGAAAATCCGAAATTTCTAGGGTTTGGCTTTATGGCTGAGGTGGTTCATCTCGGTGTGGTGAGTTTAGGAAATCGGTGGGACCGAGATTACTTATGAGTGTATATTTGAAGTGAGAGTTGCTAATAGTTTAGGAGATGTATCACTAAGCACTTTGAGCAACGGATCATTATCATAACCTCATCCCTTTTAATAGTATTGGCTTTCCTATAGACTCAATGTGATCTTGGATCACTAAACCAAAAATGGAGTCTTGAGCTTTTGCCAATGCTTGCCTTAGCATTTTGAGGGTCCACTTCTTGATCATAGCCATACCGTATCACTTGAACTTTCTGAAATGATTCTCAAGAAGCTATTAGTTCAATGATATATATGTTGTTATTAATTACCAAAACCACCCGGGGATTAGTTGCACTTTCACAATCTCTATCACTTTATTTACTTGCTTTGTTTTACTTTGCCTTTTACTTTTACTTTGCATCTATCTATCAAAAATACCAAAAATATTATCTCTATCAGATATCACTCTCGTAAGTGATCGTGAAGGGATTGACAACCCCAAAGCGTTGGTTGCGAGTTGCTATCGTTTTGTGTAGGTACGAGGGACTTGTGCGTAGTCTCCTACTGGATTGATACCTTGGTTCTCAAAAAATGAGGGAAATACTTACACTACTTTGCTGCATCATCCTCTCCTCTTCGGGGAAATCCAACGCAGTGCTCAAGAGGTAGCAAGAAGAATTTCTGGCGCCGATGCCGGGGAGGCTCACGCAAGCAAGTCAACATACCAAGTACCCATCGCAATCCCTATCTCTCGCATTACATTATTTGCCATTTGCCTCTCGTTTTCCTCTCCTCCACTTCACCCTTGCCGTTTTATTCGCCCTCTCTTTCCCAATCTCCTCTTCTCTTTCCCGTTTGCCTTTTTCTCGTTGCCTTTCTGTTTGCTTGTGTGTTGGATTACTTGTTGCCATGGCACAAGATAATACCAAATTGTGTGATTTCTCGTATACCAATAATAATGATTTCCTTAGAACTCCGATTACTCGTCTTAATAATGATGAGTCTTGTGAAATCAATACCGCTTTGTTGAATCTTGTTATGAAAGATCAATTCGCCGACCTTCCTAGTGAAGATGCCGCTACTCATCTAAACAATTTTGTTGATTTGTGTGATATGCAAAAGAAGAAAGATACGGATAACAATATTGTCAAATTGTAGTTATTTCCGTTTTCACTTAGAGATCGTGCTAAAGTTTGGTTTTCGTCTTTGCCTAAAAATAGTATTGATTCTTGGAACAAGTGCAAAGATGCTTTTATCTCTAAGTATTTTCCTCCCGCTAAGATTATCACTCTTGGGAACGACATCATGAATTTTAAACAACTTGATCATGAGCATGTTGCCCAATCTTGGGAAAGAATGAAATTAATGCTTCGCAATTGCCCTACTCATGGTTTGAATTTATGGATGATCATACAAATTTTTGATGCCGGATTGAATTTTGCTTCTAGAAATCTTTTAGATTCGGCCACGGGAGGCACCTTTATGGAAATTATGTTAGGTGATGCTACCAAATTGCTTGATAATATTATGGCTAATTATTCTCAATGTCACACCGAAAGATCTTCTAGTAAAAAAGTGCATGCTATAGAAGAAATCAATGTTTTGAGTGAAAAGATGGATGAACTTATGAAGATGTTTGCTCCTAAAAATACTCCTCTTTATCCTAATGATATGCCTTTATCTACTTTGCTTGAGAATAATAATGGATCTATGGATGTGAATTTTGTTGGTAGGAATAGTTTTGGAAACAACGCCTATAGAGGGAATTTTAATCCTAGGCCTTATCCTAGTAATCGTTCTAATAATTATGGAAATTCCTACAACAACTCTTATGGAAATTTTAATAAGATGCCCTCTGAATTTGAGAGTAGTGTTAAAGAGTTTATGAATTCACAAAATAATTTTAATGCTTTGCTTGAAGAGAAATTGCTTAAAGTTGATGACTTGGCTAGGAACGTTCATAGAATTTCTCTTGAAATTGATTCTTTAAAGCTTAGATCTATTCCTCCTAAGCATGATATCAATGAGTCTCTCAAAGCCATGAGAATTTCCATTGATGAGTGCAAGGAAAGAACCGCTAGGATGCGTGCTTCCAAAGATGCCTTTATTAAAGCGTGTTCTTCCAATTCCTATGAAAATCAAGATGAAGATCTAATAGTTATTGATGTGTCCCCCATTAAATCTTTGTTTTGCAATATGAATATTGATGAATCTGAATATGATCTTCCTTTACCTAGAAGGCATTCTAAGAATTCGGAGTTTCTAGATCTTGATGATGAATTTGATGATAGTGAGATTGAAATAAATAAAAACCGTGATGTTGCTAAACCTACTATTTTGGATCTCAAGGAATTTAATTATGAAAATTGCTCTTTGATTGGTTGTATTTCCTTGTTGCAATCCGTGCTAGATTCTCCTCATGCTTATAGTCAAAATAAGGCCTTTACCGAACACATTGTTGATGCCTTGATGCAATCTTATGAAGAAAAACTTGAGTTGAAAGTCTCTATCCCTAGAAAACTCTATGATTAGTGGGAACCTACTACAAAAATTAAAATTAAATATTATGAGTTTCATGCTTTGTGTGATTTGGGTGCTAGTGTCTCTACTATTCCCAAAACTTTATGTGATTTACTAGATTTCCGTGATTTTGATGATTGCTCTCTAAACATGAATCTTGCGGATTCCACTATTAAAAAGCCTATGGGAAGAATTAATGATGTTCTTATTGTTGCAAATAGGAATTATGTGCCCATAGATTTTATCGTTCTTGATATAGATTGCAATCCTTCATGTCCTATTATTCTTGGTAGACCTTTCCTTAGAACGATTGGTGCAATTATTGATATGAAGGAAGGGAATATTTGATTCCAATTTCCCTTAAATAAGGGTATGGAACACTTCCCTAGAAAGAAAATAAATTACCATATGAATCTATCATGAGAGCCACTTATGGATTGCCTACCAAAGATGGCAATACCTAGATCTATCCTTGTTTTTATGCCTAGCTAGGGGCGTTATACGATAGCGCTTGTTGGGAGGCAACCCAATTTATTTTGTGTTTTTTGTTTTTGCTTCTGTTTAGGAATAAATAATCCATCTAGCCTCTGTTTGGATGTGGTTTTATCTTTTAATTAGTGTTTGTGCCAAGTAGAACCTATAGGATAACCTACGATGATAGTTGATTTGATTCTGCTGAAAAACAGAAACTTTTCGCGCACGAATTTAGTTATGATAAATCACGTGAACGTTATTTTGTGTTGATTGTTTTTTGCTTCTGATCAAGAAACAAATTGTCCAGGACTTCCTATTTTGGTAGAATTTTTAGAGTTCCAGAAGTTTGCGTTAGTTACAGATTTCTATGGACTGTTCTGTTTTTGACAGATTCTGTTTTTCATGTGTTATTTGCTTATTTTGATGAATCTATGGCTAGTAAAATAGTTTATAATCCATAGAGAAGTTGGAATACAGTAGGTTTAACACCAATATAAATAAAGAATGAGTTCATTACAGTACCTTGAAGTAGTCTTTTGTTTTCTTTCTCTAACGGAGCTCACGAGATTTCTGTTGAGTTTTGTGTTGTGAAGTTTTCAAGTTTTGGGTGAATTCTTTTGATGGATTATGGAACAAGGAGTGGCAAGAGCCTAAGCTTGGGGATGCCCATGGCACCCCCAAGATAATCCAAGGACACCAAAAATTCAAAGTTTGGGGATGCCGGAAGGCATCCCTCTTTAAATCCACTTCCATCGGTAATTTACTTGGAGCTATATTTTTATTCACCAACATGATATGTGTTTTGCTTGGAGCGTCTTGTATTATTTGCGTCTTTGCTTGTTAGTTTACCACAATCATCCTTTCTGTACACATCTTTTGAGAGAGCCATATATGAATTGGAATTTTTTAGAATACCCTATGTGCTTCACTTATATCTTTGAGCTTGATAGTTTTGCTCATAGTGCTTCACTTATATCTTTTGAGCATGAATTTTTGCTCTAGTGCTTCACTTATATCTTTTGGAGCACGGTGGTGGATTTGTTTTAAAGAAACTATTGATCTCTCATGCTTCACTTAGATTATTTTGAGAGTCTTTAATAGCATGGTACTTTGCTTAATGTTAATATACTTGGTGTTCAAGATATGTGAAACTCTCTTTTGAGTGCGTTGAATACTAAGATAAGTTTGATGCTTCATAATTGTTTTGAGATATGGAGGTGATAATATCAAAGTCATGCTAGTTGGGTGATTATGAATTTGATAAATACTTATGTTGAAGTTTGCAAGTCCCGTAGCATGCACGTATGGTTAAAGTTGTGTAACAAATTTGAAACATGAAGTGTACCTGGCTTGTGCATCCTTATGAGTGGCGGTCGGGGACGAGCGATGGTATTTTCCTACCAATCTATCCCCCTAGGAGCATGCGTGTAATACTTGATTTTTGATGAATTCTAAATTTTTGCAATAAGTATATGAGTTCTTTTGACTAATGTTGAGCCCATGGATTATACGCACTCTCACCTTTCCGCCTTTGCTAGCCTCTTCGGTACCGTGCATTACCCTTTCTCATCTTGAGAGTTGGCGCAAACTTCGCCGGTGCATCCAAACCCTGTGATACGATACACTCTATCACACATAAACCTCCTTATATCTTCCTCAAAACAGCCACCATACCTTCCTATCATGGCATTTCCATAGCCATTCCGAGATATATTGCCATGCAACTTCCACCGTCATCATCATCATGACATACATTACTTTTGTCATATTGACATTGCATGATCATGTAGTTGACATCATATTTGTGGCAAAGCCACCATGCATTATTTTCCATACATGTCACTCTTGATTCATTGCACCATCCCCGTACACTGCCAGAGGCATTCATATAGAGTCATATCTTGTTCTAAGTTTCGAGTTGTAATCCTTATGTTGTAATCAATAGAAGTGTGATGATCATCATTATTAGAGCATTGCTCAAATAAAAAAAGAGAAAGGCAAAAAAAAGAGAAAAAAAGGGGGGGCAATGCTACTATCTCTTTTTCCACACTTGTGCTTAAAAGTAGCACCTTGTTCCTCATGTAGTGAGTCTCATATATTGTGCTTCAAAGTAGCACCTTGTTCCTCATATAGTGAGTCTCATAAAGTTGTCCTTTTCATACTAGTGGGAATTTTTCATTATAGAACTTGCCTTGTATATTCCTACGATGGGCTTCCTCAAATGCCCTAAGTCTTCATGAGCAAGCAAGTTGGATGCACACCCACTAGTTTTCTTTTGTTGAGTATTCATAGCTCTAGTGCATCCGTTGCATGGCAATCCCTACTCCTCATGTTGACCTCAATTGATGGGCATTTGCATAGCCCGTTGATTAGACTCGTCAATGTGAGACTTTCTCCTTTTTTGTCTTCTCCACACAATCCCCATCATCATATTCTATTTCACCCATAGTGCTATATCCATGGCACGCTCATGTATTGCGTGAAGGTTGAAAAAGTTTGAGATTATTTAAGTATGAAACAATTGCTTGGCTTGTCATCGGGGGTATCGAAGTTGGGAACAACTTTGTGTGACGAAAATGAAGCATAGCCTAACTATATGATTTTGTAGGGATGAACTTTCTTTTGCCATGTTATTTTGAGAAGACATGATTGCTTTGATTAGTATGCTTGAAGTATTATTATTTTTGTGTCAATATGAACTTTTGTCTTGAATCTTTCGGATCTGAATATTCATATCACAATTAAGAGGATTTACATTGAAATTATGCCAAAGTATCACTCCGCATCAAAAATTCTTTTTTATCATTTACCTACTTGAGGACGAGCAGGAATTAAGCTTGGGGATGCCTGATACGTCTCCAACGTATCTATAATTTTTGATTGCTCCATGCTACTTTATCTACTATTTTGGACTATATTGGGCTTTATTTTTCACTTTTATATTACTTTTGGTACTAACCTATTAACCGGAGGCCCAGCCCAGAGTTGCTGTTTTTTTGCCTATTTCAGTGTTTCGAAGAAACGGAATATCAAACGGAGTCCAAACGGAATGAAACCTTCGGGAACGTGATTTTCCAACCGAACGTGATCCAGGAGACTTGGACCCTACTCCAAGCAGTGCCAGAGGCGGTCACGAGGGTGGAGGGCGTGCCCCCTACCTCGTGGCCCCCCTGACGCTCCACCGACGTACTCCTTCCTCCTATATATACCTACGTATCCCTGTATGATCAGAACAGGAGCCAAAAATCTAATTCCACCACCGCAACCTTCTGTATCCACGAGATCCCATCTTGGGGCCTGTTCCGGAGCTCCACCGGAGGGGGCATCCACCACGGAGGGCTTCTACATCAACACCATAGCCCCTCGGATGAAGTGTGAGTAGTATACTTCAGACCTTCGGGTCCATAGCTAGTAGCTAGATGGCTTCTTCTGTCTTTTTGGATCTCAATACAATGTTCTCGCCCTCTCTCGTGGAGATCTATTCGATGTAATCTTCTTTTTGCGGTGTGTTTGTTGAGACCGATGAATTGTGGGTTTATGATCCGGTATTATCTATGGAAAATATTTGATTCTTCTCTGAATTCTTTTATGTATGATTGAATTATCTTTGCAAGTCTCTTCGAATTATCCTTTTTGGTTTGGCCAACTAGATTGGTAGTTCTTGCAATGGGAGAAGTGCTTAGCTTTGGGTTTAATCTTGCGGTGTCCTTACCCAGTGACAGAAGGGGCAGCAAGGCACGTATTGTATTGTTGCCATCGAGGATAACAAGATGATTTTTTTTATCATATTGCATGAATTTATCACTCTACATCATATCATCTTGCTTACGGCGTTACTCTGTTTTTAACTTAATACTCTAGATGCATGCTGGATAGCGGTCGATGAGTGGAGTAATAGTAGTAGATGCAGAATCGTTTCGATCTACTTGTTTCGGACGTGATGCCTGTATACATGATTATTGCCTAGATATACTCATAACTATGCTCAATTCTGTCAATTGCTCAATAGTAATTTGTTCACCCACTGTAGAATACTTATGCTCTTGAGAGAAGCCACTAGTGAAACCTATGGCCCCGGGGTCTATTCTCATCATATCAATCTCTATCACTTTATTTACTTGCTTTGTTTTACTTTGCCTTTTACTTTTTACTTTGCATCTATCTATCAAAAATATCAAAAATATTATCTCTATCAGATCTCACTCTCGTAAGTGATCGTGAAGGGATTGACAACCCCTAAGTGTTGGTTGCGAGTTGCTATCGTTTTGTGTAGGTACGAGGGACTTGTGCGTGGTCTCCTACTGGATTGATACCTTGGTTTTCAAAAACTAAGGGAAATACTTACGCTACTTTGCTGCATCATCCTCTCCTCTCCAGGGAAATCCAACACAGTGCTCAAGAGGTAGCAGTCTTCGATGCGGAAGGACGCCGACTGGAATGCTACCCTGAGAAAGGCGGCCGGGGCATCGCCGTGGCGAGGACCAGGCCCGCCAATCGCTTCGCCAGTAGCTCCTCAGGCGGCAGCGGACGTGCTGGAGGGTCCAGCGACTCCGCCGAGCTTCACGCGACTCCGGAGACGAGCGACGACATCTACGAGCCCCCGAGCTCGCGTCGCGCTCGGAGCAGGGCGGGCTCGTCAGGTCGCCGACACCACTGATCTGGATGGGGTTGGCGCCGGTGCCTGACGGTCCACTGTTGATGATGGCGTCTCCTGCGGAGGCGTGCGTAGTCAGCGCTCCTTAGGATTAGCACCTTTTGTTCCCTGTGAGGAATCAAAGTACCGCCCCGCGGGGGTATGTAAGGCGCTGGCCACGTCTGTTGTGAATATTATTTCCTCATGACGAATTAATGTGAGATGCTTGTCCTGTCACGGCTTGGCTCCCCCTTTCTTTCCTCACGAGGGCTTGGTGCTCTACGCTGACAGGTCCCGGTCCCCAGGCAGGCTTCAGCCGTCGCTGGTATGCCAGGTCGCGATGCCGTGGTCAAGGCCAGGAGGTGAGCGGCCCAAGGTGCTGATAAGAGCCCCTGAGTCGCGATGCTCGGAGGTCCCTTTAGCGCTCAAGCAGCCTCTTGGCGAGAAAGGCAAGCAACGTTCTTTGTGTGAGCTGCTGATGGCGAGGTTAAGCGCTGAGTCGAATCAGTTTTCGCATGACTTATCTCGTAGGCTTGGAGTAGTTTTCGTTGAGGCACTGGGCTCGCGCGGCGGCAGCTGAGGTGCTGCTGGGTTAGGCCCTCGTGAGTTTCTTCCATCTCCCCCGCGCTTCCCTTAATGCTCTATGTCCTCATGTCCCGACTCTCGAGCGAGCTCAGCCGCCACTGGTATGACAGGTCGCGATGCCGTGGGTCAAGGCCAGGGGGTGAGGGCTGGATAGCCAGTAAGAGCCCATGAGTCGTGATGCTGAGGCGCCCCCCTTTTAACGTGCGAGCGGGTCGTGCCGGAGAGAAGGAGAGAAGGCTAGTGATGCCACCAGCATTACTCCTGGAGCGGGTCCTGCATATCAATCACAAGTAGAAACAAGGTTTGCCTTCACGGTTGCCAGCTAACCATTGGTCGCTCTGAGGGAGTGATTGGGGCACTGAGGGCCTGGTGAGGTGGTGCCTTGCGGGGCTGCCGTGGCCAGAGCTCAGCCACTCAGATTTTTTGGCGTTGCAGGGACAGACCCGTGCGCAAGTGCCATGCCAGAGCGAGTAGCTCCGAAGGTAGGTGTCAATCGAGCAGGCGATTAAGTCGAGCAAGTTAAGCATGAAGGAGAAAATCCATTTCAAATAGATGCGGAAGAAGTAAACACCACTGGGTCTGGCCCGAGCAGCCTCGGGATAATGCAGCCCGAGGGGCGCCCCCAACAAATTAGATGAAAAACATTAAGCAAAACGGATACATGTCGCAGGGACGGACCCACGTGACCTGCGAGTGTCGGAGTAGCTGACGACGCGTGGTGAAGAAGCTACCCCTCACGAGCCTTCAGAGCCCTGAGCCTGGGGAGGCTCTGGGGGTCCGGGCGGCTCCTCAAGGTCCATATCCATCTCCTCCAGGAACGTGCGGCGCCTAGCCACCTGAGCTTCCAGGATGCTCCTCATCAGGCCCTGGTGGGCAACAACCACGTTCGGCAGGGCGAAGGGCGTGCGAACGTAGCTGTGAGGTGGACCCTCACAACACTGCATGCGTGAAGGCCAGAGGCGCTCCTGAGACGCGGCTCGGTTGAGCCCTGGTACGTCAATGCAGACACGCATCCCACCATACTCGCCGGGATGTGGGGCTACGGCGGGTAGGCGGCGACTGCCGCGCATGACTCTTGACTCCTGTAGCTCTTGAATGTTTCCCGCGATGAACTCCTAGGGGTTTTGCCCTCCTTGCCTCATGCCTTCCTGAGGGAAACGTTCCTTGAAGCACGCCTCCAAGTGGTGCCCGAGCGCCTCCCTCGTGACCTTGGCGAGGTCGGTGGCCCTCCAGGAGAGAGCCCCTGAGCCCTGCCCGAGGAGGGCACCGGGCACGCCTTCCTATGCGACAGAGGGTGGCGCCCCTTGAACAGGCGCGGGTCCTGACGCAACGCCTTCGGAGGCGCCTGCCTCGCTAGTGCTTGGGCCAGGTGAAGCCTTCTTCTTCTTAGGGACCGCCTCAGGGAGCCTCCCGCTCCTGTGATCTGGGTCTTCGATTGCCGCGGCTTGGAAGGCACGCTCAAGAGAACACACCGCATCCCTCTCCTCGCAAGGCACTATGATGATTCCACCGCCTCCCAGCATCTTGAGGACATTGTAGCCATGGTGAGTCACTGCCATGAACTTGGCCAGAGCTGGGTACCCGAGGATGGCATTGTATGGCAGGCGGATGTGGGCGACGTCAAAGTCAATGAGCTCGGTGTGGTAATTGTTGCGCTGCCCAAAGGTGACAGGAAGGCGAACTTGCCCTATTGGAACAGTGGAACCATCAGTGACTCCTGAGAAAGGCTTGGTCGGCTGAAGCTGATCATATGACACTTGTAGATTGTTGAACGTCTCGACGGACAGGACGTTGAGTCCAGCTCCGCCGTCGATGAGGGTCCTGGTGACTTGCACATTGCTGATGACTGGGAACAAAGCGTCAGGAGGACTCCGGCCGTTGCTGCACACTTGAGCTGATCCGCTGAGCTGAACGTGATAGCGCACGCAGACCACCTAAGAGGGCGCGTGGCCTCAAGCTTGGGGAGGACTGCATTCACCCCATCGAGCAAACTGCTTGAAGATGCGCTGAGAGGCTAGGGCCTGAGTGCCGCCCAAGATGCAAGCGATTGCGCGCGGCTCCTGGAAGCCCCCAACCCCCTCGTCTTGGTGATGGTCTTCATTCCTCCTTGGCGGTGATGGCAGAGGAGGGAGGCCTACGTTCCCTTGAGGGCGGTCCTCACGAGGCTGATCCCTCCAACCTCCCTCGCAAGGCTGGTCCTGCCAGTGGTCCTCGTGAGGCCGGTCACGCAACCCTTGGTGAGGGCCACGGTCTTCCCATCGTCCTCCATCTCTTCCTCCTCCTCGGCCATAGCCCCGGTCATTGCAGTCGGGGCATCGGCCGATACGCCCATCTCGCACGACCCTGAGCTCTTGACATTCATTGGTGTTGTGGGTGTGGAGGTCGTGGTACACGCAGTACCGGCTGCCCTTGGATGACTTAGGCTGATCCCTGCCTCGCTTGGTGTCTGGCTCTGGTGCGAGCACAGCAGCCCCCTTGCGCTTCACACCCTTGACCTTGGGCTTCTTTTCTTCTGGGTCGGCAGCCGGGAGCTCGAGGAGGGAGAGGCGCCCTTCCTCAGCCCTGGCGCACTTGGTCGCCAAGTTCAACAGCTCCAGTGATGTGCACAGGTCTTCATGGATCGCTAGCTCCTCTTTCATCTTGATGTCGTGCACGCCATCGGAGAAGGCTGAGATGATGGCCTCCTCAGTCACCCTGGGGATCTTGAGGCGGGCGTTGTTGAAGCGTTGGATGTACTTCTGCAGGGTCTCTCCCGGCTGTTGCTTGATGCGGTGCAGGTCACTCATGGCCGGGGGCCGGTCGCGAGTACCTTGGAAGTTGGCGATGAAGCGGGTGTGCATCTCATCCCAGGAGGAGATCGTGCCAGGACCCAGGTTCAGGAGCCAGGTGCGGGCACCGTCCTTGAGCGCCATGGGAAACCAATTCACCATGACCTTCTCGTCCCTGTTGGCGGCTTCGATGCCCAGCTCGTAGAGCTGGAGGAACTCCGCGGGGTCTGCAGTGCCATCGTAGCGAGGAGGCAGGTCCGACTTGAACTTGTCGGGCCACGCGACGCCATGCAGCTTGGAGGTGAAAGCGCGGCAGCCTGCAGTGGCCACCGGAGCTCTCTGCTGATGCGGGGCTTGCTCCTGGAGATTCCCGCGCACCGCTGCCTAGAGCAGCGCGGGGTCTTGACGTGGCGGTGTAGGGATGAGGTCATGGCGCACCGGTGCTGGGAGCACGCGAGCACCTTCTTAGGGACGAGGGATCTCTTGGCAGCTCCTTTCTTGTCGCGCAGGCACCGGACGCGGTGGGTCTCATCCTGGGACCGCGCGCCTTGGAGCCAGTGCGCCTTCTTGGGGAGGAGGTGGTGGAGGCACCTCCTGCTCCTCACCTCCTGCGCAGGATGGAGGGCGAGGCAGCGAGAGGGATGGCATGGGAGAGCCCCCTGCGGCGCTGACGAGCTCGATGATGTGGGCGAGCCAGTCCTCGTAGAGGTCGTCGACGGGACGGTAGTGCAAGAGCTCACGCGCTAGGAGCAGTGCGGCGTGCACGTCCGTGGGGGCGCGACGGGCATGGGACGACGAACCGGCCGGAGTCAGCAACGGGGTGGCGGTGCGGCCATCGCGCCGCACCGAAGGATGCAGGGACGAGGCCTGCTGCTCGTTCCCCACCGGGCCGATGGCGGCGTTGGCAGCAGGCGACGGAGAATGATGGGGCATCTTCCGACGGGCGCCGTCTAGGCGACGTGGGTGGCGAGAGCAGCCCGAAGCTCGGCGCGAGCTCGGCGAGCGTCAGCCATGGACACGACGGAAGATCAGACACGACTAGCGGAAGAAAGATTCCGGCGCACCCCTACCTGGCGCGCCAAATGTCAGATTTTGGGTTCCGGCAGATCCTTGAGGTTTGAACACTGGGGTGCGCACAAAGATCTCTCCCCTACCAGCTCACGTCTCGAAGTCTCGCAAGGATCTAAGCAAGAAAGATGAACACACAAGGGACGCGAGATTTATACTGGTTCAGGCCACCATTGTGGTGTAATACCCTACTCTAGTGTGTGGTGTGGTGGATTGTCTCAGGGGCTGATGGTAAACTGTACAAAGGGAGAACAGCCTCGCGAGGGGCTGTTCTTGAGCTGGTGCAATGAACTGCTTTGGTGAGTTCAGTCGCTTCTCTCTCTCTCTCTCTGACCTATCTGTTTCTTGATTGCCTCTACCCTGTGGTGGCTAGTCCTATTTACAGAGCGAGGCCCTGGGCCTCTCCCCAAATAATGAGCGGGAAGGGTGCCAACAATTGACCATTTTGAAGGGGAACATCTGGTACACTTATCCTGACTAAAGTTGGTCTTCGGCTGCCAAAGGCTCTGACGATGACGCCGCTCTGGGCTCCACGATGACCTCCATCCTTCCGTTCTGCTGGTCTTGGTCTTGTTGCACCGAAACGGTAACCTTTGCCTGATGCCTTGGCCTGTGCTTGCCCCCTTTGCACCGAAAGGGAAACAAGGAAACTACGCAGGCCGGTGCCCGCCTGGCGCCCGCCTGGCCTCGATCATCATGGCTTGCGTCACGGGCCCCTCGGGAGGTGCCCTGCCTTGATCTCACCGCCCCCTCGCGAGCCTGCCTGAGGAGGCTGCTCCCGAGGAAGCTTCTTGTCCTCCGCCCCATGAGGCTTGGCCCCTCGCGAGGGTTTTGAGCTTGAGCTGACGAAGCTGGGCTGCATTGGGCCCCCACTTGAGCCACGCCGCAGGCCACAGGTAGGCAAGTCTGGGGAACCCCGTTCCCAGAACGCCGACACACACCAGATTCTTTCACCTGAGTTTTTCTTTTTTTACAGATGATCATCGTGCTACATCCTTCCAGGATACGGCACAACGGAGACAAAGGCGCAGACATGCAGCAGGGCCCCGTTCAAAGGTTTCTTTTTAGATTAAGACCCTGTGTAAACCTTTTTTATTGTCTCTTGTTGCTTCACACCCTCTGGGAACTTAAAACAACCGAGAGGGATACTAGCGTTATTGGCAAGCTATTTTGCAACGCCAGATTAATGCACGTACCTGGAAATTCAGGGCTCACTATCGAGGCTGGTACTCAGCCCAGCATATGTTGTAAAGTCCGAATACCTTCGGGAGTGTTCGGCGTCGCAAGTTTGGCTTTATATGCATCAGCTCCGAATCATGTCTTTGGTCAATAGTTGGGTTTGCCCGGCTCCCGTGTTTTGCTACCTTACGTTCCGCTCTATCGGCTAAGGAGGCACCGGGAGAACTACTGCGATTGTGCCCTGGTTCATATGGATGAGCACCTCAGTAGAGAAAGCCGAAATTTGACTGTCATGATAAAGCGAGAGACTGGTCAACCACTCAATGACTCAGCGGAATCTTTGCGATTCCTCCGCATTAACGAAGGACCGGTTTCCCGGTCACGTATGTACGTGCACCATATTCGGATGAACGCCGATGTACCAGGGGCTATATAGTAGCCCCATCGTCAAACTACTATGGCTAAGTGGAAGTGTTAAAGCTATATAGTCAGACTGCCTTGCTCGCCGCGCTATCACCTCCTTAACGGACCAAGAGGTTGGATCAAGTGTGATTACACACTTTACCGAACACCCCCGCATTATATGCATGGGGGCTGAAGCCGACGACTGCAAACTTCCAGGTTATATACATACATACAGTAACGGCCTCACAGGAGGCACTCAATACTTACGGGCAAAAGTATAAATATAGCCTTTATAACCAAAATAGCATTGTTTTTACAATCAAGATACATGTCACTAGAACATGGTACTCTTTGAGCACTGAGCCTCCATTAAACGGGCATCTTCTAGGACTTCTTTAAAATAGTGCTTGGGCGAGACTAACCCCCGGGCGGACCCCTGGTTGCAACATCGGTGGCCTCCATCTCTGCCCAGTATGTCATAACACGGGCAAGAGCCATCCGTGCACCCTCTATACACGCCGATCTCTTGACATCATCGATATGCGGCACATCACGAAGAAATCGTTGCACTAAACCAAAATAACTATCCAGACTTGGTTCCGTCGGCCACAGATGATCCACGACAGCCTTCATGGCAAGCCCGGACAACCTATGGAGCTCGGCCCACTCGGACATTTGCTCATTCAACAGCAGCGGACACCTTGGATTACTGAACTGCGACCAGAACAATCTTTCCACCTCACGATCTTTCTGATCTTCGAAATACTCAATCGCATCAGCAGCACTCTTTGCTAAATCCAAGTATGCATCTGCAGAACTCCAAAATTGATCAAGAGGGGCATACTTCGGATCGTCGAACTTCGTCCGCAATAAAAATGTCTTCCCAGCCGCGATATCTCCGGCTTGACGAAGCTCCTCCCGCGTCGCTCTGATTTCAGAGCGAGTTTCCTTGGCTGCTTCCAAGGCCTTCTTTAGGTCAGCCGTCCTCGCTTGGCTTTCCCTTTCGAGGAGCTCATATCGGCTGGTGGCATTTTGCAGCTTAAGAGCCATGTTGGCTATTTTATCTTTGCTCTGGCGATGAGCAGCCTGTTCGGCTTTTAACTCTTCGGCTGCATTCAGGGTAGCCGCATCACTTCTCCTGGCTTGTTCCTTGGCTCGGGCAAGTTCTTGCCGAAGGGTCTCCACGGCGGCAGCTCCATCTGCAGTCAAAGCATATTATAAATACTAGCATCATGCTCCTCTTAATATTTGCTGACCACCTGAATATACATACCCTGTGCCTCGTCAAGCCACTTATTCACAAGCGTGATGTCCGCATCCACCATGTCAAGTTGCCGCCTCAATTTGGCAAAATCAGCAGTCCGGTCAGCCGCTGGATCTGCAGCCGCCTGCACAAGAAAGCAATGCCATTATTACCTAAGACTATGATCCTCTGCTCGCCACGTCTGGATGGCAACCAGAGTCTCAGGGGTTACTATCTATACAAAGAACACCTTGCGTGTGCGGTACAGTCAAAAATATTTATATATTACTTTGCGTACCTCAAAGCCTCTTAGCAGTCTCGTAAAAGCTTTCAACCCGCTTTTCGTGGATGAAATCCTCTCAACCACCGTACCCATTAAGGTACGATGTGCCTCTGAGATAGCCGCTTGCTTCAGAAGATCTATCAATGTGTCCGGCTGTACACCGAGCAATTCCGGGCTTTTTCTGCCGGTCTCCTTAGGAGCCGCGAACTCCGGACTTCGGGCGGCCGAAGAAATACCTTCTGGTCTTTGTAGATCAAGAGAAATCCTCCGCGATGACACCTCAGGGTTATCCGTCTCATGAGGCGGGGAAGCAGGAGGAGAAGTTTCGCTCTCCATCATCTCCGGAAGAAGATCCGCCGAGGACGAACATTGTTGAGAGGGGCTATGGGCCGAACTGCAAAACATATGTCTCAGTCGTTATTCTCAGGAAAAGAATAGGGCATATTTACTAATGTGCCTTTGATTACTTACAGTTCGGTTGAAGGTCGGCCCCTTTGTGGGCGTTGTGCGCTAAGGACGCCCTCTGGGGCAGGGCCCCCTGGTGAAAGTTTCTTCCCTCGTTTGGAAACCTCCGTTTCCAAGTCTTCAGGGGCGGCCCTTTTCTTCCCATGGGGAGAGGGGATTGTAGATTCACCTCCCCGATCATCCTCCTCCGCGGAGGCACTAATTCCCCCGGTTTGGATGTGTAATGTATGAAGACTGCTTTTGGCTTCCCTATTCCTCCCCTCGTCTTCTCCTGATGGCACTTGATATGGTTCGTGAGCCAGCATCCTGGTTAGTACGGGATCCGGCGAGCCTTCAAGAAGAGGGGCCGAACACCTGATCCTCTCCGCCTTTCTTATCCAGTCCTGGCCGAGGGTAGTTTTCCAGAATAATGTTGTGACAAATATAAAGACAGCATGTTCGGTCGCGGAGTTACTTACTTGGGTATCTAGACGGTTGCAGTTGAGACCCGCATCCTCGGTGGTGTCCGGACACTTTATTCGTGATCTAAAGAATAATCGACACATCCCTTCGAGCGTCACGCCGAAGAAGTGTTGAATGGTTCGCGGTCCTTCCAGGTTGAACTCCCACATGCGGAGAGATCGATGTTGGCATGGCAGGACCCGATGAACTAACATTACTTGAATTACTTTGACGAGACTGATATCCCTCTTGAGGAGATCTCGGAGGCGGCTTTGCAATGTCAGCACATCATTAACTGGCCCCCAGTCCAGCCCTTTGTTGACCCATGATGCCAATTGGGGCGGAGGGGCAGAGCGGAAGGTTGGGGTGGCTGCCCGCTTCATACCTCGGGGAGCTGTGATGTAAAACCACTCCCGTTGCCATAGGTCGGACACCTACGGGAGGGAACCCTTTGTCCATAGGGCATCAGCACCTTTGCTTATTATATCTCCTCCGCACTCCGCATGTCACCCGTCGATCATCTTTGGCTTCACATTGAAGGACTTAAGCCATAAGCCGAAGTGTGGGGTAATGCGGAGAAAAGCCTCACACAAGACGATGAACGACGAGATGTGAAGGATGGAATCTGGGGCCAGATCATGGAAATCTAGCCCGTAATAGAACATGAGCCCTCTAATGAAGGGATCAAGACTAAAGCCTAGCCCTCGGAGGAAGTGGGAAACAAATACAACACTCTCGTTGGGTTCGGGAGTGGGGATAACCTGCCCTTGAGCAGGTAGCCTGTGGGGGATTTTGGCGGTCAGATACCTAGCCTCCCTAAGCTTCTTGATGTCCTCCTCTATGACGGAAGAGGTCATCCACCGTCCTTGAAGGTTGGATCCGGACATGGTTGAAGGTCCGAAGCGCTTAACCTGAGCCTTGGGTGTTGGAACTCGAGGTAGGGGAAGGGAAGGATCGGCGTGGAAAGAAAAGGACAGGTCTTGACCTCTTTATAAAGAGGGTGAATATCAAGCGTCCTCCGCGTGGTTGTTTGGAACTTTCCTAAAACCGAGGAGTCATACTAACGACACGGTTGGGTTACCCCCGCCCATATTGATGAGAATCCCGTGATAAGGGGACACGATCTCTGCTTCAACAAGACGTGCCAATAAAACCGCCTCGCAAGACGTGCCAATAAAACCGCCTCGCAAGACGTGCAACAGCAGGTTGAGAAAAACAGTTCATATAATGACCGGGCCGTGTCGTGATGTCACGCTATAAAAATTTGTCAGAAGATTAGACTTGTGGAATATTGTGCTCTCTATGGTGGTATGTGGAATTTATTTTGCAGAGCCCGACACGATCCCCGTGTTCAAGATCTTCTTTGAAGTATTTGGAGAACGAACCCGCCTTGCAATGCCGAAGACAATCTGCGCGCCAGACTCATCATCATTGAAGCCTGGTTCAGGGGCTACTAAGGGAGTCCTAGATTAGGGCGTCCTCGGACAACCGGACTATGTACTTGTGCCGGAATATTGGACTATGAAGATACAAGATTGAAGACTTCATCCCGTGTCCGGGTGGGACTCTCCTTTGCGTGGAAGGCAAGCTTGGCAATTCAGATATGTAGATTTCCTTCTCTGTAGCCGACTTTGTGTAACCCTAGCCCCCTACGGAGTCTATATAAATCGGAGGGTTTAGTCCGTAGGACAACGACAATCATAATCATAGGCTAGCTCCTAGGGTTTAGCCTCTATGATCTCGTGGTAGATCAACTCTTGTAATACTCATATCATCAAGATCAATCAAGCAGGAAGTAGGGTATTACCTCCATAGAGAGGGCCCAAACCTGGGTAAATATTGCGTCCCCCGCCTCCTGTTACCATTAGCCTTAGACGCACAGTTCGGGACCCCCTACCCGAGATCCGCCGGTTTGGACACCGACAGGAGGCTCGGAGGAGGTCACACCAACGGTCGCAGGGAAATGCATGTGGACCACTCGGATCGATGCAACGACTTTGATGTAGCAAACTTTGTAGTGCTACAACACCTAGACATGGTAGAACCCTTCGCGACACTGCACAAAGAAACCATCGCAAAGTACCATGACCGGGGGCTATGCAAGACGAACGACGAAGTTATTAGAGAGCACAACTCCACTTTTCTTGCCTTGGTTCAAAGAGCATGTTCTTGCTAATCCCCCAGAAGAGGGCTCTACGGACGGATTGCTCATATATGCCTTAGCACATGGCCCCACGTCCACCTCACAACCTATCAAGCATACGATATCAATGGATATACATTCTACACGAAGGCCAAAGATACAAACAATGATTTTCAGAACTCAAGGTTGACGATGGAATGCATAACCGGCGACAACACCACAACTGAAAGGTTCTACGACAGGGTCAAAGAGATCTGGGAGCTTGACTACTCTGGACTGCACGATGCGACGATGTTCCGTGTCAGATGGAACATCGAAAGAGAAAACTGGTATTTCACTACCATGTCTATACCCGGCTCCAGGAGTGCTACTATGAATGCCATCATAAAAACAAGCCATGGGTACACGCTAATCACGTGACACAATGCTTCTTCGTAACCAACCTGAGCAATCCCAGCCGTGTTGTCGTGAAGAGAGGCAAAAGGAACATTATTAGAATGGATGGAGTGGCCAACGAGAAAGATTACAACCAGTACGGCAACCCGATGAGGGAAGATAATAATGACGATGAAGCATATGTCAAAATAAGAATCAATACCAAATTACCTAAGAAACATCATACTCCATGGAAAAGGAAAAGTCACAACGAGGGGCTCAATTATTCGACAGCGAACAAGAAGGAAAGAAGCTCGCTTGAAAACATTGACGCTGAGAAACCATCAAATGATGTGTAATATATATGTATGTATTTATTTTGTATGTATGTATATATATACATGTGTAATATATATATATATATATATATTTTGTACGCACTTAATCGTTATCGATCAAATGATGTGTAATATATATGCATGGTTCCGGCTCAGTCGTTTATTGGAAAAGAAAAGAAAAATAAAAATGAGAAAGGAAAGAAGAAAATGAAAAGAAAAATACAAGGAATATAAAAAAATGAAAATAAAAAGGAAAAGAAGAAAGGAAAAATAATAATAATATGAAAAGAAAAATGAAAGGAATAGCAGTGGCACGGGTCTGGGCACGCGCTATAGCTAACTTAGAAGTAGCGCCCTACAACTAAGTTAGCTATAACACGTGTCCAGACCTGCGTTACTGCTAACTTAGACTTAACCCACCGCCCGGGCTTCCTCCCATCTCATTCTTCCCCCAATTCCACTCTGTCTCTCCCCTTGTCGTCGCCGAAGCCCCTGCCCTGGCCGTGCCCCAACCTCGAGCGCCGGAGTCGGAGCCCGTGCCCTCGCCAAAGCCGGAACCCCTACCCTTGCTGCGCCCCAGCCTTGTCGCCGCCGGAGCCCTGCCCTCCTCAATGTCGCCCTCTCCGGTGCGCCAGCCTCATCGCTGCCTCGCCACCGTCTCCCCCGACCTCCACCTCCCCGTTGGCATCTCCCCCAACCACTGCTGTAAGTCCTCGCCCCTCCTCTCTCATTTTAGTATATTGAATTCTAGGGTTAGGTGTTTTAGTTAACTGAATTTTAGGTGTTTAGTTAACTGAATTCTAGGGTTAGGTATTTTAGGTTTTGGTGTTTTAGTTAACTAAATTCTAGGGTTATGTGTTTTAGTTAACTGAATTTTAGGTGTTTAGTTAACTTAAATCTAGGGTTATGGTTTTCAGTTCCTATTAAATGAAGTCTAGGTATTTTAGGTGTTTAGTTAACAGAATTCTAGTGTAATATTAGTAAGTGAGTGAGAGTGTGTCATACTTCTCCAATGTATCTATAATTTATGAAGTATTCATTCCATGTTTACAACAATTCTATATGGTTTTGGTATGATTTGAATGGAACTAACTCGGACTGCATTATTTTCTGCAGAACTACTATGGTGTTGTTTTTTGTGCAGAAATGAAAGTTCTCCAAATGTAACGAAACTTTTTGACAATATTTTTGGAACAAAAGAGGCACTAGAAGCTTCGTGGGAGGACCAGAAGGTGAAGGAGGTGGCAACTACCCACCAGGGCATGCCAAGGGCCTTAGCCGCGGGCTGGTGGGTAGTGGGTACCTCGTGGCCCATCTGTACGTGAGACCGATGGCAAAAAATCCTATAAATACAGAAACCCCCAAAAAAACCTAGATCAGAAGTTCCGCCGCCGCAAGCCTCTGTAGCCACAAAAAACCAATCTAGACCATGTCGTGGCACCCTGCTGGAGGGGGAAATCATCACCGGAGGCCATCTTCATCATCTCGGTGGTCTCCATGATTAGGAGGGAGTATCCACCCTCGGGGCCGAGGGTTTGTACTAGTAGCTATGTGTTTAATCTCTCTCTCTCTCTCGTGTTCTTGATTTGACACGATCTTGATGTATCATGAACTTTGTTAATATAGTTGGATCATATGGTGTTTCTCCCTCTCTATCTTGTGTGATGGATTGAGTTTTAACTTTGAGATTTTGTTGTTATCGGATTGAACACTTTTATGGATTTAAGAACACTTGATGTATGTTTTGGCACTCAACTCGCTGATTCCTAAGGTGACATTGGGCTAATCTATGCTTAGGGGTTGATGCATGTTCTTGTCCTTGTTTCGTCGGTAGAAATATTGGGGCACTCTTTGAGGTTCTTTGTGTTGGATTGAGTATTATGAATCTGAAATTGTTTGATGCATATCATATAATCAACTCACGGATACTCACTGTGACATTAGAGTATCTAGGTGACATTAGAGTTGGTTCATGTATATCATATGGTGTTATTTTAGTATGAATTCTAGGGCTGTTTGTGACACTTATAGGGATAGCTCAAAAGGTTGATCGGAAATAATAACTTTGAGGTGGTTTCGTACCCTACAAACAATTTCTTCTTATATTTTCTGCTAGATAAGAACTTTGGAGTGATTCTTCATCGCACGTTGAAGGATGGTTATATGATCCAATTATATTATCATAGTTGAGATATTGCACCAGTGAAAGTATGAACCCTAGGACTCATTTTCAAGCATTGCAATGTCGTTTGTGCTCACTTTTGTTACTTGCTACCTTGCTGTTTTTTATTGTCCCTATTACAAAAAAATCAATATCGACTATCATCACTGCACTTGTATCACCATCTCTTCGCCGAACTAGTGCACCTATACAATTTACTATTGTACTAGGTGTGTTGGGGACACAAGAGACTCTTTGTTATTTGGTTGCAGGGTTATTTGAGAGAGACCATCTTCATCCTACGCCTCCCACAGATTGATAAACCTTAGGTCATCCACTTGAGGAAAATTTGCTATTGTCCTACAAAACGTTGTGCTTGGAGGCCCAACATGAGTCTACAAGAACAAGTTGTGTAGTAGACATCAGTGTGCTTGCTTGATATTTATGTGAGCTTTTTTTAGTGGAATATTCGTACTTCTTTTATTGTAATTTCAGCATGATGATCTCCTTTGAGTACTACATGATGATATCCTGTGAGTGATATTGGAAGCTATCTTGACAACCATGATGATATCCATTTTGAATTTGCAAGCAGAGGCATTTTTCTATATGGAGAGAAACTTTGAGTGGCCTGTGTTTTGCCAGAATGTTGATTCATTTCTGTTCCAGCAAATTTCAGGTGCTCAATGTGTCCACTTTTTAGCAAAGGTCATGCCGAAATTTCCCGTGAATTTTGACATTACTTCTTCTGGAACGTAGGCATATTGAGTGCCCAGGATTTCCTGGAAGAGGAATGAAATGGCATACCATAGGCCTTTTTATGGCATTACTTGTTTTATTATAGTTTAAGAAATAAACAAGCAGGCTTAATTGTAGGAAACATGTCGAGCAACGATGAAACCGGGGCTTCTGACCAACCTGCCGACAACATATAGTATGAACATGAACATGATTACATCGTCTACTCAGCAAACACAAGGTTTGCAGGGCGCCCTGGTCATAGCGAACGATGGTACTGCCGTCAACATAGACACCGATGGCACCGACATCGATGGCGGCGCCGAGACTGGCGCGGAAGGTACCAGCGCCGAAGCCGCTAAAGAAAAAACAAGCAGAAGAAGAAGACATGATGCCCTAACAAGCTCGGCATTGGAACACTAATGGTCACAAAGATGCACCCCAACATTTTTGAGCCAATAGCGCCGGTTGAAGCTCGCAAGTGCTAGGGCAACCAAGTCGCATGCATCCTACAGGAAACCACGAGCATCAACGACTTTTACTTAAGGAGTAAGCCAAATATGGAGCACTTGGTCCTTACGAAGATGCACAATAGATTCCAGTTCCCCTGCCGGGATGACCGCAAACAATTTCTGTGGGAAGATGATGCCGGGGATAAGATAAACAACCACGCCATGGGCATGTTCAGTGATGACCCACAAGTATAGGGGATCAATCGTAGTCCTTTCGATAAGTAAGAGTGTAGAACCCAATGAGGAGCAAAAGGAAATGACAAGTGGGTTTTTACAAGGTATTTTCTGCAGGCACTGAAATTATCGGTAACAGATAGTTTGGTAGTAAAGATAATTCATAACGGGTAACAAGTAATAAGTGTAACAAAGGTGCAGCAAGGTGGCCCAATCCTTTTTATAACAATGGATAAGCCTGTATGAACTCTTATATAAAGCAACGCGCTCCCAAGGACACATGGGAATTATCGTCAAGCTAGTTTTCATCATGCTCATATGACTTGCGTTCGTTACTTTTATAATTTGATATGTGGGTGGACCGTGCTTGGGTGCTTTCCTTACTTGGACATGCCTCCCACTTATGATTAACCCCTCTTGCAAGAATCCGCAACTATGAAAGAAGAATTATGATAAAATCTAACCATATCATGAAACATGTGGATCCAAATCAGCCCCTTATGAAGCAATGCATAAACTAGGGTTTAAGCTTCTGTCACTCTAGCTAGCAACCCATTATCTACTTATTACTTCCCAATGCCTTCCCCTAGTCCCAAATCATGGTGAAGTGTCATGTAGTCAACATTCACATAACACCACTAGAGGAAATACAACATACATCTCATCGAAATATTGAACGAATACCAAATTCACATGATTACTTATAACAAGACTTCTCCCATGTCCTTCGAAAAAAATGTAACTACTCACAAAGCATGGTCATGTTCAGGATCATAGGATTACGGAATATCATTAAGGATCTGAACATATGATCTTCCACGAAATAAACCAACTAGCATCAACTACAAAGAGTAATCAACATTACTAGCAATCCACATGTACCAATTTGAGGTTTTCATACAAAGATTGAATACAAGAGATGAACTAGGGTTTGAGAGGAGATGGTGCTGGTGAAGATGTTGATGAAGATTGGTCCTCCCATGATGAGAGGATCATTGGTGATGACGATTTCCCCCTCCCGGAGGGAAGTTTCCCCGGTAGAATAGCTCCGTCGGAGCCATAGATTGCTTCTGCGCAGGTTCCACCTCGAGACAGCGGCGCTTCGTCCCGAAAGTTTCCTTATGATTTTTTTCTATGTCAAAACCCTCCAAATAGCAGAAGATAGACACCGGGGGCTGGCCAGGGGGCCCACAAGCTCGGGAGGCGCGGCCCCAGACTTGTGGCCACTTGGTGGGTCCCCTTCTATTGTTTCTTCGCCCAATATTTTTTATATATTCCAAAACAATTCTCCGTAAAGTTTCAGGACATTTGGAGTTGTGCAGAATAGGTACCTAAGATTTTCTACTTTCCAGTCCAGAATTCCAGCTGCCAGCATTCTCCCTCTTCATGTAAACCTTGTAAAATAAGAGAGAAAATGCATAAGAATTGTATCTTAAATTGTAATAACAGCCCATAATGCAATAAATATCATCATAACAACATGATGCAAAATGACGTATCAACTCCCACAAGCTTAGACCTCGCTTATCCTCAAGCGAAAGCCAAAATCGACACTCATGTCCACATATTTAGAGATAGAGCTGTCCATAAAATAAAATACAGACATGAGGGCATCATGATCATCCTTATAATAGCAACATATTGCCATATAACTTCCTGTGCCAAAGTGATAATTCATTCACAAGGTAAAGTATGAAAAACTTTATTGAAAACTAATAAACTATGATCTTGGTCATTGAGGCAATTGCAATTTATTATAACATCGAAAAGAGTCAATGTAATAGCTCTTTTAGCACGTCCACATACTCAACCATCTTTTAGTCTTTCATAATTGCTAACATGCATGCGATACTTATGAGATCCAAGCTTCAATCGGACATATAGAAAGATACGGGTTTATAGTTTTGCCTCCCAACCATCTACCTCAAGGGTAATGTCAATAATAATACTTTATGATCACCTACATCTGAGTGGATATGTATGTCAGGATCTTTCCCCAACACATAGTGCTTGCCAAAAGGAGAAAGTGTAAAAGGAAGGGTGAAGATCACCGGGACTCTTGCATAAAGGTAGAGAGAAAAATAAAACATAGGCCCTTCGCAGAGGGAAGCAGAGGTTGTCATGCGGTTTTTGGTTGGATGCACTAAATCTTAATGCAATGGAACATCACTTTATATTGCCGCTTGTGATGGACTTTATTATGCAGTCCATCGCTTTTATTTCTTCCATATCACAAGTTTGTATAAAGCTTATTTTCCTCACAGTATAAGATAATACACATTTAGAGAGAAATTTTTGTTGCTTGCACCAATGACTACTTACTTGAAAGATCTTACTCAATCCATAGGTAGATATAGTGGACTCTCATAGCAAAACTGGGTTAAAGGTTTTTGGATGCACAAGTAGTGTCTCTACTTGGTGCAGAAGATTTGGCTAGCGTAGGATGAGACGCAAGCTCAACATGTTGGAGGATCCATGAAAATATAACTTCTATTCGGGTATAAGGGAACATAACACATTATGTTGTCTTCCTAGTCCAACATCAACTAATTAGCATATAATATTTTAATGAGTGCTCACAATCATAAACGATGTCCAAGACAATGTGTTTATATGTGAAACCTTTCTTTCTTCATTACTTCCCATTAATTGCAACAATGACCAATACTATGTTTGTCAACCCTCAACAAATTTATGCATCATACTTCTTATATGTGAAGTCATCACTCTCCATAAGATTATTATATAATATTTTCCAAGATCAAAGCAAGAAAGCAAAGCCCTCAACTCAAGACTAATATTTATTATATAACTCTCACACTCGATTACATAGATAGAACACAAAGCAAAACTCAAAGACTAGATCATACTAAAACTTCTATTCTACTAGATCAAGATTTAACCAAAAGAATCGAACTAAGATGAACGATAAAGATGTGATGGTGATACGATACTGGGGCACCTCCCCCAAGCTTGGCACAAGCCAAGGGGAGTGCCCATACCCATGTACTTAAGTCTCCTTCTTTGGAGGTGGTGGTAATGAAGTGGGTGATGTGGGAAGCTTGTCCTCCGTCTTCCAAGGCATAGGCTCACCATTGTAAAAAGATGAACAAGTCTCCAGAATCCTCAAATCTGCAGCCAAACTCATCCTCTTAGATCTGCATTCATACTCATAGTTTTGGTTTTGCAGGTCATAGATCTGGGCTTGGAGGTGCTTAGTTTTCTCATGAAGCTTGAAGATGGCCTCTCCAATACAATTGTTGTCCAGCTTGTGATCACAGGTGAATTCCGTGATCACAGAGTGGTTGGCGTTGAGTCCGTGTTCCACCATCCCTTGGCACTTGAAGACCTCCTGCTCCACCGTTTAGAGCCTGGCCTCCACGCTTCCGGTCTTCTTTGGCCCTTGAGCATACCAGATGTGAGGCACCCCCTTATGCATCTCAATGATTTGAGGGTGTTTGATCACCTCCGGAAGGTAGGGGTTGATGACCTTCTCGTAGAACTTGTCCTTGGGGGCACTTAGAGACGTCATGGTGATCTAGATCTGTCAGAAAAATAGCTCGAAACAAGAACGGAGGATATTGTCGTGATATGGTGTTCAAAACCTTCAGGAGATTATATAATGAATTTTTACTATGTAAAACAAGTAATCTGGGAGAAAATAGAGTCCGAAGGGTACACGAGGTGGCCTCAAGCTCGGGAGGTGTGCCTAGGAGGGTAGGGCACGCCCCCAGGCTTGTCGCTGATGACCCACAAGTATAGGGGTTCTATCATAGTCCTTTCGATAAGTAAGAGGTCGAATCCAATGAGGAGCAGAAGGAAATGATAAGCTGTTTTCAGCAAGGTATTTTCTGCAAGCACTAAAATTACCGGTAACAGATAGTTTTGTGATAAGATAATTTGTAACGAGTAACAAGTAACAATTGTAACAAAGGTGCAGCAAGGTGGCCCAATCCTTTGTATAGCAAAGGACAAGCCTAGACAAATTCTTATGTAAAGAAAAGCGCTCCCGAGGACACATGGGAATTATTGTCAAGCTAGTTTTCATCATGCTCATTTGATTCACGTTCGTTACTTTGATAATTTGATATGTGGGTGGACCGGTGCTTGGGTGCTGTCCTTACTTGGACAAGCCTCCCACTTATGATTAACCCCTCTCGCAAGCATCTACAACTATGAAAGAAGAATTATGATAAATCTGACCATAGCATGAAACATGTGGATCCAAATCAGCCCCTTACGAAGCAACACATAAACTAGGGTTTAAGATTCTAGCAATCTAGGAACCCATCATCTACTTATTACTTCCCAATGCCTTCCCCTAGGCCCAAATTATGGTGAAGTGTCATGTTGTCGACGTCCATGATACATCTCCAACGTATCTATAATTTTTGATTGTTCGATGCTATAATATTATCTGTTTTGGATGTTTTATATGCTATTTTATATTATTTTTGGGACTAACCTATTAATCTAGAGCCCAGTGACAGTTCCCATTTTCCTTGTTTTTGAGTTTCGCAGAAAAGGAATACCAAACGGAGTCCAAATGGAATGAAACCTTTCTCATGATTTTTCTTGGACAAGAAGACAACCAGGAGACTTGGAGATGAAGTCGGAGGAGCCACGGGGCGGCCACAAGGACGGAGGGCGCGCCCTCACCCATGTGGGGCCCCCGTGACCCTCCCAACCTAGTTCTTTTGCCTATATATTCCCATATATCCCCAAACCACCAGAAGCATCCACAAAAACACTTTTCGCCGCCGCAACCTTCTATACCCGAGAGATCCCATCTAGGGACCTTTTCCGGCACCCTTTTGTAGGGGGATTCGACCATGGAGGGCTTCTACATCAACTCTATTGCCCTTCCGATGAAGCGTCAGTAGTTTACCACAGACCTAGGGTCCCTAGCTAGTAGCTAGATGGCTTCTTCTCTCTCTTTGATTCTCAATACCATGTTCTCCTTGATGTTCTTGGAGCTCAATTCGATGTAATACTTTTTTGCGGTGTGTTTGCCGAGATCCGATGAATTGTGGATTTATGATCAGCTTATCTATGAATATTATTTGAATCTTCTCTGAATTTTTATATGCATGATTTGATATCTTTGTAATTCTCTTCGAACTATCGGTTTGGTTTGGCCAACTAGATTGGTTTTTCTTGCAATGGGACAAGTGCTTAGCTTTGGGTTCAATCTTACAGTGTCCTTTCCCAGTGACAGTAGGGATAACAAGGCATGTATTGTATTGTTGCCATCGAGGATAAAAAGATGGGGTTTTCATCATATTGCTTGAGTTAATTCCTCTACATCATGTCATCTTACTTAATGTGTTACTCCGTTCTTTATGAACTTAACACTCTAGATGCATGCTGGATAGCGATCGATGTGTGGAGTAATAGTAGTAGATGCAGAATCGTTTTGGTCTACTTGACACGGACATGATGCATATATTCATGATCTTTGCCTTAGATATCGTCATAACTTTGCGATTTTCTATCAATTGCTCGGCAGTAATTTATTCACCCACCAAATTATTTGCTATCTTGAGAGAAGCCTCTAGTGAAACCTATGGCCCCAGGGTCTATTTTCCATCATATAAGTTTCCGATCTACTATTTTGCGATCTTTTACTTTCCGATCTATAAACCAAAAATACAAAATATTTACTTTATCATTTATCTATCTCTATCAGATCTCATTTTAGCAAGTAACTGTGAAGTGATTGACAACCCCTTTATCGCGTTGGGTGCCAGTTGTTTGATTGTCTGTGCAGGTATTCGGTGATTTGTGCGTTGTCTCCTACTGGATTGATACCTTGGTTCTCAAACTGAGGGAAATACTTATCTCTACTTTATTGCATCAACCTTTCCTCTTCAAGGGAAAAACCAACGCAAGCTCAAGAAGTAGCAGGAAGAATTTCCGGCGCTGTTGCGGGGAGATCTACGCCAAGTCAAGACATACCAAGTACCCATCATAAACTCTCATCTCTTGCTTTACATTATTCGCTATTCGCCTCTCATTTTCCTCTCCCCCACTTCTAAAACGATTTTCGAAAAGATTTGCCTTTTCTTCGCCCCTCTTCCGTTCGTCTTCTTCGCTTGCTTTTTGTGTGCTCATGTGTTGGATTACTTGTTTTGTCACAATGGCTCAAGAGAATACCAAATTGTGTGACTTTTTCAACACCAATAACAATGATTTTATTAGTACTCTGATTGCTCCCGCCACTAGTGCGGAATCTTGTGAAGTTAATGCCGCTTTGCTGAATCTTGTTATGAAAGATCAGCTTTCTAGCCTTGCTAGTGAAGATGCCGCATCCCATTTAAACAATTTCGTTGATTTGTATAATATGCAAAAGAAAAAAGATGTGGATAATGATATTGTTAAATTGAAGCTATTTCTGTTTTCACTTAGAGATCGTGCTAAAACTTGGTTTTCATCTTTGCCTAAAAACAATATTGATTCATTGAATAAGTGTAAAGATGCCTTTATTTCCAAGTATTTTCCTCCTGCTAAGATCATCTCCCTTAGGAACGATATTATGAACTTTAAGCAACTTGATCATGAACATGTTGCATAATCTTGGGAGAGGATGAAATTGATGAACAAAATTGCCCTACTCATGATTTGAATTTGTGGATGATTATACAAAATTTTTATGCTGGATTGAATTTTGCTTCCAGAAATCTTTTAGATTCGGCCGCGGGAGGTTCTTTTATGGAAATTACTCTAGGAGAAGCTACTAAACTCCTAGATAGTATTATGGTTAATTATTCTCAATGGCACACCAAAAGATCTTACACTAGTAAAAAAGTGCATGCGATTGAAGAGATTATTGTTTTGAGTGGAAAGATGGATGAACTTATGAAATTATTTGCTAGGAAGAGTGCTTCTATTAATCACAATGATATGCCTTTTTCTACTTTGATTGAAAATAATAATGAATCTATGGATGTGAATTTTGTTGGTAGGAACCATTTTGGTAATAACGCGTATAGAGGTAATTTTCATCCTAGGTCGTTTCCTAGCAATCCCTCTAATAATTATATGGTAATTCCTACAACAATTCTGATGGAAATTTTAATAATATTCCCTCTGATTTTGAGATGAGTTTTAAAGAATTTATGAGTTCGCAAAAGAATTTCAATGCTTTGATTGAAGAAAAATTTCTCAAGATTGATGATTTGTCTAGGAACGTAGATAGAATTTCTCTTGATGTTGATTCTTTGAAACTTAGATCTATTCCACCCAAGCATGATATTAATTAGTCTCTCAAATCCATGAGAATTTCCATTGATGAGTGCAAAAAAAGAACCGCTAAGATGCGTGCTAAAAGAGATTTGTTTGTGAAAGTGTGTTCTTCTAGTTTCCATGAAAATAATGATGAAGATCTTAAAGTGATTGATGTGACTCCTATTGAATATTAGTTTTCTAATATAAATCTTGATAAAGATGTGACTGGAGATGAGTCAACTTTAGTTAAAAGGCATCCCAATGATTCATAGTTTTTAGATCTTGATGCAAAAACTGTAAAAGTGGGATTGGAGAGGTCAAAACTTTCAGTAGCAATGAACCCACTCTTTTGGGTTTCAAGGAATTTAATTATGATAATTTTTATTTAATAGATTGTATTTCCTTGTTGCAATCCATGTTGAATTCTCCTCATGCTTATAATCAAAACAAATATTTTACCAAACATATCGTTGATGCTATGATGCAATATTTTGAAGAAAAGCTTGAATTGGAAGTTTCTATCCCTAGAAAACTTTATGATGAGTCGGAATGTACTATTAAGATTAAAATTAAACATTATGACTGCCATGCTTTGTATGATTTGGGTGCTAGCATTTCCACAATTCCAAAAACTTTATGTGAAGTGTTAGGTTTCCGTGAATTTGATGATTATTCTTTAAACTTGCATCTTGCGGATTCCAGCATTAAGAAACCTATGGGAAGGATTAATGATGTTCTTATTGTTGCAAATAGGAATTATGTGCCCGTAGATTTCATTGTTCTTGATATAGATTGCAATCCTACATGTCCTATTATTCTTAGTAGACCTTTCCTTAGAATGATTGGTGTAATTATTGATATGAAAGAAGTAAACATTAGATTTCAATTTCTGTTAAGGAAGGGCATGGAACACTTTCCTTGAAGAAAATTAAATTTCCATATGAATCTATTATGAGAGCCACTTATGGATTGCATACCAAAGATGACAATACCTAGACCTATTCGTGTTGTATGTCTAGCTAAGGGCGTTAAACAATAGCGCTTGTTGGGAGGCAACACAATTTTATTTATTGGTCTTTGATTTCCTGTTTTGCTCTGAATAATTCATCTAGCCTCTGGTTAGATGTGGTTTTGTGTTTTAATTAGTGTTTGTGCCAAGTAAGACCTTTGGGATAGCTTACGGTGATAGTTGTTTTAATCTTGCTGAGAAACAGAAACTTTTGCACCCAGGAAAATGATTTTCATAATTTACAGTAGCGTGCTTTTGATCTAATTCTTTTTTCATTGGATTTTTACACAAATTTCCCAGGTTGTCCTAATTGTTCAGAATTTTTGGAGTTACATAACTATTCGAGAGTTACAAATTGCTACGGACTGTTCTGTTTTTGACAGATTCTGTTTTGTTTGTGTTGTTTACTTATTTTGATGAATCTATGGGTAGTATCGGGGGGTATGAACCATGGAAAAGTTGGAATACAATAGATATTGCAATAATATAAATAAATAATGAGTTCACAACAGTACCATAAAGTGGTGATTTATTTTCTTATACTAACAGAGCTTATGAGATTTTCTATTGAGTTTTGTGTTGTGAAGTTTTCAAGTTTTGGGTAAGGATTTGATGGACTATGGAATAAGGAGTGGCAAGAGCCTAAGCTTGGGGTTACCCAAGGCAGACCAAGGTAATATTCAAGGAAAAACAAAAGCCTAAACTTGGGGATGCCCCGGAAGGCATCCCCTTTTTTGTCTTTGTCTATCGGTAACTTTACTTGAGGCTATATTTTTATTCACCACATGATATGTGTTTTGCTTGGAGCGTGTTGTTTGATTTGAGTCTTTGCTTTTTAGTTTGCCACAATCATACTTGATGTATACACCTTTTGAGAGGGACACACATGAATCGTGATTTATTAGAATACTCTATGTGCTTCACTTGTATCTTTTGAGCTAGGCAATTTTGCTCTAGTGCTTCACTTATATCTATTTAGAGCACGGCGGTGGTTTTATTTTATAGAAATTGATGAACACTCATGCTTCACTTATATTATTTTGAGAGTCTTTAAACAGCATGGTAATTTATGTTGGTTATAAATTTCGTCCTAATATGATAGTCATCCAAGAGGGATATAATGAAAACTTTCATATAAAGTGCATTTAATACTATGAGAAGTTTGATTCTTTATGATTATTTTGAGATATGAAGATGGTTATATTGGAGTCATGCTAGTGAGTAATTGTGAATTTGAGAAATACTTGTGTTAAAGTTTGTGATTCCCGTAGCATGCACGTATGGTGAACCGTTATGTGATGAAGTCGGAGCATGATTTATTTTTTGATTGCCTTCCTTATGAGTGGCATTGGGGACGAGTGATGGTCTTTTCCTACCAATTTATCCCCCTAGGACCATGCATGTAGTAATTCGTTTCGATAACTAATAGATTCTGGCAATAAGTATGTGAGTTCTTTATGACTAATGTTGAGTCCATGGATTATACGCACTCTCACCCTTCCATCATTGCTAGCCTCTCTAGTACCGCGCAACTTTTGACAGTACCATACACCCACCATATACCTTCCTCGAAACAGCAACCATACCTACCTATTATGGTATTTCCATAGCCATTCTGAGATATATTTTCATGCAACTTTCCACCGTTATGTTTATTATGACATGCTTCATCATTGTCATATTGCTTTGCACGATCATGTAGTTGACATCGTATTTGTGACATAGCCACCTTTCATAATTATTTCATACATGTCACTCTTGATTCACTGCACATCCCGGTACACCGCCGGAGCCATTCATATAGAGTCATATTTTGTTCTGCGTATCAAGTTGTAATTCTTGAGTTGTAAGTAAATAAAAGTGTGATGATGTTCATTATTAGAGCATTGTCCCAGTGAGGAAAGGATGATGGAGACTATGATTCCCCCACAAGTCGGGATGAGACTCCGGACGAAAAATAAAAAAAGGAAAAAAAGAGGCCAAAAAAATGAGAAAGGCCCAAATAAAAAATGAGAGAAAAAGAGAGAAGGGGCAATGTTACTATCCTTTTCCACACTTGTGCTTCAAAGTAGCACCATGATCTTCATGATAGGGAGTCTCCTATTTTGTCACTTTCATATACTAGTGGGAATTTCTCATTATAGAACTTGGCTGTATATTCCAATGATGGGCTTCCTAAAATTTCCCTAGGTCTTCGTGAGCAAGCGAGTTGGATGCACACCCACTTAGTTTTCTTTTGAGCTTTCATAAACTTATAGCTATAGTTCATTTGTTGCATGGCAATCCCTACTCACTCACATTGATATCTATTGATGGGCATCTCCATAGCCCGTTGATATGCCTAGTAGATGTGAGACTATCTCCTTCATTTTGTCTTCTCCACAACCACCATATTCTATTCCACCTATAGTGCTATGCCCATGGCTCACGCTCATGTATTGCGTGAAAGTTGAAAAAGTTTGAGAACATCAAAAGTATGAAACAAATGCTTGGCTTGTCATCGGGGTTGTGCATGATTTAAATATTTTGTGTGATGAAGATGGAGCATAGCCAGACTATTTGATTTTGTAGGGATAAACTTTCTTTGGCCATGTTATTTGAGAAGACATAATTTCCTTGTTATTATGCTTGAAGTATTATTGTTTTATGTCAATATTAAAGTTTTGTTTTGAATCTTATGGATATGAACATTCATGCCACAGTAAAGAAAATTACATGAATAAATATGTTAGGTAGCATTCCACATAAAAAATTCTGTTTTTATCATTTACCTACTCGAGGACGAGCAGGAATTAAGCTTGGGGAAGCTTGATACGTCTCCAACGTATCTATAATTTTTGATTGTTATATGCTATTTTACATTATATTTGGGACTAACCTATTAACCTAGAGCCTAGTGCCAGTTCTTGTTTTTTCCTTGTTTTTGAGTTTCGCAAAAAAGGAATACCAAACGGAGTCCAAACGGAATGAAACCTTTGCGATGATTTTTCTTGGACCAAAAGACAACTAGGAGACTTGGAGATGAAGCCAAAGGAGCCACGAGGCGACCACAAGGACGGAGGGCGCGCCCCCACCCTTGTGAGCCCCTTGTGACCTTCCTAACCTAATTCTTTTGCCTATATATTCCCATATATCCCCAAACCACTAGAGGCATCCACGAAAACACTTTTCCACCGCCGCAACCTTCTGTGCCCGTGAGATCCCATCTAGGAACCTTTTCTGGCACCCTGCTGGAGGGGGATTCGATCACGGAGGCCTTCTACATCAACTCTATTGCCGTTTCGATGAAGCGTGAGTAGTTTATCACAGACCTATGGGTCCATAGCTAGTAGCTAGATGGCTTTGTCTCTCTCTTTGATTATCAATACCATGTTCTCCTTCATGTTCTTGGAGATCTATTCGATGTAATACTTTTTTGCAGTGTGTTTGCTGAGATCCGATGAATTGTGGATTTATGATTAGCTTACGTATGAATATTATTTGAATCTTCTCTGAATTCTTATATACATTATTTGATATCTTTGTAATTATCTTCGAACTATCGATTTGGTTTGGCCAACTAGATTGGTTTTTCTTGCAATGGGAGAAGTGCTTAGCTTTGGATTCAACCTCGCGGTGTCCTTTCCCAGTGACAGTAGGGGGCGGCAAGACATGTATTGTATTGTTGACATCCAGGATAAAAATATGGGGTTTTCATCATATTGCTTGAGTTAATTCTTCTACATCATGTCATCTTACTTAATGTGTTACTCCGTTCTTTATGAACTTAATACTCTAGATGCATGCTGGATAGCGGTCCATGTGTGGAGTAATAGTAGTAGATGCAAAATCGTTACGGTCTACTTGACACGGACATGATGCCTATATTCATGATCATTGCCTTAGATATCATCATAACTTTGCGCTTTTTTTATCAATTGCTCGGCACTAATTAGTTCACCCACCATATTATTTTCTATCTTGAGAGAAGCCACTAGTGAAACTATGGCCCCCGGGTCTATTTTCCATCATATAAGTTTCCGATCTACTATTTGGAATCTTTTACTTTTGATCTATAAACCAAAAATATTTACATTATCGCTTATCTATCTCTATCAGATCTCACTTTTGCAAGTAACCATGAAGGGATTGACAACCCCTTTATCGCGTTGGGTGCAGGTTGTTTGATTGTTTGTGCATGTATTCGGTGATTTGTGCGTTATCTCCTACTGGATTGATACCTTGGTTCTCAAACTAAGGGAAATACTTATCTCTACTTTGGTGCATCAACCTTTCCTCTTCAAGGGAAAAACCAACGCAAGATCAAGAAGTAGCATGCCGGTAGTGTACTGAGGAATGGTCTATGTCTGCGTACGTGCCCATCCTTCTATCGCTACATGTTCCACTTCTTAGTTGAGGTCACTATTTCGAATCACCATGGCAAAACATTTTATGATTCCTTTTTATTTCTGCACCCCTCCTAACAAGTGGGACCTACGCAAAACCCACTTGGGTGGACGAACAGATATACAAACATATCCTCTCTTTGCACACAAAAAATGTGTCGTAGGCTCGTAGCTGGTTCAGATTGATATTGGCGCGTGCCTGTGAGATACAACCTTTTCTGGTTAGGGAATATGTGTTTATCCTAAAAAAAGAAAAATCCCTTCTTCGCGTTTCCTCGTGCACGAGAATTTGGTTCTGCTTGCAATATGGATGCTACCTAGAGGATGAAGTGAACCCAGAGGCATGCTAGCACGGGAGACCTATTTCCTCTATACAGTACTACTCCATATGTTACCACTAGTAGTAGTACAACTGTGCCACTAGATGGTCAAAATATTATTTATCCGGTCCTCATAGTGAAGTGACAAGACCCTGCGTCGGATGTGATACTAGTCCAGGCGGCATGTTCGGGTTACCAAAGTCAGCCTCACCTTGTGCACTGTGCAGTCACTGTCACCGTTGCTGTGTAGCATGCCTCGCCTCATCGCCCTCTCCCCTAGCACCACTTCATCTTCATCTCCATCTTGCCAGAGATCCTGAGGTCACTCTTCATCATCTCCTTGTGCCCCCGCGTACCCTCGGCTCGCTAGCCGCTCCAGCACCGAGAGCCTTCTCCCTAGTAAATCAAGCCCCAAAAAAACCCACCTTCCAAACTCCACCATGGCTAAAGACGAACCGCACAACATCCATATGAGTCGCGACTGGAGCGATCTCCCCAGTGACATCCTCGACCTCTGTTGTTCGCGTAAGGATATGTTGAGCACAGTGCGGCTGGCTGCATGCTCGAGGGACATGCACGTGGCCATCATCGAAGCGAGGCATGAGCTTTTCAAGACACCCTGCTGAAGGAAATATGCCTTAGAGGCAATAATAAAGTTATTATTTATTTCCTTATTTCATGATAAATGTTTATTATTCATGCTAGAATTGTATTAACCGGAAACTTAGTACATGTGTCAATACGTAGACAAAACATATTGTCCCTAGTATGCCTCTACTTGACTACCTCGTTAATCAAAGATGGTTATGTTTCCTAACCATAGACATGTGTTGTCATTTGATGAACGAGATCACATCATTAGGAGAATGATGTGATGGACATGACCCATCCGTTAGCTTAGCATTATGATCATTACCGTTTCATTGCTACTGCTTTCTTCATGACTTATACATGTTCCTCAGACTATGAGATTATGCAACTCCCGAATACCGGAGTAACACTTTGTGTGCTATCAAACGTCACAATGTAAATGGGTGATTATAAACCGTCAAACACCGTTTTTCATGGTGTGGTACCTGGTAAATCGGCTTACCCGGTCGGCAAGATTGCTCTAGAGGTGGTTTTTGGGGATGATCATGATTCAAGATCCGAGACAATGACCTTTGAAGTGGTTAAAATCAGAAGTCCGTACCATGCCCTATTTGGACGGCCAGTTTATGTCATTGGTGAAGAAAGGCGCAAGGCCATTGTTGAAGAGATAGCCCGGCTATTGGCAGCAGGGTTTATTGTGGAGGTGTTTCACCCTGAGTGGTTGGCTAATCCGGTGCTGGTACTTAAGAAAAATGGCACTTGGCGTATGTGTGTGGATTACATAGATTTGAACAAAGCTTGCCCAGCTGATCCCTTTGCCCTCCCTCGTATTGATCAAATCATTGATGCTACGGCGGGTTGTGAGCGTTTGAGTTTCCTGGATGCTTATTCGGGTTACCATCAGATCAAAATGGCAGTTAAGGACCAGGAGAAGACAACTTTTATAACTCCTTTTGGAGTCTTCTATTATGTGTCCATGCCTTTTGGACTCAAGAGTGCTCAGGCGACTTATCAATGGTGTGTACAGAATTGCCTCCATAATCAGATTGGGCGTAATGTTCATGCTTATATGGATGATATCATGGTGAAATCAAGGAAAATAGAGACACTCATAGCTGATTTGCAGGAAACTTTTGATAACCTGAGGGTTTATAAAATAATGCAAAATCCGGCTAAGTCTGTTTTTGGTGTACCGACTGGCAAGCTCTTGGGTTTTCTGGTATCCAACAGGGGCATTGAGGCTAATCCGGAAAAGATCAAGGCTATCACATCCCTGGCTAAACCGGCGTGTATCAATGACGTTCAAAGACTGGCAGGTCGGATTGCAGCACTAAGCCAGTTTATCAGCCGGTTGGGAGAGAAGGCGATCCCGCTTTATCAGATGATGATGAAAACACACAATTTTGTTTGGAGTGATGTTGCTGATGCGGCGTTTGAGGATTTGAAGAAGCAGTTGGCCGAGCCGCCCGTCCTTGCTGCCCCCATGGATAAGGAGCCATTGCTGTTATATGTGGCTGCTAATGCCCGAGCTGTCAGCGTGGCTATTGTGGTGGAGCGCAAGGAGGCTGCTAAGGATATCCGGTTCAATGGCCAGTTTGCTATATCAGTGAGGTGCTTATTGAGTCCAAACAGAGATACCCCCATTGGCAGAAGCTGGTGTATGGAGTGTTTATGGTGAGCCGGAAGCTCAAACAATACTTTCAAGGCCATCCCATCACTGTGGTCAGTTCTGCTCCATTGGGGGACATCATTCAAAACAAGGAGGCAACTGGCCGGGTTGCTAAGTGGGCTATTGAGCTTGGGCCTCACGGATTGAAATACATGCCTCACACTGTTATCAAGTCCCAAGCGCTCGTAGACTTCATCAACGACTGGATGGAGTTACAGGCACCGGAGGATAAACCGGATAACACATACTAGACTATTCACTTTGATGGATCCAGACAATTGGAGGGCTCGGGGGCTGGAGTTGTCCTTACTTCCCCTCGAGGTGACAAATTTTGTTATGTTCTCCGCTTAATGTTTCCCTGTACTAACAATGCAGCTGAGTATGAGGATTTGCACCATGGTCTGCGGATGGCTAAGGAGATGAACTTAATCCGGGTACGTTGCTTTGGTGACTCCGATTTAGTGGCTCAACAAGTATCCGGTACGTGGGACTCCAAGGACCCACTCATGGCGGCTTATTGGCGAGAGATGGACGTTATTGCTGGTCATTTCAAAGGTTATCAAGTCGAGCACATTGATCGGCGCAAAAATGAAGCGGCAGATGCTTTAAGCCGGCTTGGGTCTCAGCGTAAACCGGTGCCACCTAATGTCTTTCTAGATGTTTTGCATAATCCGTCGGTCAAGGTACCAACGGAGGAGGATCTGGCGATTCCTGATCCGGAGGTTCAACTGGTGGCGGTTCTTCATGCTATCCCTGATTGGACGTTGCCGTACCTGGCGTACATGAACCGGGGCGAGTTACCAGAAGATGAAGTTTTAGCCAAACAAATAATTTGGCGTTCCAAGTCCATGGCTATTGTCAATGGCGAGTTGCACCACTGTAGTGTCTTAGGGGTGTTTCAGCGTTGTGTTTCTTCTGAAGAAGGCTGTGAGATCTTGCGTGAAATCCACAAAGGAGATTGTGGTCATCATGCCGGTTCAAAATCCTTGGTGGCTAAGGCTTTCCGGCATGGTTTTTACTGGTTAACAGCTCATGCTGATGCGGAAGATCTGGTCTGAAGGTGTGATGGCTGTCAGAAGTTTGCACGTCGAGCTCATGTTCCCGCTCAGGAATTGAGGATGATCCCAATTACCTGGCCGTTTGCAACTTGGGGGCTGGATATGGTTGGGCCTTTTAAGAGATCCAAGGATAAGAAAACCCACCTCCTGGTGGTGGTTGATAAATTCACCAAGTGGGTGGAGGCAGAGCCAGTAAGCAAGTGTGATGCAGCCACAACGGTTCAGTTCATGAAAAAGGTGATCTTCCGGTTTGGTTTTCCACACAGCATTATAACAGATAATGGCACGAATCTCTCCAAGGGAGATATGGAAGAGTTCTGTCAACATGAGCACATCCGCCTTGATGTGTCGTCGGTAGCCCACCCCCAATCTAATGGTCAAGCGGAGAGAGCTAATCAGGAAATCTTAAAGGGTATCAAGCTCCGGCTTATGGTACCTTTGAAGCGGACGCCGGGTTGTTGGGTGGACGAGTTGCCCTCCGCTCTATGGAGTATTAACACCACCCCCAATAGATCTACGGGTTACACACCCTTCTTCATGGTCTATGGAGCAGAAGCAGTTCTCCCAAGTGGCAGCTTACGTTGTGGTCAGCAAGATCAGACTGACATGCATAATGAAAGAGCATGCCAGGACGCTTTGGGCCTGTTAGATGAGCAACGGGATATTGCGGCAGCTCGCTCGACGATTTATCAGCAAGACCTGCGGCGTTATCACAGCCGCCGGGTTAAAACCAGGACTTTCCAAGAAGGCGACTTGGTGCTCCGGCTTATCCAAGATCAGACTAACATGCATAAGTTGTCTCCACCTTGGGAAGGACCCTTTGTGGTCAGCAAGAATTTGAACAACGGGTCATACTACCTCATCGATGTTCGAGAGCACAAAGACTCACGCAAATCAGAGGAGGAGACTCGACGGCCATGGAATATAGCTCATCTTCGGCCTTACTACACCTGAGCCATAGGCTCCCATTATGTACATATTTTGACTACAAATTTTTATTCGATTTTGTTTTTGCAAGGTTTTCTTTCCTTTGATAAGGTTTTAAGGTAAACCGGCGTCTTTGACCCGGCCTGATTATAAGTCATTACATCAACCCGGTGTTTCTTAACCCGGTGTAGCTTTCAACTATCAGTTGTTTAGCACATACTCAATTATGAGCCGGCGATTCTTAGCCCGGTCTGGCATCGACTATAAGTCGCCAGGATGATCATCCGGTGTTTATCATAACCCGGCATGGTTTATTATGCACTAGTACAACATGGTGGGAGTAATCAACACTCAAGATTTGGGTTATCACCCTTACTACGCAAGTTGGTAAACCATGATGTGATTCAATATCACAGGGCACATGTAAGTTTCTCAAATGCAGAAAGCAGGATTTTATGAAAGTACTAAGGCACATGAGCAAGCATAGCAACAATCAGGACGCATTACATAGTGTCATGTAGCAATGCACGATGGCAGAAGATCAAAGTATTTCAACTAGCCTATTACAAGGCGCTTTGATGCCCAAAAGAATAATTGTTTGTTGCACAGCACGCAATCTGCAGAAATAAAGCCGGCTGCCGGATTATGATTCGTCACCAGGTTGACGTGAAGTTGATGGATCATCTCGCGTTGGTTCAACCTCCTCCTCCCCACCCAGTGGCAGGAAGTCAATGGTGGCCCAATCAATCCCGGTTAAAGCTTGGAAGACAACTCTGTTGCTTATAAGATTGGACGGTTCAAAGTCAGTGGCATAAGTGTGCTTACGGATTGGCGGGATAAGATTCTGCACTTCTTTCATAGATGCATCAACCTGTTTGTTCTCCGCATCATAGTTGGACCGGTGGACAGACAAGTCAACTTCTTCGGCCAATCTGCTTAAAAGCGGGCGCATCTCCTTTGTCAAGGCTTTGAGGGCTTCACTAAAAAATTCTGAACCGTCTTCTTGTTGGCTAGGATAGCCCTTTCCGATATCTTCCGGATCAAGATCAGCTAAAGCTTTGGCCCGAGTCAGTGCTGATAGAGCGTCATCCCTTGCAGCAGATAGCTTTACCTCCTCTACCTGGGTGGTGTCATAGATAATTTGGCCAATGTATCCTTGATCAAGGTTGGCGGCAGTTTATTGTATGAGGCTGCGTAGATGACTCGTTGAGCACCGGTATACAGTTGTTCTATCAAAGTATAGGCTGCTTTCAACTTTTTCAGCTTATCTGAGCCCAGATGAGCAACACGACTACCTGTAACGGTTTAAGAATTTGCGGTTAAACCGGCAGTTTCAAAGAAGAATATGAAAGGCTGTTACAAAGAGTACTTACCAAATATAGCAGAAGTCATAGCATTGATCTGATGTTTTAAACCGGTTAGCTCTTCCGCCACCGGTTTAAGAGCTGCTTCGGCATCCTCAGCCCGTTTTAACAAAGAGGCCCTCTCAGTTTCCCAGTATGCCCGCTCGCTTTTAAAGCCATCCTTTAATTGCTCCATGGCAGTTAAAGCGCCCTTCAATTCATTTTTGGCCTTGGAGGTTTCTGCTTGCTGGGACTTGATGTTTTCTTGAAGATCGGCGAGTTGGAAATCCTTATTGTTCAAGTCATCCTGCAACAGATAGATAATAAGTTGTTAATATTTTCTCAAAAGTCCCAAGCATATAACAAGTTATACACTTGGCACTTGGGGGCTAATGCGGATTGCTTCTTCTTAACTGATATTTTAAGTCCCAAGGCTCAATACAAGTTTTAATCTTGGCACTTGGGGGCTAATGCCTAATTGATCAGATAAACTGGAGGTGAAGGAATTCAACAAGGATAAGCTTTGCAACAGGAAAGCCCGGTTCATCTTGACAAATCAATCTTCCACTTGCCCTTGTCCACAGCAATAAATTCCTCTTTGGCACTGTGTTTTGATAAAGCGACAGGGTCGCCAGGAGTAGTGTGGCCGAAACCGGTAATCACCACATCATCAGTCTTGCCATCAACAATCTCGTTTGCATTTGACGGTTTGGCAGCGGATCTTGCTGGACTTGGAGGATTAGCTGCTGGACTTGGTGGATCGGCAGCTGGGCTTGGCGGATCAACATGAGGACTAGCCGGATTAACTTCTGGCGGATAAACATAGGTGTCCTAACCTTGTGGCACATGATCATCCAGAGCAATATCAGTATCTCCATCATCAGCTTCTAAGGTCCTCTCCGGTTCAAAGGAAGGATTCTCCTCAGTGGGAGCACTCAGTTTGGCTTTTTTTGTTGAGTCGGGCTTTGGCACTGCAAGTAACAAACAGAGGTTAATATGGTAAACCGGTGCAAGAAAGCAAACCTACAATTACTATGCTTACCCAGGGATGGTCTTGAGAGGAGGCATCTGTGTGGTTGATGAATTGGCAGAAGATGAATTGGAAGTGCCCTGATAATTGGAATCAGACGGATTAAGAGGGTATTGAAAGTAACCCGCTTTGGGATAAGATTTGTTAAAAGTACAAGAGACCTCTGCACGGCGTTTCTGAACCGGTGTGTCCGGTAAACCAGAGGAGGTAACCTGTTGGCCACTGTGCCGGGTGGTGCGACGAGCTTCAGGGTGCTGTGTCTTCAAACAAAAAGCGAGAGGATGTGAATGTTTCACTTTCCAGACTGCACCATGGAGTTTTCGTATTGGCACAAGTTCTAAATCGGAAGAAAGGGGAATTACCTCTACATGATCAGCACGGCTGGCTTCCGCATCATCGTGATAATGATCATTGTTAATAAGGTGCATGAAAAATGAGCCAAGGGAATCAAGTTCTACCTCTGATTTCGAGTCATCAATAGCTTTGGACGGATCAGAGGACTCGGCGGTTCTCTTCTTTGCTGGTTTCTTTATGGCCTTACTCTTAGCACGAGGCGCTCTCACCAGTTTGTTTTGTGGTTTTGCCGGTTTGTCTTGAGTTTTCCTCTTCCAGAACGGATCCTTGTCCCGTAAGGGTAAAGAGAAGGCTATCAGAAAGTGTTAAAAGGAAGACGGATTAAAAGCAGAAAGATAAAATCTTACAGCTGGCTGTTTGTTGGAGGCATAAAAGGGACGCAACCCAGTCTTGCTGCACTCAGATATCGGTTCATCTAACATCTTTTTGACAGACTCAGTTTTCTCGTCGTCAGTCATCTGTATTTCAGTGTGCCGTTGAGGGTCCTTGACATCCCCAGTATATTCGTACATTAATCTGGTGTGACGGCTTAAGGGCAAGATACCCCATAAAACCCAGCAACGGACAAGGTCAATACCGGTTAAACCGTTTGCCATAAAAGCCCGGAGCTTAGGAAGCTGTGGTGCATATGTTGATCGTTCTCTCGCAGTAAGCCGTTGAGGCAGTGGATGCTCATTGTTGAGCCGGTAAGCACGATAACCCGGCAAAGGGTTTTCATCATCAGGAGCAGTGTTCAGGCAGTAGAACCACGTCTGATTCCAATCCTTGGGGTGGCTGTGATGTTTGGCATGAGGAAAATTGACTTCTTTCCTTTTTTGAATCGACACCCCACCGAGTTCAGTATTGGGGCCGTCGGTAAATTCAGTACGGCGGTTCAAGTGGAAGAAGTCTCTGAAAAGTTCAACAGTCGGTTCTTCTTGAAGATAAACTTCGCAGAACACTTGGAAATTGCAAATGTTGGACACAAAGTTCGGTCCAATGTCTTGAGGGTGGAGTTGGAAGTTGGCAAGTACATCACGAAATTTTTTTGATCCAGGAGGGCTAAACCCTCGGTCCAGATGCTGCATGAACACAACTACCTCTCCATCTTGAGGTTCAGGAGGATTTTCAGTACCCGGGACTCTCCAATGAGTGATCTCTTTCTTTGCTAAAGCGCCAGTCACAACATACCCAGTAAGTTGTTCTTCTATGATCCGGGAGGGAACCCAATTGCAAGGGGAGAACTATTTGGCCATTTTTGATGACAAAGCTGTAAAGGAAGTTCAAATGAAAGTTCACGGTTCAAGATTGATATGCATAGACCGGTGTAAAACCGGGGGATTTAGTCAGAGTGTGTGTGCACGTTAAACCGGATACTGATGTTTAAGTAAAGATGGCGGTTTACGTGAGGGCTAATGGTACCCAGCGGATTATCATTTTCTAAAGGTTAAACTGCCTACAGAGGTATGGAAGAAAACAGATCCGAAAATTGGTAAGTGCTATGCAAACAAGTTTCAAAAGCTAAGGTTATCATTATGGATCTAGCGCAGTTCAAAAAGGAGAAGTATCAAAGATCTAAAATGGCAACAGCAGCATAGCAAAGGTTCAGATGGGATCTGTTCATGAAAGAGGGGATACTATGGCAAGACAAAATAAAACTACAGCCTCGGCCACAAAGGGAAGATGTCAAGTTTGTCTAGATTCGATGAGACAGTAAGGGAAAGCAAACGAACAAACAATTAACACTGATGAACACCGTGGAAGGTATGAAACCCTAATGCAGATCTAGGGTTGAAGAAGGAAGGCTTACCGGCTTCACAGGAGCGTCGGAGAAGTGCTGCAGTTTTCTGGTACGATCCGGTTGATGTAGCGGCCAGTGGCGATGCAGAGCTTGAAAGTCGAGGGCGGCGGCGGAGCTGTAGGGTTCGGGAGTCGCGAGGATGAAGAAGAAGCATGGAAGGGGAAAAGAAAAAGACCTTCCGGTCCTATTTATAAGGCAAATGGATAAGTAAGGCAAGCGCGGGAATCGAGGAGCCTGAAACAGTGAATGGGGCATAGCTGTCACCTCGGTCTTCGGAGATCAATTAATAAAAGGGAAATCTTTATGAGTTTTTTACACAGATAACGTCACGGTGGTTTACGGCGATTTCAGAAGATGATGTCGTGGCGATTTACAAGGTCAACACGAAGATGTTCAAATTAGAATTTCTCTAAGTTGAAGATTGACATGAACAGGTTCAAACCAATCTGGGGCCTAATGTTGGGGATATGACTACTGAGTGTAAACCTCCCAGGAGGGGCCGGATTACACTCACAAGGAGTCCTGTATAAGAGCCCATGAAGATGAAGGATATGGCACGTTAACTATGGAAGCTTAGAGACCAAGAGCCCAATGGCTGATTAGGGCCAATAGTAGTAAACCGCCATAGATGTATAACTTGTATTGTAAGTTAGGGAAAGGAAGAAACTGAGCCGAACACTTGTATGAGCCGGCCTCGGGATTCTGTAGACCGGTCGGGCGTCAACCTATGTATATAAAGGGACGACCCAGTGGCGGTTCAAGGACACGAAACAACAACTCGAGAAATAGGTAAAGCGGATTCGCTCCCTGCTCATCGAGATCAATCAATCCCACAACAACTGGATCGTAGGGTTTTACCTTCACCGCAAGGGGCCGAACCAGTATAAACTTCCCGTGTCCTTTATTTCGGTTTAACCCCTTTAAGCTAATCTCATTGCGATGGCTCCATGACTAAGTCCTTCCGCTAGGACATCTGGCGTGTTAATTCCACGACATAGATCGAGATAAAGATTTGTCACTCCGTGTTTTGGAGAGGTATCTCTGGGCCCTCTCGGTAATGCTCATCACTATAAGCCTGGCAAGCATTGTAACTAATGAGTTAGTTGCAGGATGAAGTATTACGGAACGAGTAAAGAGACTTGCCGGTAATGAGATTGAACTAGGTATGATGATACCGACGATCCAATCTCGAGCAAGTAACATACTGATGACAAGGGAACAACGTATGTTGTTATGCGGTTTGACCGACAAAGATCTCATAGAATATGTAGGAGCCAATATGAGCATCCAGGTTCCGCTATTTGTTATTGACCGGAGATGTGTCTAGGTCATGTCTACATAGTTCTCGAACCCGTAGGGTCCGCACGCTTAACGTTTGATGACGATATGTATTATGAGTTATGTGTTTTGATGACTGAAGTTTGTTCGTAGTCCTAGATGAGATCACGGACGTGACGAGGAGTCTCGAAATGGTCGAGACATAAAGATTGATATATTGGACGGCTATATTCGGACACCGGAAGTGTTTCGAAAGGTTTCATATAAAACCGGAGTGCTGGAGGGTTATCGGAACCCCTCGGGGAAACTTGGGCCTCGATGGGCCTTTGTGGGAAGAGAGGAAGGGCCACGAGGGGCTGGCAGCCTTGGGTCCGAATTGGACTAGGGGAAGGGGGCGGCGCCCCCTTTCCTTCCCTTCCCCCTCTTCCTTCCTTCTTCCCCCTCTTCCTTAGGTGCAAACCTACTAGGACTTGGAGTCCTAGTAGGATTCCCCTCTCCTGGCATGCCCTAGGAGGTCCGGCCGGCCTCCCCCTTTCTCCTTTGTATACGAGGGCAGGGGGCACCCTAGAATACACAAGTTTCTCTCCCAACCGTGTGCGGTGCCCCCCTCCACAGTTACACACCTCGATCATACCATTGTAGTGCTTAGGCGAAGCCCTATGCCGGTAACATCATCATCACCATTGCCATGCCATCGTGCTGACGGAACTCACCCTCATCCTCAACTGGATCTAGAGCACGAGGGACGTCATCGAGCTGAACGTGTGCTGAATGCGGAGGTGTTGTACGTTCGGTACTTGGATTGGTTGGATTGTGAAGACGTTCGACTACATCAACCACGTTATTGAAACGCTTCCGCTTTCAATCTATGAGGGTACATGGACACACTCTCCCCTCTCGTTGCTATGCATCACCTAGATAGATCTTGTGTGATCGTAGGAGTTTTTTTGAAATTACCGCATTCCCCAACAGTGGCATCCGAGCCGGGTCTATGCATAGATGTTATACCCACAAGTAGAACACAAAGAGTTGTGGGCGATAATAGTCATATTGCTTACCACCAACACATTACTTTGATTCGGCGGTATTGTTGGGTGAAGCGGCCCAGACCGACGTTACATGACCGCGTTCACAAGATTGGTTCTACCAACGTGCTTTTGCACATAGGTGGCTAGCGGGTGTCTGTTTCTCCAACTTTAGTTGAATCGAGTTTGACTACGACTGGTCCTTGTTGAAGGTTAAAACAACACACTTGACAGAAAATCATTGTGGTTTTGATGCGTAGGTAAGAACGGTTCTTGCTACAAGCCCGTAGCAGCCACATAAACTTTTCAACAACAAAGTAGAGGACGTCTAACTTGTTTTTGCAGGGCGTGCTGTGATGTGATATGGTCAAGACATGATGTGATATAATTTGTTGTATGAGATGATCATGTTTTGTAACAGGGTTATCAGCAACTGGCAGGAGCCATATGGTTTGCGCTTTGTTGTATGCAATGCAATCGCCATGTAATTGTTTTACTTTATCACTAAGTGGTAGCAACAGTCGTAGAAGCAATAGTTGGCGATACAACAATGATGCTACGATGGAGATCAAGGTGTCGCGCCGGTGACGATGGAGATCATGACAATGCTTCGGTGGTGGAGATCATGAGCACAAGATATGATGCCCATATCATGTCACATATTTTGATTGCATGTGATGTTTATCTTTTATGCATCTTATTTTGCTTAGTACGGCGGTAGCATTATAAGATGGCCCCTTACTAGATTTCAAGGTATAAGTGTTCTCCCTGAGTATGCGCCGTTGCTATAGTTTGTCATGCCGAGACACCACGTGATGATTTGGTGTGATAAGCTCTACGTTCACATATAACGGGTACAAGCCAGTTTTGCACATGCAGAATACGCAGGTTAAACTTGACGAGCCTAGCATATGCAGATATGGCCTCGGAACACTAAGACCAAAAGGTCGAACGTGAATCATATAGTAGATATGATCAACATAGTGATGTTCACCATTGAGAACTACTCCATCTCATGTGATGATCAGACATGGTTTAGTTGATTTGGATCACGTGATCGTTTAGATGACTAGAGGGATGTCTATCTAAGTGGGAGTTCTTAAGTAATATGATTAATTGAACTTTAATTTATCATGAACTTAGTCCTTATACTTATTTTGCATGTCTAGGTTACTATAGATCAATGGCCCGTGCTACCATTCTTTTGAATTTTAATGCGTTCCTAGAGTAAGACAAGTTGAAAGATGATGGCTGCAATTACACGGACTGGGCTCGTAACTTGAGGATTATCCTCATTGCTGCATAGAAGAATTATGTTTTGGAAGCACCGCTGGGTGCCAGGCCTATAGCAGGTGCTACTGATGACGTTAAGAACGTCTGGCAGAGCAACGTTGATGACTACTCGATAGTTCAGTGTGCCATGCTTTACGGCTTAGAATCGGGACCAAAGACGTTTTGAACATCATGGAGCATATGAGATGTTCCAAGAGTTGAAGTTAATATTTCAAGAAAATGCCCGAGTTGAGAGATATGAAGTCTCCAACAAGCTCTACAGTTGCAAAATGGAGGAGAATAGTTCTGTTAGTGAACACATACTCAGAATGTCTAGGTACCATAACCACTTGACTCAGCTGGGAGTAAATCTTCCTGATGATAGTGTCATTGGCAGAGTTCTTCAATCACTGCCACCAAGCTATAAAGGCTTCACGATGAACTATAATATGCAAGGGATGAATAAGACTATTCCCAAGCTCTTCGCAATGCTAAAGGCTGCGGAGGTAGAAATCAAGAAGGAGCATCAAGTGTTGATGGTCAACAAGACCACTAGTTTCAAGAAAAAGGGCAAAGGGAAGAAGGGGAACTTAAGGAAGAACGGCAAGAAAGTTGCTGCTCAGGAGAAGAAACCCTAGTCTAGACCTGAGCCTAAAACTGAGTGCTTCTACTGCAAAGGGACTGGTCACTAGAAGCGGAACTGCCCCAAGTATTTGGCAAAGAAGAAGGATGGCAAAGTGAAAGGTATATTTGATATACATGTTATTGATGTGTACCTTACTAATGCTCGTAGTAGCGCCTAGGTATTTGATACTGGTTCTGTTGCTCATACTTGCAACTCAAAATAGGGGCTACGGATTAAACGAAGATTGGCTAAGGACGAGGTGATGATGCATGTGGGAAATGGTTCCAAGGTCGATGTGATCGCCGTCGGCACGCTACCTCTACATCTACCTTTGGGATTAGTGTTAGACCTAAATAATTGTTATTTGGTGCCAGCATTGAGCATGAATATTATATCTGGATCTTGTTTGATGCGAGACGGTTATTCATTTAAATCAGAGAATAATGGTTGTTCTATTTATATGAGTAATATATTTTATGGTCATGCACCCTTGCTGAGTCGTCTATTTTTGTTGAATCTCGATCGTGATGATACACATGTTCATAATATTGAAGCCAAAAGATGCAAAGTTGATAATGATAGTGCAACTTATTTGTGGCACTGCCGTTTGGGTCATATCGGTGTAAAGCGCATGAAGAAACTCCATGCTGATGGACTTTTGGAATCACTTGATTATGAAATCACTTGGTGCTTGCGAACCGTGCCTCATGGGCAACATGACTAAAACTCCGTTCTCCGGAACAATGGAACGAGCTACTGACTTATTGTAAATAATACATACATATGTATGCGGTCCAATGAGTGTTGAGGCTCGTGGCGGGTATTGTTATTTTCTTACCTTCACAGATGATTTGAGCAGATATGGTTATATCTACTTAATAAGCATAAGTCTAAAACATTTGAAAAGTTCAAAGAATTTCAGAGTGAAGTAGAAAATCATCATAACAAGAAAATACAGTTTCTACGATCTAATCGTGGAGGAGAATATATGAGTTATGAGTTTGGTCTTCATTTGAAACAACATGGGATAGTTTCACAATTTACGCCACCTGGAACACCACAGCGAAATGGTGTGTCCGAACGTCGTAACCGTACTTTATTGGATATGGTGTGATCTATGATGTCTCTTACTAATTTATTGCTATTGTTTTGGGGTTATGCTTTAGAGACAACTTTAAATAGGGCAACATCAAAATCCATTGAGACGTCGCCTTATGAACTGTGGTTTGGCAAGAAACCAAAGTTATCGTTTCTTAAAGTTTGGGGCTGCGATGCTTATGTGAAAAAGCTTTAACCTAATAAGCTCGAACCCAAAAATTGAAGAAGTGCGTCTTCATAGGATACCCAAAAGGAAACTGTTGGGTACACCTTCTATCACAGATCCGAAGGAAAAATCTTTGTTGCTAAAAATGGATCCTTTCTAGAGAAGGAGTTTCTCTCGAAAGAAGTGAGTGGGAGGAAGGTAGAACTTGATGAGGTAATTGTACCTTCTCCCTTATTGGAAAGTAGTTCATCACAGAAATCAGTTCCAGTGATTCCTACACCAATTAGTGAGGAAGCTAATGATGATGATCACGAAACTTCAGATCAAGTTACTACCAAACCTCTTAGGTCTTCCAGAGTAAGATCCGCACCAGAGTGGTACGGTAATCCTGTTCTGGAAGTCATGTTACTAGACCATGGTGAACCTACGAACTATGAGGAAGCGATGATGAGCCCGCATTCTACGAAATGGCTTGAGGCCATGAAATCAGAGATGGGATCCATGTATGAGAACAAAGTGTGGACTTTGGTGGACTTGCCTGATGATCAGCAAGCCATAGAAAATAAATGTATCTTCAAGAAGAAGACCGACGCTGACGGTAATGTTACTGTCTACAAAGCTCGACTTGTTGCGAAAGGTTTTCGACAAGTTCAAGGAGTTGACTACGATGAGACTTTCTCACCTGTAGCGATGCTTAAGTCTGTCCGAATCATGTTAGCAATTGCCGCATTTTATGATTATGAAATTTGGCAGATGGATGTCAAAACTACATTCCTGAATGGATTTCTGGAAAAAGAGTTGTATATGATGCAACCAGAAGGTTTTGTCGATCCAAAGGGTGCTAACAAATCATGCAAGCTCCAGCGATCCATTTATGGATTGGTTCAAGCCTCTCAGAGTTGGAATAAACACTTTGATAGTGTGATCAAAGCATATGGTTTTATACAGACTTTGGAGAAGCCTGTATTTACAAGAAAGTGAGTGGGAGCTCTGTAGCATTTCTAATATTATATGTGGGTGACATATTGTTGATTGGAAATGATATAGAACTTCTGGATAGCACAAAAGGATATTTGAATAAGAGTTTTTCGATGAAAGACCTTGGAGAAGTTGCGTACATATTGGGCATCAAGATATATAGATATAGATCAAGGCGCTTAATTGGACTTTCACAAAGCACATACCTTGATAAAGTTTTGAAGAAGTTCAAAATGGATCAGCCAAAGAAAGGGTTCTTGCCTATGTTGCAAGGTGTGAAGTTTAGTCAGACTCAATGCCCGACCACTATAGAAGATAGAGAGAAAATGAAAGTCATTCCCTATGCTTCAGCCATAGGTTCTATCATGTATGCAATGTTGTGTACCAAACCTGATGTGTGCCTTGCTATAAGCATAGCAGGGAGGTACCAAAGTAATCCCAGAGTGGAGCACTAGACAGCGGTCAAGAACATCCTGAAATACCTGAAAAGGACTAAGGATATGTTTCTTGTTTATGGAGGTGACAAAGAGCTTATCGTAAACGGTTACGTCGATGCAAGCTTTGTCGTTGATCCGGGTGACTCAAAGTCGCAAACCGGATACATATTTTTATTGAATGGAGGAGCTGTCAGTTGGTGCAGTTCCAAGCAGAGCATCGTGGCGGGATCTACGTGTGAAGCGGAGTACATTGCTGCTTCGGAAGCAGCAAATGAAGAAGTCTGGATGAAGGAGTTCATATCCGATCTAGGTGTCATAGCTAGTGCATCGGGTCCAATGAAAATCTTTTGTGACAATAATGGTGCAATTGCCTTGGCAAAGGAATCCAGATTTCACAAGAGAGCCAAGCACATCAAGAGACGCTTCAATTCCATCCCGTCATCAAGTGTCGAAGGGGGACATAGAGATTTCCAAGATACATACAGATCTGAATGTTGCAGACCCATTGACTAAGCCTCTTCCATGAGCAAAACATGATCAACACCAAAACTCCATGGGTGTTAGAATCATTACTATGTAATCTAGATTATTGGCTATAGTGCAAGTGGGAGACTGAAGGAAATATGCCCTAGAGGCAATAATAAAGTTATTATTTATTTCCTTATTTCATGATAAATGTTTATTATTCATGCTAGAATTGTATTAACCGGAGTTAGTACATGTGTGAATACATAGACAAAACATATTGTCCCTAGTATGCCTCTACTTGACTAGCTCGTTAATCAAGATGGTTATGTTTCCTAACCATAACATGTGCTGTCATTTGATGAACGGGATCACATCATTAGGAGAATGATGTGATGGACATGACCCATCCGTTAGCTTAGCATTATGATCGTTAGAGTTTCATTGCTACTGCTTTCTTCATGACTTATACATGTTCCTCAGACTATGAGATTATGCAACTCCCGAATACCGGAGAAACACTTTCACTACAAAAAAAATACACTTTCGTGATGATACGTGTTTGTCATAGTAGGTCGCGTTTTTTGTCATGCATGTACATCCATGACGATTTTATGATAGAATCAAGATAGTCATACATGTGATGTCGTAGAAGTGTTCCATGACATTACCAAAATTATCATCACGGAAGTGTCCACTTCCATGACGATAAATCGCGCATCACAGAAGTGCTTTTGTCAAGGGTGATCAACACGTGGCATCCACCGTAACGGAACGCCGTTAAGCTATCGGGTCGGGTTTTGGACCCGATAACCCGTTAACAGCCCCGACCAATGGGAAATTTCCACGTGTAAAATCATCATTGGCTGGAGGAGACACGTGTCAGCTCCGCGTTGGCACAGGTGTCACTCATCCGATGGGCGAGATGCGCCTATGATATGTTGACACGTGGACCGGCCCATCAAGTTTAAATGGGTCGGCCCAACTAAAGGCCCACAAGATTTTGCGGACCATAATGGGCTGGCCCAGCTAAAGGCCCAGGAGATTTTGCAGACAATAATGGGCTGGCCCAGCTGAAGGCCCACAAGATTTTGCGGGCCATAATGGGCCGGCACAGGTAAAGGCCCACAAGATTTTTGTGTGCCATAATGGGCCGGCCCAGGTAAAGGCCACAAGATTCTTGCGGATCATAATGGGCCGGCCCAGCTAAAGGCCCACGAGATTTTGCCGACATTAATGGGCCGGCCCAGCTGTAGGCCCACAAGATTTGAGGACCCTAGTAGGCCGGCCCATTAACTAGTTGCCATGTCTTGGGCCAAATGCCGGCCCATATTTGATCTAGTCCATTAACGGCCTACCATGTTCCGGCCCTAATAATGGCCCATATGAGATCTGGCCCGTTAAAAGCCTACCACGTTCTGGGCCAAATTACGGCCCAGATCAGGTCCGACCCTTTAAGAGGCTTTGGGCTAAATTATGGTCCATATCAGATTCGGCCCATCAATTGGACACTATGCTTTTGGGCCCACTTGCTAAAGGCCCATTTAGTAATTCGGCCTGATATTAGTTTCGGCCTGTTAAGGGCCCGTTTAACATTTTGGCCCTATATTACTTTCGGCCTGTTAAAAGCCCGCCATATAGTTGGGCCTAACTACGGCCCTGTTTGCATCCGACTTTGCTTTCATGACCGATATCGATGGGCCAAACAAGGACCGAGAAAATTTTGGCCTATTAAAAGCCCGTGATTTGATTCGCACAATCATGGGCCAGGGTCCATTTCGGGCTACTGCCGGATCGTGAGCTGTTCGGCACATTTCAGGCCCAACCTACTTCTCAGCCTCCTAAAAGCCCATTGAGTTTTCTTGCGAAAAGAGGGTCGGGGGTTACTCGGGCTATTAAAGGCCCAAATCTACTAGTGGGCCAGTTTACTTTTGGCCTTTTAAAGGACCAAGATGACGGGGCCCATGATGCGGATCATACATCGTGATTGCATGACGGCCCGATTATGTACCGTAATTTTACGGTTTGGCCAGTTTACTACGAAGACAAATATATATATATATATATATATATATATATATATATATATATATATATATATATATATATATATACGATAAAATAACTGCAGCATCGTGAATAAGAAAAACCTAGACTATACAATAAAGAAATTATGGCATATTACATCCTTTGGGCATCAAAATTTGCCACTATGATAATAAAGCACAAGCAGACAGCAGATTACATACACTGGGCATCAAAGATCGCCACCAGTGCAAATAAACACGCCGACAAAATAATATACAAAACCAACGGCACTTCAATAGAGTTCAAGAAATGTTAGCCTATTTGGAGTTCAGCATAGCGGTGAAAGCAAGTGATGAGACTGCGCTTGTTCAACACTTATATCCTCCTCACTCTGAAAGATAAACAAGCAGACGGATGAGAGGTTCTGCACATAAAAGTATCAGTGCTGACAATTCATCACATTCTTACTGACGAATAAAGTGACATAGTTTAAAATTGCATTAACACAATATGGTATTGTTCAGGTCAAGACATGGCAGGAAATGACATTGTGAAGGAGTTGGCAGCTTCACGACACCACTGGATTACAGATCAAGAACTCATAAGTATCAATGGTTAGTGTGCTGTCAATTTATCCCATTTCAGATTGGCAAATAAAGAGACGGTTTAAATAATAGTAGAATGATATGACATTCTTCATAGTTAAGACATTGCAGAATATGACATTGTGCTGTAGTGGGTAGGTTCACCACCCCACTGGATTACGGGTGAAGAACAGAAGCATACATGCAGTGCAAAAGAAGACCACTTGCTCTGTATAGTTTAATTTACATGGTATGAAGAAGGAACTTGGTTGTACAACTGAAAACTTAAATTGAGAAGGACAAACTTTTGTTTATGAACTACATAATAACTTTAAACATGCAATTTTGATGCAAACACCAAAAATAAACAGCTATTGCAGTCATGCCTAACCAAATATACACAACAAAGTTTGAAGGTTTGAGAAGTACAAACTTACATTATTGGTGAAGACAGGCTCTATAAAGCCCTTGTCCATGCTGATGGGGGGGGACAATTGAAGAAGTTTACCACATAATCTTCTTCATTAGCATTGCCTTTATTCTACATTTTGTTAAGAGTAAATATAGATGTGATAATATAGGAAAAAATGGAGAATATTTAACATAAGATGAAGAGTGATGCTACATAACCAAGTAGCTATAAATGTAAGTGCAGCGATACAGGCAAAAGGTACAACCAAGAGCAATGCTGACTAAACTTCTTGATATCAACCTTATGGTAAGAGTAAATATAGATCGATGTGTAGAAAATGGAGGCAAAGGAAAATAAGCTGCAGAGTGATGGTACACGAACAACTACTGTCAATATAAGTACATTGATAAAGGACAACATGTACTTACAAGAACAATGCAGAGCTAAAAAAATTCATTGGCATTGGATATATTCTGCACTAATGTAACCATTCATACATATCAGATAATTTGGAGTGAACAACTGATAAGCAAGCTATCATGCATACTGATGTCACATAATGAACTAGGTATGTATGCAAGTACAATGACACAGGACAACAGGTACTAACAAGAGCAAAGCAGCAGGCAGCATATTTGTGATATCCTGTCGTTCTTTTCAAACCGGAATTGTTTTTTGAGCAGATTTCCTGCAAAAAAGATCCATAAGGCACATGCGGAAAAGTAGAAGTTCAAATTGTCATGCGATATCATAGATAGTACCTCATCCTCGGAATGAGACTAGTGCATAACAAGGTTTTCCATTCAATGTCTTCAAAATTTAGCACAGGAGACTTCACCGGAAATTCGTTTATAGACTTGCCATCAAACTGTGATTTCCTCAGGTAACACCGATACTGCTGCAATGCTTCCTTGAAAAGCGCAAGCAAGCTTTGCTCGTCATGACTATCCAGATTGACCCTCACCTACTTACAACAATGTAATGTAAATCATTGATGTGTTCAATCAGCAGAAAACAGGAAAATAATCACCATGAATAATAGCACTTACACGTAAGTGGGACAGGAAGATGTGAAAATGGTGTTTGTCTTCACTATAATCTTCCCATGATGGGAATATATGCACGTAGTCCCTAACAACATTGAAAGCATTGTCTTTTAAACTGGGAATAACTGGAATGGGGTTCCAATCTGCAGGAATTGGCCGTCTCTGTAGTTGGGATAGGTCTTCATCCGGTGGACTTGCTGTACTTTTTGTTGGAGTGGGATTTTTCTGTGGTATGGATGGTGTTATGGTAACTAAAATCAGCATACCTTTTGCTGGAGTGCAGCTCCTGTGTGGTGGGGCTAGTGGTGTGGCCAATGAAGTATGGGTACAGTCTGCTAGAGTCGGTCCTACGTTTTGTGTCACTGGTTGTACAGCCAATATAAGTGGGGTGCGGTCTGATTTCTCCGGCACAACCACGTTTTTCAAGGACTTTCCTGGTGCTCCTTCAGGTTCGGCAATCACCCTCCTCCTTTTTGATGTCTGATGCACAAGAACAACATTTGAGTGGAAAAACATGGTATGATGACAGATGGAATATGTATTGATAATGGATGGGCATGGCATCTCGACATATATGATGAGTAAACTAAGCAGATGGGGGTGCAACAAAGTAGAAAAAATGCAAGACAACATATGAAAGATATGCGCAATCAATAAAACCTTGCGAAATTATAACAGGCACCTTGATGGGTGAACATGACAGGCCATCTGCCTTTTACTCCTCGAGGTTAGAATAGTCATTAGGATCATATTCTAAACAAGAATCTACAGGTGGGGAGCGTATGAGTTTCATTGCATCCAGAATGGCACTCAATGCCTTGGTGCCAATTTTGTAAGTCATTGCAGTGTTCCACAATATTCTTACGATCTGTGATTCTAATATTCCTTTGTAATTGCGTATAATATCGAGAACCATGAAAACATAAATAATTGTGAGATTATCTTTTGTAATGAGATGATATTCGAATATAGGGCGCCCTGTAAACACTTGTGTGCTATCCTTTGGATTACGATGAGAGAGCTCATGTGTGCTATAATATGGTGCGTGCATTTATATAATCTGGCACAAGTACACAAAAAATAGGCTCCAGAAGTAAGGATAGTTGCAGATGATAGGTTCATAATATATTGTATAGAGAGTTTATTGCCAAACTACGATAACAAGAGCACACAGCAACTAGGCAGATCATAGTGTACATAACAGGGGTACACCATAACCACGATATATAAATTGGGAAAGTGGAACTGGCTTGAAAATACGGTGTTGTATTGCGCTAGTAATTGAAAGCCTATCGATCACGTCTGAGCCAGCTCTATCGGTTGTTGACTGCAGATGTCCCTGCGCCCCTTCCTGACAAGGAACATACTGTACGTACTAAATACAGAATAAACAAAGAGGAACATGTTAAAGAACAGAAGAGGAAGCATATTCTTGAGGTTCCGCTTCATTGCATACAATGTTGGTTGCCCACTCATGATGAATCAAGTGCCCAAAGAAATGTGATTCCATGTTGTCTCTCTATATGTGGCAATTTTGAACAAGAGTCATTAGGATCATATTCTGAACAAGAGTCAATAGGTGGGGAGCGTATGAGTTTCATCGCATCCAGAATGGCACTCAATGCCTTGGTGCCAACTTTGTAAGTCATTACAGTGTTTAGCTTCAAGAGTGGACTGCTGCTAGTGCGACACAAAGCAGCTACACAGATCATAGTGTAGATATAACGGGGAAAACCAAAAGCATCAAAGTAAAATCAGCAAAGTGGAACTTGCTAGAATATATGTGCTAATCTTGCGATGCGGCTAGAAAGGCGGATACCGTTCTCTTCAAGCTGAAGGTGCGGTCTTGTTAATATCGATTGTAACTCTCAAAGGCGACATAGCTCCCGCATTTCCTTGCTATTCTTATAGGATTCAAGTGGGCAGGTCACTACAAATCCTATTCCTATGTTTACAAAATCCTCTGAATCAAATAGGCTCAAAGTGTCCATCACAACCGGCCAGTATAGACCTCTACTTTGCAAATGTCCTGCTCATCTTGATTACAAGGAACATCTTGTACTATTATCATACTCCCTCCATTCCAAAATATAAGTCTTGGTAGAGATTTCCACTATGGATCACATCTGAGATGTATCGAGATACATTTTAGAGTGTAGATTCACTCATTTTACTCCATATGTAGTCCATGGTAGAATCTATACAAAGACTTGTATTTAAAACGGAGAGACTACATATTAAAGAAGAACGGAAGAGGAACATGGTAAAGATGAGCAAGCAGATTTTGGATAATAAAATGTTGGTTCTTGAAGGTGCCACACATGATGAACAGGCGCCTTAAGAATGCAACTCCCACTGTCTCTCGACCATTTCGAGGCGGTTGGATGAAGATCCTCGTCTCCTAACCCTTCTTCTTCGTCGTCTCGATTCTTCCCATCTGAGAACACCGCAAGACAAAGCCGCCGGCGGACCACCGCCCCCACCGCCTGTGTTCTCTCGCCACCCCACCCCACCCCCCCTAACCCCCACCAGCGTCGAGTTTTCTTCGTTCGGCGAGGCCCCACAACCACCGAGCCCATTCGTTGTGGCACCCGGCTCGAGAAAACGAGCGCCCGTATTCCGGCCGGAGATCGAGGAGAAGTCTTACGGAATACGTCCACCGCTAACATAGAACAAACCAGCTTTCTATTATTACATGAATGTGAATACAAGGTCTCCGATATTACAATGAATAACATCGGTACGGTGACACTACGCCATCCTCAGTTGCTCCATGCAAGCAGCAGAACAACTCGAAGCAGCGGAATAACTCTAGCAGCGGAACAATGGCGATGGTGGTGAACTCCACTTCGCAGGGACTCTGGCTGGAACGCTTATCCTAGCTCGCACGGACGGAAACCACGACAAACAAGCAATCAAATCCGGCATGACCTGCAAACTGGCATGACACGCTAGGTCAGTACATTGAATGTACTTGCAAGCTCACAAATAACCAGAAGCATTCAACACAAACAACAGCATGGCAATTATAGGTTAAACAGTAATTAACATGATATCATCAGAACAACATGGCATGACCAACATAAACATGATACAGCTAACTCAACCTGAACATAGCATGAACATATTAATCTGACAATACTAGCATGCAACATGAAGCCACTATATGCACCACTTATTCTGCTCGGTTACCTCGTAACCAACACATGCATCACTTACCGACCTCGGACATCACACGATCATCTCAGGATCAAATCAAGCTTGGTATAAATAACACCGTAGTAATCAGTAAATGACCACAAGGAGCTTGATCTTTACCCACGACTCTCGTACAACATCACGAATATACAACAACTCGGTATCCTCGATACCACCGTGATCCTTACGGCGATCACAACCACGACCAACACTAAGTCGCAAACCGTGATCCTTACGGCAATCACCACCCGACCACTAATTGGCATGTGATCCTTACAACGATCATAACCTGACCAACACTTGGGCAACTTATCTCACTATTATTAAGCACATTATTCTTATTACTATTGACTTATGGTGTGACCTTCTCTCGACCTGGGCCCTCATCCGTGGGCGCGGCTATCGATAGACTAATGTACACTCTGCAGAGGTTAGTACACTGTACCCACACTACGGAACCCATGGCCTCGCACTCCCATTCGGGTGGACCAATGGCGTTCCGACAAAACTGATCTACTGCCATGACACTCTCCCGGCCATTTTGACTCACTCCTTACTAAGCTAAGTCATGGGTGGCCCCGTGCCTATCTCCAGACACAACGACCACCGTCATGGCCCAACACATAAACGATCCCACACGGGGATCCGCGGCTATAATAACTACGGCGCACAAGGTTATGCTCGCCTACGATCGAGGTAGCACGCGCCCATAACCTTCCCTCGTTGGAGGCACCGTGAGAGGCACAACATTAGACCCGATTAGGACCGTCCCATGCCGTAAGCGTGGTTGACCTTTGGTCGACATCGATTCGGTGGCGCCATGACTCGACCAACGGTGTTCAAGTTCAATTTAATCCAGTTAACTTGAATGAAAATATGCTAAGCCATGATAAAATAACATGATGCCAACCATATTACATGAACATGATATCAACATCATCATGAGAGTATCACATAACTATCCACCATATCAACAATAACTCATATCCACTGAGCATGGCATACTGACTAGCATGACCATCTCCAACATCAACATGTACTACTAACCAGCATAAACATATGAAAGATCATACTAGCAGGTATAACATGATCACAGAGTATAAGACAACATATCACAAAAGTGAACATGCAAATCTGAACATTACCGGAACAACGATAACCATTTTTTCAACAAGCAAATATTTAATAAAGATTCAAGTTGAAAACCATGGCTACTGCATGACTATCATGCAAGTGGGTATTGTGGCTTGCCTGGCGATGAAGAAGGCACCGGGGAGAAGTGCGGTGAAGCCGCGGAAAGATTCACCGGAAATCGTTCTCTCTCGGAGGGGGCTGAATAAGGGCAAGGGCATAAAGGTCATTTTCACAGTATCAAACCATAGTGAAAACATGACCAACAGAACGGGCTCGACGAAAAAAATAAGTGGGCTTTGGATTCACCTCAAACGGAGTTACGGTTAAAAAGATATAAAGGTTTTACTGCCAGGGACCTATTTGTAAAAATTTATTTTACACACTGGGCCAAAACAGAAAACTGGAAAGCGTATTCGGGGGTTTACACTTCCACTTATCCAGCATGGCAGTGGCGGGGCAGGGGCTGGTCAACGGGTGTGCGGCTGACGCGCGGGTCCCACCTTATCCACTCCCTCTCTCTCCTCCCTTCTCTTCTTCCTCTCTCCTTCTCCCGACGCGCGCCCGCAGAGCAGAGGAGTCCAAGCGGTTCGGCGACGGCCGCCGGGGCTACAGGGCACCTCCGGCGAGGCTTCGCCCATGGATGAGCTCGTCGAGGAGAGCCGCATCCAGAGGGACAGGTAGCGTCCGCCGGGACGGGTCGAGGCGACGGTGGTTTGGTCTCCGGTGGAGGAGGGCTTCGGGCGCCAGCGAAACTAGGGCAGGAGGCCACCCTAGGAAGGAGAGAGGTCCTGGGGCGGCTTGCGGGTGGAGTAGGGGATGGCTAGAGGTGGTGGGGCGGAGGGAGATGGCCAGGGTCGCCGGAATCGAGGATGACCGAGGCGGCGGCCAGGGCGGCGATGAGGGGCGCAGAGAGCTCCTCGAGCTCGCTTGACTGGTCAGGGAGGTCTAGTGGAGGGCGTGAGGTCGAGTGGTGAGCTCGGGAGGCTCGGGGGATGGCTTAAATAGCCGCGGGGGAGGGAGGCCGAGCTGGCACCGCCGGCGACGCGTGTCCAGCGCCGTGGACGCGTGTGCTCATGCATGGACTCGGGGCAAACGACGGAGAGGGCACAGGGGAGAGCTATCACGGGGCAAATGAGGCCAAGGGGCGCAGGGAGGACGCGGCCGAGGAGGAAGACGATGGCTGGAGCACTGTGCTCTCGTGGGCGCTCGTCGGCGAGCGTCGGTGAGGAAGAGGACAGAGGTGGAGAGGGGTCCAGGGTGAAAAGGACGACGATGCTGAGCTATTTGACACTCGGGGACAAACCAGAACCGGCTGGAGTGATGCTGCTGCTGCCAACAGTGCCGAGACCACCGTTTTGGCTGGCTGCACTCGTGGTCACCACTGGCATGGCGCACTCTGGAGGTTTTACTGAGGTTAAACCATGTCTACTGCATAGTCCTTCCTGGGTAGATATCAACTGAGGTGGTAACTAAGTGAAAACGTCTCTAGTTAAATAGTTAGTGAGCTCTAAAGTTTACTGCAGTAAACTTTACCATCTCAATGTGCTCAACAGGGATATGCTATGGGCCAAACAAGATGTCTGGGGTGTTTAGGATAGGAAGGACTACAGTCCTGGAGGATGGGAGGGTAAAATGATCAAGATTTACTGCAGCTGCTTCAGAACTGCATACTTGGTCCAAAAATGAAGATGATGATGGTGCACTCACATGGAGTGTAAAATGGGACTGATATTGGGCAAAGCTTAGTCATTTGGTCATATGATGATGCTGTAAAAAGCTCATGCCAAATGGGCAAACCAAAATAGCACTTGCTTCACAAACATCTCCTCTGGACAGAAACTTGAAATAATTATGGTGACCAAATGTATCAATGAAATGATGCCAAATTGGGTGGAGAGATGTTTTATGGGTAGAAGAATGATCTGGTAATTTATCAGGATTTTTTAAGCAATATAAAATATACTTGCTTCACAACTTGAAAATTTTGCCAGAAACAAAGATTTGCTCCTGTGCTCACATAGATGATTGTATGGGGCTCCAAATGGGTTGAGGGGTTAAATATGAGCACATTAAGAAGTGTGCAAAAGTTCAACTCATTTGGGTACTCCTAGCTAGTACTTCCTTCACAAAGCCTTCTGTTTGACTACGCAAATAAATTTGAACTTGTGCATGAGGCAATTATTTGGACATATAAACATGCCCAAAAAGGTTGGGAGTCAATAGGGGAAATATAAATGACACTTCCTTCACAAAGTGCCATTCATGGCCGAACAGGAAATGAATTATTGGGGAACTATTTTTGAACATGGCAATGAAAAGTTTTGCCATATTTGATCAAGATATGACCCAAACAATTTATGAGAATTATTTGGGAATTTTAGGAGTGAGGGAAATATAGGTTGCTTCACAACCTAGGGCAATTTGAGTTATTCCTTTAATGGAAAAGGAATATTCCCAATAATAAGAATATTGGGATTTGGGCTAGGATGAAAATGACCGGGTCTAGGGAAGGATTTGGATATGACAAGCCACTCTGGAAACAAAGAAGAGGGCATCTTCTTCAGTTTCCAGACCACAAAGCCACGGAAAAAGGAAACTCAGGCAAAAACCTAGGGAAAACAAAAGAGAAAGAAAGGGCCAAAATCATTTGTCACATTCGTCAAGACCGTGAACTCCGTGAACTCTGAAAAATCGTGACCCAATTTTGAAATTTAGTCTACTGTGATTTAACTAGTGTGGAATATAAAAGTGGAAAACCATAAGCATTGGGAGTATAGTGTTCAGCGTGCCATGGCGGATCTGAAGGTGCAATCTGGACAAAGGCAACTTCGCAACCAAGACAAGAAATTAGAGTAAAGCAGTGGCGATCTATTTTCTTGCTGCGATAAATAAGTTGAGCAGATACAAAAGAGTACCGCCTCTGGTGCGGCACCGTGTATGCATCTGCTGAGAATTTGATGGTGATGTGGTAGCGATGGCTGTCGGCGATGTGGAAGCAGATCTAGGAGGGTAGACTGTGGCTGCGGGGCGCGGTGGACGAGACGGTCGTAGGAGCGGCGCTGGCCAGGTGGACGACGGCGGGGATGAAGCGAGAGGACGGGATGCAAGGATCCCGGTCCGAAGCCGTGGATGAGAGAGGTCGATTGTCTCAAATGCGAGGAAATTTACAAACTTAGCCCCCGTTTCAAATTTCTACATCACAGCAATATTAGTCGGTTGGGGATAGGACAGTAATCTTGCATACATTGAATATTTGCCGACGAGAGTTTGTTTTTGGCGCCCACCGTGTATGAATATGAATCGGGGAGGGAGTCGATTTCGGCCGAGGACACACTGTGTTTTGGCACCCACCGTGTATGAATCTGGGTGAGAGGCGGTTACGTCATGTTTGGGTGAAATTACAAACCTACCCCTATCGAAACCTATAGAAATCCAGCAGATAGGCTTTGCGTGGCGAGGATAGGCGATAGTAATTTCCATCTCATGATTTTGGTTTGGTGATTCTTGCAACTTTCCCCGCTTCGTTCAAATTTTGCAGAGTGCACGTTTACCGTGCCAACTCAATTCGAATCTCGTTTGTATTCTATTGTTTTCGGGCGGGATCCATTTTCAATTGGAATTAAATTCTATATACATCATTTTTTTATATATACTTTCAAAAGCACAACACCATTTATACATAAATATGGTTTACAAATGGCATGATCTCAGATTCATATGGTTGTATCCATAAATTTGGATTTTCAAATATTTGAAACCACTTTATGTTGAAATCCAATGTATGCATTCCTCGCTAACTGTCTCCAATTAATGTGTGTTTAATGCGGTTTTTTTACTTCTCAAACATGTATAATGTGTTTCACACACGCTACATATAGGGTAATCCCGTTTAGACATTAATTGCATATAAACCATGCATTGTTTGTAATTAAAGAATCTATGGATCACCATAACATTACACGTGTGCCCAAATTCAAATGAATATGCATGTTTGATACACCAATTTGCATTATGATATTATCAATGTCGTGATCTCCAGTTTAAATATTTTAATCCCCTTTACTCAAGATATTCGTCTCATATAGCTATCACTCATGCTTATATAGGACTATCTCTCTGGACCTATACGCGTTCATCGTCTCTCAGGTATCTCTCGTGCTACCTGTATGTCGACAATGATCTTTTATCTTCATAACACACAGACAGTACTCTCTCCCTCGACCTTCATCACTCTATATCTCTCTAAGTATATCTCGCTCCCTGCTATGTGTCTCTAACTATGATTCTCCATGTGGAATCTCTTTCTCTCACACAAACACAAAACTTTGTCTCCCGGGGTCTCATTTCTCTCCACTATTCCCATGTGTGCCACTCGCACACCCCTCATATAGAGATGTCTTTCGCTCCTTAGATATGAGAACCTACAACTCTTCCTCTTAAATATCTCTTTCTCACACACAAACACAAACTCTGTCTCCCAGGGTCTCATATTTCTCCATTGTTCTCTTGTATGTCGCTCACACACACTCTCTCTCCCTAGAGATATCTTGCGTTCCCTCATATGTCTCTCTAGCTATCACTCTCATTGTGAAATATCTTTCTCTCTCGCAGACACAAAACTCCATCTCCCAGGATCTCATTTCTCTCTGATATCTGTTTGTATGTGACTCACATGCACCCTCTCTCTATCTCTCTCACACCCACACACATAACTCAGCCTTCTGATCCACTCGACTCCTATCTCTAACGCACACTAGCTAGCATCTTTATCTTTCTATTTATCTTTTTCTCCATCAACCTTCTTTCTCGCCCTCGCTCTTTATTCCTATCATGCACACTACATATGTTTCTCTCTACATGCAGTCAAGTGCCCTCTTTTTATTTTTCTCTCTCACACACATATATAACTTCACCCTTTGAACCACCCGGCGGTCATCTCCAACACCCAAACTAGCGGATGTCCCTCTAGCTAGCATCTCCATCTCTATATCTATCTGTAGTTTCTCCGTCAACATTTCTTTCTCGCACGGAGTCTTGCTTCCTATCACCCACACTATATATGTCTCTCCATACATATGCATTTATAGGTTGATCTCTTTTGCAGAATCGTTGTGCCTCACTCCCTCTGCTCGCCATAGATGCATGCTCCAGCCCACGCCACTATCTCTTAAAGACAAAAACACATGCTCAATTGTCGGGCCTTCTTCCCTGCATTCTCACATGCATGCATATTGTCATACCGATCCGTCTCTCCCATGTCGTTGATCTTATGACTTATGTCTTCTTTCTTTTATCTCGATCATGCGCGCGCGCACACACACACATCCCACATATACATGTATACCTCTCACACATGCACGTTCAAGATCTCTATGTCTCCGTACATGGTTAATTACCCTCAATCCTAACACCACATCGAATCATTCTCCTCTTGTGTGCACATAACTTTTGCCTGGATGGGTAAAACACACACACTCACACTTAACAATCTCCTTCTAGCTACCCCCCCCCCCCCGCCTCTCACTCTTCCCCTATATCCCCGAAACCAATAAGACCATCCCTCTGTTTAATTCCCGCCTACATGCACCATTGATATATAGTAGTCTTCCTCGGTGTCTCTCGAACAAACACGTTCTCTCGATGTCGACTCCTCTCACACGCACACACCTTCTCTTCCCTCTCTACGGGCATTTTTTCTCTCGCACCGCATCGTTGGTGGCCTCTGCCATACACATCACCTCTCTATGATGAAGCCATGCACACTTAAATTACATCCGCCACCGAGGACCCCACGACACACACGCACACACACACACACAAAAACACACACACACACACACACGCACGCACACCCACCCACCCACCCCAGCCCCCACACCCACACTAAGACTCCATCTCTCTCTCACACACACACACAAACACACACACACACACACTCACACACGCACGCACACCCGCCACCCCCCCACACACACACTAAGACTCCATCTCTCTCTCTCTCTCTCCCTCACACACACACACACACACTAAGACTCCATCTCTCTCTTTCTCTCTCTCTCTCTCACACACACACCCCACACACACACACTAAGACTCCATCTCACACACACATGCTCTAGGCGGAGCATTTGTTCCTACCACCCATCATCCAACCTTACCCGTATGATAAACAATCACCTTAATTTACTTGCATAACATGGACAAATTCCACTTTACTTTAGTAGTCGACAAACTTATCATCTGTAACCTTATAAAAAGCAGTTGGCGATGATGGTGTGCCTGCCATCTTATGTCTGAGACCGTCGATCTATATCGGCGGATAGAAAGCAAACTATGATAATTTTACAAAAGATACCCGCACCTCTCTCCACATCCTTATCTCCCACAACCTCATCGCTCAGCAATTAAAAAAGGAAGTATCTGGAACAATCTAGCATGGTGGCCGCTGCCGCCTCCCGGCGCCGTCCATCCCCATGCCTCCGCCCATTCCGACCACCAGTCACCACCACGCTCCACTCCTCCTCACCTTATCTCTCATCTTTCATTTTTTTCGATGACATTCTCGAGATACTAGTTTTCCGATAAAATTCTCGAGATATCATTAGTTTTTACACATGGGATTACTCCTGGATGGGTCAATCACAACAGGTGTTTTGTAAAAAAAAATCATATTGATGTTCCGTGCAATGCACGAGCATCTTGCTTGTAATTATATAACGCAAATCACGAGCAGGAAGTGACATTTTTTTACACAACCACGTTAACATGGACACGTAAATCACTAGCTAAAGTAAATACCATTATACTTATATCCCGATGCAAAAGGTTGAGTACATGTCCGAAGAGTAGAGTCGCACACATGCACTCTGTCTCTCAGAATCTCTCACACGTGCACACCAGTTACGTGACACCCACTTAAGCAAACACGTATGTTACAATTTGTGCACCCGCGGGTACACGTGATGCTGCGCATTTATTTAAGCCGGAAGGTGAACCCAAACAGTAGCTGCATTCATTCCCCTCCCGCTGCCTCTTCTCTAGTCGCCGTCGCCCGGTAGCCATGGCCCGGCCGAAGGTAACAACATACGCCATACTTCCGCCGGAGCGGCGCTTTAATATGGAAATTTTAGTGGTCATGCATGCATGTTTTTGTGCTAGCACTCCTATATAAGGGTTGACCGGTCGCTTCTTGCTCACGTGCGCGGGCGGTGGAAGAGGAAGGAAAAGGGAAGTGGGCCGTGGAGTAATGCTTTACCACAATTTCTTAGGAAACTGAGTGCAACAATTGAGTAGTTTTGCAAACTGCCAGTACTACACCTGAAACGGTTCAAAACCTATACTCCCTTGCCAGTGCGCGCTTCCCGCGTGAAACGTCCAGTGTCTCCCTGGAGCGTCAGTGCCGCATTAATGCCTGGCCAGAGTGGAGGCAACCTCTCACTGGCGCCGGCTTTGAAGTGGCGCGACGGTCGAGAGAGCGCTGCTTCCCGGTGCACGCGACTGCTCCGCGTCAAGACTGGCCATAGGCCCTGTTTGGATCCATGGGTTAGAGTTAGTTTGAGCTAGTTGGGGCTCAAATAGCCCTAAAGTATCCCAACATGAGGGTTTAAATTGGAGCAAGTTGCACTGGACCCACCAAAAAAAATATCCCACCCACAGGAGGTGCTAACTGGAGATAGTTCTCATTGGGACCACTGAAAAATCACTTTTCTCTCTCTATCAAGTGCATTTATTGTCAATCTAACTCTGTCACCCAAACACCTCTTTGGCTACAGTTAGTTCAGGGTTAGTCATGAGTTAGTCTAACCTCTAGCTAAGTTAGAGTATCGAACAGGAGCAGTATAGGACATGCAAGTTGCTCAAAGCATACAGTTAAATTCGTACGTGAAAGGATTTTTTTGTTTTTGAAAACAGAACATGAAAGGAATTTTTTGTAGAATGCTCTTGGCATGTCGCTAACATGTGATGAGTTAACCGACCTCAATAGATGGCAAAAACGCCAGCCCGCCGCACTTTGAGAGAGACTAGGAGGGAGAAGCGATACACGCTGCTGGATTACTAGAGATAGGTGTCGCACGGAAGCCAAGAAATATGGTGATAGCGTGGGTTAGCCATGTACTAGTATGATGTAACAACACTGGGCTATCGTGTTTCGTACTCTTCCAGTCCACTGTGGAGATGATTGGTTTATTTTATATCGCTAAATAATATTAAATATTATGAGTGCAGATGCTCCACCACGTGGTTCCTTGCTCCTTCTCGGTCGTCGGAATCTATTTTCTTCTACTCTATTTTTTTACGTGAGCTCTGTTCATCCTTTTGCCAACACGCGAGACATCTAGCATCAAGGTGCACGTGTTATGCAAGGATCGTTCCATCTATATGAAGAACACGTGGGACTGGAACTACGAGACAGACATGTATCCAGGAGTGGACGTACGAACCTGAGTAATGTAGTGCAGTAAGTGAAGTAGAAAGGCACAAATGGTATGAACATGCGTAGCATATAGGGTGTGTTTGGTTGCGTTCTCATCTTAGCATAGTTGTTCCCTCTTCATGCATGCTCAACTCAACACCCCTCTTCATGCATGCTCTCTTCATGCATGCTCCTAGTGTATTTGTGCTAAACTAGTGTGGACTCATGCACCCTCCATACACTCTACCAGACACCCAAAAGTAGGTCGACAAGGGAACTCTTGGGAGGCATTTGTCTCTTACTACGTACTACCACTAAATGTTGTACATGCAATGCACGGTGATGTTATAGATGCGTGCCTAAGTACTCTACTACTACTATATTAGTTGGAGGCACATATTAACTTTTATATTTGTTTATGTGTATGCCCGAGACCTTCCGGCTAGGCGTGTCTTTCTCTCCGTGTCGCACTTTGTATCGTTCATACCACTAAGTACTACTACGTGTGGTCTCCGACCAAGTGGAAGAAGTGGAGGCGCTCTACCATGCTGTTTTTTTGTCTTTGGGCTCTACCACGCTGTTCATGTCCCTCCTTTCAGCGGCGTGTGGGACATCCAAAGACGTCTTGTGTTTGGCACTCTTCGTCATAAGAGTTGAAACGCTAGCATTCATCAGAAATAAAAAATAATTATAAATCAGCAGTGATACTTTTTTTTGAGAACCAATCAGTAGTGATACTATACCACGTGGTTTCCTTGCTCCTCGATATCGGTAAGAATACTTCCGTTCGCCAACATGTGGGACGTCGACCATCCTGGTCCACTTGCCATGCACGCAGAACTCCAAGGGAGAGTCACCCCGGTCGTCGCGCCGCATTAACAATGACTATTGAGCCGTCAAATCACAGGCCCACCTCCCACTTTGAAGTTGCTCGGACGAAGGAACCATCATGACTTCGTCGAATTCCGCTTCTTGAAGAAAACTACTGTACCAGCAGTACTGCTAGCTACAATATTACTCCAATAGAGGCCTCCTTTCGTTCAGAGGATAGGAATTTTATAGGTATATGAAAATCATAGGAAGTGATATGACATACATCTCAATTCCTATAGAGAAAGAGATGCCATTTGATGCACAGGATAGGAATTTTTCCATTTAGTCTAGGCTAATGTACTGGTAGTTTGCTCTAAAAACTATAGCAGTAACTAGTAGTACTGGTACATGCTCGTACTCACACACAGACACACACACACACTAACTACTAGTACTACTACTTCTCACATGCTAGCCAAACGCCGTCGTTCTCCTTCCCGGCTTTGTCATCGACACCCCACCGTGCTTGGATCTCCGCTGACCTCTCCACAGTAGCGTGTGCGTCCTTTTCTTTCTTGCGGCGACGAGCCTCTCTTTTCTTGACTGCTTTCTGACTTTTCCGCTCCCTCTGTGCGGCTTTGGCCGCCTCTTGCTCTACCGCCCATTCGGCCTTGGCATCTTCAAATTCCTCCCACATAGTTGTGAGGTCGCGAGCGGTGATGAACTCGGCACGGCGGGATGCCATCGCTTCCCTACCATTTTGTGTGCGGTCATGGGCAGCAAGGAACTCAGCGCGGCGAGATGCCATCACTGCCTTACCAGTTAGTGTGCAGCGCGGTGGCATGAACGACGCTTGGTGAGAACTCTGGGGTGGAGTGGCCGGACAACTGTATAGTGCATTGGTTTGTCAAGAGCTCAAGGACAGAAGACGAAGGAAATTTGGATTCCCCTTCAGTCCTGGTCATTTATTACCGAGTAAAATGCATTGGCGGTCATCGAACTTGTCTTGATAGATCACTTTGATCATTGTATACGAGATATGGTGATTATATGGTCACTGGCTCAGCGTATAGCTCCGTATTTGTCTGGTTGACCAGTCAAACAATCCGCATGCGCCTCATCAGCTCGTGTTCTTTATCTATCTATGTGAGCCTACCTGTCAATGGAGAAAGAAATACTGTAAAAACCAAAATTATGCGTATGTGGGGAATCAAACCACGGACTCGTCGCTGCAATGCACCCTCGTCAGCCAAATGAAAATGAAATACTTCACGTCAGACACTCATGATCATGCTGTCAAAGCATGCTAATGCATGCATGTCGCCCTCTAAATCAAAGTCCTGCCCATGGCGCAACGCAGATGGCAAGCCTATCACCTGTGGGCACCGGCGGTGCCTGACATTACTGTTTAGACGTTTGATGGAGGCCTACGCGAACGCCGAGCATGTATTCACCTGGCTCAACACCAACGGTCATACTCGGAGCGCCTTGCTCATGTATATCGTCCATCACAACGACAATCTATAAAATAGCCTAGCTAGAGAGGGTACTATGGTAGTATGGTACGGAGTATGTACTATCGTGAGCGACCGATCTTAGTGCCACTGCACACGAGTGTGTGTCTGATCGATTCATCCATTATTCGTAAGTTATGCATGGTTGTGTGGTGTCTATGGTGGTCGTCGAAGGATAGCTGGCGACAAGAGCGGTTGTCAATACGTGCCGCATATGCTTCAAAGGCTCGTCATCCATGAGTTCACACTTTACCACCACACGGCGTCGATCGCCTCGCCTACGAAACCCCTTCCATTGCTAGCGCGCTTCCGCTGAAAGCGGTCACCGTCGTCTGAAACGTCAATGCGCGCATATCGAACTTAGCTGCGGGTGCAATTGGTGTATCAGCGACATGCGGGCGGATGCCCGTTGGGCCCACATGTCGATAACCGCGCATCTGCAGTTAAGTCACTGAAGCAGCATCCGCATTCATGCCCGACGAACCTACTCCGGTGCCAGTTGTCCATCCGTCTGCCGCGGCTCATTGCCATTCGCCTGCTATATTAACTTGAACCCCAGCTCCCAGCCATAGCCAAAGACCTACACTTATTCTCCTCCGGTCCCTTCCTTCTGTCGGCACCACTCCAACCATGTCCTCCTGGCGCTCCGAAGCTCTCCTAGATGTACTGTCGCATGAGCAGACAAGGGACATCGGCGACTCCGCTCCGGGCGTGCTCCAAAGCTCTCTTCGACGTACTGTCGCAGGAGCAAACGAAGCAGATCGCCGGCACCCCCCGCCATATACGCCGCCACGACCATGAAGCCGGCGTCTTGGTATGGCGCAGCAGTAGCGAGGAAGAGTAGTACACGGTAGGTCGCCGCCGCTCTGGTCCCAGGAAGGCCACCGCTACTCCACTCAGTCGACGCCAAGCATGGTGGGGTAAACATCGGTGGCCGATTAGCCGCTTGACGGCGACGTGGAGGCAGAAATCTTCAGAACCTTGTGCTCCGGAGGAGGAGGTTATCGAGGCGGATGAGGAGGAGGCAAAGGCAATGGCTGGCTTTCTCGAGTTCATGGCCGGACATGGTGGTCGGGCGCCGGCGATCGTTTAGATTAGGTTTACATTAGGTTTTAGTACGGTTTGTGCGAAATATGTAATGACTTTCGTCTAGTTTGTAGGAAAAGTTTTCGAAATGTAATGAATTTCATCCGGTTAATTTGAAATTTGCTTTGTTTGCACGAATTTCATCCGGTTAGTTCATATAGTTGTCGAAAGGTATGCGGGTAGCATCGGATGGCATCCATCAGTGTCCTCGGACAGATGCCGGTGTAAATTTGTGGGCCAGCGCTGGAGATGCCCTAACTATCATGCTATAATCGCTAATAGTGCTCCATTATTTGGCAGGGAATAGTTATACCTCGATCAAAATCAGGTCCACGGTGTTTTGCACTCCTCCCGCGTAAGAGTGTAAACTCTTGCTTACATAAAAATGGAGCAAGTGGATGGCACTGTAGCACGTCATATCACTCAAACTAGCCCGCCTAACGAGCGGGAAAGCACCGCCATCATCATTTTGTTCTGGATTTCTATCGATGGACCGCGCGAAAATGTTATGCTTCACAAGTTCTAAAGGAAAAGGCGGCACACTTACGACTCGTACGCGTCGGACCCCCGACAGTCCGGCTCGGACGCCGCTCACCAGAGGGGACACGCGTTGTCTTGCAATTTCTCTAACATGTGGGACTGTAATTGAATAAACCATCGATACCGAAATCTAATCGCTCGTGAGGCGTCGGTGAGACGAGAAAGCGGGGAGGAGAAGAGATCGCCCGCCCAAGCACGGACTCAGAAATATATGGTGATAATGTGAGGTGGGCCATCTGCCGAGTCAAGACCGCTTCGAGCCGCTCGACCGCCTGCCCCTCAAGGCCTTGACTTCCCTTTGCGCATGCATAGCAAGTACTAAAAAACTGGGCTATAAGCCCACTTATGTGGAGGAGAGAGAGGCATTGACAAAGTCAAGGAGTGGGCTCTGCAGGAGCCCGTCTCTACACGTGCTCCTAGGTATAAAAAACAATTCTAAAAAAGGCATAAAAAACAATTGTGTCTAAAAAATAAAGGTAAAAAACATTTGAGAGGAAATAGATAGAGAGAAAGTGAGAAAAATTTGTAACCTTATAGCCAACCTTATAGTCAACAGTATGGTAGCATTACATGAGGAAGGAGGGAGTGGTGCACATGCCAAGTTCACTGGGCTGCCGTGTTTCACACTCCTCCGTTGTAATAGTGGAGACAATAGCTTTCATCAAAAATAAACAATGAATACTCGTTGCCTGTCCTCTATATCAGAAAGAATACTTTCATTCGCCGACATGTGGGACGTCGACCATCCTGGTCCACCTGCCATGCATGTAAAATTATCTGGTCTACCCGGTCGTATCGCAGGCCCAACCTTTCCAACTATAAGTTGTTGGACGAAGGAACCATCATGACTTTGTTGAATTCCGCTTCTTCAAGAAAACTTCTTGTACCATAATCTGCTACCACACATGAAGGCTGGGCGACCTTTGTACCACGTCATATCACTGAAACCCACTAAGCCAAACTAGCCCGCCTAGGTCATCTATTTTGGAACGGAGGGAGTACGTCTCTGCACTGCTATGATTTTGTGTTGTACATCTCTATACTTTTGCTATGATTTTCCTACCCTATGAACCAAATGAGGCATGAATGTATCCGTGTCGACTATTGTCTGATCGATCGCTAAGCCTACAATTTTAGGAGCTAGGGCTATTGGTCGATCGACGACGGATAAGTATAAGCGTACCACGAGCTCATCAGCCCCAATGTTTCTCTTCGGTGAGTGTTTTGCAAGTACTATAGCTCGCACAGTAGCTAGCCTACTAACACCAAGAATCATCAAACAAGCCCTGCTGATATGATAAACAGTTCAAACTCTCATCTAAGCATGCCATATATTACATCAAAAGTTGGTGAGGATACATCTGTTTCCATAACTCGGAGAGGCTTCGCATGATTCACTATCAAACAAAAGTAGCAAGTACCGCCCCCACAAGACAGTGCACTAGCCCTAAGATGGTTTGATAACACACATCGTTATGGTAATTAAACACACGGCAATGCAAACTACCCTGAAGGATTAGCGCGACCAAATATTTCTTGTCATCGATCTCTCGGGCAATGACCACAGCACGGACAGCGGCATGGGAATCGATCTCTAGGGCGATGTCCATAGGACTGACCGCGACATCGGAATCGGTCTCTGGGGTGATGTCCACAGGATGGACAACGGCATCGGAATCGATCTCTAGGGCGATGCCAACAGGATTGGCCGCGACATCGAAATCATCAAGGACGTCCACCCGCACCCGCACAACCCTAACATATTAGCAAGCACATTGCAAATAATCAAAAACCACAACTATGGTAATAATCCATTTTTTTTACCTTGTGCAGCTCACCGGGGGATCTCATCCCTCCGGGGGCCATCTCCTCGTCCTCGATGGGGGCCATCACCTTGCCAGGGGAATACTGCTTCTCAACGGTGACTATCTCCTCAAACTTGGCCTTGAGCCTCGCATAGGTGGCCATCAGAGTTTCTGGGGTAGGCACGGTGGGGCCCTTGCTATTCTTCCAACTTTCTTTGATGAGTTCGTCCGCCAAAATCGTCAACTCTTTGGCCAGTGCTTGTTTCTTGGAGTTCTTCGTCTCCATGGGTTGGCCCGCCAACATGGTCAACTCGTTGGTCGGTGCTCGCTTCCTGGAGATCGCTGTCTCCAGTGGGTTGTCCGCCGGCAACTCTTTGCCTAGTGCTCCAGGATCCATCAATAAACTGACAAACAAAAAGCAATCGAAAGGAAACCACAATTGCAATGAAAACGGGAAAAGAATAGGATGTGAGAATCGGTCGGTGCTTTGCAAAAAGAAGATTCTTGGAATGAAAATATAGCAGCATAACTAATCTGCCCACCTTTCCTTCGTTAGTACAGAAGAAAAATGGCAGAAGTGAGTAGCCTGGAGTGAGGTTTTCTTCATGTAAGGGAAGAAAGGGCTTCAACGAGCGTTCCAGTGAAATGATGGTTGCTTTGTCCAGTCCAACTTGGAGGCCACCTTACCACTGCTGGTAAAGGTGTGGGTTTTGTGATATGACGGGTCATGACGGCCACACCGGGGTGACAGGTGAGTCTCGACTGTAGCACCTCGCTGTGATTTGGTGGATGGCACGCGGGCCCGGATGCTTTGAGACTAGCCACAGTGGGGAGTAACATACACATATCCCTAGACTATATTACTACCTTCATAGTGGGTAGTAACATAAGTGTGGTAACATGCAAAGCTTTATTTATTAGGTTATAGACTCATATTGTATTGGGACATGTGATGTTACAGTAACTAGCTAAGTTACTCAAACTACCTCTTTCCTCATTAACTCATTGACACATAAGCAAATTTTCTGAGTTGGACTTGATGTTACTGCTAAAGTTACTTCCACTGAGGCTAGTCTGATGTCCCGCATGTAGTTAGAGCGGCTAGTCATATAGGAGTGCTCAATATTGTGCACCGCGACCAAGACGGAGAGGGAAATGAGAGAACTACGTAATTAATGCATGAGTTTAATTAGGGTAGTTTTGTAAAGTACGAGATACATTCCTCCAATCGCAAAATGCCTTGGTTCATGAGATTTGAGATTTGAGCCCTATAAACCGGAAGGGAGGGAGTACTACATGCGGTGTAGTCTAGTCACTTGTTGAAATATCTAGAAAGGCAAATACACTCCTTTCCGGTTTACATGGCTATACTACTCCCTCCGTCTAGGTGTGTAAGTCATCTTACGAAAACCAAATAGTCCCAAAACACTTAGGTGCAGTGCATTAACTTCTACCTTGTTTCTTGTTTCTTGACATATCAACCAATAAGAGATGAGAGGTGTGCATGCTTTTAATGACTTGCAGTGGCTAGTTCATTGTATGCAATGCTATTAATTAGCAAATAAACATTGGTGACCCCAGGAGGAAACGGTGCTAAGCGCGTGGACTTATGCAGAATGAGTATCAACCAATGGATGATGGAGTTTGATTGTTAAACAATTCAATGAGGGAAGCTTACAAATTCAACGACTTAGTCACCTAGACGGAGGGAGTAGCAAGTACTAGTACTACAATAGTGGGCTCAAATAGCAATTTTGTCTCATGCAAGAGCCTGGTTACTATATGCGTGCTCCAAGTCACCGCACCACGCGAGCGTTCACAACTGCCATGTTCAGGTTGCGCTTGGCTCTTCGCCTCTTCGAGAAGACGAACAATGATGTTACTCCTACTTCTAGAGTATCGAATCCACTGCTGCATGTCTGTCCACCTCGTGCGGGGGGATAGCATGTAGCAAAAGCATCTACTTACTGCTCCTGCCTTTGTGTCTATGATAGGTGGGCCCAAAAGGTGGTAGGCCCTCTTGTCATGCAGCCAAAGGCAGGTGAAGTTAAGGCACCGGAGCTCAGTCCGCAAGGGAGAGGGCGTTGTAGTAATCAAATTTCTCGGTCTTGTACGAGTTGACGCGACACATCAAAGCACTGCACTCGATATAAGTCTTTTTACACATTTCAAATGGACTACAACATACAGATGTATGTAGACATATTCTGCTCCGTATGTAGTCACTTGTTGCAATCTCTAAAAAGACTTATATTTGGAAACGGAGGGAGTACAATGCATGCATGCATGCCGTGACTTTCCTTTTGATACTTGCATGTGCGATTTGATGCACCTTGCCAAATTTTGACTATAAATTTAACTAACCAAATTTTCATGCATGTCACAAAAAATTACGGGGCTGTTTGGATTGAGACTATGTTTGTCTTATGTTGCCACATTATTTTTCCCACACTTGCCACACTTTGCCTAACTTGAGTTGCTCACATTGTTAGACACACTTTGGCTTGCCTAAGGGAATCTTGCCATAGTTTTTGTGTCTATGACATGTGGGGTTCACTGCTAATAAAAAAAATTCTTGTCTTAGGTGTGGCTAATAAAAAGACTTATATTTACGAACGGAGGGAGTAGAAAATAGAAATAATAATGCATGTTGGGGCAACCCACGTTTCCTCTAATTTTAGCCGTGGGCTTGTTCACAATTTTTACGAGGGGGTGGTTGTTCATTTAATGGAGGGACTTGTAGTACCAGACTTGAGCGATCTGGTCGACACAGCACACCGTAACACCACTTGGAACAAGCGGGTAGCTATCTCAAAAAACAATCGACAACTAAAAAACCCGCGACCTGGCATGTAGTACACAATTTTAAACGATTGTTTTGATGGAGTGAACAAGGAAAACTACCCCACTACGTATATATAGGCCGGAGCCTCCGCGCTTGCTTGCTAGGGTTGCTCTATTCACACACTCTCATCCTCTCCAAATCTAAACAAGATAGGGGTGGTAACACTGTCTTTCTCCCTTCAAAAAACACTGTCTTTCTATCCTCACCGCTGGTTACAGATCCGGACGTATCCCCCTCCGCCGGGGAAGGGGGGGAGGAGGGGCAGCGTTTGGGCCATTGTCGACAGCATGGGAGGAGACCCATTGTCGGCCGCACCGTTATCTCTGGCCGAGCGCCGGTGTGGGAGGTCCTCCGGTCCCTTCGTTGTTGCCTGTGGGCGGATCCGGCCTCCCGCCGCCCTCCTATCCACATCCCGACGACCTTCAGGTATATCTTCGTTCAAAACCACATTCTCTCTACTTCCCCAGCTTGCTATGTCGCTGCATGTGCATCATTTTCTACCTCTCAGCCCCTCTCGATCGGATGGTCCAACATCACCTATTTTTTTCTTCTATTGTTAGAGGTAAAGCTACTTCATGGAGTCGAATCTTGTACTACCTCCGTCCGAAAATACTTGTCATTAAAATGGATGTATTTAGATATATTTTAGTTCTTGACACATCCATTTTGATGACAAGTAATTACGGACGGAGGGAGTACTTGGTTCAAACAAGAAATAGAGTGGGGGTGAGGGAATTTAGTATGTACATCGGACTTGGTACAAATAGGAAGGAAAGGGGGTGAAAGTAGTACAGACTGGTCATCTGAAAGGATCGAGAAGAGGTGTCTAGAGGGGGGGGGGTGATTAGACACTAAGTACCAAAAGTTGCAGTTTTTAACTTCTTTAAGTTGGAATGGAGTTTAGGCACAAGTTTAACACTCACAATACATATCAAGCAAGCATGCAAAGAGTATATAAGCAGCGGAAAGTAAAGCATGCAACTTGCAAGAATGTAAAGGGATGGGATTGGAGGATTCAAACATAATTGGAGACACGGATGTTTTTGTCGTGGTTCCGATAGGTGTTGCTATCGTACATCCACGTTGATGGAGACTTCAACCCACGAAGGGTAGCAGTTCTTGTGAGTCCACGGAGGCTCCACCCACGAAGGGTCCACGAAGAAGCAACCTTGTCTATCCCACCATGGTCGTCACCCACGAAGGACTTGCCTCACTAGCGGTAGATCTTCACGAAGTAGGAGATCTCCTTGCCCTTACAAACTCCTTGGTTCAACTCCACAATTTTGTTAGAGGCTCCCAAGTGACACCTAGCCAATCTAGGAGGCACCACTCTCCAAGAAGTAACAAATGGTGTGTTGATGATGAACTCCTTGCTCTTGTGCTTCAAATGATAGTCTCCCCAACACTCAACTCTCTCTCACAGGATTTGGATTTGGTGGAAAGAAGATTTGAGTGGAAAGCAACTTGGGGAAGGCTAGTGATCAAGATTCATATGGTAGGAATGGAATATCCTGGCCTCAACACATGAGTAGGTGGTTCTCTCTCAAAAAATGTATGCTGGAAGTGTAGGTTCGTTCTGATGGCTTTCTCCATGAATGAAGAGTGGGTGGAGGGGTATATATAGCCTCCACACAAAATCTAACCATTACACACAACTTGCCAAACTCGGTGGGACCAGAATTGGGAAACTCGGTCAGACAGATTCAGCAAATTTAGTGACCGTTAGGATTTTCGGTGGGACCGACATGCAACTCGGTAGGACCGATATGGTTAGGGTTAGGGCATAATGTAATCTCGGTGAGACCGAATACACAAACTCAGTGAGACCGATTTTGGTAATAAGCTAACCAGATAGTTGGCCAGGCAAACTCGGTTTGACCGATTACACAAACTCAGTAGGACCGATTTTGGTAATAGGCTAACTAGAGAGTTTGCATTGTAATCTCGGTAGTACCGATTACTCAAACTCGGTGAGACCGATTTTGATAATGGACATACACAGAGAGATTGCAACCCCATCTCGGTGAGACCGAGATCCCTATCAGTGAGACCGATTTGCCTAGGTTTTGTGGCAGTGGCTATGACATCTGAACTCGGTGGCGCCGGATAGAAAGAATCGGCAGGGCCGAGTTAGACTTTTGGGTTTAGGAAATATGTGGATGTGAGAAAGTAGTTGAGGGCTTTGGAGCATATCACTAAGCACTTTGAGCAAGCAAGCCATTAAGCAACACCTCATCCCCTCTTGATAGTATTGGCTTTTTCTATAGACTCAATGTGATCTTGGATCACTAAAATAGAAAATGTAGAGTCTTGATCTTGGAGCTTGAGTCAATCCTTTGTCCTTAGCATCTTGAAGGGGTTCCACATCCTTTAGTCCATGCCACTCCATTGTTGAACTTGTCTGAAACATACTAGGTAAAAGTGTTAGTCCAACAAGAGATATGTTGACATTAATTACCAAAACCACCCAGGGAGCTCTTGTGCTTTCAATCTCCCCCTTTTTGGTAATTAATGACAACATACATCAAAGCTTTAGATAAAGATATAGAGAATAGCAAGTAAAGCTTTGGAAAGACATGTAACAAGCATAGGCTCCCCCTACATGTATGCAATCATGTAAATATGGAATGTAGAAGCATGTGAGTGCATAAACATGACAGAGTACGCAATGTGTTACATGTATCTTGGCTATATGCAAAAGATGTGAATGTGGGATGTACCTTCATGCTCATGAGTCCTTCTTGCAAATAGTATGTACATCAGCAAGAATTCCTCATACACATGATTGTGATGCATATACTTACCTTGTGGTGTTGAGTTGGCTTAGGATGGAATGAGCCTATGAAAATAAGGTTAGATAACACAGATACACCTACTAGCCAGGGCAAACAAAAGAAACCACAGGAGTACCAAGACTGGGATGACATGTAGAGAGTGAGTACTGAGTACCACATTTAGTATAGACATGTCCCCAGAGGTAAAGATGTGCAATGAATTTAAAGAATTTCTTTCCCTTAGATGTCATGCTCCCCCTGAATCTAGCATGGGATACTGGGAGAAGATATGGAACAGAAAATCAGAGCAAAATGCAAAATCAGAGCTCAAAGAAACAAATGAATAGAGCTAATGCAAATAAGCACATATGAACATGTCTTTCCCCTCAAGAAGACATGTGGCATCTTTCCTCTTGAACAACAAGCATCTGGGATCCTTGAAGATAACTCTCTCCTTGAGTATTCTCCCCCCTAGAGATATCTCTCTCCCCCTGTTGAAGTGATAAGCTTTGATGTGATCTCTCTCTCCCCCTTTGACATTAATTTCTAAGAAGGGCCTTCTGGAATTTGTCGTGAATGGGTTGGGTCCTTGAGTCACAGCACAAAGCACTGATAAAAATGTGATGCTTGTAGAGGACAAGATTCATTGAGTGGAGCTGGATCAAAAGTAATGCAGGAATTAATGGCAAAATGTTTTTCCTATTGTGAAATCGGTGGCACCGAGTTGGATGCTTCGGTTGCACCGAATGATTTCGGTTAGACCAAAGACAAGAAACCGGTGTGACCGAGTTCATCACAGAGAAAACACTTGTCACCTCAGCTCACTAGACAAGTAAGATCTCACGGGGATTTGCAAGGAATTAACAGAATGATTTGCAATGAATTGGATGCAGGGAATGCAGAACAAATAGAAAAGAGAAGAAATCTAGATGAAGTTTTTTTTGAAAGGGGAAACAAATATGCATGAGACAAAGCAAGAGCATAGAAAAGAACACGAGAGAACTTCATATAGAATTGGTCGGCGATAAGGTCACCTATGTTAGAGTATATTGACTTAGGAGTCAAGTGAGATCACTTGATCATAGGTCATACTCATCGTTTAAGCTCAAAAAGGGGTTACCATTTTTCGTTTGAGCATTTTGATGTATTCACATCTTGTCGAGTTGCTTTGACTCATGTCTTGGAGTAAAGCTTCTCTAAGATGGAATAACATACCTTGGGTGGTGGTGTTGATCGTGATCATGTAGTTGAACTTATGTGGGTTGCTCAAGGTTGATGTAGCTCATCAAGAGTTGGGAACACCACTTGGAATTTGAGTTCATCTTCCTACATGGGTTAGTTTTTGCAAGGAAGAGCACTTGTGTATCCAAAATGACAATCATGAAGATCAACATAGAATTTGTCAAAGGATATGTTTGAATGGTTCCGTGCTTCCTTGTCTTCAACCACCATTGTGTAGAGACTTGGTGATGTAGAGATTGCTCAAGATGTGAGTGAGTTGCAATCTCATAGAATTAGATTCATCCAAGTACCTACAAGGGTTAGATAACATGCAAGGTGCAAATATATCCAAGACATAAGATTTTCATCATAAGAGAAATATCAAGGATTAGTCATAAGCTCATGTCTTGCATCTATCCAATGGAGTTCCTACTCCAAGTTTGAAGCATCAATGATGTTCAATTCACCTCTTAACCTGCATAACACTCTCTCATCAAGTGGTTTCGTGAATATATCCGCTAATTGCTTTTCGATGCGAACATGCTTAAGATTAATGTCACCCTTAGCAACATGATCTTGAATGAAATGATGACAAACTTCAATAAGCTTAGTTCGAGAGTGTTGCATGGTATTGTGAGCAATCTTGATAGCACTTTCATTGTCACAAAGTAATCGAACATGTTTCACATATATCCCATAATCTTTAAGAGTTTGGGTCATCCAAACTAATTGAGCACAACATGAACCAGCGGCAATGTATTCCGCTTCGGCAGTGGATAAGGATACCGGGTTTTGTTTCTTGGAAGACCAAGACACAAGAGATCTACCAAGAAATTGACAAGTACCCAAAGTGGACTTTCTATCAAACTTGTCTCCGGCATAGCCAAGTCGGAGTAGCCAACAAGATCAAAAGAGGCCCTCTTAGGATACCAAATGCCAAAATTTGGTGTATGGATTAAATATCTCATTATCCTTTTCACGGCCTTAAGATGACATTCTTTAGGAGCAGCTTGGTATTGTGCACACATGCACACACTTAGCATGATATCGGGACGTGAAGCACATAGATATAACAATGAACCAATCATAGAGCGATAAACCTTTTGATCGACCGGTTCACCATCTTTTGTCAAATCAAGATGTCCACTAGTAGGCATGGGTGTAGTCATACCTTTGCATTCTTGCATATTGAACTTCTTGAATAAGTCCTTGGTGTACTTCGTTTGAGAGACAAAGGTACCTTCCTTAGTTTGCTTGATTTGCAAACCAAGAAAGAATTTGAGTTCACTCATCATAGACATCTCAAACTTGTCCGACATTAGCTTTCCAGACTTTTCACTAAAATGAGGGTTAGTAGAACCAAATATAATATCATCAACATAGATTTGGCATACAAATAGTTCTCCATTGACCCTTATAGTAAAAAGAGTAGAATCTATTTTTCCAATTTCAAAGCCTTTTTCAATAAGGAACTTGGTCAAGCATTTATACCATGCTCTAGGAGCTTGTTTAAGACCATAAAGAGCTTTGTGAAGTTTGTAAACATGATCAGGTTTCTTAGGATTAACAAAGCCGGGAGGTTGTTTAACATAAACTTCCTCCTCTATTTCACCATTTAGAAAAGCACTTTTAATGTCCATTTGGTACAAGGTGATATCATGGTGATTAGCATAGGCAAGTAAGATGTGAATGGACTCAAGTCTAGCAACAGGAGCATAAGTCTCACCATAGTCCATACCTTCGACTTGTGTGTAGCCTTGGGCGACGAGACATGCTTTGTTGCGAACTACTTGTCCATCTTCATCTTGCTTCTTGCGAAACACCCATTTGGTATCGATGATGTTGTGGTTGTTGTCGGGCTTCTCACCAATGTCCAAACTTGATTTCTCTGAAAGTTGTGTAGCTCTTCATGTATGGCGTTTATCCAATCCGGATCTTCCAATGCTTCTTCAACCTTCATAGGTTCAATGCTAGAGATGAATGAATAGTGTTCACAAAAGTTAGCTAGACGAGTTTTAGAGCGAGTGATTCTCCCGGTTTGGATATCATTGTAGATTTGCTCGACGGGATGATCTTTAGCAATTCTTGCTCGAACACGTGAAAGCTTTTGCTTGGGTCTTGGTTGAACATCTTCTTCATCTTGTTCTTCTTCTTGGCCTTCTTCATTGTTGACGTTGTCGTTCTCTTTTCATGGTGGAGAAGGAGGTTGTTGACGTTCGTCTTGGTGCACTTCCTCGTTTTCTTCATCTTGGTGTGTCCCACTTGTGGATGCTTCCATATCAACTCTTGGTTCACCTTGTCTTGAGGTAGAAGCTTCCACTTGGACGGACAAGGTACTCTCCTTCACCTCCGTTGGACGAATCTTGCCAATAGACAAGTCTTGAATTGCTTCCAAGGGGTCTTTGTCTCCTACATCAATTGGAAATTGCTCTACTTGCGAGCCGTTAGATTCATCAAACTTCACATCTACTGTTTCTTCAACCTTTCGGGTGAAATTATTGTAGACACGGTAAGTGTGAGAGTTTGAGCCATAACCAAATAGGAAACCTTCATGAGACTTAGGAGCAAATTTAGAACGACGATGCTTATCAAGAATGTAGCACTTTGAGCCAAATACTCGAAAGTATCCAACTTGGGGTTTGTTATCGATGAGGAGCTCGTATGCCGTCTTGCCAAGTAGCTTGCGAAGATACAAGCGGTTTGTTGCATGACAAGCTGTCTCAACCGCTTCTGTCCAAAAGTGCTTCGGTGTCTTGTACTCATCAAGCATCATTCTTGCCATTTCGATGAGCGTCCGGTTCTTCCTCTCAACAACTCCATTTTGTTGAGGTGTGTACGTAGCCGAGAACTCATGTGAAATACCTTCTTCATCAAGAAAGGTGTCCACATTTGCGTTCTTGAACTCCTTTCCGTTGTCGCTGCGAACCTTCTTGATCTTCACTTCAAATTGATTTTGGGCCTTCCTAGCGAAGTTTTTGAAGATCTTTTGAACCTGCGATTTATCATCGAGAAAGAACACCCACGTAAATCTTGAAAAATCATCAACTATAACTAGACCAAAAGAATTTCCACCGAGACTTTTGTAAGCGTTGGGACCAAAGAGATCCATATGAAGTAGCTCGAGTGGCCTCCTTGTGGTCATGATGTTCTTCACGGATGCCTTCCTTCAACTTTGTTTTGCGACAAGCGCTGCAAAGTCTATCCTTATCAAATATGACATCGTTAACGCCAAGGATATGATTTCCTTTAATAAGCTTGTCAAGGTTTCGCATGCCAACATGAACCAATTGTCTATACCATAACCAACCTTTAGAGGATTTAGCAATAAAGCAAGTTCTAGGTTTAGACTTTTTAGTGAAATCAACAATGTATAGATCACCTCTACGTACACCAGTAAAGACCATTTTATGATTATCTCTACGAAACACTTGGCAATCTACTTCTGTAAATAGGACATTGAAACCGAAATCTGCAAGTCTAGATACTGAAAGTAAGTTGTAGCCAAGAGATTCAACGAGCATGACATTTTGTATGGAGCTATCATGTGATATGGCCACCTTACCGAGGCCAACCACCTTACCCTTTGAGTTGTCACCGAAAGTGACATACTTTCGAGGAACATCGTTTTCAGCAAGCTCACGAAACATATCTTTATCTCCGGTCATGTGATCGGTACATCCACTATCAAGAACCCATTCCTTTCCTCCTGCCATATATCCCCGAAGATTTGCCATAAGACCAAAGTGTCTCATTGCATCATCAAGATCGAAGTCACTATCATCATCCTCATCATAGTATCCATGTTCAACATTGTCATGTGGTGAATCAAATCCTAGAGAGGGTGATTCGTTAGAGTGAGTTTGACAATGATCTTGCTTATGAATTTTAATAGCTTCGGAAATGATATCACTAATAATTATAACATCTCCTTTGGCACGCATAAGGTTTGTAAGCTCAAATAGACAATCACCAAACATAGGTTCACTAGAATTCATCTTACTCAAGGCAATAGACTTATGGAGAATCTCATCTAGATTTTTCAAGGAATAATTTGGAAAGCATTCCTCAAGAAATTTCCATATGGTGTAGGCAAACTTAAGAGTAGGCAAACATCCGATCATGTTTCTAGGCAAGCCTCTAGTGATAAGTTCAACAGTTCTAAGATTGCGAATCATGTCAATTGACTCATCAAGAGTAGGATGCATAGGATCAACATGAGGTGCACAAGGGCTAGCAATGTACTTGTTCAAATGATATTGACTGAAAATCACAAGCATCTCATTTTTCCACTCATGAAAGTACTCTCCATCAAGTATAGGCATTCTATGTCTAAGACTCCCAATTGTAGACTCATCCATCTTCCTCCAATGGTGTTTAAACTAAAGCAATGGAAACCAATGCTCTGATACCAATTGAAATGATCGAGAAGAGCTGTCTAGAGGGGGGTGATTAGACACTAAGTACCAAAAGTTGCAGTTTTTAACTTCTTTAAGTAGGAGTGGAGTTTAGGCACAAGTTTAACACTCACAATACATATCAAGCAAGCATGCAAAGAGTATATAAGCAGAGGAAAGTAAAGCATGCAACTTGCAAGAATGTAAAGGGATGGGATTGGAGGATTCAAACGCAATTGGAGACACGTATGTTTTTGTCGTGGTTTCGATAGGTGGTGCTATCATACATCCACGTTGATGGAGACTTCAACCCACGAAGGGTAACGATTGCGCGAGTCCACAGAGGGCTCCACCCACGAAGGGTCCATGAAGAAGCAACCTTGTCTATCCCACCATGGCCGTCGCCCACGAAGGACTTGCCTCACTAGCGGTAGATCTTCACGAAGTAGGCGATCTCCTTGCCCTTACAAAGTCCTTGGTTCAACTCCACAATCTTGTCGGAGGCTCCCAAGTGACACCTAGCCAATCTAGGAGACACCACTCTCCAAGAAGTAACAAATGGTGTGTTGATGATGAACTCCTTGCTCTTGTGCTTCAAATGATAGTCTCCCCAACACTCAACTCTCTCTCTCACATGATTTGGATTTGGTGGAAAGAAGATTTGAGTGGAAAGCAACTTGGGGAAGGCTAGAGATCAAGATTCATATGGTAGGAATGGAATATCTTGGCCTCAACACATGAGTAGGTGGTTCTCTCTCGGAAAATGTATGCTGGAAGTGTAGGTTCGTTCTGATGGCTTTCTCCACGAATGAAGAGTGGGTGGAGGGGTATATATAGCCTCCACACAAAATCTAACCGTTACACACAAGTTGCCAAACTCGGTGGGACCGAATTGGGAAACTCGGTCAGACCGATTCAGCAAATTTAGTGACCGTTAGGATTTTCGGTGGGACCGACATGCAACTCGGTAGGACCGATATGGTTAGGGTTAGGGCATAACGGAATCTCGGTGAGACCGATTACACAAACTCGGTGAGACCGATTTTTTGGTAATAAGCTAACCAGAGAGTTGGTCAGGCAAACTCGGTTTGACCGATTACACAAACTTGGTAGGACCGATTTTGGTAATAGGCTAACCAGAGAGTTTGCATCGTAATCTCGATAGTACCGATTACTCAAACTCGGTGAGACCGATTTTGATAATGGACATACACAGAGAGATTACAATCCCATCTCAGTGAGACCAAGATCCCTATTGGTGAGACCGATTTGCCTAGGGTGTGTGGCAGTGGCTATGACATCAGAACTCAGTGGCACCGGATAGAAAGAATCGGTAGGGCTGAGCTAGACTTTTGGGTTTAGGACATATGTGGTTGTGAGAAAGTAGTTGGGGGCTTTGGAGCATATCACTAAGCACTTTGAGCAAGCAAGCCATTAAGCAGCACCTCATCCCCTCTTGATAGTATTGGCTTTTCCTATAGACTCAATGTGATCTTGGATCACTAAAATAGAAAATGTAGAGTCTTGATCTTGGAGCTTGAGCCAATCCTTTGTCCTTAGCATCTTGAAGGGGTTCCACATCCTTTAGTACATGCCACTCCATTGTTGAACTTGTCTGAAACATACTAAGTAAAAGTGTTAGTCCAACAAGAGATATGTTGACATTAATTACCAAAACCACCCAGGGAGCACTTGTGCTTTCATCATCCAACCGGTCTCTTGGTCGAAAAGGGTAATATAGGGATAACGTTGTATACAGTGGTATGACCAGGACTATATTTGCTATCCACACGTAGGAGTAGGTGGCTAGAGTGAACAAAAATGGGACCAACCCAGATGTGTTTCTTGGATGTTTGTTTCTCGGGGCAACAAACTATGAATCACCACTTTATGCCCCTATTTACGTACATGGTGCTGGACTGCCGGTGCACCCACTTTCCCATGCCCTTATACCAAATATTTAGCTGCTCTTAATCTAATGTCCCTGGTTAAAATGAAGCCATGCAACTGTTATAAGCCATGACAAGTTTAGCCAAATGTTTTTGCCTGTAATTGTTTGAGACTCTGATTGTTTCCTCTGTACCTTTTTGTGCAAACAGGGATATCCAATTCACTTGGTTGCTATTGTGACCTTTTGGTGCACTGCACAAAACTCTTCTTAAAAGAAGTGACTTTTGTGATGTTTAACTGGAATGTCAGAATGGAACAGTTGGTTCATTTTGGTGGAACTGCACAAAGGGAGGTTTGTGTTCCAATCCTCATCATCCATTTTGGCGCCATAACCTTCCTTTAGGTAAGAGTGGTATTTAATGCATGTGTTCATCTCTATTTTCCGACTGCCATGAGAAAATAATGCTATTTTTTACTAGTACACTTGTACCCCCTCACTGACAAAACCAATTCTGAAATTGAAGGCCAATCATGTACTTGGTTTCACCAACTGGTGAGGAGAAAGAGAAATAGAGCATGAAGAGGAAGAAGAAGAAGAATAAACAGTGCCAAGGCGATCTTGCTGAAGCCGGAGGCCTCAGTCGAGGCCATTCAAGGGCTCCGGCAACGACTACCTTACATGTGAGACGATCCTCCAGGGAGCCCTTCTACTTCTGCTGTCTCACTTAATTAAATAGGAGTACTTAAGTACCACTAATTTATTGCTGCCTAATTTTCCTGTCGGAGTTAAACAAATCTTTAGTAGGACCCTATGCTGAATCATGTATGTGTGTATGTTTGTCTATGGAGGTGAATCATGTGGTGGAGCGGGGAGGGAATATTATTAGTGGCGTGACATAATAGCGCTATTGTTTTGCATGTTAATTTATTCCATTGGTTCAATGAGGTGATGTTTTGCGTATTGTCCATCATGAATTTGATGCTACTATTTGAGTAATATGCTAATGTCTTCCTATCCTTTCTCACTAAGCTAATGAAGGTTTCACCTTGTTCCTACTTGTGCAAACAGGGATCATGTTGTGCCAATCATACATTTTAGTGGAACTACACAAGACAATACAATGAAGCGTATCGGCCGATTGCTTTAACTTTCTGCTGGAAGTTCTTGATAATCTTCGATATAATCTCAGCACTGGTAAACAGGAGTTATTTCAACCATACATTTGAAGTGCACAAAAATATATACTATTGAGTGATTCTAGTGAGTGCTTTATCATATCTTATGGGACTACATGAATAAGCTTTTTTTCTCGGGTTGGTGCAGCCTAAGGCCTTCATCCATATTAGTTCTTGTCATTTCTATTTGTATCGTACTCTTGTCATGAGAAACTCCTTTATCTTTGCACGTTAAAGTTTTGCAACCTATGATAAATGGCAATGCTTTGAGTGTTGAGCTAATTGGCACTGATTAAATAAACTAATACCTCTCTTTAAGCAAGACTACTATGTTGCTAACTTTACCCATTAAGATAATGAGGGTGCTTCTATTTGTTAGTGTATGTTTCATCAACTAGTCCCAGTATTACAGTAATCTCACTCTCTCAATATATGTGTCAACAGGGATGCTCGATTTTGGTGGAACTGCACAAAAACTTTGGGTGCTTCATTGCCTCGACAGCTTTCGTCCTTTCCTGTCAGTCGCTACTCTCGGCTTGCTTTCTTCCTTCGCTGTCAGTCGCTTCGCTTATCTTGGCTTCCAGTCAAAGGAAATAGTAATTGATATGCTACCTCACACAGGTTGGTACTGGTCTTTATCCTGATTATTGTGCTTGTCATGTATTGGTAAATGGGTATTGTGCTACTGTTTGCCAATTTTATAAAGGAGTAACTTGGATCCTGGACTCGCAGGCAAATCCTTGCATTGGTGATTTCAGTAGAACTGCACAAAATGATCAGATGGACAAATACTTATGTTGCTGCCATGTACTCCAAAGTTCACTCAGACAAGCATCAATGTTGACAAGAAGTGCCTATATTCATTCAAGTATCAACCAGCGTCAACCAGTTGTCAAACTCCCAGGTATTAGGAGAGTGAACGCCAAAAATATTGCTTGGCGCATAGCCCAGAAGAACACAGTCCAGTCTTTGGTCCCAACTTGTGCCTTTTGGTTATCGGCAGATATGGTAGCAAACTATATGGCATGGAGTCTAAAGATTCCATACAAGTTGGTTGACGTGTATATTCATCTGGCACTTAATCAGTCTGCACGCTAGGGATGCTCCATTTCAGTTGAACTGTACAAAAAAATTGGGTGGTTCATTTTCTCAACCGCCTCCTTTATCGTCTGCAATGTAGAATTTTGGCGAGCTACAGGACCAAGATGAGCCAGTAAACTAGTTGGATGAAAGTAGTGGCCAAGTTGCTCAAACCTCGCTCGGCATGAGGCCACTATTGGAGGATAAACCTACAAGCAAAGTTCAGATTGTCTGTGTTGCCTCTTATGTACTCGAAAGTTTACTCGTACAAGAACTAATTTTAGCAAGAAGTACCTCCGACTGAACACCATTTACCAGTCTGTACCCAAGGTAAATAAAGTTCGTCCATGGATCATATTGGCTGTGATCTCATTCATTTGGATGCATAAACATACTGAACATGTGTATATCTGAATTTTTTTGTGAATTATGTATGAATATTGTCGTGTCATCTATCAATCATTTGGATGCATAGATATGCTGAGCTTGTGTATATATGAATCTTTTGAGTTGTTGATAGTGAATGTTGGCTATGAATATGAGCGTGTCCTGTGAACCTGAGTTTGATACGAATGTTTACCTTTTCTATTGTATTTGTGTGTGAACTTGTTAGTATGCCTACTGTGGGGTATGTGACATGTGGGTGAAATGGCACACCTTCTTCCCGAGAAGAATTGCACCTGCTTTGTTAGGGTAGCAACGACGCATCAGCTCTTTTTAATCTTTTTATTACTCTGTCTTCCCCTCTCCCCCGCTCAACCCCTGCCGTAATGTTTTCGGCCTCAAAACAAACATAGTATTGCGTTGTTTTTGGGGCTTGATGAAAAATCGAGTGCTGGTTTCTCTAGGTTGCCCCGCCCAGCAAATGGGCTGCTGGTCCACCACGACGGACTGGGAGGCTAAAAATACAAGTTGTATGGAGCAGAGGCAAGTAAAAAAACGCTCTCGAGAGCCATGCACTGAAGAAAAAAATTGCTCCTGATGTGCTTCTTGATCGTGCCTTGGCCCTCTTTAATCCGGTTAAGCTCGGGGATCGGTATCATTTTTCGAGGCGAACAAGTATTAACTAGGCCTAGGTTTTGTATTTTAACATGCGTAGCCCACGACATATAGAGACAGTGGTTTCAACTTATTTTTTGAGGTCCATACCGGCCTATGGGTTTTTTCTTAAAGATCGGCAGCCCAATGTATTTTTTTAATAAAACGCAGGTCTCTGTTCTATTTATCTATATATAAGAATAATAATGTTGTGTCCAATTTATGTTTTCCCTTCTAACCACATTATATATATTTATATTATTACTATTATCGTATATTTTATAGAGACTTATATATACATTATAAAAACATCCCACGTGTTATTAACTTATAAAAGTAAATGTTTAGCAGAAGTTGGCAAAGAAAATCCTGGTTGTTTTTGACTCACAGGCAAGGAAAATCCTGGTGATTGCGTACAAAAGCTTGCGAAGATTTTAAGGACCAATTTAATACTAACGCGCTCATTTTTATTTTGAGCAATAACTCGCTAATTTGTTAATTGTATATATAAAAAATGTGCCTCTCCAGTTTATTCTTTGATATTAATTGCTCCTTCTAACATAACATTATATATATAACGAGCCCATCTAATTCGTGTATTTCAAGGAAGTGCAAATGGGTTGGGATTTCTTAGAAAATATAAATGGGCCTGATTGACGCGAAATTATTTGTTCACCTAGCCCAGCAAATGGACTGTACATTCTAGAAAACAAGGGTTAAATATATGCCACATTTTGCGGTGACATGTGGGCCAATAGGTCGGCCTCATGAGCCGTTGTCACCTTGGTCAACAAATGATTGTGACATCCACAGCCATTGGATTTATATCCAACGGCCGGCATGCACCTTCAATCTCTCGTCTTCTTCCTCCAGCGTCACCAGGACCGCCTAGTCCGGCCTCCGTGACTAAGCGGCTCTGCTGCTGCCTTGTCGATCTGGCGCTACCCCACCGCCGGCCAGGCTATCCCTCCACTTCTCGACACCTCTTGTTATTCTCCACAGACTACAGCCCCATGCCGCAACAGAACCAGTTATAACCCTTCTCCTCCTCTCAATCCGCGACTCCACTGCCGCGTCATCCCATCTCCGAGTCATTCCCATCCGGGGCCTCGTCGTTGTCCACCGCCTCGCTGCGCTCGGTGCGGCATGGTCAACAAACAAGAGTCATCGGAAGAGGACTTTACGTGGAGAGCCTGACGGCTGGGACCCACGAGGTCCATGGTCACATGCAAGGAAAATTCCTCCTTATTAAGCTAAAAAAATATTTCCTCCACCTGAAAACTGGGACCCACCGGATGTATCTTCGCACGGAAGGCAATGCCTCCTTGTTTTGTGAAAAAAATTATTCATCCCATTGACAGCTGGGACCTGTCAGATTTGGTGGCTGACTTGTGGGCCTACTAAGCAGACGTGTATGCACGGCTTTGTTAACTTAATCAACAAATGATTCTAGCAGCTGGACCGTTGGATGTTAATCCAACAGCCGTGCTCCTTCTTCAACCTCTGTTCTTGCTCCTGTCTCCCGTGGGCGGCACCGCGGCTGTGCTGCCGCGCACCCAAACCAGTCAAGTTTCCCACTCCTCTCCATCTGCGACTCCACTGCCCCATCTTCCCCATCTCCGGGTTGTTCCAGTCTGGGGCCTAGCCGTCGTCCATCGGCCTTGGTGCGCTCGGCACCGTGTGGTCAACATGGTCAACAACCGAGAGTCATCGGAAGATGGCTGTACGTGAGAGACTAATAGTGGGGACGCACCACGCCCATGGACACATGCATGTAACAGAACACAGCGTGGTCATTGTGGTCAAGGAACGAATTCCATCGGAAGTGTACTGTACATGGAGAGGCTGACAGCTGGGTCCACGGCCGCAACAAGGAAGTGCCTCCTTATTACGCGGAAAATAATGATTCCTCCACCTGACAGCAGGGACCCACTGGACAGGCCACCGTATTTTGTGAAAAAAATGTTTCCCCCCTGATAGCTAGGACCCACCTGACGGGCCACCATATTTCACGAAAAAAAATGTTCCCCCGCTGTCAGCTCGGACCCACCGGAAGTGCCTCCTTATTAAGCAGGAAAAATGAATACTCCCCCTGCTAACTGGGACCCACCTTGGTGGGAGGCTGACTTGTGGGCCCACTAAGTTGACGGGGACGGAGGGCTTTGTCAACTTAGTCAATATGAATGATTCTAGCTCCAGTGACCGTACGATGTCCATCCAACGGCCATAGTGCTTCTTCAACCTCTGGTCTTCTTGCTCCAGCCGCCCAAAGCAGCGCCGGTCGTGCCGCATGCTCCTGCCTCCCGTGGCCGCCTATGATGCCGCGGAGGCCTCACCGCCCCCTACTACTCCTGCTGCTGGCCAGGCCATCCCTCTACTCACCCACACCCCTGTTATTCTGCGGCGACGGCAGCCTCACACAACAGTCGAACGAGTGAACCCTCATACTCCTATACGTGTGGGCATCCACTGCCGCGTCTTCCCCGGCTCCGCGTCGTCCCCTTCTTTCCTAGGCCTCGCCGTCGTCCACCACCCTGGTGCTCTCGACGCGGCATGGTCAACGTGGTCAAGGAACGATTTCCATCGGAAGAGTCTTGTATGTGGAGAGGTGACAATTTGGGTCCTGACGGCCGCAAGGAAGTGCCTCCTTATTACGGAAAATAATGATTCCTCCACGGACGGCGAGGGACCCACCGGACGGGCCACCGTATTCAGCAACGTTTCCCCACATTGCTGGGACCCACAGGTACACCTTCGCATGCAAGGAAGTGCGTCAAGGCAAAACAAACGATTCGCCCCCCTGACTGCTGGGACCCACCAGCTACATCTTCGCACGCAAGGAAGTGCCTGACAGTCGGGACCCACCTGGTCGAAGTGTATGTAGCGCTATCATTCTGGTCGCGAACGTGTACGTACATACTAGTGGATGTAGAGGTGCGCACGTGTCGTAGTAGAGGTGCGCACATAGCATGTACACGTACATACAGCGGCCAGTGTGCAAGAAAGAAAATACAGCCACGTATGTGTACATATGGGCGGGGTCTTGAACGCCTACTCGCGCATACATACGGCCAGGGCTCGTGTACATGGCTAGGTCGGAACGGAGAAATAGCATCATCGTCATGTTCATGGGGAGCCAACCAGCTGGGTCGGAACGGAATGTGTCGTCGTGTTCATCGGGAGGGCTTGGACGGAATAGGCGATGGAAACGAGGCCTGGCGCACCGCAGAATGGAGGAAACGGCCTTGTGTTCGACCGACCATTTTCGAAACAGGATCCTGTTCATCGGGAGAGGTGTGGCGTACCGCAAAACGGAGGAAACGGACCTCCTACGGTCGAAACGGGGGTCCTGTTGATCGGGAAGGGTGTGGCGTACCGCAATACAGATGAAACGGACTTGTGTTGGAGCGCTACGGTCGAAACGGGGGTCATGTTCATCGGGAGGGGTGTGGCGTACCACAAAATGGGACTCCACGGGATACTGTTCATCTCCATCGTCGACCTCCTCCAGCCCCCATGGGCTACTGTTCATCCACCGTCGACCTCCTCCAGCCTCCACGGGCTCCTGTTCATCCAGCCTCCACCGCGCGCTACTCCACCGGCTACTGTTCAACCACCCCTCCACGGTCTCCTGTTCAACCACCCCTCCACGGGCTACTGTTCATCCACCCCTCCACGGGGTCGTCCTGCTCATCTAGCGCTCCACGGGGTCCTGTTCATCCAGCCCCAACTGGCTCGATCGATCGGGGTCCTGTTTGTCGGATTTTGGGTTCCGGCAGACCCCTGAGGTTCAAACACTGGGGTGCGCGCGGAGATTTTGCCCTCTGCCTACCTAATCCTCGCCGAATCGCTAGGATCTAACTACGGAAGAAACAACACAAGAGACACAGAGTTTATACTGGTTCAGGCCACCATTGTGGTGTAATACCCTACTCCAGTGTGTGGTGTGGAGGATTGCCACTTGGGCTAATGATGAACAATACAAGGAAGAACAGCCGGGTCAGTTCTTGGCTGGTGTGATGAACTGCTTGGAGGAGCTCAATCGCTCTATCTACTGGTTTCTTGGTGAGGATCTCGCTCCCCCTACCCTGGGGTGGCTAGTCCTATTTATATGCAAAGGCCCAGGGCCTCTTCCCAAATATTGAGCGGGAAGGGCGCCAACAATTGGCCATTTTGAAGGGGAATAGCGGGTACACTTATCCTGACTAAAGTTGGTCCTCGCCTGTCAAAGGATCTGGTAGTGACACTGCTTGGGCTCCACAATGACTTCCTTCTGCCGTTGGGCAGTCTTGGTCTTGTTGCACGAAATGGATGCCTTTGCTTGATGCTCTCGCTGCGCTTGCTCCCTTTGCACCAAAGAGGAAAGGAGGACAACTGCGTGGGTGGCGCCCGATGGTGCCCCTGGTGCGTCATGGCTTGCGTCATGGGCACCTCGCGAGTACCCGCCTTGAACTCTCCACCTCCTCGTGAGCCGGCTGATGAGGCCGTGCACGAGAAGCTCCTTGTCATCCGCCCCGAGGCTTGGCCCTCGCGAGGTCTTGAGCTTGAGCCAATGAAGATGGGCGCTGGTCCCCCTTTGAGCCACGCCCGCAGGCGCAGGCGAGCAAGTCAGGAACCCCATTCCCAAAACGCCGGCAGTAGCCCGGGCCTGCGCGCCGGACAGCGAGCAAAGAGGCGAAAGGGCAAGTGCGAAGCGTTGCGGGCCCTAACAGCCTATGGCCTTGGGCGCCGCGTGGCGGTCGATTGGACGTGTGCGCCTCCACTTCCCCACAATGCCTCGGTAACCGCACGGATTCGATAGGTCCTTGCATGCAAAGCGGGTCATGATGACCTGCGATCGTGGAGGTTGACGGTTGGCCTTCGCCGGCTATAAGTGCAAGCAGCCGCGCCCTCCGGTCTATCATACGCTTCTCCTTCTTCTTCATGGCTCCGAGAAAGTTCTCGGCCCTGAGAGAAAGGAAAGGCTCGCCAGGTCGAGTGCCTCTCCCCCATGGCAGCAGTCGAGGCCGCCCTCGCAAGCACCTGCGGCCTCCATGAAGGCCCCGTGGTCGTGAGGCGGCTCTCTGTGATGATGGGCGGCTGGCCGTGGCCGGGGGGCGTGCTCCGGCCGTGCGACCCCCAGGCCGTCCTTCCATATTGCGGAGGTGCTGTCGGAGTTCATTGTGTGGGCGGTGGAGCCAACTAGCTCCCGGCTTCAGCTCCCTCTCTTCCTCCTAGGTGAGCTCCCGGTGGCGCCTGGGCGGACCTCGGCTCGAGCGGGCGGCTGCTGCTGAGCCAGGCCTCATGGGCTTCATTGGAGGTCTCCTTGGTGGGAGCTGGCCTTGACCTTGGTGGCGGGCGTTTGCCCGTCTTGGCGTGGCTGCGCCGCCGGTGCACTCTACACTTCAAGTTCGATGGTGATGCCACCCTCTACGTGAGGGTGTTTGGGGAAGATGGTCGCCGCGCAGGGTGCAGCCCTGAAGATGATGCCCGCGGCCGAGGGCCAAGCCCCGGCGAGGATGGAGAGGACAGCGCACGCGTGGTTGGCGGCACCCAGGGTTTCTCAAGCTTCACCAGTTCTTCTTCGGGCAGTGACTCTTCCAGCAGCGGCCACGGTCAACCTCCACGCCGGCGTACCTGCCTGGAGGGTGATGGTGGATCTGCCCGCCGTCATGCCTCGGTGAAGCGAGAGGAGTCGCTGAGCTCGAGGCGGGTCAAGTCTTCCACGAGGGCGGCTGGGCGAGCCATGAGATTGCCCTTTCTTTTCCTTTTCCTGCTGCAGAAGAGCGGTAGTGTGGGGCCCGTTGGGCGTGTGTGAAATCTTGCTGTTAATCATCGTACTGTTCCCGTTATTTTAGTATTGTTCTCTCCGGCCGCATGTTCGCGGGTCGGTAAACCTCTGCCTCAGCCGTGAGGGCAACCGACCCAGGCCCTATATTCCTCTCGCAATGCCCGTGAGGCACGGACTGGAGGGGTGCTCCTGTAGTGAGCCTGGGTTGAGAAAACCTTGAACGATAAGGGCGGAGAGAGACTCGCGAGGGAGTCCTGGCTGCTCCCTCGCGAGGCCTCGCGTGAGAGAAATCGAGTCAGGAGAGCGGAAAGTCGAAGAGCCACAACTCGAAGGCAACAGCTTCAATAAAACTTCAAATGAGAGCGAACAAGCCAACTGCAGAAAGCAAATGAAAAAGCCGCGTCCGGCACCTAATCTAGTCTTCGACGTCTTCTCACTAGCGCGGGGCTAAGTGCTGCCTTTGGGCGTGGGAGGGAGCCCAGGGGCTGAGGCGGCGCTCCTGAGACTCAAGGCGTGTACAGCCCCAACTCATTATACGTGAGAGTGTCACAGGCGGCGAGCTTCACGGGCATTGGCCTTCTTCACGAGCTCGGGCCTTTCTTGGGGAGACAAGCTTCACGGGCATTGGCCCTCTTCACGAGCTCGGGCCTTTTCCAGCGCATCAGCTTCACAGGCGTTCGCCTTCTTCACAGGCTCTGGTCCTTTTCCAAAAAGATGAGGTTCACAGGCATTCGCCTTCTTCACAGGCTCTAGGCCTTTTCAAAAAAGATGAGCTTCACAGGCATTCGCCTTCTTCACAGGCTCCGGGCCTTTTACAAAACGCATCAGCTTCATAGGCATTCGCCTTCTTCACAGGCTCTGGACCTTTTCCAAAAAGATGAGCTTCACAGGCATTCGCCTTCTTCACAGGCTCCGGGCCTTTTTAGGGGTAAAACCTCCTGAGATGCTGGATGTTCCACGCATTCTGGACAGGTACCCCCTCTTGAGTCTCAAGCGCCTGGTGGGCACAGAAACATGAACAACCTTGAGCAGGCCCTCCCACATGGGAGAGAGCTTATCAGTCCCTCCTGGAGAGAACCCGCCGAACACGAGGTCCCCTACCTCCAAGAGTTACAGGGGCGGATGTTGCGGCGATGGTACCGCCCGCGGTGCTTGTTGGTACCTTGCCGCTCGCTGTGGCTGGCTTCTCGACGATGCTCCTCCCCGGCCACGAGGTCCATCCCCCGCATGGCGTCCTGCTGCGTCTCATCAAACGCCAGGACCCGTGCAGAACGACGACTGACCTCGTAAGGGAGGACTGCTTCGGCTCCATAGACCAGGAAGCAGGGGGTCTCCCCAGTCGGCTTGGTCGCGGTTGTGCGGATGGACCACAACATGGACTGAAGCTCATCGTACCAACCTTGGCCGCAGGCCTCCAGCTTCTTCTTGAATGTCCTGGTCTTGAGGCCCCTCAGGACTTCTTCGCTGGCCCGTTCGGCCTGGCCGTTGCTTCGAGGGTGCGCCATCGAAGCATAGCATATCTGCGTTCCAAGGTTAGCACAGTATATTTTGAAGAGGTTACTGGTGAACTGCGAACCGTTGTCAGTGATGATGCAGTTCGGCACCCCGAATCGGCTTACGATGCCTTTGATGAACTTGACCGCAGAACCAGCAGGGATGGTACGGACGGCCTCGACTTCAGCCCACTTGGTGAACTTGTCAATGGCGACCTAGAGGTAGCGGTAGTACCCTGGCACCCGAGGAAACGGGCCCAGGATATCCAGCCCCCAGACTGCGAACGACCACATGAGGGGTATGGTTTGCAGACCTCCGGCCAGCTGATGGATCTGCTTGGCAAGCCTCGCAAGACTTCACTAGCTCGACAGCGTCATTGAGCGCAGTAGGCCAATAGAAACCGCTGCGAAACGCCTTGCCGACGAGGGTCCGTGACGACGAATGATGCCCACAATCTCCACCGTGTATATCTGCCAGCAGCTCGTTCCCTTGCTCTCTGGTGATGCAGCGCAAGGACACATCGTTTGGTCGTTTCCGGTAGAGCTCTCCATTCCTGATGCAGTACGCTGTAGCTTGCCGCGCCACACACTCTGCTTCCTCCTCCTTCTCCGGTAGGGTCCCTTGCGTTAAGTAGCTCCGGAGCTCCGTGATCCAGCTCCCCTCCTGAGGCTCCATCGTCAGGAGCAGGCGTGCTCCTGAGGCCGGGCCGCAGGATGGGGCTCCCGAGGCAGGTGGCTGGGGAAGCTCCACCCAAGGCTGCGCTGTGTTTGATAATGATGGCAGGGCCGAGGGCTTGAAGAGTCGTTCCTTGAAGACGCCTGGCTCCTGGGGCAACCGCCTGGAGGCTCGTTTGGCGATGTCGTCGGCCTCTTGATTAGTGCCGCGGGGTACATGCTGTAGCTCCAACCCCCAGAACTATTTCTCCATCCTGCGGACTTCCGCGAGGTATGCTTTCATGTGCTCATCTCTTGGCTCGTATACCTTGTTGGAGAAATGGACGAGGAGCTGCGAATCGCCTTTGATAGTAAGGCGCTTCACCCCTAGGGCAGCGGCGGCCTTCAAGCCCGCTATGAGTCCTTCGTACTCCGCTATATTGTTGGAGACCTTTTCACCCCGCTGGAAACAGAGCTGCACGGCGTAGTAAAGCTTGTCCTGAGTGGGAGATATGAGCACCGCCCCGGCCCCTGCGCCATGCCTGGAGAACGCTCCGTCGAAGTACATGACCCAGCCTTCTGGCGCTTCGCTTCCCGGGGAGAGGGATCGATCCTCGCCGGCCTTGAGGTCCGGTGCCTCCATCCATTCGGCCATGAAATCTGCTAGAGTGGCTCCCTTGATGACCCTGGTTGTGCTGAATTCGAGCTGAAACGCTTGCAGTTCAATGTTCCACTCGGCGACCCTTCCGGCCTAGTTAGGGCTCCTGAGCACCCTTTCCAAGGGGTATGCTGAGACGACCTTGATCGGGTGGCCAGGAAGTAGTGTCGCAGCTTGTGCGAGAGCTACGAGAGCTACGAGGAGGAGCTTACGTGGCATGGGGTACCGTGCCCTCGCATCCGTAACACCGTCTTGTGAAATACACGGGTGCTCGGCGAGGCTTGGGCGTCGGTCTTTGGTGGCGTCCTCCGGAGGCCGTGGCGCTCTTGGCGATGGGGCCTCTGGAAGCTGGTCGCCTGGCGGAGGGGCCTCCTCCGTTCCCGGCGCTCTCCCCAGCAGCGGCTGACCCTCCTCAGCCGTGGTAGCGATCTCTGCAAGTCCTTCCTGGTCCTGCCTTGCCTTGACACGGAGTAGCTGCCGTGGCTTTGGTCGGCGCTCCTCCTAGCGCCACGAGCCGCTAGCAAGTAAGGAGTGGTGGCGAGGTAGAGTACCAAGGGCTCCCGAGGCGTGGGGCCACCATCACTAGAGGGCTGGTTATGTATCTCTTGAGATCTGGAGCATACATCGGCCTCCTCAGTCCATTGAAGGGCCCTTTTTCTTCATCAGCTGGAAGAAAGGCGGCGCTTCGCTCTCCTAACCTAGAGATGGCGCCCAGTGCGATCATCGCCCATGAGCTTCTGCATTTCTCTGAGGGTCTTTGGTCGGCTCATCTCCTCGACTGCCTTGAGCTTTTCTGGGTTGGCCTCAATGCCCCGGTGGGACACGAGGAAGCCCAAGAGCTTGCCCGAGGGGACTCCAAACACACACTTCTCTGGGTTGAGCCGCAGGCTCACTGCGTTGAGGCCCGCGAAGGTTTCCTCCAGGTCTTGTATCAGGGTCTTGGCCTCGCGAGACTTCACTACGATGTCGTCGACGTAAGCCTCCACATTCTTCCTAAGTTGCGGGCCCAAGGTGATGTGCATGAGCCGCTGAAAGGTTGCCCCCGCGTTGTGCAGTCCGAACGGCATGCATGTATAGCAGTACACCCCACACGTGGTCAAGAAGGCCGTCTTCTCCACGTGTTCCACCACCATCTTGATCTGGTGATACCCGGAGAAGGCGTCCAAGAAGCATAACAGGTCACACTCAGCGGTGGAATCGACGATCTGATCGATGCGAGGGAGTGGAAACGGATCTTGCGGGCATGCTTTGTTGAGGTTGGTGAAGTCGACACACATGCGCTCCTTCCCTCCCTTCTTTGGCAAAACCACAGGGTTGGCCAACCAGTCTGGATATCGGACCTTGCGAATAACCCCTGCGGCTTCCAACTTGCGGGTTTCCTAGAGGATGAAGGCCTATTTTTCGGTGGACTGCCGCCTGCCTATACCTTCACGCAGGCGCGCGTTGGGGCACGTTGAGGTGGTCTCGATTCGCCCGTGGGATCCACCTTGTGATCGGGCTCCCGGCGAACACCTTCTTGTTTGCGCGAGAGAACTTGACCGGGGCTTCCTCTCCTTTCGGGCTCGAGGTTGGCGCCTATGGTAAAAGTGGCGTTAGTGGACCCATCCTCGTCGACAGGTATCTGCTTGGTCTTTGCCTTGTCTTGGGTGAACAACTGTTTCTTCTTGGTTGGTGCAGCCCCCTTGGGCTTGGGGGTGTTTGCATCGGCGGGCCGTGCTGCCGCCGCCGTCTTGAGGGCGAGCTTGAGCACTCGCAGCGCATCTCCGGTGTCCCCGACGCGGTGAGGACACCGTTGCTCCGAGCATCTACATGAGGTTGTCGCCCGGTGAGTCGCGCCATGAATTGGGCGATCTTTGGATAGCCAAGGATGGCGTTGTAGGGGAGGCCGATGGGGGCGATGTCGAAATCGACCACTCTGTGCGGAAATTGTCGTAGAGGTGCGAAGGTTCTGGGAGCCTCAACGCCAAGAAGGGCGGCTGGGTTGCTGCCGTTCGGGTATCTGAGAGGAGGTTGAAGGCCTCAGCGAGAGCACGCTGAGGCCCGAACCGCCGTCGATGAGAGTCTGGTGACAACCACTGGCGGATGGTGGCGTCGCGAGCATGGGAGTGCACCGGCGAGGCCGAGTTGGAGGGTGGTCCTCTGGTGAAGGCCACTGGCCGGCGGCCGACCGACCCGGGAGCCCCGCAGCGTGGGCGGCGCCGACCCGCAGACGAGCGGCTTGATGTGGTGGCTGGGCGAACTGCGAGCTGCCAGAGGAGGCGCGACGACCGAGGGAGCGGGCGGCGTGGTGGGTGAGGAAGAGGCTGCGTGGCTCTTCCCAGAGGCCCTGAAGGATGCTTGGGCGATGCTCGCTGCCCGTTCCCGCCGGGCGGTGGTGGTGGCAGCGGCATATGACGAGGAGCGACAAGGGTGCCGCCGACAGGAGCCGCTGGCGGCAGCAGAAGCGAAGCGGCTCGGCGCTTCAGCGCGAGCTCGGCAGCGTCGAACATGAATCACGATGGTCGGAGAAGAACGAGGCGACGGAAGGAAAATTCCGGCGCACCCCTACCTGGCGCGCCAAATGTCGGATTTCGGGTTCCAGCAGACCCTTGATGTTCAAACACTGGGGTGCGCGTGGAGATTTCGCCCTCTGCCTACCCGCTCCTCGCCGAATCGCTAGGATCTAACTACGGAAGAAACAACACAAGAGACACAGAGTTTATACTGGTTCATGCCACCATTGTGGTGTAATACCCTACTCCAGTGTGTGGTGTGGAGGATTGCCTCTTTGGCTAATGATGACCAATACAAGGAAGAACAGCCTCGCGAGGGTCAGTTCTTGGCTGGTGTGATGAACTGCTTGGAGGAGCTCAATCGCTCTATCTACTGGTTTCTTGGTGAGGATCTCGCTCCCCCTACCCTAGGGGTGGCTAGTCCTATTTATAGGCAAAGGCCCTGGGCCTCTTCCCAAATATTGAGTGGGAAGGGCGCCAACAATTGGCCATTTTGAAGGGGAACATGGTACACTTATCTGACTAAAGTTGGTCCTCGCTTTGTCAAAGGCTCTGGTAGTGGCCTTTGCTTGGGCTCCACAATGACTTCCTTCTGCCGTTGGGCTGGTCTTGGTCTTGTTGCACGAAATGGATGCCTTTGCTTGATGCTATCGCTGCGCTTGCTCCTTTGCACCAAAGAGGAAAGGAGGACACTTGCAGTGGCGCCCGATGGGCGCCCCTGGTAAATCATGGCTTGCGTCATGGGCACCTCGCGAGTACCCGCCTTGAACTCTCCGCCTCCTCGTGAGCCGGCTGATGAGGCCGTGCACGAGAAGCTCCTTGTCATCCGCCCATGAATCTGGCCCCTCGCGAGGTCTTGAGCTTGAGCCGATGAAGATGGGCGCTGGCCCCCTTTGAGCCACGCCCGCGGGCGCGAGCGAGCAAATCTGGGGACCCCGTTCCCGAACAACGACCTTGTTCATCGGAGGCAGCGCCACGGGGTCTGTTCATCCACCCCACTGCTCCTTTGTTCATCCAAACCCCATAGCGCTCCTTTGTTCATCCGAGGCAACATCGATCGGCTTGATTAGTAGCGATGGCGAAGAATCGCTCAATCGAGTTGATTAACGACCATCGATCGATCGCTCGGGTTCGATGTAGCGTAGCTTTGTAGTAACAATCGCTCGGGTTGATTAGAGCCCAATGCCTTGCTTGGGTTCAATTAGACCAACGCCTACGCACGCGCAGCGTCGTGTACAAGAAAGCAGCGCATTGCTCGGCCCCGACCACCCCGTGGCAGGAACTCCCGAAATTTTCCTCGCCCTCGCTTCTACCACGGTTTTTCCTTCATGGATGGCCCAAAGAATGTCATGCAGCTGCGTCTCCGGCCCGCCCAGGATGAAAAGCCCATTTTCTGTCATGATTTTTTGTCATAGAAGTAGGATCCCACCACATCTATGATGATACCGGGTTTTGTCACAATTATCGTCATAGAAGTGTCATAAGTATGACAGAAAAAATTCGTCCGGCCCAAAATGTCACGGATCTGTCTTTTTTTTGTAGTGTTTGTGTGCTATCAAATGTCACAATGTAAAAGGATGATGATAAAGATGCTCTACAGGTGTCTCTAAAGGTGTTTGTTGGGTTGGCATAGATCGAGATTAGGATTTGTCACTCCGTGTTTCGGAGAGGTATCTCTGGGCCCTCTCGGTAATGCTCATCACTATAAGCCTTGCAAGCATTGTAACTAATGAGTTAGTTGCGGGATGAAGTATTACGGAACGAGTAAAGAGACTTGCCAGTAACGAGATTGAACTAGGTATGATGATACCGATGATCGAGTCTCGGGCAAGTAACATACCGATGACAAAGGGAACAACATATGATGTTATGTGGTTTGACCGATAAAGATCTTCATAGAATATGTAGGAGCCAATATGAGCATCTAGGTTCCGCTATTGTTTATTGACCGGAGATGTGTCTAGGTCATGTCTACATAGTTCTCGAACCCGTAGGGTCCGCACGCTTAACGTTTGATGACGATATGTATTATGAGTTATGTGTTTTTGATGACCAAAGTTTGTTAGGAGTCCCGGATGAGATCACGGACATGACGAGGAGTCTCGAAATGGTCGAGACATAAAGATTGATATATTGTACGGCTATATTCGGACACCGGAAGTGTTCCGGGAAGCTTCGGATAAAACCGGAGTGCCAGAGGGTTACCGGAACCACCCGTGGGAACTAATGGGCCTCGATGGGCCTTAGTGGGAAGAGAGGAAGGGGCAGGAGGGGATGGCCACCCCCCTTGGGTCCGAATTGGACTAGGGGAAGGGGGCGCCGCCCCCTTTCGTTCCCTTCCCCCTCTTCCATCCTTCTTCCCCCACTTCCTTAGGTGGAAACCTACTAGGACTTGGAGTCCTAGTAAGATTCCCCTCTCCTGGCGTGCCCTAGAAGGGCCGCCCGGCCTCTCCCTTGCTCCTTTATATACGGGGGCAGGGGGCACCCTAGAACACACAAGTTTCTCTCCCAACCGTGGGCGGTTCCCCCCTCCATAGTTACACACCTCGATCATACCATCGTAGTGCTTAGGCGAAGCCCTGCACTGGTAACATCATCATCACTATCGCCACGCCATCATGCTGACGGAACTCACCCTCGTCCTCAACTGGATCAAAAGCACGAGGGACGTCATCGAGCTAAACATGTGTTGAATGCGGAGGTGTCATACGTTCGGTACTTGGATCGGTTGGATCACGAAAACGTTCGACTACATCAACCACGTTATTGAAACGCTTCCGCTTTTGGTCTAGGAGGGTACGTGGACACACTCTCCCCTCTCGTTGCTATGCATCACCTAGATAGATCTTGCGTGATTGTAGGATTTTTTTGAAATTACTGCGTTCCCCAACACCTGCTTGTTGCTATCTGCTCTTGCCATATGCGCTCACCATGATACGGAGGCATACATGATGCCCCTTGGCTTCAACCCGACCTCCATTAGTCGAAACTTCTTTGTAGGTATGTGCTGGGTCACCATACATCATGCCCCTCAACTTCGGTCAAATCACTATAGCCCGAAACTTCTTGGCAGGTATGTACTGGGTCGGCATGAACTCCCACCGGATGGCTGCTGTCAGAGAAGAATAGAAAAAGTTGGTGCTCGTGAACTTCCACACCTCCCATGAGATTATCCTTCCTCCGTTGGATCATGCAGGGTTTTACTGTCGCGGTCCAAGTCATCTAGATTACCACGTCAGTTGGACGGACCTTGTTTTGCAGAAGATTGTAATCTGCCAAGTGCTCACATGATATGTGGATTATGCAGATTTCAAGCTAATCGCCTTGTTCGACCGCGGACTCGCCTATCTTTCTGCCGGTGCCTTCTTTAGCTGGAGACGACTCACCTCGCAGTGGATCATCAAAGTTGATACACACTTCTATGATGCTATTGGACATAATGGCATCATCTACGTGATCGACAAAGCAGATGGCACCACGTATTGCTGGGACGGTGAGTGTATGTTTTTTCGTCTGATTTTAATGATAACGCCATGACACTGTTTAAACTTTTTGTGACGATTGGCATATCCATGTTTGAGCAGAATTTGAGTAGAACTATGACAATATATTAGAGACACCATAAATAAGCTATATTTGGAATGAGTTAATTCATGTGATTGTGGCCATGTCATTACAGCCAAATTGTACCCTTGAATAATCAGACGGTTAGTTAGATATGGATATTCTCCTAACTTTGTAGTAATCTATATACTACTAAATATGAGTATGTATCAATAGCCATGTTAGTTTCCTCATTTTCATGATATAGAAACATGCATCACACTGTTGGTTTCATCCAACCATACATTAGGGAAGTAAATGTGCATATGGAGAACTCTATATTTGGAAGTAGTGAAATCCTGTAATGCTTACCATGTGCACATGCCTATATTCGCCCTTCAGCAATCAATGGCTAGAATAATATCCTCACAAGAATTTTGCCCACAGAACATGAGTATATAACAATGCATGGTCTATTAGTTTCCCTGAAGAATTTGTTTGTGAGGACAAAACATGATTACTCCCTCTGTTCCCAAATGTAAGTCTTTTTAGAGATTCCAACAAGGGACTACATACAGAGCAAATTGAGTGAATCTTCACTCTAAAATATGTCTATATACATCTGTATGTTGTAGTCCATTTGAAATCTCTAAAAAGACTTATATTTAGGAATGGAGGGAGTACATAACATGCATGACATGGTAGTTTTGTGAAGAATCGATTGCGAGATAACATGAGTATAACCATGCATGGCACTTCTATATTTTCAAACCCAGTATACATTTCCCTGTATTTTCCTCTCGGTTCCTACAGGGACAGATCAATGTTGTTTCTTGCATTATCCTACTCATACTTTGAACAATGCTGATCTTACATTAACAATGCATGTCCTTTTTTATATGATGCAGTGTCCCTACAGTTACTACCCTTTGTAATCACACCAACTTTGCCAAAAATAGGGAAGCACAATTGGTTCCTCGCTCGATTAGACGACGACAAAAGAATAATGATCATTTGCACACATGAGCAGGAAAAGTTATATTGCAAAAACCCCACTGTGTACAAGCACCGTGAAATACATGAGTATCCGGGCAGTGGCTGTTACGTCTATGAGCAGGATACCAACTTGTTGGGGCTGATACGTCTCCAGCATATCTATAATTTTTGACTGTTCCATGCTCTTATATTATCATTCTTGGATGTTTTACCATCATTTTATAGCAACTTTATATCATTTTTGGGACTAACCTATTGACATAGTGCCCAGTGCCAACTGCTGTTTTCTGCTTGTTTTTTACATCACAGGAAATCAATATCAAACGGAGTCCAAACGCAGCGAAACTTTTTATGGATTTTTTTGGACTAGAAGACATCCAGTGGACCAAAGAAGTACCAAAGAGGGGGGCCGAGGTGAGCACAAGACACTTGGGCGCTCCTGGGTGGGTTGTGCCCACCTCGATGACCTCCCGCACCGCCTGTTTGCTCTATAAGTACCCAATATCCAAAAAAACTAAGGGAGTCAATGAAAATCAATTTCAGCCGCCGCAAGTTCCAGAACCACCAGATCCAATCTAAACACCATCTAGGGTTCATCATCCTCATTGGTGCCTCTCCGATGATGCGTGAGTAGTTCATTGTAGACCTACGGGTCCGTAGTTAGTAGCTAGATGGCTTCCCCCCTCTCTCTCTCTCTCCCTTGATTCTCAATACAATGGTCTCTTGGAGATCTTGATGTAATTCTTTTTGCGGTGTGTTTGTTGGGATCCGATGAACTTTGAGTTTACGATCAGATCTATGTTTTTATCCATGAAAGTTATTTGAGTCTTCTTGTTCTGTTATAAGCATGATTACTTATAGCCTCATATTCCTTCTTCAAATCTTTGCTTTATTTAGGCCAACTAGATCATTTTTTCTTGCCATGGGAAGAGGTGCTTTGTGATGGGTTCGATCTTATGGTGCTTGATCCCAATGACAGAAGGGGAACCGACACATATGTATCGTTGCTATTAAGGATAACAAGATGGGGTCGCTGCGGGGGTCCGCCCCACAGCTACGTTCGCATGCCTTATGGCTTGCCGAACACGGCTGCCGCGTACCAGCGCCTCATGAGGGCCATCCTGGAAGCTCAAGAGGTCAGGCGTTCCGCAGCCCTGGTGGAGATGGAGATGGTCCGCGAGGAGCCGCCAGCGCCTCCGGAGCCTCCCGATGCCCCTGAGCCTGGGGGCTCGTGAGGACCGGCTCCCGCAGCCCACCAAGTCTGCGACACCAACACCCCTTCATCCCCAACATCATCAGGTGACATCTTTCAAGTTTCATTTCCAGCTGGGAGTGCCCTCAGGGCCGCATTATTCCCAGGCCGCGTGGGTCCGTCCCTGTGGCGTGTATCCCTTTTATTTCATGTTCTTAGCTTACCTTATTGGGGGCGCCCCTCGGGCTGCATCATCCCCAAGTCGCTCGGGTCTGACCCAGCGGCGTGTACCCTTATTGCGTTTATCTTAGGGCCATGCTTTCGACCCATCTTGCTTGTTATTTTGTGCCCGTCCGTGGCACCTTTTCTTCCTGGATGTCGGAGGCTTGCGCGTTAAAGGGGGGGTGCCTGAGCATCGCGACTCAGGGCTCCTACCGGCTCTCCAGCCCTCACCCTCTGGTCTTGCCCACGGCATCGCGACCTGGCATACCAGCTCGAGGCCGAGACCCGAGGACGTAGAGTTTTGACATCTAACCTAGCTTGCGCGTTAAAGGGTGGGTGCCTGAGCATCACGACTCGGGGCTCCTACCGGCTCTCTAGGCCTCACCCTCTGGTCTTGTCCATGGCATCACGACCTGGCATACCAGCGACGACCGAGACCAGCTCGAGAGCCGGGACCCGAGGATGTAGAGCACCGGCATATAGCCAAATTTGCAGGAACATACTCCAAGATAAGGCCCAGAGCCAGGCGCAACCCGCCTTGAGGTAGGGGCCCGTGAGTCCCGCGCTGGCCCACTGGTGCCCAGATACACCTTGTCAAGCCCTACCGTGCCAGCCACGTGTCAGGGTGGGGCTAAATACGCCCCGGGGGCTCCTCCCGGAGGGGAGGCCCCTCCCACGCACCAGTGGAAGCACCATGCTCCACGCTGGCTGACGACACTGCCGAGGAGCGGCTATGCCCGTACACATACTGAAGCGCTATGCTCATGCTGGTGATAAACAAGCGAGGTGGCCCCGGGCGCATCAACCTCGGGGGCAGGAGCTCGGTGTCTAGCCTCATCATAGCGCCTCCTCGGGAGTGCGGGAGGGCTGGACACGGGGGTTGCGCCAGTCACGCCAGACGACGCCACCCAACCAGGCCCGGGCCTGGTTCGTCTGACGCCCTCCCGGCGGAGCCAAGGTGCGAAGGCCGTTTGAGCGTTAAGGGGACTCTTGAGCATCGCGAGTCGAGAGCCTAAGCGGTCATGTAGCCCCTCACTCCTTAGTTCGAAAGGCTAACGACGGTTGAGGTATCTGTGAGGCAGGCTCTGCAGACGTAGAACGGCAGATCCACCCGCATCTCACCTCCCTACTTGTTGTTCGAGCGCCAAGGGGGACTCCTGAGCATCGCGACTCAGGAGCCTAACTTGTCACGTAGCCCCCTCACCCCTTGGTCCCGTCTGGTTTCGGTCGGGACTAGCAGCGGCTGAGGTATCTTGTGAGGCAGACTCTGCCGGCATAGAACATAAGCAAGTAGGAAGGAATAGCGCAAATTTCAGAGAATTCAAAAGCAAATATTACAGTCCATATTGTTATCACGGCAAGTTTTAACGCCTCCCCGAGCATGGTGCATGTGCAGGAATTAAAAGCAGGATGGGAGCCACGACGGAGTCACTTGCCGGCGGTGGAGCTGCGGAGCAGGTTCGCCTTGTGGAGCAGCAGGGCTAGCAGGGCTCCGCTCGCTTAGTCTGAAGGCCGGAACTTCCCAGTGAGCCTCCGCACGACCCTTCCACGGCCTCGATGGCGGCAGCACGCTCGCCCGCTCGGCTGGCTCAACAGCTGTCAAGGTTGATGTTGTGGTCGCGAAGATAGATGTGGGTGAAGACCCGCGTCAGCGCTGCAGAAGACAAGACGCGTGCCTCAGCCTCAGCCGTAGGGCCAAGGCCAAGGGTGACATCTTCAAGAGCACGAACCAGGAAGGGAAGTAGCTTGGCGGGGCCATCCTCCTCGCCGGCCAGCGGGCTCTCCAGGCCGCTCTCATAAAGCGTCTTCAATGAAGTGCGAGCCTTCTCTCCATCTCTGCAAAGGCCACGCGATTCTCAGCAAGAACCCGGGCCATGTCGTCTAGCTCAACCTTCCTTGCCTCCAGCTCTTGCTCCAGCGCGCCTAGGCGGTCACGGCACTTCTTGAGCCTGGCATCCCGGTCCTTGACGGCCGCCTCGCGAGCCTTCATGCTTTCCTCCTGCTCTTGGTGAAGGCGGGCCTCCTCGGCGAGTTGGTTCTGCAGACCCTTCAGCTCGCTCTCCAGCGCTTCGCAGCGACCTCGGACACTAGCCACCTCCCCCAAGGCGGCGTCGCGGGCAACCTTCGCCCCAAGGACGGCTTGCTTCTCCTCGTCGCAGAGCCGTCGAGGCTGGACCAGCGCCGCTGAATCGAAGCATCGGGCGAATCCAGCGGAAGCTTCGCTCAAGCGCTCGGCCACTAGGCGAGTCGGCGCCAAGAAGATCTGCATGGCGGTCAGTTCGGCAACAGCGCGATCCAGAACAGTAGTCGGGGAAGCAGCAGTCGGTGGAGTAGGAGGAGAACACGGCAGCATGATCGCGGTATCCTGAGGTGGAGCCTGCTGCACCATGACAGCTGTGGTGGCAGCATCAGGCAAGGGCACCTCAGGAGTCTCTTGGGCCATGGGAGCTGAGCTCGCCCCAACCGGCTCAGCCAAGCCTCGCGAGGACGCCCGGGCAGGAGAGGCCCGTGCATCACGGTCACCTTCTGTCGCGGGCAGAGGCGCTGCCACGGATGGAACCTCAGGAGCTCCCTTTGACTTCTTTGCCACGGGCGCCAGCCTAGCCGAGAGATACGAGCATCAAGCCTCAGCAATAGAACAATAAACAAGACAGGAACCAAGCACTTATAGGTCGTCGCTTGCGGGCTCGAGAAGCCTCCGGCCGTACTTGAAGCCCGAGAGCCGGCTGCAAGGATCAACCTCAAGGAGCTCGGGAGCGGGAGGTGTGCATGCGGATCGCCTCGGGGCTGGGGCAGACCCGCGGGGGATCAGCCCAGTCCGGTCCTTCTTTGGGATCGGGGCAGGCTCCCGCCGCCCCGCTCATCATCATCCTCATCGTCGTCACTCAGAGAGAGGTGGAGAGCGCATGACCTGCGCCGAAGGGAGGGAGCCCTTGACTCTGCCTCGGAGTCAGCCCCCTCTTCCCGCTCCCCTCCTTCCTTGTCTTCGCTGGAGTCGCCGGAGGACACGTCCACCGGGCCCTCGGGAGCCTCCGCGGGCACGGGCCCGTCCCCGTTGAAGGCGGGCATGGACCCCACTACCTGCTCCCAGTCCTCGCGGAGGAACAGGGGCGTAGAAGCGCCCCCCAAGCTCGCCACGTCACCCCAACAAAAGAAAAGAGGACCGCAGCCAGATCCTCATCGGCCAAGACCGCTGGGCTCGGGTGGGGCCTCCACATCGGAAGTGAGTACTGTCGAAGCGGAGCCAGTTGGTGCTCAGAATTCCCTCGGGCGGCGCGACCAGTCAACCGCCCGCCGCCATGCTGGTCGGCCTCAGATCCGCGTACATCTTCTCCAACACCGGCTTCATGCGGGGGTCCACAAGCTCTACTCGGGACCAGTCGTCGGAGCTCGCGGGGTGCCCCGTGGGCAGGGTCAGCCGAGGGTGGATGCGCCGAGCATCCACTAAGACCCACTTGCTCCTGAATCCTTTTCCCAGGGTTTGAAATGGCGATGGAGCTGTCGTACGCGAGAAGCTCGCACACGCAGAGACGGATCCACGAGAGGTCCGGAGGGAGAAGTAGTGGCGCAACAAGGCCACTGAGGGCTTCACCCCTACGTGAGCCTTGCAATAGTAGGCGAAGATTGCCAGAAGAAGGACATAGTTGGGGTGGAGATGCAGGGCTTGAAGATTATAATGGCGGAGGACAGAGAAGAAGAACTCAGAAAAGGGAGGCACCAGACCGGCGACGATGGCACTCACGAAGAGCAGGTAGAAGGTGCTCCCTTGGCCCTTGGGGAAAGTGGAGCCGGCTTTGAACACCTTTGCCCCGTCAATGCCCTATGCTGCCGCCATCTGGCGCACCCGGGCAAGGCTCGCCTCCGACACGTTCGGTGAGTCCAAGGCGGACGAGTACCAAGCTCCGGCCGGGGGCTTGGCGAGGCGCCATGTCTGGCTAGGGCGTGCGGACGGAGTAGATCTGAAGATTTCGAAGGCGGGGAGGAGAGGCGCAAGAAAGGGGATCTAAGCAGCAACTGGAGAAAGCAAAGAAGGCAAAGGAAAGAAGCCGCTCCTTTATCAACCCGAGCGGTTGTGGAGGCGCCCACGTCCAATCAACCGCCACGCGGCACCCAAGGCCGCAGGCTGTTAGGGCCTGTGATGCTTCGCATTTGCCCTTTCGCCTCTCTACTCGGCCAAGTCCGGGCGCGCCGTGGGCCCGGGGGCTACTGTCGGCCTTCTAGGAACGGGGGTCCCCAGACTTGCCTGCTTGCGACCTGCGGCGTGGCTCAAAGGGGGGCCCAGCACGGCCCATCTTCATCGACTCAAGCTCAAGACCCTCACGAGGGGCCAAGCCTCGCGGGGCGGACGACAAGGAGCTTCCTCAGGCACGGCCTCACCAGGCTAGCTCGCGAGGAGGCGGAGAGTTCAAGGCGGGGTACCTCGCGAGGTGCCCATGATGCAAGCCATGACGACCAAGGGCGACAGTCGGGCGCCAGCCCGTGCAGTGTCCTCCTTTCCTCTTTGGTGCAAAGGGAGCAAGCGCAAGCGAGAGCATCAATCAAAGGCATCTGTTTCGGTGCTACAAGACCAAGACCAGCCCAACGGCAGGGAGGAAGTCATTGTGGAGCCCAAGCAGGCGTCACCACCAGAGCCTTTGACAGGCGAGGACCAACTTTAGTCAGGATAAGTGTACCAGATGTTCCCCTTCAAAATGGCCAATTGTTGGCGCCCTTCCCGCTCAATATTTGGGAAGAGGCCCAGGGCCTTTGCCTATAAATAGGACTAGCCATCCCCAGGGTAGAGCCATCTAGATCCTCACCAAGAAACCAATAGATAGAGCGATTGAACACCTCCTAGCAGTTCATCGCACCAGCCAAGAACAGACCCTCACAAGGCTGTTCTTCCTTGTATTGTTCATCATTAGCCCAAGAGGCAATCCACCACACCACACCTTTGGGTAGGGTATTACAGCACAATGGTGGCACGAACCGATATAAACCTGTGTCTCTTGTGTTGTTCTGTTCGTAGTTTAGATCCTAGCGATTCGGCGAGGAGCAGGTAGGCAGAGGGCAAAATCTCCACGCGCACCCCAGTGTTCGAACCTCAAGGGTCCGCCGGAACCCGAAATCTGACAAAGAGTAAGAAAGATTATTCTTCTAGTAGTAACAATAATCATGTTAAATCCAATATTGTTGCTTCTAGTAGTTCTCTTGATTCCACTAATGATTCTCTTACCCAAGTTACACTTGAGCAAGAAAATAGCTTATTGAAGGGAATTATAGAGAAAGGTGTTTACAATAGCCGTGTGGAAGTAAGCAATTTGAGGAAATTGTACGCAAGCAAGGAAGGCACTGGAAGAATCAAGGTGTTGGTTTTGAACGAAAGTTCAATGCCAATGGAGTTGAGTGCAAAGAAGATCAATACCCCAAGATGAAGTTTGTTCCTCAACAAGAGAAGTATAACCCTACTTCCTTCAAGGGAACACAAGCTCAAGATGATCTTCCACCACAAGACCACAAGCTAAAAGGCTAGGACAAGCTTCAAGAGGAGATTGATGCATTTGAAGAAGCTCCAAAGGGCTTGGTCAAGTGGGCTCCCAAGACTACATCAAGTTCTGCTTCATTAAGTACTACTATAAGTCCAAGGATTCCCATCAAGTTGATGTGGGTCCCTAAGAAGAAGAACTAGAGAGTTCTTGAGGGTGACTCCGCCAACATACTTCACTCATGTTCATATTGGAAAGGACAAGTGCAATAAACTTCCACATCTTGCACTAGTTCAAGGAGTCACAAACCCTCTTGTTAGTAAGTCAAGGGACAAGGTAACCAAATGCTTGCATGGACATCATCATATGTGTGCTTCACTCTATGTCTATGGATATCCTTGTTTGTTCCTTGTGGTACTAACCCATGTAGGTATTGAAAGTGCAACTCACTCCAATGGATTGCACCAAATGATCTACATCAACATCGAGCATCCACATCTTCAACATCTACCTGAAGTCATCATCGACAAAACCCAAGGTTAGTTCATCCCTCTAAAAGGGGATATCACATCTAGGGGGAGCTTTACTCTAAGAATTGAGATAAAAGAACTCTAATGGTGTGAACACAACAATGCTTTATGTAAAAGTGGTAACACCATTTGTGCTTAAACAATGAGTATGACCTATGATCAAATGTTTTCATTTGACTCGTAAGTCAATATACTCATATATAGATGACCTAGTCATCGCCAATTGCTTGATAGATGCTAGAGTGTTTGTGCATGATTTGCCACATATTTCATTTGTTATCTTATTGTGTGAGCATGTTGGTTGCATATTTTTCTCCATTCGAGGACATCCATTTGTTGCTTTGATTGTTTGGCTTTTTTTTGCCAAATGGATGGACAAGAATGCCTAAGCTATCCCTCTAGCTACCTATGCTTCTTCTTGTCTCAAACTCTATTCTTGCTACATCACAAAGTTTGAACAAGTTGAATTTAGACCCTACGGGTGAGGAGCACTCGGAGCCACCGATCCATCAAGAACTTAAACTTCCAAAACATCTTAATGCATCTCGGTCAGACCAATCCACCATACTCGGTCTCACCGAAATCATTAGGTTAATCTAGGTTTTCATCTCGGTGCAACGATTAGAATAGTTCAATCACACCAAGTTGTAGTAACTGCTCATAGTTTTGCATCTTGGTGCCACCGAGTCATTCCACTCGGTCACACCGACTGGATATATATACTCCACGGGTTGGACTTTGGAAATTTCTTCAATCTCTCAATCGCGCCTACCCAGCTCTGCCGCCCCTCCTGGTCTCCGGATCGTCTCCTCATCGCTAGCGACCTCCTGCTGCTGGTCTCCGCCACCGTCAACAGGAATCTCCACCGCCGTTGTCGCCGTAGCAAGTTTGCCGCCAAGTTAGGGTACGAACTCGACCTCTTTGTGCTTTCTTTACCTCCAATTCTTGCACAAAGATCAAAGCCAAGTTTCTTACCATGATTGAGATTAATCTATTCACCTAAAACATCCTTTAGATTAGATTTGATGCAAAAACTTAGGGTTAGGTTTCCGCCACATTTATCTCGGACCGACCGATCTGAAAGTCTCGGTCTCATCGATTTGGCTCAGGCCATTGCACATGTACTACTCGGTCTGACCGAAGTGTACGAATCGGTGTGACTGAAACTACTAACTTTGTGAAACCCTAGCATCTTGGAGTCACCGAACTTCATCTCGGTCTGACCGAAATCACATGTTTAGACTCTACAGCTGCTTCGGTGTCACCGAGTAGGGCAAATCGGTAGCACCGAAATGCTTTCTGCGGAAAACTAAAATTAAGTTTTTGTGTTAAATTTTTGCCAAAATAGTTGTGCTTTGTGATGCTCGTCCACTCTACCTATTCATATCTATTCACAGGGATAGTTTCAGAGATGTCAGACCACAGTGATAGCCAGAATAGGTCAGAGGAGCAGGCAAATCTGAGTGAGGGCACTAGTCCCTCCAATAGCAGCTTTGATGAAGGAAGCAGAAGCACTCCAAGAAATCTGCCAAAGGCTACTGTCAGGCAAAGGAAGAAGAGAACCTTAGACTTGGAGGATGAGGATTTTGAAGTTGAGGAAGTAATTTCAAAGAAGAAAGTTGTCAAGAAGGAATTTGGTACAGCTGCCTCCACCAGGCCAAGCATGAAGAAGAAAGCTCCTGCCAAGAGAGTGCCCATGTCCAAAGCCAGAGCCTCCACTCGGGAATCTATGGAGTTCACTCTTGAACCAAGAGAAGAAGAGGCTGCTGGAGGAAAGAAAAGGAAAGAAAGAGTCAAAAATACTATGGCCAGAGTCATTGCCAAGCCTTCTATGGTCAGGGAATCAGAAGAAGAGGAGGAGGAAGAGCCTGTTGCACCTCCTGCAAAGACCCAGAAGCTTATGGGGATGCTACCAAGTCTGGGGCTCCTCCATCTAAGCCCAAGACAGCCCCAAGCCTGCTACTACTCAAGCTTCAAAGCCATCTATACCAAAGATATCCACCAGGAATATCTCTACTACTGAGAAGAACAAGGCCCCAGTGCCTGAAGTTCAAGAAGAAGAGGAACATCAAGTGCTCAGAAAGTTGAAGCCCAAGATACCAGATCATGATGACAACCATCCCATTGCTGAGAACATGAAGAACAGAAAGGATGCAGGACTGAGGTTGTGGAGACAGTCTGATCCTTATGCTGTCAGGAGAAGGACTATTGTTGACTATCGATTCCACACCAAGGAACAGCAGGACTTCTATGAAACTGTGTTGCTGGACAAGAAGCCCATTGTCTGTGATATGAAGTAAGTTGACTAGAAGTATATTGATGACAATGCTAATTACTTCCCTGGAGTGCATGACAACTTCAGGTTGAATGATGTGGACAAGTTTGTTGGACATAAGTTGCAAAATGGAATGATGAGATGATTATGCAATTCTACTCCACTACACACTTCTATCCTGATGGAAAGATAGTCTGGATGACTGAAGGCACAAGATATCAATCTACTATTGCTGAATGGGCCAAGTTGATCAATGCCTCTGCTGAAGAAGAGAATAACATTGATGTGTATGCAAAGCCCTAGAAGGACCACAATTCCATGGCACATATGGACCAGGAAATTCCAGATAAGGCTTTGGAGACTCATAAATTTGGATCCATCTACTATCTTCTCTCTGGCTTACCCACCATCAACACTATTCTGAGGCACAATTTGTTGCCCAAGTCAAGAGATGATAGGATGATTCGTGGCCATTCTATCAACTTGCTACATTTGTTTGATGTACCACAGAAGGTCAAGGTCATGACTCTCATTGTTGAAACAATAAAGAGGACTGCAGCTGGTCAAAAGAGATATTGTGGATATGCCCGTCACATTCAGATGCTCATCAACTCCAAGATGGGGAAAGGGACATATCTACTTGACAAAGAGCATCTTACCCTAAGGCCAGACTTTGAGGACAATGAAGTTTACATGGATTCCTCCCATCCAACATGTGAAGAAGCCCAGGAGAAGAGGGAGAAAGCAAAGGCAGATAAAGCAGCTAACCCAGCTAGTGCTCCAGATGCTTCACATGTGATCGTCAAGACCAAACAGGATCAACTAAGCTATCTGACTGAGGCTACTTTGAGGATTGAGAAGGGATTGGCCACTCTGACTCAAAATCAAGAGAGTCTTGAAAGGATCATTGAGCAATAGATTTATGTTCTAGATGTGAAGGTCACTGAGATCCAATCAACTATGGAGAAGATCCAGGAAGAGCTTGAGGAAAAGGAAGAAGGACCAACTGTCGGTGTCAAAACCGGCGGATCTCGGGTAGGGGGTCCCGAACTGTGCGTCTAGGCGGATGGTAACAGGAGACAAAGGACACGATGTTTTTACCCAGGTTCGGGCCCTCTCGATGGAGGTAAAACGCTACTCCTGCTTGATTGATATTGATGATATGGGTAGTACAAGAGTAGATCTACCACGAGATCAGAGAGGCTAAACCCTAGAAGCTAGCCTATGGTATGACTGTCGTTCTTCCTACGGACTAAAACCCTCCGGTTTATATAGGCACCGAAGAGGGTTAGGGTTACACAGAGTCGGTTACAATGGTAGGAGATCTACATATCCGTATCGCAAGGCTTGCCTTCCACGCCAAGGAAAGTCCCATCTGGACACGGGATGAAGTCTTCAATCTTGTATCTTCATAGTCCAGGAGTCCGGCCAAAGGCTATAGTCCGGCCATCCGGACACCCCCTAATCCAGGACTCCCTCAGTAGCCCCTGAACCAGGCTTCAATAACGACGAGCCCGGCGCGCATATTGTCTTCGGCATTGCAAGGCGGGTTCCTCCTCCGAATATTTCATAGAAGATTTTGAACACAAGGATAGTGTCCGGCTCTACAAAATAAGTTCCATATACCACCGTAGAGAGAATAACATTTACACAAATTCAATCTGCCGATGTATTCCGTGGCGTGACATCACACCACGGCCAAGACTTTATTAGGATCGTTTTTACTGTTCCACCTCAGCGTGTTTAGCGAGGCGGTTTCCTTGGCACGTCTTATCGAAGTAGAGATTGTGTCCCCTTATTCTGGGATTCTCATTAATACAGGCGTGGGTAACCCAACCGCGCCCGTTGGCACGTCTCCTTTATCAAAGGCGAGTCTCGAACGGTCACGAGGAAGGCTCTTGGTATTCAACCTCTTTATAAAGAGACCAAGGCTCCACTCCTTACTTTCAATCTCAATCGAATCCGCCCCTCGCCTCGAGTTCCAACACCCAAAGCTCCAGATTCAGGTGCTTCAGACCTTCGATGATGTACGGCTCCGACCTGCAAGGCCGGTGGATGCCTTCCTCCGTTACGGAAGAAGACGTGCTAAAGCTAAGAGATGCCAGGTATCTAACCGGCGAAATTTCGCATAGGTTGCCTGCCCAAGGGCAGGCTATTCCCACTCCCAAGCCTGGTGAAAGCGTGGTGTTCGCATCTCACTTCCTTCGGGGGCTAGGCTTCCCGATGGACCCCTTCGTGAGGGGGCTCATGTTTTACTATGGGTTGGAATTTCATGACTTGGATCCAGAGTCCATCCTCCACATCTCATCGTTCATTGTCGTATACGAAACCTTCCTCCGCATTACCCCTCACTTCGGACTGTGGCTCAAGACCTTCAAGGTGGAGCCGAAGGTGATCAAGGGGCAGCAGTCAGAGTGCGGAGGGGCTGTTATAAGCAAGAATGTTGATGCTTCGTGGCCCGAGGGCTCTTTTCAAGAGGAGCTCGGCTTATGGCAACAAGACTGGTTTTATATCACAGCTCCTAGGGGCACCAAATGGGTGGCGCCACCTGCCTTTCGCTCGGGTCCTCCACCGCGGCTGGCGTCATGGGTCAATAAAGGACTTGACTGGGGGCTGTCCAAGGACGTGCCCTTGTTGCAGGGCCGCATTCAAGATCTCCTAGAGAAAGAGATCACTCTGGTCGTAGTAGCGCAGGTCATGCTGATTTGTCGCACCCTGCCCTGCAAACGTCGCCCCCTCCGCCTATGGGAATTTAACATGGAGGGACCACGAGCTCTCCAACATTTTATGGGCGTGACGCCTGATGGGGAACGTAGTAATTTCAAAAAATTTCCTACGCACACGCAAGATCATGGTGACGCATAGCAACGAGAGGGGAGAGTGTTGTCTACGTACCCTCGTGAGACCAAGCGAAGCGATCTGGCGTAGAGGAGGTAGTCGTACGATCTCCTCGCGATTCAACCGATCCCAGCGCCGTTACTCCGGCGCCTCCGAGTTCTTGACACACGTACAGCTCGGTGACGCTCCTCGGGCTCCGATCCAGCAAAGCTCCGGGGAGAGAGTTTTGTCAGCACGACGGCGTGGTGACGATCTTGATGTTCTACCGACGCAGGGCTTCGCCTAAGCACCGCTACGATATGACCGAGGTGGAATATGGTGGAGGGGGGCACCGCACACGGCTAAGGAACGATCTCAATAATCAACTTGTGTGTTCTAGGGTGCCCCCCTGCCCTCATATATAAAGGAGCAAGGGGGAGGGCCGGCCGGCCCTAGGAGGCGCGCCAAGGGAGGGGGAGTCCTCCTCCTAGTGGGAGTAGGACTCCCCTTTCCTAGTCCAACTAGGAAGGAGGAAGGGGAAGGAAGGAGAGGGAGAGGGAGAGGAAAGGGGGCGCCCCCTCCTTGTCCTATTCGGACTCCCCATGGGGGCGCCACCTCCTAGTGCGGCCCTCTCTCTCCCTCTTGGCCCATTAAGGCCCATTACTTCCCGGGGGTTCGGTAACCCCTCGGCACTCGGTTTTCTCCGGAAACTTCCGGAACCTTTCCGGTGTCGAATATAGCCGTCCAATATATCAATCTTTATGTCTCGACCATTTGAGACTCCTCGTCATGTCCGTGATCACATCCGGGACTCGAACTCCTTGGTACATCAAAATACACAAACTCATAATATAACCGTCATCGAAACCTTAAGCGTGCGGACCCTACGGTTCGAGAACAATGTAGACATGACCGAGACACTTCTCCGGTCAATAACCAATAAGCGGGACCTGGATGCCCATATTGGTTCCTACATATTCTCGAAGATCTTTATCGGTCGGACCGCATAACAACATACGTTGTTCCTTTGTCATCGGTATGTTACTTGCCCGAGATTCGATCGTCGGTATCAATACCTAGTTCAATCTCGTTACGGCAAGTCTCTTTACTCGTTCCGTAATACATCATCTCACAGCTAACTCATTAGTTGTAATGCTTGCAAGGCTTAAGTGATGTGCATTACCGAGAGGGCCCAGAGATACCTCTCCGAGCAATCGGAGTGACAAATCCTAATCTCAAATCGCCAACCCAACATCTACCTTTGGAGACACTGTAGTACTCCTTTATAATCACCCGATTACGTTGTGACATTTGGTAGTACCCAAAGTGTTCCTCCGTAAGCGGAGTTGCATAATCTCATAGTTATAGGAACATGTATAAGTCATGGATAAAAGCAATAGCAACATACTAAGCGATCGGTGCTAAGCTAATGGAATGGGTCATGTCAATCAGATCATTCAACTAATGATGTGACCTTGTTAATCAAATGACAACTCCTTTGTCTATGGTTAGGAAACTTTAACCATCTTTGATTAACAAGCTAGTCTAATAGAGGCATACTAGTGACACTCTGTTTGTCTATGTATTCACACATGTATTATGTTTCGGTTAATACAATTCTAGCATGAATAATAAACATTTATCATGAAGTAAGGAAATAAATAATAACTTTATTATTGCCTCTAGGGCATATTTCCTTCAGTCTCCCACTTGCACTAGAGTCAATAATCTAGATTACATAGTAATGATTCTAACACCCATGGAGTCTTGGTGCTGATCATGTTTTGCTCGTGGAAGAGGCTTAGTCAATGGGTCTGCTACATTCAGATCCGTATGTATCTTGCAAATCTCTATGTCTCCCACCTGGACCAAGTCCCGGATCGAATTGAAACGTCTCTTGATGTGTTTGGTTCTCTTGTTAAATCTGGATTCCTTCGCTAAAGCAATTGCTCCAGTATTGTCACAGAAGATTTTCATTGGACCCGATGCACTAGGTATGACACCTAGATCGGATATGAACTCCTTCATCCAGACTCCTTCATTAGCTGCTTCCGAAGCTGCTATGTACTCCGCTTCACATGTAGATCCGCTTCTGACGCTTTGTTTAGAACTGCACCAACCGACAGCTCCTCCGTTTAGTGTAAATCGTATCCGGTTTGCGATTTAGAATCGTCCGGATCGGTGTCAAAGCTTGCATCAACGTAACCATTTACGATGAGCTCTTTGTCACCTCCATATCTGAAACATATCCTTAGTCCTTTTCGGTATTTGGGATGTTCTTGACCGCTGTCCGATGATCCACTCTGGATTACTTTGGTACCTCCTGCTAAGCTTATAGCAAGGCACACATCAGTGCAGTACACAAGCATTGCATACATGATAGAGCCTATGGCTGAGGCATAGGAGCATCTTTCATTTTCTCTCTATCTTCTGCGGTGGTCGGGCATTGAGTCTTACTCAACTTCACACCTTGTAACACGAGCAAGAACCCTTTCTTTGCTTGATCCATTTTGAACTTCTTCAAAATTTTGTCAAGGTATGTGCTTTGTGAAAGTCAATTAAGCGTCTTGAGCTATCTCTATAGATTTTGATGCCCAATATGTAAGCAGCTTCACGAGGTCCTTCATTGAAAAACTCTTATTCAAGTATCCCTTTATGCTATCCGAAATTCTATATCATTTCCGATTAGTAATATGTCATCTACATATAATATCGAAATGCTCTGAGCTCCACTCACTTTCTTGTAAATCTGAGGCTTCTCCAAAATCTGTATAAACCCGGATGCTTTGATCACACTATCAAAGCGTTTATTCCAACTCGAGATGCTTGCACCAGTCCATAAATGGATCATTGGAGCTTGCACACTTTGTTAGCTCCCTTTGGATCGATAAAACCTTCGGTTGCATCATATACAACTCTTCTTCCGAAATCCATTCAGAATGCGTCTTTACTTCCATTTGCCAAATTTCATAATCATAAAATGCGGCTATTGCTAACATGATTCGGACAGACTTAAGCATCACTACGGGTGAGAAGGTCTCATCGTAGTCAATCCCTTGAACTTGTCGAAAACCCTTTGCGACAAGTCGAGCTTTAATAAACGATAATATTACCGTCGACATCGGTCTTCTTCTTGAAGATCCACTTGTTTTCTATTGCTTGCCGACCCTCGGGCAAGTCAACCAAAATCCACACTTTGTTTTCATACATGGATCCCATCTCAGATTTCATGGCCTCAAGCCATTTTATGGAATCTGGGCTCACCATCGCTTCTTCATAGTTCGTAGGTTCATCATGATCTAATAGCATGACTTCCGAACAGGATTACCGTACCACTCAGTGCGGATCTTACTCTGGTTGATCTACGAGGTTACGTAGTAACTTGATCTAAAGTTTCATGATCAACATCATCAACTTCCTCACTATTTGGTGTAGATGTCGCGAAACCGGTTTACGTGATAAACTACTTTCAAATAAGGGAGAAGGTACATTACCTCATCAAGTTCTACTTTCCTCCCACTCACTTCTTTCGAGAGAAACTCCTTCTCTAGAAAGGATCCATTCTTAGCAACAAATGTCTTGCCTTCGGATCTGTGATAGAAGGTGTACCCAGCTGTCTCCTTTGGGTATCCTATGAAGACACATTTCTCCGATTAAGGTTCGAGCTTATCAGGTTGAAGCTTTTTCACATAAGCATCGCATCCCCAAACTTTAAGAAACGACAACTTTGGTTTCTTGCTAAACCATAGTTCATAAGGTGTCGTCTCAACGGATTTTGACGGTGTTCTATTCAGTGTGAATGCGGCCGTCTCAAGAGCATAACCCCAAAACGATAGCGGTAAATCTGTAAGAGACATCATAGATCGCACCATATCTAGTAAAGTGCGATTACGACGTTCGGACACACCATTACGCTGTGGTGTTCCGGGTGGCGTGAGTTCTTGAAACTATTCCGCATTGTTTTAAATGTAGACCAAACTCAGTAACTCAAATATTTGCCTCCACGATCAGATCGTAGAAACTTTATTTTCTTATTACGATGATTTTCAACTTCACTCTGAAATTCTTTGAACTTTTCAAATGTTTCAGACTTATGTTTCATTAAGTAGATATACCCATATCCGCTTAAATCATCTGTGAAGGTGAGAAAATAACGATATCCGCCACGAGCCTCAACATTCATCGGACCACATACATCTCAGTATGTATGATTTCCAACAAATCTGTTGCTCTCTCCATAGTACGGAGAAGCGGGTTTTAGTCATCTTGCCCATGAGGCACGGTTTGCAAGTGCCAAGTGATTCATAATCAAGTGACTCCAAAAGTCCATCGATATGGAGTTTCTTCATGCGCTTTATACCGATATGACCTAAACGGCGATTGCCACAAATAAGTTGCACTATCATTATCAACTCTGCATCTTTTGGTTTCAACATTATGAATATGTGTATCACTACTATCGAGATTTATTAAAAATATACCAATCTTCAAGGGTGCATGACCATAAAAGATATTACTCATATAAATAGAACAACCATTATTCTCGATTTAAATGAATAACCGTCTCGCATCAAACAAGATCCAGATATAATGTTCATGCTCAACGCGGCACCAAATAACAATTATTTAGGTCTAAAACTAATCCGAAGGTAGATGTAGAGGTAGCGTGCCGACCGCGATCACATCGACTTTGGAACCATTTCCCACGCGCATCGTCACCTCGTCCTTTGCGGTGTTAAGCAATCCGTAGTCCTGCTTTGAGTTGCAAATATTAGCAGAACCGGTATCAAATACCAGTGCTCTGCGAGCTCTAGTAAGGTACACATCAATAACATGTATATCACATATACCTTTGTTCATCTTGCCATCCTTCTTATCCGCCAAATACTTGGGGCAGTTCCGCTTCGGTGACGATCGCTTGCGGTAGAAGCACTCGATTTCAGGTTTAGGTCCAGACTTGGGTTTCTTCTCTGAGCGACAACTTGCTTGCTGTTCTTCTTGAAGTTCCTTCTTCTTCCCTTTGCCTTTCTTCTTGAAACTAGTGGTCTTATTGACCATCAACACTTGATGCTCCTTCTTGATTTCTACCTCCGCAGCCTTTAGCATTGCGAAGAGCTCGAGCATAGTCTTTACTAACCCTTGCATATTATAGTTCATCACGAAGCCTTTGTAGCTTGGTGGCGGTGATTGAAGAATTACATCAATGACACAATCATCCGGAAGATTAACTTCCGGTTGAGTCAAGTTATTGTAATACCGGACATTACGAGTATGTGCTCACCGAGACCCATTCTCTTCCATCTTGCAGCTATAGAACTTATTGGAGACTTCATATCTCTCAATCCGGGCATTCTGTTGAAATATCAACTTCAACTCTGGAACATCTCATATGCTCCATGACGTTCAAAACGTCGTTGAAGACCCGGTTCTAAGCCGTAAACCATGGCACTTGAACTATAGAGTAGTCATCGGCTTTGCTCGCCAGACGTTCTTAACGCCGTCGGCCACATCAGAAGCGAGTTGGCACCCAGCGGTGCATCCGGGGCGTAACTCTTACGTGCAGCAATGAGGATAATCCTCGAGATTACGGACTCGATCCGTGTAATTGCTACCATCATCTTTCAACTTTGCTTTCTCAAGGGCGCATTAAAATTCAACGGAACAACAGACGAGCCATCTATCTACAAACAAACATAGACAAGCAAGATACTATCAGGTACTAAGTTCATGATAAATTTAAGTTCAATTTATCATATTACATAAGAACTCCCACTTAGAAAAACATCTCTCTAGTCATCTAAGTGATCACGTGATCCAAATCAACTAAACCATAACCGATCATCACGTGAGATGGAGTAGTTTTCAATGGTGAACATCTTATGTTGATCATATCTACTATATGATTCACGCTCGACCTTTCGGTCTCCGTGTTCCGAGGCCATATCTGCATATGCTAGGCTCGTCAAGTATAACCTGAGTATTCTGCGTGTGCAAAACTGGCTTGCACCCGTTGTAGATGGACGAGAGCTTATCACACCCGATCATCACGTGGTGTCTCAACACGACGAACTTTGGCAGCGGTGCATACTCGGGAGAACACTACTTGATAATTTTAGTGAGAGATCATCTTAAAATGCTACCATCAATTAAAGCAAAATAAGATGCATAAAGGATAAACATCACATGCAATCAATATAAGTGATATGATATGGCCATCATCATCTTGTGCTTGTGATCTCCATCTCCAAGCACCGTCGTGATCACCATCGTCACGGCGGGACACCTTGATCTCCATCGTAGCATCGTTGTCATTTCGCCATCAATTGCTTCTCGACTATCGCTACCGCTTAGTGATAAAGTAAAGCAATTACTGAAGCGTTGCATTTCATACAATAAGCGACAACCATATGGCTCCAGCCGATTGCCGATAACCGGTTACAAAACATGATCATCTCATACAATAAAATATAGCATCGCGTCTTGACCATATCACATCACAACATGCCCTGCAAAAACAAGTTAGACGTCCTCTACTTTGTTGTTGCAAATTTTACGTGGCTGCTACGGGCTTAAGCAAGAACCAATCTCACCTACGCATCAAAACTACAACGATACTTCGTCAAATAGACTCCATTTTAACCTTCTCAAGGACCGGGCGTAGCCACACTCGGTTCAACTAAAGTGAGAGAGGCAGACACCCGCCAGCCACCTTTAAGCACAAGTGCTCGTAACGGTGAAACCAGTCTCGCGTAAGCGTACGCGTAATGTCGGTCCGGGCCGCTTCATCTCACAATACCGCTGAACCAAAGTATGACATCTTTGGTAGGCGGTATGACTTGTATCGTCCACAACTCACTTGTGTTCTACTCGTGCAAAACATCAAACCATAAAAACCTAGGCTCGGATGCCACCGATGGGGAGCGTAGTAATTTCAAAAATTTCCTACGCACACGCAAGATCATGGTGATGCATAGCAACGAGGGGAGAGTGTTGTCTACGTACCCTCGTGAGACCGAAGCGGAAGCGATCTGGCGTAGAGGAGGTAGTCGACGATCTCCTCGCGATTCAACCGATCCCAGCGCCGTTACTCCGGCGCCTCCGAGTTCTTGACACACGTACAGCTCGGTGACGCTCCTCGGGCTCCGATCCAGCAAAGCTCCGGGGAGAGAGTTTTGTCAGCACGACGGCGTGGTGGCGATCTTGATTTTCTATCGGCAGGCTTCGCCTAAGCACCGCTACGATATGACCGAGGTGGAATATGGTGGAGGGGGGCACCGCACACGGCTAAGGAACGATCTCAATGATCAACTTGTGTGTTCTAGGGTGCCCTCCTGCCCTCGTATATAAAGGAGCAAGGGGGAGGGCCGGCCGGCCCTAGGAGGCGCGCCAAGGGAGGGGGGAGTCCTCCTCCTAGTGGGAGTAGGACTCCCCTTTCCTAGTCCAACTAGGAAGGAGGAAGGGGGAAGGAAGGAGAGGGAGAGGGAGAGGGAAAGGGGGGCCGCGCCCCCCTCCTTGTCCTATTCGGACTCCCCATGGGGGGGCGCCACCTCCTGGTGCGGCCCTCTCTCTCCCCTCTTGGCCCATTAAGGCCCATTACTTTCCGGGGGTTCGGTAACCTCCCGGCACTCGTTTTCTCCGAAAACTTCCGGAACCTTTCGGTGTCGAATATAGCCGTCAATATATCAATCTTTATGTCTCGACCATTTGAGACTCCTCGTCATGTCCGTGATCACATCCGAGACTCGAACTCCTTGGTACATCAAAATACACAAACTCATAATATAACCGTCATCGAAACCTTAAGCGTGCGGACCCTACGGTTCGAGAACAATGTAGACATGACCGAGACACGTCTCCGGTCAATAACCAATAGCGGGACCTGGATTCCCATATTGGTTCCTACATATTCTACGAAGATCTTTATCGGTCAGACCGCATAACAACATACGTTGTTCCCTTTGTCATCGGTATGTTACTTGCCCGAGATTCGATCGTCGGTATCAATACCTAGTTCAATCTCGTTACGGCAAGTCTCTTTACTCGTTCCGTAATACATCATCTCACAGCTAACTCATTAGTTGTAATGCTTGCAAGGCTTAAGTGATGTGCATTACCGAGAGGGCCCAGAGATACCTCTATGACAATCGGAGTGACAAATCCTAATCTCGAAATCGCCAACCCAACATCCGCCTTTGGAGACACCTATAGTACTCCTTTATAATCACCCGATTCACGTTGTGGCGTTTGGTAGTACCAAAGTGTTCCTCCGTAAAGCGGAGTTGCATAATCTCATAGTTATAGGAACATGTATAAGTCATGGATAAAAGCAATAGCAACATACTAAACGATCGGGTGCTAAGCTAATGGAATGGGTCATGTCAATCAGATCATTCAACTAATGATGTGACCTTGTTAATCAAATGACAACTCCTTTGTCTATGGTTAGGAAACTTTAACCATCTTTGATTAACAAGCTAGTCTAGTAGAGGCATACTAGTGACACTCTGTTTGTCTATGTATTCACACATGTATTATGTTTCCGGTTAATACAATTCTAGCATGAATAATAAACATTTATCATGAAGTAAGGAAATAAATAATAACTTTATTATTGCCTCTAGGGCATATTTCCTTCAACGCCCGTGGAGATGTACAAGCTTTTCTTTGGATCACAAGCGATGTGTCCGGACTTGACCGAGGACGCAAGACTGAACTGCAGTCGCTTGGATACTCAAGTAAGTAGCCCCGTACCCGGACATGCTATCCCATATTTATCATGAATTTGCCCTCAAAAGAGTTGTCCCTTGAACAGGAGTGGATTGCGAAAGCAAAGTTAATCAAGTGTCCGGCCCCCCTCCTTGAGACCACGCCGGATCCCGTGTTAACCAGGATGCTGGAGGTTGCGCCTTCGGAAGAAGGTGAAGGGGGGACAACGAAGCTACCGCCTCCGCGAAGGAGGCTGTCAGGAAAGGGGGGATCGAGAATCCATCCCTCCAAGGGAAGAAGAGGACCGCCTCTGAAGACCCGGAGACCATGGTCTCAAAGCGGGGGAAGAAATCTTCGTCAGAGGGTCCTGCGCCGAGAGATGCCTCGGCCGCATTATGCCCCCAAGGGGATCAGCCCTCCCCGAGTCGTAAGTAAAAAGGGGAGTTTTTTTAAAATAAAGGATATCCCTGCCCTACTTTTGATGAAGATAACCGAAATTTTACCTTGTAGTTCGGATCTCAGCCCTTCTCAGCAGAGCTCATCTTTAGGGGATCTTCGTCCGGAGATGATAGAGAGCGGAACGCCTCCCCCTGCAGGACCATGCTGCGAGGTGGGCGACCCTGAGGTGTCGTCGCGGAGGGTTTCCTCGAGACCAGCGAAGCCGGAAGGCGGTCGTATGTCCCCTCAAAGCCCTCTGTGTCCGGCCTTCGAAAAAGGCCATCGGACGAGTCCGGCACCACCTGGTGTACGGTCGGAGGAGCTGAAGGATCTGCTCGGGCGAGCGTCTATCTCAGAAGATCACCGTGCGTTAATGGGTACGGTGATTGAAAGGATTTCATCCGCTGAGAGCAGTTTGCACGAAGCCGTCAGAAGTTTACTGACAGGTTTTGAGGTACGCAAAATGATGTACCTTCTGACAGTTCCGCATATAAGATGTGCCCTGTGTAGATAGTAGCCCCTGAGGCTCGGTGTGTTGTCAAAAATGACAGCACGCCGAGGATCATAATCCCAGGTATAATATGTCGCCCTTCCTATGTAGGTGGCAAAGTATCCAGTGGCTAGCCGGACTGATGAATTTGCCGAACTAAAGCGGCAACTTGACGTGGCGGATGCCGACATCGCGCTTGTCAATAAGCGGCTTGACGAGTCACAAGGTATGTGATTTCTCCGCGGACACCTGGTAAGAGAGCTTGATGCCCGTGCCTTACAACATGTATGCTTGATGCATATGGTGCTGCTGCCATGGAAAACCTTCGGGCGGAGCTCGCCCGAGCCAAGGAGCAGCCCAGAAAAAGTGATGCGGCTGCCTTAAAGGCGGCCGAAGAGTTAAAAGCTGAACGGGCTGCTCACTGCCGAAACAAGAAGGAAATGGCCGAGATGGCCGTGAAGTTGAAGAATGTTGCCTACCGCTGCAAGCTTCTTGAAAAGGAAGATCGAGCGGTGCAAGAGGACCTGAAGAGGGCCACTGCCGAGGCCAAGGACGCTCGCTCTGCGATGAGAGCTATGAAGGAGGAGCTACGTCAGGCTGGAGATATCGCAGTTGGAAATCCCTTCCTGCTGCGGCGGAAGTTCACGGATCCTATATATGCTCAGTTGGACTGGCTGTGGAGTGCGGAGGATGCTTATCTGGACTTGGCGGCAAGTGCCGCGGACGCGGCCGAACACTTCCGAGATCAAAAGGATCATGAAATGGAAAAGGTTTTTTGGTCGCAGTTCCATAATCCATAGTGCACTCTTCCATTAACCGATCGCTTGGCCGAATGGGCGGAGCTGAATAGGTTATCCGGACTTGCCATGAAGGATGTCGTGAGTCTTTTGTGGCCGAAAAGGCCCGAGCCGAAGAGTTATTTTGCCTTGGTGCAGCAGTTCCTTGGTGCGGTGCCGCATATCAATGCAATGAGGAGGTCAGCATGCATAGAGGGTGCGCGGATGGCTCTTGCCCGTGTCAAGACATACTGGGCAGAGATAAAGGCCACCGACGTTGCATCCCAAGATTCGGACGGAAGCCGAGTACCTGTCAAGCAATATTTTCAGGAAGTTCTGCAGGGCACTCGTTTAATAGAGACGCAGTGCTCGAAGGATATTTTGTTCGAATAACATGTATTATTGTGAAACAATGTATCGATAAAATATAAAAGCTTTTTATACTTGTGCCTTCAAGAATTAAAATACCACCTGTGCGGCCGTTAATGTATATGTGTATATAACCTGAAAGATGGCAGTCTTCCGCTTCAGCCCCCATGCACATAATGCGGGGGTGTTTGCAAAAGGCGCATTTTCACACTTAATCCAACATCTTGGTCCTATAAAGGAGGTGGTAGCGCAGCAAACTAGGCAACCGTACTATAATGCTTTATCACTTTCACTTAGCAATAGGAGTTTGACAGTGGGGCTACTATATAGGCCCTATGGGCACCGCGCTTACCCGAATTCGGGGCGCGTATGTGCCTAACTGGGAAATGGCCCTTCGTCAATGCGGAGGAATCCTATAGATTCCGGTGGGTCATCGAGTGGTTGACCAGTCTCACGCTATATCATGATGATCGGTTTTGGCTTTCTCTCTTGAGGTGCTCTTTGGACGAACCGGGGCACAATCGGAGTAGTTCTCCTAGTGCCGCGTTAGTTGATAGAGCGGAACGTAAGGCAGCAAAACACAGGAGTCGGGCAAACCCAACATTTGACCAAAGACATGATTCGGAGCTGATGCATATAAGGCCTAACTCGAGACGCCGAACACTCCCTAAGGTATTCGGTCTTTTTGAAAACGGGACAAACGACGCCCTTGGTAATAAGCCCCTGGTGTCCAGGTACGCACAAAATTTTGACATGGCCCATGCCAAAACGCTAGCCTCCTCCTCGGTTATAGCAAGAAACCGGGGGATGTGTATCAACAAGAGACAGTAAAAAAGGTTTACGCAGGGTCTTGATCTAAAAAGAATCCTTGCAATGGATCCCTACTGCACGTCTGCGCCTGTGTCTCCGTTGTGCCGTATCCTGGACGGGTGTAGCACGGTGTTCATCTATAAAAGAGAGGAACTTAGTTGAAAAAGATCATGCGAAAATGTACGTTATACTAAATAAACAAAGTACAATTCAAAAAATGAATAAAATTGAGCTTTAATGTCTCTTGTTGTACATGCGCGGAGCCCCTTGTGCGGGGGTATGCGGTTAGTAAGCCCTTGTATGTTTACACCGGACTCGTCTACCCGTGTCCGGGGTCTGAACGACCTGTTTTAGGTGCTTTGATTAGTGAAGTCGGTTTAGTGTGTGGCTGTCAAGGCAGTCACACAATCTTCCGCGCTCGAGGAACATTCGATATTTCCCTTTAAGGAGATGATGCCTCGCGGACCAGGCATTTTAAGTGTAAGGGATGCATAATGCGGTATTGCGTTAAAGCGGGCGAAAGCTTCGCGTCCCAGTAGAGCTTGGTAGCTACTTGTGAATGGGGCGAGGTGGAAGGTTAACTTTTCGCGGCGAAATTTGTCGGGTGAGCCGAACACAACTTCTAGCAATAGAGAGCCCGTACAATGGGCATATGGGCCTGGCATTACCCCTTGAAAGGAAGTGTTGCTATGGCGAATTTTGGTTGGGTCTATCCCCATTGTGCGGATTGTGTCCTGATATAGCAGGTTTAGATCACTGTCGCATTCCATTAGGACTTATGTAAATTGGAGTCCGTCGATTATCGGATCTAATATCAAGGCAGTCCATCCTGCATTCCGGATACTTCTAGAGTAATCCTGATGGTCGAAGGTGATTGGTTTTAACAACCAGTGGTGAGACTCCTCTGGGATAGGCCGTATGGCACGTATATCTATGGGCGTCGTTCTGTTTTTCCCTTTTGTCACGTAAAGTGAGTTTACTGTTTTGACTTCTTGTGGGAAATTCTTTTGTTTTCGGTTCTCTGCTTGTGGGGTTAGTCATCGTCCTCGCTGGTGTGTCGAGCCCCTTGTGTTCGGGCGTTGAGTTTGCGGACTGCTTGAAGACCCAACAATCTCTGTGGGTATGGTTTGCGTGCTTCGAGAGTCTTGTGGATTTGGCATATCTTGTCCAAGATTTTGTTTAAGTTAGATAGCTCGTCCTTGTTATCCTTAAGGGGCAGTTTTTTATGATCCTGCCGTGAGCTTTTGAATCCGGCGTTGACTATCGTGCTCTTTGGGCTGTTTCCCTTGGTCCGGCGCTGGTCCTTGCTTCATCGCGGTTTCCCGTTTCCATCCCTGACTTCGGATGTACTTGGGTCATCGGATCGCATCTTGCCACCAGCTATCCTCTCCGCACAAAAAGCGGTCATGAGGCTTGTTAATGCGGCCATTGTTCTTGGCCTTTCTTGGCCGAGGTGTCTGGCGAGCCATTCATCTCGGACGTTATGTTTGAAAGCTGCTAAGGCTTCGGTGTCCGGACACTCGACTATTTGGTTCTTTTTTAGTAAGGAATCTGTTCCAGAATTTTCGGGCTGACTCTCTGGGTTGTTGAGTTATGTGACTTAAATCGTCTGCATCCGGGTCGGACATAGGTCCCTTGAAAATTTGCCCGAAAAGCATCCTCGAGCTCCTCTCAACTTCCAATGGTGTTTTCAGGGAGGCTTTTGAGCCAATGCCGGGCTGGCCCTTTGAGCTTGAGGGGTAAGTATTTTATGGCGCGGAGGTCATCTCCTCTAGCCATGTGTATGTGGAGGATGTAATCCTCAATCCAGACTCCAGGGTCTGTTGTTCCTTCGTATGCCTCTATGTTTACGGGCTTGAATCCCGCTGGAAATTCGTAATCCAGAACGTCATCGGTGAAACATAGGGGATGTGCGGCACCCCTATATTTAGGTGTACCGTAATATTCGGATACTTGATGTGTTGCATTGCTTACTAGAGCTTGCTTTCTTGGCCCGTAGATAGATCTACCTGGGCCATCTTTTTGATGTGAATCCGTGTGCGGATCGCGTGCCAGCTTGTATGCGGCGCCGTTTGCCGCTCTATGTTTGCCATGGGGTCGTCTATCCGACCGGGTGGTCTCCTTGTTCTTTGATTGAGGGGGCTCTACGGCCTCCTCATCAAATTCGGACAGTAGTTTTCGCTTCGGGTAGCTCTTTGTTCGGCGACTATCGCCGTATTTGTCTGCGGTGTTGAGTACTTTGCTCCATCTGATCGTGAGCGCATCTTCCGCTGTTTTGAGCTTCCGCTTACGCTTTTTCAGCTACGCAGCGATGGCGGCGAGCCTTTTGTGGAGGTTCTTCGCTCCAAAGCAACTTGTCCGGCGTGAGATCGTCCGGACTGTTATCTTCGCCGGGGACGGATTGTTTATCCATATTGTCCTGTTGGGACGGTTGCTTGATAGCATGTTCGTCGTCCACCGGTTCGCCTTGCTCTATGGCTGGGTCTGTATGGCTGCTATCTTTGTCGAGGCAAGATTTTGAACGGCGCTTAGGTCACTGTTTTGACTGCTTTTCGAGGGAATGATCCCTCGTGGAGTCCCGTTGTTCCTTGTCGTCGCTTCCTTTAGGTGTATCCACCATGTATACATCGTGAGATGAGGTGGCTGTCCAGTGCCTTATAGGTGCTGGTTCATGCTTATCTCCTACATCGTTGTCCGTACCGTCGATGTCTTCGGATTCGAAATCGAGCACGTCGTTTAAACTTTCGACAGTGGGTGGGCTTTGAATTTCTTCGTTGTCCACATCCCAACCTTGCTAACCATAGTCCGGCCAGGGCTCTCCTGATAAAGAGAGAGACTTCAGTAAATTCAGGATGTCGCCAAAGGACGAGTGTTGAAAGATGTCCGCGGTGGTGAACTCTATGATCGGCGCCCAATCGGGTTCGATTGGAAGGGGCGCGGAAGGCTCGGAGTCCGGAGAGGAGTCCGGTACCTTGGAGTCATGAGCTTCGCAAAGGACAGGGTTGGTGTTTGGCTCAATCACCGTAGACATAGCAGCCCCCTAGGCGGTGTCCAGCCACCCGTCCTCGATCGGCGCAGTCGGCTCCGAGCTAAGGGTCAGAGCGGGCACTTGTGCGGCATCTAGGGCACTGTCCGGCGGCAGAGCTAGACCATGCCCATCGTGACAGTGCGGCGTGCTTAGCTGTGGCTCGAACCCGTCGAAGATCAAGTCTCCGTGGACGTCAGCCGTATAGTTCAAACTTCCAAACTGGACCTGATGGCCAGGGGCGTAGCTTTCAAGCTGCTCCAGATGGCCAAGCGAATTGGCCCGCAGTGCAAAGCCACCGAATACGAAGATATGTTCGGGGAAAAAGTCTCACCCTGGACTGCATCGTTGTTGATGATCGGAGGAGCCATCGGGCCTAAAGATGACGACACAGAGGAACTCTCAATGAAAGCACCAATGTTGGTGTCAAAATCGGCGGATCTCAGGTAGGGGGTCCCGAACTGTGTGTCTAGGCGGATGGTAAAAGGAGACAAGGGACACGATGTTTTTACCCAGGTTCGGGCCCTCTCGATGGAGGTAAAACCCTACTCCTGCTTGATTGATATTGATGATATGGGTAGTACAAGAGTAGATCTACCACGAGATCAGAGAGGCTAAACCCTAGAAGCTAGCCTATGGTATGATTGTCGTTCTTCCTACGGACTAAAACCCTTTGGTTTATATAGGCACCGAAGAGGGTTAGGGTTACACAGAGTCGGTTACAATGGTAGGAGATCTACATATCCATATCGCCAAGCTTGCCTTCCACGCCAAGGAAAGTCCCATCCGGACATGGGGCGAAGTCTTCAATCTTGTATCTTCATAGTCCAGGAGTCCGGCCAAAGGCTATAGTCCGGCCATCCGGACACCCCCTAATCCAGGACTCCCTCACCAACCACAGATGCTTTTCAGCAAATGCCTAGGGCACAAAGGTCTTCAGCTGTGCCAGTTGCTAGTGACCCCAGGACAACAAAGTCAGCACCTACATCAATTGCCCCAGTGATTCCTCTAGTTTCAACTCCTCCAACTCCACAAACTTTTATAGATGCTTTTATTGAAGGACTCCTCTCAATGCCATCTACGCACACCGGAGCAACCAGCCAGAAGAACCCTTCAAAACCTCCCGGAGATCATGCCTAGAGTGCCATATATCATTATGCATTTTCAAGCTTTTTGGTAACTTTTTGCCAAAGGGGGAAAAGATATATAGATCATTAGGCTTTGAGAGAGAGAGAGAGAGTTTTGTCTTTTATTGCCTCTCTTGCTACTTTGGTCTTTTTGCTTTGATCGTTTGCATGCTACATTATTTGTGCTTGTGTGTGAGATACTCCTATGACCATGTGTTTGATCATATCATGTTTTAATGCTTGTTTGCTTAATGATATGTGTATGATCAATCATGTTTGCCCTTGGTGATGAATGCGTGTTTCTTATAGCTTATCATTTTGAGCGCTCCACCAAGATGTATGTGACATGGAAGTGTAACCCATGATCCTAATCGATTATGCATTTGCATTTAAAAGCAAATTCTAAATAATGCACAAATTTAGGGGGATCTCTTGCTTATCACATACTTCTCAAAGCGACGATGTATTTATTAATATTATCATTTGTGGAAGCTTTGATCTATATGTTTTCATCAATTACCAAAAAGGGGGAGATTGAAAGTGCAACTAATCCCCGGGTGGTTTTGGTAATTCATAACAACATATAGCTCATTGAACTAATAGCCATTCAAGTTAAATGTTTGAGAAAGTTCAATGGTTGGCATGGCATGGACTAGAGATGTGGACCCCTCAAAATGCTAAGGACAAAGATTGGCAAAGGCTCAAGACTCTTCATTTTCATTTTAGTGATCCAAGATCACATTGAGTCAATAGGAAAGCCAATACTATTAAAAGGGGCTGAGGTGTTGCTTATTGGCTTGCTTGCTCAAAATGCTTAGTGATATTGCTCCAAAACCCTCAACCACTTTCTCATTTCTACATGTGTCCAAAACCTAAAGTCAAACTTGGCCCCACAATTTGATCTAGCCAGCACCACCGAGTTCACTTGACATAGCCATAGCCAGAAACCCTAATCAGTTCAATCACACCGATACGGCTCTCAGTCTCACCGAGATGGCTTTGCAAACTCTCTGTTTCCCTTAGTAACATTTTGGTCTCACCAAAATGAGCGATCGGTCCCACCGAGTTCACATTGCAAACTCTCTATTTCCTTTTCATAACATTTCGGTCTCACCGAAATGAGCGATCGGTCCCGCCGAGTTTGCTTGACCAATTCTCTGTTTGATTAATTGCTGAAATCGGTCTCACCGAGTTCATGTGATCGGTCTCACTGAGATGAGGTTTTGCCCTAGCCCTGGCACATAGGTCCCACCGAGTTGATCTCGTCGGTCCCACCGACATTCCTAAAGTTCACATTTTGAACTGAATCGGTCTCACCAAGTTCTTCTATTCGGTCTGACCGAGTTGGGTAAAAATTGTGTAACAGTTAGATTCAGTGTGGAGGCTATATATACCCCTCCAGCACCTTCTCCATTTGTGAGAGAGCCATCAGAACGTGCCTACACTTCCACTACTCATTTCTGAGAGAGAACCACCTACTCATGTGTTGAGACCAAGACATTCCAATCCAACCACAAGAATCTTGATCTCTAGCCTTCCCTAAGTTGCTTTCCACTCAAATCATCTTTCCACCATAGCCAAATCTGTGTGAGAAAGTTGAGTGTTGGGGAAACTATCATTTGAACCACAAGAGCATGGAGTTCATCATCAACACATCATCTATTACCTTTTAGAGAGTGGTGTCTCCTAGATTTGTTAGGTGTCACTTGGGAGCCTCCGTCTAGATTGTGGAGTTGAACCAAGGAGTTTGCACGGGCTAGGAGATCGCCTACTTCATGAAGTTCTAGCCAAGTGAGGCAAGTCCTTCGTGGACGATGGCCATGGTGGGATAGACAAGGTTGCTTCTTGGTGGACCCTTCGTGGGTGGAGCCCTCCGTGGACTTGCGCAACCGTTACCCTTTGTGGGTTGAAGTCTCCATCAACGTGGATGTACGATAGCACCACCTATCGGAACCAAGTCAAAAATCTCTGTGTCTACATTGCGTTTACCCCTCTCCAAACCCTTCGCTTTTACCTTTGTATGAAATGTTTTACTTTTCGGTGCTACACTCTTAGAATTTCATGTGTAGGTTGATTGCTTGAGTTGTGCTAAGTTGCCTAAATCTGTCAAGACTTAAAATTGGGAAAAGGCTAGATTTTTATTTGGTCAAGTAGTCTAATCACCCCCCCCCCCTCTAGACCTACTTTCGATCCTACACTATCCTTGCTGGACAACCTAGTGAAGGGAGCCAAAATTATGCTATGACTTGTTAGATTTGCTCTCTATGCTTCACTTAAATCTTTATGAGCTATGGAATTGCTCTAGTGCATCACTTATATCTTTTTGAGCATGGTGTGTTTTACTATTTTTGAAGAAATGCTCTCATGCTTCACTTAGATTTATTTGAGAGTTAGTAATTTTTTAATAAATTCTCTCTTGCTTCACTTAAATTATTTTGAGAGAAGAAAAAATTTCATGCTCATGTTCTTTACTTAAATTTGTTTGAGCTATCAAAAGCAACATATGAAATTAGTCCCAAAGTGATAGATATCCAAGAGGGATAGAAAAAAACTTTCATGAAGATCATTGGACAAAATAAACTTGATTCTTTGTAATAGTTTTTAGATATGATGATAGTGATATGTGAGTCATGTTGATGAGTAATTATGCTTTAGTAAGAATATTGGTGTTAAGGTTTGTGATTCCCTATGCAAGCACGAAAGTCAATGGTTATGCAATGAAATTACATCCTACATGTGGTGGATTATTCAGTATTAGTTATGCTCAATGCTCGCTTATGAGATTTTTTGTTTCTTGGTTGGATGCTTCCCAATCTTTTGCGAGCCTTCATTTGCACTAAGTATGATCACTACTTGTGCATCAAAAATCCTTTAAACCAGTTTTTGCCACGTGAGTCTATCGGTGTTCTGGGAACGGGGGTCCCCAGACTTGCCTGTCTGCGGCGTGGCTCAAGTGGTGGCCCAGTACGGCCCATCTTCATCAACCCAAACTCAAGACCCTCGCAAGGGGCCAAGCCTCGCGGGGCGGACAATGCAAGGCTTCCTCGGGAGCGGCCTCGCTAGGCAGGCTCGCGAGGAGGCGAAGAGATCAAGGCAAGGGTACCTCGCGAGGTGCTCGTGACGCAAGCCATGATGATCGAGACCAGGCGGGCCCCAGGCGGGCACTGGTCTGCGCAGTGTCCTTGTTTCCTCTTTGATGCAAAGGGGGCAAGCACAGGCGTGGAGTACCGAGGCATCAGGCAAAGGTTACCATTTCAGTGCAACGAGACCAAGACCAGCGGAGCGGCAGGATGGAGGTCACCATGGAGCCCAAGACGGCGTCATCGCCAGTGCCTTTGGCAGTCGAAGACCAACTTTAGTCAGGATAACTTGTACTAGATGTTCCCCTTCAAAATGGTCGTTGTTGGCTCCCTTCCCGCTCAATATTTGGGAAGAGGACCAGGGCCTCTATATATAGAGATATCCACCATAGTAGGAAGGCATCGAGTTCTCACCCAGCCAATGAGGACCGAATCCCTTCCTACGAGAACACCACACCAGCTCAAGAACCTCTCGCGAGGCTGTTCTTCCCCTTTTACTATTCATCATCAGCCCCTGAGGCAATCCACCACACCACACACTGGAGTTGGGTACTACACCACAACGGTGGCCCGAACCAGTATAAATCTTGTGTCCCTCGTGATGTTCATCGTTTAGCTTAGATTCTCGCGAGGCGATTGGATGTGGATTGGTAGGGGGAAGATCTTCGCGCGCACCCCAGAGTTCGAACCTCAAGGGTCTGCAGGAACCCAACATCCGACATTTGGCGCGCCAGGTAGGGGTGCGCCGAAGCTCCCCCTTCCGTCAACCCGCTCTCTATCAGCACTGCGCTCCGCCCTCATGGCGGGCATTGCGCCGCCTGCTCCGGCTGTCGACGCTGGCGTGGGGACCAGGGGGCTCTCAGCCCTGGCCCCCGCCTTGCGATAGGTGCGGTGGCCGAACAAGTTCAAGCCATACATGCCGCCGTGCTACGACGGTGCGGCCGATCCGCTGGCTTTCCTGCTGGCGTATGAGGAGGCCGTCCTCAAGGCCGGGGGCGACGACCAGGTCATGGCTAACTGGCTGCCCATGGCCCTCACAAGCGTCCCACGCATGTGATTCCTCCACCTGCCAGCTCCTTCTGTCGCCTCCTAGGAGGAGTTGCGCAACCTCTTCCTCGCCCATTATGCTGCGCCGGCGCTGTCAGGACCCCGACTCAATGCCACATCGATCTAGCCGGTAACACCTCATATCACTTTGCGGCCTCACGCACGGTATTCCCATGGGTGTCGCCTTACCATGGCCCGGGACCGTTTGCGCCTTTTGGCTCACATATATGATAGTGTCGCTAGCATCCATATGATAAGGAGCCCGGGCTGACATGGCTAGTCATAAACCCAAAGTGGCACAAACTTACGAGAACAGCATCCATGACCCAAAGATCGAAGCGTGTCGGTCATCACGAGTGAATCCAGTGCTGTAGCACTCGGGCTGGCAGACTCGGTGAACCGGGCTGTGGCGGCTAACGGGACTCCGGTATTCATCGCGTGACATTTCCCTAAAGGGACAGACACAGGAACGAAGAAGCACACATGCCGGTCAGCCTAAGTGTTCCGGAGCAGTAGCAAGCTACCATGGCTTAGTGGAAGCACTAGGAGACATTTCCCGGTAAGATAAGCTACTAAGGATAAACAAGTAGAGAGTCAGATCCCACACATACCAAGCATTTCAATAACATACACACAATATGCTCGATATGTGCAAATACAACATGGCATCACAACAAGACTCTACAACTCACATATTTTATTCAATAGGCTCCGAGGAGCGAGATATTACAAACATGGGTCTCATGACCCAACATTCAGAGCATACAAGTCAAACACATGTGGAAGCTTAACATGTTTGAGTACAGACAACTATAAATGAAAAAGGCTGAGAAGCCTGACTATCTACTAGATCCTGCCGAGGGCACAATATCATAGCTGAGGTAACAAGCTAAACGTCGAAGTCCACGCAGAACTACTAGCGAGACTGAAGTCTCTCTGCAAAAACATAAAGTAGGCAAACGTGAGTACAAATGTACCCAGCAAGACTTACATCAGAACTAACTACATATGCATCGGTATCAACAAAGGGGGTGGTGGAGTTTAACTGCAGCAAGCCAGCTTTGACTCGGTGTCTATCCTAAACTACGACTGCAAGTAACTCTTTTGAGGTGGCGCACACGAGCCCACATATTCACCATTTCAATACACCACTATGGATCCGCTCTCGTCTCCCTACGAGAAGGCCATCCATAGCACTCACCCTTATCTTGCGCATTTTAGAGTATCCACTTTCACTTATCTATGAACTGATATAGGCAACCCAGAAGTCCATTACCGCGGACACGGCTATTCGAATAGATGGTGTTAACCCTGCAGGGGTGTACTTCTTCACACATGCTCTCACCACTTACAGCCGTTTACACGACATGTACTCGGCAACCTTCAGGCGGAAGCCCAGCGAGGGTGTCGGCCACGACCTGACTAACCACACAAGTCTCTAGTCCAGGTTTATCACCTATTCGGGTTCCATCCGCGAGGAGATCCGGCCGGAGTTTCGCTCACAGCCCCAAACGATATGTGCAGGGTTCCCGAGACACCAAACGGGTGCCCGGTACACCGTGCCACGGTGTATCTACCGCATCATAGCCCACCCCTAGGGTCAGCGCTATGCACGGCCTCCAACACATGTCCTACAAACACCAGAAATTAGTTGCAACTCCTGGACAGAGGGCAAGGGCAGTTAATAAGTCGAGAGGGTCCATTGGTTTCGGGCCCAATGCGTGGTAGTAGCTGTTTCATGGATCACAAACACAGAACTCAGTTCCTGAGGACGGTTTCAGTGAGACAACCCACCATGTACTCCTACATGGCCTCTCACCGCTACCTTTACCAAATCGTGTTCACACACTTAGCTCACACACAGTAGGACATGTTCATCACAATACCAATTCATTCCCGATTAATCAGACCCGACTCAATTCTAGGCAGTAGCAGGCATGACAAACAAGCATGAATGAGTAGGCACATCAGGGCTCAAACAACTCCTACTCATGCTAGTGGGTTTCATCTATTTACTATGGCAATGACAGGTCATGAAGAGGATAAAGGGGTTCAACAACCACAGCAAGTAACATATGAATTGTTGTTGTCCTAATGCAGTAAAAGAGAGCAGGAGCGAGAGAGTGGGATTGTATCAGAATGAACAAGGGGGTTTTGCTTTCCTGGCACCTCTGAAAATAGTATATTTCTTCATTGGTGTCATCTATCACGTCGTCGGTACACATCTTACTGAGAGGGGACAAGCACCGACAAACAAAGAAGAAGCACAATCAATGCAATGCGCAATATGATGCATGATCATGACATGGCAATAAGAATGTGTTTTGGCTAATGCAAGCTAGAACAGATTGAGATGAGTCCATTTGAACCAAAGATTCAAATGCAAACCCATTTTAAGAGGTCATAATACTGTATTAACTTGTTTCACCTAAACAGCAAGGTTAATGTGTTCTAACATGCATGAAACCAGTGTAGATGGATAGATTGGATTTTTCTGATCATTTTTCATATATAATTTATTCGATTTGGAGCTACGGTTGATTTTCATATAACCATTCGCGTTCCGGCTACCAAATGGGCGGCGGAGAGTGTCTACGCGTAGCTGGGAGCAAGCCGCAGCGTTTGTTGGCGGTGGTTGGGATCGGGGTGGCCGGGAACGTCGCCGGCGATGACCTTGGCGGTCGCCGGAGTCGGGTGAGGTCGAACCCGAGGCTGCGGGGCACGGCGAGGCACGTGAAGTGGTGCGTTGGACTCGTGGTGGTGCGGTGGAGTTAGTGGACAAGGTGGTGAGGCCTGTGGGTGGCCGGAGTCACGTCGGCGACGAGCTCCGGGGTGGCGCGTGCGGGTGAGCTTCATGCAGTCGATGCAGGGCTCGAGAGCGAGAACGGGAGGGATGGAGAGGTAGCTGAGCTCACGGCGGAAAGGTAGGAGCAGACGGCGTGGTCGGGGACGAGCTGATGCGGCGGCGACGAAGAAGGGGATCTGCGGTGGTGCTCGGTGAAGATGAGCTCGAAGAAGACGAAGCAGGGCTCGCGAGCGCTCGGGGCTCGGGCTGCTCGACAGAGTCGACAACGGCGGAGTTGTTGGACACGGTGGCGCGGTACGGGGATGACGGTGGACGCGGGAACTACGGTGGCGCGGTGCAGCAGCATCGGTCATGGTGCGGGAGAGCGAGGGAGAGAGGCGGGGGGCAAGTGAGGTGTCCACGGGGTTGGGGCAGTGACGTGGAGCTCACCCAGGTGTCCAGGGGCGCGGGCGGCAAGCAGGTGGCATCGTGGCGAGCTCGTGCTCGCCGGCGTCACCTCTGTGCCTGCCTGGCGAGGACGAAGCACCTGGCTGGCATGGGCCAGCACAGTGCTGGGCCTCCTAGGTGGGCCGGCCAGGTAAGTGGCCTAGGTAGGCGTTCTCTCTCTCTCTCTCTTCTAAATTGTTTTCTGTTTTCTATTTTTCTGTAACTTCTGGGCTTTATTTAAAATACTTAAACAGATCCAAAAATCATGAAACTAATCATGGCTACCATTTAGAATATATCCAATAGTAAACATTTTAGTTTATGATTATTTGAGCATTTAAAATATTTTATAGTATTTAAATGCCCAAATGAAAATACCATATGATTTAATTCAGAGCCCAAATATGTCACGGAAAATGTGCAACACCTCCGTTTTTGCTTCAAAGATTTTCCGTAAATGATGAACATTTTTGAAAGCCATTTGGATTCACTGAAATTATTTTAGTTGAACCTAGTGAATTCCTTTGATGCTAGGGTTTAGCCAATCCCTATTTCAAGTTTTCAGAAGAATTTAAACATGATGCATGGAATCTAAAGCAAAGACAAGCAGGGCCTGAACTGGGGATGTGACAACTCACCCCCACTATACAAGAATCTCGTCCCGAGATTCAAGACGTGAGGTAAGAAGACAGAGGGGACACGAAGCTAGCACGATCTTCATGATCCAATTGCCCTTCTCGAGGATGTTGATTCATTGCTTCAAATTTATCTTGGCGTCTTGCTTTGAGAACTACATCCAACATGACAACGAGTAGAAGGAAGAATTTTAGAAGAATCGATATTCTTGAGGTTCGAGCAACTTAGGCTCATCTTAATGATCACAAGATCAACTCACGGAATAAGACATGAAAACATCTCTGGAGCCGAGAGGCAAAACATGCATCAGAAGCGACAGAAGAAACAATTTGACGAGGGTTTCAAAGTAGCAAGGGAAATTGCCATGATTCCAAAATGGGGCACCTCGGGGAAGGTGACTCGAAGAACTATTCCCTTAAGTGGCAAAAAGAATTACTTTTGATACAAAGATCATTGAAATTCTTTATACCAGCCTAAGGCAATCACAAACGATCGTGTGAACGAATTCGAAATAATGGCATACTCATACCAGAATAGATGATGTGGACTACCTTGTTGAAGACAACACAATGGATGATTTTGCTTATCATCGGGGATAGATGGGACCCATAGTAGGACCACTTTTGAAGATGATCCTAAACAGTAATTACTGAGGTGCAAGCTGGGAACAAAATGCAAATGCTGGGAATGATTCTGGTAACTGGGAATAACTCAACGAAAGTGATTCCACCATTTGAATGGTTATCGCTTAATCGAGGAAACCAAGAGCACAATAATCCCTAGGGAACAACTTATAGAATAAGCCGCATGAAATCCTCGTGGAGAAGATGGACAAATTGCCCATTCAAGATACTATAGTGATAGATCCCCCAGCTAGGTGTGTCGGCCAGAACACCAACCTTGTCGGGACCTACATCATAGATCTTGGAGAAGTTCCAACCATCATATCTGCCTGAGATTCAGATCTGGTTGGTAACATGATGTTTGAGTCAGCATGTCCGGAAAAGAAAGTTTGCAACACAAACAGACGAGACGGAGTTGCGAGATTCTCGGGAATGAACTACGATAGCAAGCTCCAAAACATGAGCTGGTTCTGCTACAAACCTGTGAACACGCTGTCCAAGACAAGCATGACCATGTAGTAGTCTTATAATGAAACACTATCGAGTTCAGGTTAGGATCCATCATCAAGGATTTCGAAGTCTTTATACGCGCTAGACTTCTTTTCCTTCAACAAGTCAACCAGTGGCTTGAAGTGCTAGGGAACATATGGAATGAAGGTTGCAGGTCTCCAAACCACAGGCTACTTCGCACATATGCATGAATGACTTGGGATGATTCCGGGGAAGCAAAAACAAACTTTCTCGAGTTCATGGAGGCAACTTACATCGATTGCACGTGAACTTAGAGGAAGTCGCTACTTTCATCCAAACATATGCTTCATGAACGGAACATGAAGGCATCATTTACAAAGTTTCCAACACTAGCTTAATGTTTAACACGAATCATGGTGGAGACAAGATGCTGCTAATGGGCTCAACAGCAACTCATTCGAATTTCCATATCACTGGACTTCCACCATCATGTGAACATGGTGATAGCATTGGTCAGACCAAAAGATGTAATGGTATATGCTCGAGGGATCACCCACGAGTAAGACAACATTACGAACATCGTTGGTTCTGATTTGACTTGACGATAGCCCATACTCAAGTCAAAGTTTTGATAAGGCAATAGATCCAACAACTGATCACGAGGACCGATTGGTGAAGATATCATCATTCTTCAACACACACACACACACACAAATATATCCCTTTGGAAGTGAACTAAGTTAGACAAGCTTTTATCTCCCAACTCTCCAAGTTGTTGTTTGGCTTAACCAACTAGCTCAGGGGTATCCAACACAGATTCTTGGAGAAAAGTGGTTTATTGGAAAACCAAATTGATCACGAGCTCAACATAACAGTCAGGGGACAACCTGGTAATACTTCCGAGAAGATATTCGGAAAATCACGAACCACTGGTATGTTACTAAGCTCGAGAACAACCTTGCTTTTAAGGCAAGATGATATGATCAAAAGAGTGAGGGATTGACACAATCCTAACTTATTGATCGAGGAGTGCACTAGAAATAAGGAGTAGGTAGCACGATCAATCTTAAGATCATGATTTAATAACCAACACGCTAAGAATGAGAATATTGTCCATTTACTACCAAGCAACGAGTTACTAGGAGTATAGATTTCACACATCACGATTCACTTGTCGGCATTCCGGTTGCGACAACACGGAACCGAGGAATGAGTAATGATAGCGAGATGTATCACTACGTCAAGAGTTCATGAGAAATGGTGCAATTCTCATGACAATCATGACATAAAGGGGGTAATACTCCGAGGTAGAACAGAATCAAAAGCTGGATTGGCATTTGATTTGCGGATTACAACTGCTTTGACCCAATCCTGGATAAGGATAAGGTACTGGAGTTTGTTTTTCCTAGTCATTCTGAAATAGAATGGCTTAACGGACCACAAGAATAATAAGCATCGATAACACGGATGCACAATTACTCCTGACTATCAATTGATAGACGATGGTCGGAATACAAATGAAGAGCGAAAACTCAAGGGGACATATATCTTTTTGAGTTGTGGATGCATAGATTAATATGTTGAACCAAGTTCAACATGTTTCTTCCAGATAACCCATGCAGAAAGGTAGAACTGGCAGAATCACAATTATGAATGGAGAACTCATCGAGGGCACTCCTGTTGTGATCTTTTGATCCAACAAACTTCTGCCATAAGTGGTTCATAGTATTTGGAAGAAGGACATACCACGAACCTCGAGGACTAATGCAAAGGTTACTAATAACCTAAAGGAACGAGCAAACACTATCAACATGAAGTAAGTAGGGTGAATCTTGAGTTCAAAACCCAGGAATAGAATACCTACTCCTAAGTAGCATCACGGGATGCTTTCGAGAATGATGGCTAGAATCTTCAAACTGGGAACACAAAACATTGCTAGATTACTAGGTGACTCCCTAAACACCTAGGGTCATAATAATAGCTCCAACACATATGTCAAGGCAATAAATTACCTCAACGCATCGGTTAGTGTGCTTATTCTGACCATAAAGGACATCGGGAACGGAAAGAAAGGATTTGCAAATGCATCAGACATTTAGAAACCTGGGATGACTTGGACAACATAACGGTTGTAAATGCTCAGAAAAGATTTGAGACATTCACAAGGATTTGCATAGTCACTTAACAACATCATATCAAGGTTTTGGTTCAACTGAGAACATACTAAAAGTAGTAGAAACTGAATTGAGGCTTGAAACTATCAATCCTATAAGTCTCTAACATAGTAACTCGTCATCCTAGTAGATAGATGAGAAGCCTAGTTCCTAAACCCCGTAGAAGAGAACAGGATGACTCAGATCAGAAGGCCGTGAGGTATAAGGAGTAAAAAGAGCCTTACGTTCCCTTCCACAATCAATTCCCTTGCATAACTAAAGCATTTCTAGACACAACTTCGACCAGTTTGGCTTGGTAATCCTCACAGCAACAAAGCTCGATACCAAAGTCGTCAGACCCGACTCAATGCCACATCGATCTAGCCGGTAACACCTCATATCACTTTGTAGCCTCACGCACGGTATCCCCATGGGTGTCGCATTACCATGGCCCGGGACCGTTTGCACCTTTTGGCTCACGTATATGATAGTGTCGCTAGCATCCATATGATAAGGAGCCCGGGCTGACATGGCTAGTCGTAAACCCAAAGTGGCACAAACTTACAGGAACAGGCATCCATGACCCAGCATTGAACGTGTCGGTCATTAGCGAGTGAATCCAGGCTGTAGCACTGGGCTAGCAGGACTCCGGTGAACCGGGCTGTAGCGGGATAATAGGACTCCGGTATTCATCACGTGACATTTCCCCGAAGGGATAGACACAGGAACGAAGAAGGACACATGCCGGCCAGACTAAGTGTTCCAGAGCAGTAGCAAGCTACCACGGCTCAGTGGAAGCACTAGGAGACATTTCCCGGTAAGAAAGGCTACTAAGGATAAACAACTAGATACTCAGATCCCACACATACCAAGCATTTCAATAACATACACACAATATGCTCGATATGTGCAAATACAACATGGCATCACAACAAGACTCTACAACTCAAATATTTTATTCAATAGGCTCCAAGGAGCGAGATATTACAAACATGGGTCTCATGACCCAACATTCAGAGCATACAAGTCAAACACATGCGGAAGCTTAACATGTCTGAGTACAGACAACTATAAATGAAAAAGGCTGAGAAGCCTGACTATCTACTAGATCCTGCCGAGGGCACAAGATCGTAGCTGAGGTAACAAGCTAAACGTCGAAGTCCACACGGAACTACTAGCGAGACTGAAGTCTCTCTGCAAAAACATAAAATAGGCAAACGTGAGTACAAATGTACCTAGCAAGACTTACATCAGAACTAACTACATATGCATCGGTATCAACAAAGGGGGTGGTGGAGTTTAACTGCAGCAAGCCAGCTTTGACTCGGCGGCTATCCTAAACTACGACTGCAAGTAACTCTTTTGAGGTGGCGCACACGAGTCCACATATTCACCATTTCAATACACCACTATGGATTTGCTCCCGTCTCCCTATGAGAAGTCCATCCATAGCACTCACACTTATCTTGCGCATTTTAGAGTATCCACTTTCACTTATCTATGAACTGATATAGGCAACCCAGAAGTCCATTATCATGACACGGCTATTGAATAGATGGTGTTAACCTGCAGGGTGTACTTCTTCACACACACTCTCTGGGCCATCACTGCCGTTTACCGACATGTACTCGGCAACCTTCAAGCGGAAGCCCAGCGAGGGTGTCGGCCATGACCTGACTAACCACACAAGTCTCTAGTCCAGGTTTATCGCCTATTCGGGTTCCATCCGCGAGGAAATCTGGCCGGAGTTTTGCTCACAGCCCCAAACGATGTGTGCAGGGTTCCCGAGACACCAAACGGGTGCCCGGTACACCGTGCCATGGTGTATCAACCGCATCATAGCCCACCCCTAGGGTCAACGCTACGCACGGCCTCCAACACATATCCTAGAAACACCAGAAACTAGTTGCAACTCCTGGACAGAGGGCAAGGGCAGTTAATAAGTCGAGAGGGTCCATTGGTTTCGGGCCCAATGCATGGTAGTAGCTGTTTCATGGATCACAAACACAGAACTCAGTTCCTGAGGACGGTTTTAGTGAGACAACCCAACATGTACTCCTACATGGCCTCTCACCGCTACCTTTACCAAATCATGTTCACACACTTAGCTCACACACAGTAGGACATGTTCATCACAATACCAATTCATTCCCGATGAATCAGACCTGACTCAATTCTAGGCAGTAGCAGGCATGACAAGCAAGCATGAATGAGTAGGCACATCAGGGCTCAAACAACTCCTACTCATGCTAGTGGGTTTCATCTATTTACTATGGCAATGACAGGTCATGCAGAGGATAAAGGGGTTCAACTACCGCAGCAAGTAACATATGAATTGTTGTTGTCCTAATGCAGTAAAAGAGAGCAAGAGCAAGAGAGTGGGATTGTATCAGAATGAACAAGGGGGTTTTGCTTGCCTGGCACTTCTGAAGATAGTATATTTCTTCATTGGTGTCATCGATCACATCGTCGGTACACGTCTTACTGAGAGGGGACAAGCACCGACAAACAAAGAAGAAGCACAATCAATGCAATGCGCAATATGATGCATGATCATGACATGGCAATAAGAATGTGTTTTGGCTAATGCAAGCTAGAACAGATTGAGATGAGTCCATTTGAACCAAAGATTCAAATGCAAACCCATTTTAAGAGGTCATAATAGTGCATTAACTTCTTTCACCTAAACAGCAAGGTTAATTTGTTCTAACATGCATGAAACCAGTGCAAATGGATAGATTGGATTTTTCTGATCATTTTTCATATATAATTTATTCGATTTGGAGCTACGGTTTATTTTCTATGATTTTTAGAAGTTTTGGTTAGTTTCTGGAAATTCCTGTATAAGAAAAATTCCAGTAATTAGTTATTGCGTCAGCATTGCGTCAGGGTGACGTCAGTGGTCAACGGGGCTGGTCCAGGTCAAACTGACCTGTGGGCCCTGCATGTCAGTAGTTAGTTTAACTAACTAATATTAGTTAGCGCTAACCCTAGGTTAATTCGCAGAGCAGGACCCACTTGTCATAGGCTCGGGGGAAGTCAACCTGGGCCCACCCAGTCAAAGTCAATGGGTCAAACCCGCTGGCGTTTAGCCGCCGGTGAGGCCAGACGCGGCGGTGGTAGTGCAATTTCGCGTTCCGGCTAACAAATGGGCGGCGGAGAGTGTCTACGCGTAGCTGGGAGCAAGCCGCAGCGTTTGGTGGCGGTGGTTGGGCTCGGGGTGGCCGGGAACGTCGCCGGCGACGACCTTGGCGGTCGCCGGAGTCGGGTGAGATCGAACCCGAGGCTGCGGGGCACGGCGAGGCACGGGAAGTGGTGCGTTGGACTCGTGGGGGTGCAGTGGGGTTAGTGGACAAGGTGGTGAGGCCTGTGGGTGGCTGGAGTCACGTCGGCAACGAGCTCCGCGGCAGCGCATGTGGGTGAGCTTCATGCAGTCGATGCAGGGCTCGAGAGCGAAAACGGGAGGGATGGAGAGGTAGCTGAGCTCACGGCGGTCACGTAGGAGCAGACGGTGCGGTCAGGGACGAGCTGATGCGGCCGCAGCGGCAAAGGGGATCTGCGGCGGTGCTCGTTGAAGATGAGCTCGAACAAGACGAAGCAGGGCTCGCGAGCGCTCGGGGCTCGGGCTGCTCGACGGAGTCGATGACGGCGGAGTTGTTGGACATGATGGCTCGGTACGGGGACGAGGTGGACGCGGGAACTACGGTGGCGCGGCGCAGCAGCGTCGGCCATGGTGCGGGGGAGCGAGGGAGAGAGGTAGGGGGCAAGTGAGGTGTCCACGGGGTCGGGGCGGCTACGTGGAGCTCACCCAGGTGTCCAGGGGCGCGGGCGGCAAGCAGGTGGCGTCGTGGCGAGCTCGTGCTCGCCGGCGTCACCTATGTGCCTGCCTGGCATGGACGAAGCAGCGGGCTGGCATGGGCCAACACAGTGTTGGGCCGGCCAGGTGGGCCGGCCAGGAAGTGGCCCAGGTAGGCGTTCTCTCTCTCTCTTCTAAATTGTTTTCTGTTTTCTATTTTTCTGTAACTTCTGGGCTTTGTTTAAAATACTTAAACAGATCCAAAAATCATGAAACTAATCATGGCTACCGTTTAGAATATATCCAACAGTAAACACTTTAGTTTATGATTATTTGAGCATTTAAAATATTTTATAGTATTTAAATGCCCAAATGAAAATACCATATGATTTAATTAAGAACCCAAATATGTCATGGAAAAATGTGCAACACCTCTGGTTACTATTTCCAGCATTTTCCAGAAATTATGAACATTTTTGAAAGCCATTTGGATTCACTAAAATTATTTTAGTTGAACCTAGTGAATTCCTTTGATGCTAGGGTTTAGGCAATTCCTATTTCAAGTTTTCAAAAGAATTTAAACATGATTTATGGAAGCTAAAGCAAAGACAAGCAGGGCCTGAACTGGGGATGTGACAGGCGCCCCCGGTCATCGCAGCTCTCCTGGGCGGCTCGCAGGCGCCACCCTTGAGCCGCCACATCAAGCCGTTCATCCACCAGATCGGTGCCGTCCTCAAGCACCGTGAAGCCCCCCCCCCCCGGGCTGGGTAGCACCCAAGGCCGACTTGACCTTCAACTCGGACGATCACCCCTCCAACATCGCCCGTGCGGGCGCGCTCCCGATGCTATGCACCCCCACCATCTGCCAGGTGGTCATCACTAGGACCTCATCAACGGCGGGGTCGGCCTCAACGTGCTCTCGGTGGAGGCCTTCAGCCTCCTATGCGTGCCGCCGGAGCGACTCCAACCCAGCAAGCCCTTCCTGGGCGTCGGAGGTAGCCCCACTGACTACCTGGGGCAGATCCACCTACCGATGATCTTCGGCACCCACGACAACTTTCGCACGGAGCTGGTCGACTTTGACATCGCCCCCATCAGCCTCCCATACAACACCATCCTCGGCTACCCTGCCTTGGCCCAGTTCATGGCGGCGACTCACCCGGCCTACAACCTCATGAAGATGCCCGAGAGCAGCGGCGTCCTTACCGTGTCTGGAGACACGAAGGATGCTCTGCAGGCGCTCAAGCTCGCTTTCAAAATGGCCACGATGGCACAGCTCGCCGGCGCTGACACCCTCGAGCCCAAGGGGGCTACGCCGGCCAAGAAGAAGCAGCTGTTCACCCAAGACAAGGCGGAGACCAAGAAAATGCCAGTCGATGAAGATGGATCCTCTGGCGCCACCTTCACCATAGGCACTAATCTCAACCCTGAAAAGGAAGAGGCCCTGGTGAAATTTTTGCGCCTAAACAAGGAGGTGTTTGCGTGGGAACCTGATTAGCTAGCGGGGATTCCAAGAGTGGTGATTGAGCATCATCGGAATGTGTGCCCCAACGTGTGTTCCGTGAAGCAGAAGGCAAGGTGACAGTCCACCGAGAAGCAGGCCTTCATTGTCCAAGAAACCCGCAAGTTGGAGGCTGCAGGCATCATTCGCGAAGTCCGCTATCCTGAATGGCTGGCCAACACTGTTGTCGTGCCAAAAAGGGAGGAAAGGAGCGCATGTGCATCGACTTCACCAACCTCAACAAGGCCTGCCCTTAGGATCCATTCCCGCTCCCTCGCATCGACCAAATCATCGATTCCACCGCCGAGTGCGACCTGTTGTGCTTCCTGGATGCCTTCTCGGTCTATCACCAAATCAAGATGGCGGTAGAAGATGTGGAGAAAACGGCCTTCCTGGCCCCGTGCGGAGTATATTGCTATACCTGCATGTCGTTCGGATTGCGCAGGGCGGGTGCAACCTTTCAACGACTGATGCACATCGCCCTGGGATGGTAGCTTGGAAGAAACACCGAGGCCTACATCGACGACATCGTGGTGAAGTCTCGGGAGGCGAAGACCTTGATACAGGACCTGGAAGAAACCTTCGCGAGCCTTCGCGAAGTGGACCTGCGGCTCAACCCGGAGAAGTGCGTGTTTGGAGTCCCTTCTAGCAAGCTTTTGGGTTTCCTCATTTCCCACAGAGGCATCGAGGCTAACCCAGAGAAGGTCAAGGCAGTTGAAGACATGAGTCCGCCGAAGACCCTCAGTGAAAAGCAGAAGCTCACCGGGCGAGTAACCGCGTTGGGGCACCTCATCTCTAAGTTGGGAGAACGAGCCCTGCCCTTCTTCAAGATGATGAAGAAGATGGGCCTGTTCGAGTGGGCTGAAGAGGCTGACAAAGCATTCCAAGATCTCAATAAGTACCTGACCAGCCCTCCGGTGATGGTGGCTCCACGCCCTCAGGAGCCCTTGGTACTTTACCTTGCAGCCACGCCCTACTCCGCCAGTGCAGCCCTGGTGGCGGTTCGGGAGGAGCGCCGGGTCAAGACCGTGTCAGTCGCGACCCCGGCCGCAACAGCTCAAGGCCAAGAAGACCTCGTGAAGACCACGACCGTAGTAGATGGGAACCAGCCTCAGCAGGGGGACGCACCCAGGCCAGAAGAGGCCCCACCAAGCGACCAGGCGCTGGGGGCTCCATCATCTCGAGAGGCGCCTCGACCTCCGGAAGACGCTGGCCACGTCTGCGCCCCCAACCTCATCGAGCATCCCGTGTACTTCGTTAGCACGGTGCTGCGGGACGCAAGGGCACGATACCCCATGCTTCAAAAACTCTTGCTCGCGTTACTAGTGGCCTCACGCAAGCTACGGCACTACTTTCAAGGTCACCCCATCAAGTTCGTCTCGGCATATCCCTTGGAAAGGGTGCTCAGGAGCCCCAACTCAGCTAGAAGGGTCGCCGAATGGAACATTGAGTTGCAAGCATTTCAGTTGGAATCAGTACGACCAGGGTAGTCAAAGGATCCGCGCTTGCAGATTTCGTGGCAGAATGGACGGAAGGGCCAGGGCTCGAAGCAGGCGAGGACCGGTCGCTTTCCCCAGGAAGTGAGGCACCGGACGGTTGGGTCATGTACTTTGACGGAGCGTTCTCGCGACATGGCGCAGGGGCTGGCGCAGTGCTCATATCCCCCACTCAGGACAAGCTCTGTTACGCCGTGCAGCTCTGTTTCTATCATGGAGAGAAGGTCTCCAACGACATAGCAGAATACGAGGGCTTGATAGCAGGCTTGAAAGCTGGAGATGCCTTGGGGGTAAAGCGCCTCATCATCAAGGGCGATTCCCAACTCCTCTTCAACTTCTCCAATAAGGTGTACGAGCCGAAGAACGAACACCTGGAAGCATATCTTGCGGAGGTCCGTAGGATGGAAGAGCAGTTTTGGGGGCTGGAGTTGCAGCATGTACCTTGTGGAACCAATCAAGAGGCTGATAACATCGCCAAGAGGGCGTCCAGGCGGCTGCCCCAGGAGTCGGGCGTCTTCGAGGAACGACTCTTCAAACCCTCAACAGCACCGTCACTATCAAGTACAACACAACCTCGGGAGGAGCTCCCTCAGCCGCCTGCCTCGGGAGCTCCGGCCTATGGCCTGACCTCAGGAGTGCGCCTACTCCTGGCGCTGGAGCCTCAGGAGGGGTGTTGGACCACGGAATTCAAAGATTACCTGATGCAAGGGACTCTGCCAGAGAAGGAGGAGGACGCAGAACGCGTGGCGCGGCAGGCCACTGCCTACTGCATCCAAGACGGAGAGCTCTATCAGAAGCGGCCAAATGATGTTTCCTTGCGTTACATCCCCAGGGAGCAAGGGAAAGAGTTGCTGGAAGACATTCACGGTGGAGACTGTGGGCACCACTCGTCTTCACGGACCCTCATCGGCAAGGCGTTTCGCAGCGGGTTCTATTGGCCAACAGGACTCAACGACGCAATCCAGCTGGTGAAGGCTTGTGAAGCCTATCAATTCCACGCCAAGTAGATTCATCAGCCGGCTCAGGGCCTGCAGACCATTCCTCTCTCATGGTCGTTTGCCGTTTGGGGGATGGACATCTTGGGCCTGTTTCCCCGGGCACCAGGGGGCTACCGCTACCTCTACGTCGCCATCGACAAGTTCACCAAGTGGGCGGAGGTGGAAGATGTCCGCACCATCCCAGCTGGTTCAGTGGTCAAATTCATCAAGGGCCTCATGAGCCGGTTTGGGGTGCCTAATCGCATTATCACTGACAATGGTTCGCAGTTCACTAGCAATCTCTTCAAAACATATTGTGCTAACCTTGGAACGCAGATATGCTATGCTTCGCTGGCACACCCTCGGAGCAACCGCCAGGCTGAACGTGCCAACGCGGAGGTTCTGAAAGGCCTCAAAACTAGAACCTTCAAGAAGAAGCTGGAGGCCTGCGGCAGGGGCTGGTACGACGAGCTCCAGTTCATGCTATGGTCCATCCGCACAACCGCTACCTAGTAGATTGGCGAAACCCCGTTCTTCCTCGTCTACAGAGCTGAGGCGGTCCTCCCTCACGAGGTCAGGCATCGATCCGCGCGGATCCTGGCTTTCGACGAAGCACGGCAGGACGCCATGCGGGGGATGGATCTCATGCTGGGAGAGGAACACCGTCGGGAGGCTGCGCTTCGAGCAGCAAGGTACCAACAGGCGTTGCGGCAGTACCACTGCCGCAACATCCGCCCCAGGACCCTCGAGGTAGGTGACCTCGTGCTCAGGCGGGTGCTCTCCAGGGAAGGGCTGCACAAGCTCTCGCCTATGTGGGAGGGCCCGTTCAAAGTTGTTCATGTTTCCAGACCTGGCGCCGCGCGCTTAGAGACCCAGGAGGGGGTGCCCATCCCGAATGCATGGAACATCCAGCACCTCCAGAAGTTTTACGCCTGACGAAAGGTCTGGTGCCTGTCAAGAAGGCTAACGCCTGTGAAGCCCATCGCCCCAAGAAAGGCCCAGTGCCTGTGAAGAAGACCAATGCCTGTGAAGCTCACCGCCCGTGACACTCTCACGTAATAATGAGTTGGGGCTGTACACGCCCCGGAGTCTCCGGAGAGACGCCCTCGGGCCTCGGGGGCTCCCGCCCACGCCCAGTGGCAGCACGTAGCTCCACGCTGGTGAGAAGACGTCGAAGACTAGATTAGGTGCCGAACGCGGCTTTTCATTTGCTTTCTGCAGTTGGCTTGTTCACCCTTGTTCAAAATTTTATTGGAGTTGCTTTTTAGTGTTGTTGCCGTCCCCAGCCCGGGATTCTTTGTCTTGGTTGCTCTCCTGACTCGTCTTCTCTTTCGCAAGTCTCGCGAGGGGGCTGCGCGGGCGCCCTCGTGAGTGCCTTCTGACCCAGTCTCGTGAGGCTTCCCTATTCAAGTTCACCACGGGAGCACTTCTCCCAGTCCGTGCCCCATGGGCATCACGACCCGAACGCAGGACCTGAGCCGGTTATCCTCATGATCAGGGTTCGAAAGTTATCCCCCCAGCTAATTTTTGCAGGCCTCGAGACGCATGACAAGGCCTCAGCCTAGAGAAGCAAAGACTGCGGCAAGTCCCCCAAGCTAAGTTGTTCCTACACATGAGCACGCAACACCGAAACACCACACGAGAATAATGAAAATAGCATAGTAGTAAGGCAACAGTCCAGCACGCCCCCACGGGGCTCCACACTTCTCTCTCTTTATACAGGAAAAGGAGAAAAAAACAGACGCGGCTGGCCCGGCGACGACTCATGGCGGGGGCTCGTACTGCCCTCCGGAGCTCAGTCAGACCCCTTCTCACACTTCACTGAGGCGCGACGACGGGAAGACCCACTGCCCCCATCAAGGCGAGCGCGGCGATGCGGTGGTTGGTCACGGCCACCACTGGAGGAGTTGTCGTCAGAGGGAAAGCCGCCGAAGCTTGGCGAGCTATGGACACCGCCTGCCACACGTCCCCATTCGTCTTCATCTCAGCCACCGCCAAGGCTAAGCACCCGGTAACCATCGTCATCTTCAGGGCAGCACCCAACGCGGCGGACATCTTCCCCGAACACCCTCACATAGAGGGTGGCATCGTCGTCAAACTTGAAATGCAGGATGCACCATCGGCCCAGGCCGCGCGCGCGGGCAAACGTTTGCTAGCCGCGGGCCAAAGCCATGTCCCCGGCGACGGAGATCTCCAGTGAGACCCAAGAGGCCTTGCTGCAACAGCCGTCCGCTTGAAGCCAGAGGCCGCCAGGAGCACCGGCCGGGAGTTCGCCTGCGAAGAAGCGGGGAAGTTGGAGCCAGCTACCCGTTGGGTCCACCGACCACACGACAAACTCCGGCAGCACCTCAGCCGAATGGAAGCGCGGCCTGGGAGGCCGCGCGGCCACAACGTGCTGCCCCTCAACCACTAGATGCCCGTCGCCATGCGGGAAATCACCGCCGCGACCACGGGGAGCCGCTGCAAGAGTCGCAGGATGCTTGCGGGGACGACCTCGACCGCGTTTGGGCGGGGGAGAGTCAGGCCCTTCCCGACGAGCCTTTCCCTTCTCCGTGGCTGAGAACCTCTTCGGCGGCGCCATAGGACGCGGCGAGCAGCTGGAGCAGGGAGAAAGAAGAAGCAAAAGGAAGGAGGAAGAAGTGCGGAGGGGGCTTGCGCCCTCCCACATTTATAACCGGGGCAGGCCAACCGTCGGCCTCCACGATCACAGGTAATCATGACCCATTTTTGCATGCAGGGACTTGTCAAGTCAGGCAGCTACCGAGGCAGCGTGGGGAAGCAGAGACTCCCACGTCCAATCAACCGCCACGCGGCACCCAAGGCCACAGACAGTTGGGGCCCGCGGTGCTTCGCGCTTGCCCCGTCGCTTCTCTGCTAAGCCAAGTCCGAGCGCGCCTTGGGCCCGGGGGCTACTGTCGGCGTTCTGGGAACGGGGGTCCCTAGACTTGCCTGCCTGCAGCCTGCGGTGTGCCTCAAGTGGTTTCCCAGTATGGCCCATCTTCATCAACCCAAACTCAACACTCTCGCGAGGGGCCAATCCTCGCGGGGCGGACAACGCAAGGCTTCCTCAGGAGCGACCTCACCAGGTAGGCTCGTGAGGAGGCGGAGAGATCAAGGCAAGGGTACCTCGCGAGGTGCTCGTGACGCAAGCCATGACGATCGAGACCAGGCGGGCGCCAGGAGGGTGCCGGCCTGCGCGGTGTCCTTGTTTCCTCTTTGGTGCAAAGGGGGCAAGCACAGGCGTGGAGTACCGAGGCATCAGGCAAAGGTTACCATTTCGGTGAAACGAGACCAAGACCAGCGGAGCGGCAGGATGGAGGTCACTGTGGAGCCCAAGACGGCGTCATCGCCAGTGCCTTTGGCAGTCGAAGACCAACTTTAGTCGGTATACCTTGTACTAGATGTTCCCCTTCAAAATGGTCGTTGTTGGCTCCCTTCCCGCTCAATATTTGGGAAGAGGACCAGGGCCTCTATATATAGAGATAGCCACCACAGTAGGAAGGCATCGAGTTCTCACCCAACCAACGAGGACCTAATCCCTTCCTACGAGAACACCACACCAGCTCAAGAACACCTCTCGCAAGGCTGTTCTTCCCCTTGTACTGTTCATCATCAGCCCCTGAGGCAATCCACCACACCACACACTAAAGTAGGGTATTACACCACAACGGTGGCCCGAACCAGTATAAATCTTGTGTCCCTCATGCTATTCATCGTTTAGCTTAGATTCTCGCGAGGCGATTGGACGTGGATTGGTAGGGGGAAAATCTTCGCGCACACCCCAGAGTTCAAACCTCAAGGGTCTGCCGGAACCCAACATCCGACAGAGTCCACTATACCTACCTATATGCGGTATTTCCATGCCGTTCTAAGCAAATTTGTATGTGCCATATCTAATTTCCAAGATAAATTTCTCTTTTGTGTGCTCGTACGGTAGGGGGTGGCTGATATATTTCCATGCTAGATATGTTATTCTCAAGATGAGTGTTTATTCACTTGTCAGTGCACATGAGTATGGCAAAAGTATTAGGGATGCCCAGTTCCGAAATGAAAAATGAATTTACTTTATGTTGTCAAATAATAAATTCCTTGGAAAGTGTTGGTATGGAAGGCACCCGTGGATACGGTTAGCCATGAAAAGTGAAAGTATGGTGGAAACCGGAATAAACTTTATTTTCCGTTTGGGAACCGCTTATGATATATCTAGCATGGAAAGTATTGGGAAATACTCGATCGTTTTTGTTGACAAGAAAATCATGTCAGCCAAAATGTTTTATGTCTATCTTTTTCACTTTGAGCTCTGGCACCTCTACAAATCCCTACTTCCCTCTACGAAGGGCCTTTCTATTTACTTTATGCAATTTTTATTTTACTTGAGTCCCCATCTTCTCTTATAAAGCACCAACTAAGGGGCACTATGATTGTACTTGAGCATTGGGTGTAGCTAATATGCGAGTGTGTTTCATAAATGGATCAATGATTGAGCATAATGGGCAAGGGATAACTTTCTTTAGTGTTGATATTTTGAAAGACATGGTTGCTTGTTGATATGCTTGAGTATTAAAGTCTTCATGTCAAACTATACTATTGCTTTGAACCATATAGAAGTCCAAATGTCCATGCTACAAAGAAAAGAATATGTGATGAACATGTTAGGCAGCATTCCACATCAAAAATTCTGTTTTTATCATTTACCTACTCGAGGACGAGCAGGAATTAAGCTTGGGGATGCTGATATGTCTCCAACTGTCGCGGGCTTCTGTGGCCACGAGCACCTATGGGGCAGGGGGCCCCTTCTGGTCCGGCAAGGGAGCGGAGGGCGCGCGCAGAGCAGATCGAGGTTGAGCGCGCGGGGGAGACGGGCGTTTTTTACCCAGCTTCGGAGCTCTCCGGAGAGATAAAACCCCTACTGCTGCTTTGTGTTTGTATTTGTTCTTGCTCGAGAGCGTGAGCGTGTGGTGGTGTTGGGTTCGTCGAATGAACCGAGCCCCAGTGTGGAAAAGTTCCGAACCTAATGAGCCGAACCTCCTCTACGTGCGCATGGGCCTCCCTTTTATAGTCTAAGGGGTTACCGGCAGTGGCAGCGAGAAAGAGGGCTAGAAAGGTAAAACGCAGGTTGGTACAATGATGACCAACAAAGTGTCCCCTACCTAACTCGACGGCAGGGACAAGGGCATTTAATGCCCGTCCGTCGCCCCTAACAAAGGCAAGGAAACGACCGTTAGGGGCGCCACCGATCGCCACGATGGCCTCCTTGTCGGCTCCGCTTGCCACTCGCTCAGTATGGCTGCACAAATACCGCCACGTGCTCTGGGATAGCCCTGGGGTGACACGTCGTTGGATGCGCTGGAGCCTGAGTGCATGGCGGCAGCCTTGCCGCGGCAAGCACCTTGCCGCGGCCCTTCTCTTGTCGCGCCGGCAAGCTTGCCGGTCGCCGAGCCTTGCTGGGACGCGCGGGGCGTCGCGGCAAGTTTCTCTGAAGCGTCTTGGTTGGCCTTCCCGGCAAGCTCCTCTCGCTGGGGTCTTTGTCCTTCCCGGCAAGCTCCTCTTGCCGGGGTCTTGTCTACTTGGTTGACACTTTGTTCTTGAATGGCATTAAGTGTGAATGACGGAGGGTCTTGGCGGGTGCCCGGCAAGCCTTGCCGCGGGGTGCTACGACTGCCCGTGCACAAGTTCGGGGTACTAAGGTACCCCTACTTTAGTACACCGACAGGAGCCCCGGGCCCGGGCCATACACGGTGTCGGCTGTTGGGCAGCCCAAGACATCTGCGGCACGCGTGGCCTGGGTCCACATAAAACCCACCAGATCCACCGCGCTCTCAGAACAGCACGCGTCAATCGCGGCGTCGTGGGAGGCGTGGGTGGCGTGCGCGATTTTCGAGGCGCCCACCCCCGTGATCACGGGGCGGAGCGCAGTTATCTCACCTGTCGCCTCGGCTCTGCATCCCTGCCACGCGGTTCCCATGCGCGTGGGGTCGTGGGCGGTGGAGGTGGGGAACCGAGCCGTCCCAGGCGGAGGCAGCAGGCCGGCCCCGATTCCCTGCCCTTCCCGTGCTCTGATTAGCCGAGCGGGGCGGCCGAGCCCCCACCTCGCTCCTTTAAGAAGGGCGAGAGGGGAGCGCAGAAACCCGCACTTCCTCATCTTCTCCTTTCTTCAACTTCTGCTCCCCTTCCTCTCATCCGCCATGGAGGAAGGGAACCCTAGCCCTTCATCGGTGGCAGCGAGGGTCGCTGCCAGGCAGCGCATCCCTCCCTATCCCACACCCGTGGTGGCGAACCAGCCCCAAGGGGAGAGGGAGGGGCGCGTCGCGGGCGCAGGTCGAGGGCGAGGTCGAGGCGCTGGGAGAGGCGATCGGGCGGCGCGGCGGCTTCGCCTCCGCCGGCGGTTCCCTTCCTCCCGGCGGTCCACACGGGGGATGACCCTTGGGAGTTCTTCGTCAAGCTGCGCTGGCACCCGCCGTCGTCTCGGCTTCGGCTCCGCTTATGAAGCGATGGAGCCGGACCCGCCCGAGACACTGAGTTTGCGCATGAGGGGCTGCGGGATCAGCGGCACGCGAGTCAGTGTCGTATCCCCAGCCCCCGGCATGATGTATCTTGATCGAGGGTGGAAGACGTCCGCCCGCATCCATAGCTTGACGGCGGGGTTTACCCTCCATTTCAAGTTAATGGATGGCGACCTCCTCTCCGTCAAGGTCTTCGGGGACTCCGGCAACCGGGCGAGATGCTGCGTGGACAGCTCCTCCGATAGCGAAGACTCCTCCTCGAGCGAGAGTGACGAGGAGGGGAGCGACAGCGACGACGAGGACGACGGGTCCGACTAGGCGTCGGGCGTCGCCTCGCGTGCCACCGGCGACCCGATCATCCGGGTTGCTGGCCTTCTGAACTTCCCGGGGCCGTCTCCTTGGGCGGCTGGCGTAGGGAGGCTGCGGAAGAGGAAGAGGGTTGGCGGCAAGGCTGTCAAGTCGGAGTATGAGGGCGTGGTGCCCTCGACAGCGTGCTGACGTCCTGCCGCCCCATCTTCGAGCTCTGCCTCCGGCGCCTCCATCTCCGCCAAGTTCCCGGCCGGCCCCCGGTATGTTCTCTTGGTGTCTTCTGGCACCCTTAGTTCACCTAGGCGCTCCTTTTGCCCTTCTCGCCTCCTTGACCTACCTCCTGAGAAGGGGGACAAGAAAAGGATTACGGGCAACTTATCTTTTCACTTTGTAAGCCTTCGGGTCTTAGTTGCATCTAAAACTTGTAATCCTCTCTTTCATGTTTTTCATCCCCTATGGACTGTACCCAAATGGGATGTTTTTTAATGAAAAGAGGGGAATGCTTGCCGGGTTATATCCTTTACTTGATTATGTGCCTTGTATGTTTCCACCCTATGCTTTGAGGGAACTTGCCGGCGCAAGCACACTTGTCGAGTCTTGGAACATCAGCAGACCATTGGCGGTCTTGTCTCCGCAAGAAACCTTGTCGGGTCGGCCGCGCAAGACTTGTATTGTTGAGCGGACTCGAAAACAAATCAAGGGCTTAACTTAACCATGAAGTCGATTCCTCTGCAAGACAGTTTTCCATACAAGGCACGCTCGTTCAAGGACGCGGCCTCGCATTCCCCAGTCCATAAGAGGATGCATGATGAGGGATGAAAAACTTATCTGATATCATGGCCCCCGGCGACTCTGGCTTGCCGGGGGTGAATCTTGGTATTTGCAGCCCCCAGCAACACTGGCTCGCCGGGACCCAGGTGCCGGTGCTCCTTTCTTTGTTCTTGTCGCTGACGTCGCAGCCCCCGAGGACCCTGGCTTGCCGCAAAGAAATCTTGGTACTCGCAGCCCCCAGCAACGCCGGTTTGCCGGGGCCCAGGCGCCAGTGCGCCCTTCTGTTCTTTCCTTGTCACTGTTATTTCGGCCATGAGAACAACTTAGACAGCGCCGTAATAAGTTGCCTTTTGTAACGTAACTTCATGTTGGGCAATGCAATGCTATGTTTCACCCTTTGTATGTTTATACCCTATGCTTTTAGGGGACTTGCCGGTGCATACACGCTTGCTGAGTGCGGGACATCAGCAGCCCGCTGGCGGTGTTGCCTCCGGCAAGAAACCTCGTCAGGCTAGTTGCAGCGCGCTTTCATTGTTGAGCGGACTCGAAAATAAATCAAGGGTGCAACTTAGCCACGAGCCGGCTCCTCCGCGCACAAGTTTCCCATACAAAGGACGTCCCACGGCAAGGCTCGCTATGTTACATCCTTTACCCCATCACATCCCTTGTATGTTTTTACCCTACGCTTTTAGGAAACTTGCGGCGCTTAGCACACTTGCCGAAAAGGAACATCAAGACCCATTGGCGGTCTTCTCCGCAAGAAACCTTGTCGGGTCGATTGCGGCAAGACTTTCATTGTTGAGCGGACTCGAAACAAAGCAAGGGCACAACTTAACCACGAGTTGGTTCCTCCGCGCACAGGTTTTCCATACAAGGCACGAACGTTCAAGGAATATAACATTAAAAAAATTAAAACTGAAGGTGCTCTGTACTCAAACTTGGGCAACTTAGCTTTTCCGTCTTCTGCGCTCCGGCAAGGCCGCACTTCTCCCTTGATTCCCTCCCTTGTACGTTTTCACCCTCACGCTTTCAGGGAACCCGCAGGTGCAAACACACTTGCTGAGTGCGGAACATCAGCAGCCCGCTGGCGGTGTTGCCTCCGGCAGGAAAACCTCGTCGGGCTAGTTGCAGCGTGCTTTCATTGTTGAGCAGACTCGAAACAGATCAAGGGCGCAACTTAGCCACGATTCGACCCCTTTGCGCACAGGTTTTTCATACAAGGCACGGTCCCTCAAGGAATGTGACTCAAAAGTTTGGAGCTGAGTGCTTTCTTTGCTTTACTTGCCGGTAGAGCTCGATGGCACGTCCTCGACGGTAGAGCAGCACTCCGGAGAGGTGTGCTTGCCGGAGTAGGCACCAGAGCTATTCTTGCCGGACTTAGTCTTTGGTGAAACTGCTTTTGCCTTTTTGCACTTGCCGGTGGAGCTCGATGGTGCGTCCTCGACGGCAGCGCAGCACTCCAGAGAGGTGCGCTTGCCGGAGTGGGCATCAGAGCTACTCTTGCCGGACTTGGCCTTCTTCTTCCCCCGGGGAGCTTCAGCGGCAAGTGGCTTGCGCCGATTGCGCTGCTTTGCTTCGGTAGATCTTGTCGGTGCAGATAAGTGCGTCCTTCTTGTCACCTTGAACAGAAATGACACTTATCGGACCAGGCATCTTGAGAACATTGTAGGCGTAGTGAGAGGCTGCCATGAACTTGGCGAGCACTGGCCGGCCTAGTATCCCATTGTAGGGCAATGGGAAATCAGCAACATCAAACGTGACCCTCTCTATCCTGAAATTCAGCTCCTTCGCCAAACGCCATCGGCAAGTGTGATCTTCCTTCGCTTGCTCCTTCCCGGATTTATCCCTTGAAAGGTACCAGTTTCTTCGAGCTCGCTGTCGGGGATCTAGAGCTTCTTGAGCACTGCGGAGGAGATCAGATTCAGGCCGGCCCCGCCGTCTACCAACATCTTCGTGACCTTGAGGTTGCGGATTGTTGGTGAGACCAACATCGGCAAGCACCCGACCGCAGTGATGCGATCAGGGTGATCCTCAACATCGAAGATGATGGGCGTGCTGGACCACTTCAGAGGCTTGCGCGACTTGACGGATGGCTCCGCTGCACTCACTTCTCGCACCCACTGCTTGAGTTGGCGGTGTGAGGTGTGCAGAGAGGCACCGCCGTCGATGCACAACACCTCCGTTGCCTTCTGAAACTCTTGGTCATCAGTCTCATCTTCCTCCATCTCATCATCCTCATCTTCATCTTCGTCCTTGTCGCGGCCCTGGGGAGGTCTGTCACCTTGCCGCTGCTTGCGTTTGCCGTGGCGCCCTCCCCGGGCGGGAAGCTTCTTGCCGGATCCCCCGCCACCTTTCTGGGCCTTCTCCTTGTCGCATGGCCTTTCGACTCGGCTTTCAGAGCTCCGCCATTTGCTCAACTTTCTTGCAGGCTTGGAGGTCATGGCCCTTGGTGCGATGGATCTTGCAATATTGCTTGCCGGAGCCATCTCGCTTGTCGGCGGCTACCACAGCCTTGCGGAGTCGCTTGGCGTTGGCCTTGTCGGAGCCGCCTCCGTCGCCGGAATGCTCGACTAACCAGCACATCCTTAGCTTTTCTTTTCCTGTTGTTCCGCCTCCGGTTCTTCCTTGCCGGGCGGCATCCTCTTGTCGCCGATCCTTCGCTCCTGCAGATCTCTCGGGATTTTCCTCCTCCTCAACCCGTGCACACTTGTCGGCCGGCGCATAGCTCGCCGACATCTCTAATCTTGCACATCGCGATCTCCTCCCTCATCCTCTGGTTACGCGACGTTCGATGGAACGCGCCGATAATCCGCGCAGGTGGACGTCGAGGATGTTGCGCCGCACTTGGCTGAATCTCGTATGTACTTGTGCAGGGTTCTTCCTCCTACGGGACGAGCAAGTGAAGGTCGCTCTCTCGCCATGAGGTTTGTGGCACTGTGAAGGCGCCGACAAACCTGATGGCACAGTCCGCCCACGAAGAAATGGAGTTCTCCGGCAAGTGCATGAGACAAGATCGGACGTTAGGCTTGAGCACCACCGGAAGTAGTTGGCGAGGATCTTCTCCACGCTCCGTAGCTCGCACCGCGATGGTGTAGATGCCGAGGAACTCCGACGGATGTATCCTGCCATCATACTTCGCACGCCCGCTTGAAGTTCTTGGTATTGAGCCATGGACTTGCCGCAGCTCACGGGTGAACGCAGGGCAACTGCGCGATACGGCAAGTCGCTGGTTTCGGGCGCATGCATATCGACGATGGGCCCGCGACGCTGGTCAGATTGACGCCGCGCTTCCCTTCTGCGCTCGATGCGAGTGCGAGCATCTTCGTGTCGTTGTTCTTGGAGAACGTGGCATTGATCGCGGCGGGTTCGCGGGTCCGACGACGCGGTAGAGTCGGCGACCTCGGCCTTCGGGGCGGGGAGTGCGTGGTAGTGGCACCCCCAGCGGTCTTGTCGACGTCAGCTTGCGCCTGGGCGCCTTGCCGGGGCTTCGATGCACTCGGTTGCCGGGGCTTGTCGCCGTTGGCGAAGCCGATGAGGCTATAAATGGTCATCCTCCATCGTCAATCTTGTGTGGCGCCGAGGATAATCTAAGCAGTGGGCTCGGGCCAGCGCTTCCTCTGCAGTCTTGGGTGGTGGTGGCGACGAGCGGCGCGAGGAGTGGGATGTGATCGGACTCCCAACTGGATTGGAAGGAGCAACACCCCGTCCGGGCGACCGTACCTCACTCGCGCTAGCATGCTGGCGTGCATGCTGGTCTCGAACGTCTCGCGACCCACCAGCTTGGCCTTGCTCCAATGCGAGCACGGTGCTAGGAGCACCGGGGCGTTGTTGACCTTGCACCTCCTGGGAAGGGCGTGGTGTCTGCACGGTCGCCGACGCTTGTGGGGCCTTGTTTTTGGACCTGGTGACGACGTGAGTCCCACCGTCGGCGCCCGCTCCTCCGCCGGCGTCCACTCCACCGCCCGCTTGCTCCTGCGGTGGTGGTAGAATGATGTAGACGGAGTGGCCACCTCCGAAGGCTTCTTCTTTGGTGGCATGTTGATGAAGGCGTTGATGTAGCGCGCGCGGAGACCGGATCAGATGCTCACGACCTCGACGCCCCTACAGCGCGCCAAAGATGTCGCGGGCTTCGTGGGCCACGAGCACCTATGGGGCGGGGCCCCTTTGGTCCGCAAGGAGTGGTGGGGCGCTGCAGAGCAGATCGAGGTCGAGCGGGGGAGACGGACGATTTTACCCAGCCGAGCTCTCGGAGAGATAAAACCCCTACTGCTGCTTTGTGTTTGTATTTGTTCTTGCTCGAGAGCGTGAGCGTGTAGTGGTGTTGGGTGCGTCGAATGAACCGAGCCCCAGTGTGGAAAAGTTCTGAACCTAATGAGCCGAACCTCCTCTACGTGCGCATGGGCCTCCCTTTTATAGTCTAAGGGTGTTACCGACAGGTGGCAGCGTAGAAAGAGGGCTAGAAAGGTAAAAACGCAGGTTGGTACAACAGTGACCAACAGTGTCCCCTACCTAACTCTGACGGCAGGGGACAAGGGCATTTAATGCCCGTCCGGTCGCCCCAACAGTGCAAGGAAACGACCGTTAGGGGCGCCACCGATCGCCACAATGGCCTCCTTGTCAGCTCCGCTTGCCACCCCGCTCCGTATGGCTGCACAGCGCCTCGCCACGTGCTCCTGGGATAGCCCTGGGGCGACACGTCGTTGGATGCGCTGGAGCCTAAGTGCATGGTGGCAGCCTTGCCGCGGCCCTTCTCTTGTCGCGCCGGCAAGATTGCCGGTCGCCGAGCCTTGCCGGGACGCGCGGGGCGTCGCGGCAAGTTTCTCTGAAGCGTCTTGGTTGGCCTTCCCGGCAAGCTCCTCTCGCCGGGGTCTTTGTCCTTCCCGGCAAGCTCCTCTTGCCGGGGTCTTGTCTACTTGGTTGACACTTTGTTCTTGAATGGCATTAAGTGTGAATGACGGAGGGTCTTGGCGGGTGCCCGGCAAGCCTTGCCGCGGGGTGCTACGACTGCCCGTGCACAAGTTCGGGGTACTAAGGTACCCCTACTTTAGTACACCGACACCAACGTATCTATAATTTTTGATTGTTCCATGTTGTTACATTATCATTCTTCGATGTTTTACCATCATTTTATAGCAACTTTATATCATTTTTTGGAACTAACCTATTGACATAGTGCCCAGTGCCAATTGCTGTTTTCTGCTTGTTTTTAGATCGCAGGAAATCAATATCAAACTGAGTCCAAAAGCAGCGAAACTTTTGTGGATTTTTTTTGGACCAGAAGACATCTAGTGGGCCAAAGAAGTACTGAAGCGGGGGCCCAAGGTGAGCACAAGACACCTGGGCGAGCTTGGAGGCCCAGGCGCACCCTGGTGGGTTGTGCCCACCTCGGTGACCTCCTACACCGCCTCTTTGCTCTATAAATACCCAATACTCCAGAAACCCTAGGGGAGTCGACGAAAATCAATTCCTGCAGCCGCAAGTTCCAGAACCACCAGATCCATTCTAAACACCATCACAAAGGGGTTAATCATCCTCATTGGTGCCTCTCTGATGATGCGTGAGTAGTTCTTTGTAGACCTACAGCTCCGTAGTTAGTAGCTAGATGGCTTCCTCTCTCTCTCTCTCTCTCTCTATTGATTCTCAATACAATGGTCTCTTGGAGATCTATTTGATGTAGCTCTTTTTGCGATGTGTTTGTTGGGATCCGATGAACTTTGAGTTTATGATCAGGTCTATGTTTTTATCCATGAAAACTATTTGAGCCTTCTTAATCTCTTATATGCATTATTACTTATAGCCTCATATTTCTTCTTCGAATCTTTGGCTTAGTTAGGCCAACCAGATTGATTTTTCTTGCAATGGGAAGAGGTGCTTTGTGATGGGTTCGATCTTACGGTGCTTGATCTCAGTGACAGAAGGGGAACCGACGCGTATGTACCGTTGCTATTAAGGATAATGAGATGGGATCTATTTCTACATAAATAGATCTTGTCCACATCATGCCATCGTTCTTATTGCATTACTCTGTTTCTCCATGAACTTAATACACTAGATGCATGTTGGATAGCGGTCGATGTGTGGAGTAATAGTAGTGATGCAGGCAGGAGTCGGTCTACTAATCTTGGATGTGATGCCTATATAATGATCACTGCCTCTATATCATCATGATTATTTGAAGTTCTATCAATTTCCCAACAGTAATTTGTTTACCCACCGTATGCTATTTTTCTCGAGAGAAGTCACTAGTGAAATCTACGGCTCCGGGTTCTCTTCCTTATTATATTTGCCTTCGAGATCTATTTCTATTTGCTTTTATTTTCAGGTCTACTAATCGAAATATATAAAAAAATACCTTGCTGCAATTTTTAGTTATTTACTTTATCTCGCATTCCCGCGAGATCTTTTTATCCAATCTACTACAGCTCTATCTATCTTTTTACCCGTGAGGGATTGACAACCCCTCTCTTACGTCGGGTTGCAAGTATTTGTCCTTTGTGTGCAGTAGATGTTTACGTGGTGTTGCGTGGTTCTCCTACTGGTTCGATAACCTTGATCTCATCACTGAGGGAAATACCTACCGTTGCTGTGCTGCATCATCCCTTCCTCTTTGGGGAAATACTGACGTAGTTCAAGAAGACATCAGGGGCCTTCAGGATTTTTGAGTTGGGGGCTGGTAAACTGCCTTGGTTCACACTCTCTATTTCTCAGACTCAATTATCCAATTAACCAGGAGATCACCATTAGCAAGGACCTTGATGGCAGAGAGGCTCTTTTTGCTAGGTAAAATTGTGTCTACACGACGAGCCCTAGGACCTAATTGTCAATGATACAGCCTGCAGCCAAAAGAAGGTGAGAATGACAAAGGCATCTGGATTAACTTTGATCCTTGGATGTGTCAAGTCCGATAGGCAGTGATGTGCTTCAAGCCTTCAGGTTGATAGGTAATTGGGTTGTTGCGTCGAATGGGTGGAGTTCTGGTGTCTCCGAAGCACTGGTGGCTGTAGTGGGGCTGCAAATTATGATGGTGTTGGATCATCCCTCTTCGAATGACTTGTTGTCTTTGTTGTTTGTTTTGGATGGGTAGTTCTCTCCTTTGTTATGCAGACTCCTTTTCATTTGGTCATCCTCGTCTATGTCACTCGTACTATGCAATAGTCGCCTCTATTTAGAAGGTCATTCTCGTCTGGATCACGAGAGTTGAGCGTTGCAGATGGGTGCGTTTTGGTGGTGTAGCAAGACTTCTTATGAACTATCATGTCTTCTTGTTTATGTCAGTAGCAGTCACTAGTCAGTGTTTGAATGTTGTATATATCTTTTTTTCGAACTGTTTATTGTCTCGAACTGCTGGTGGGCTAAATGAGAGCATCACCATTCTCCAGTGTTTAGAGTATATCCTTTTTTAAGTTATAATTTGAGCTTAGTGTCTTTTCAATGATTTACACTTGTTTGGGCCAGTGAGGTGTCGTTGAATATGGGCCGAGTAGTAACACAATGCCAAACAGGTCAATTACGACTCTCATGCCGAGCGCTCAAAAAAGAAAGAAAAGGGACTCTTAGGCCGACATGTGGGCGCCATCGGCGTTTTCGTGTGCTTGCGCGCCGAGAACATATTGGCGCGTGTTCGAAATTCATGCTACCTTTTCATCCCCAATCTCCCGCCCCTCCCCCACCTCTGGAATCTCGATTCCTACTCCCGTTCCCCAAATCCCCCTCCTATACTCCCTATACTCAAGTGCACTATCATGTCGCCGGTCAACGCGGATCTCTGAGCCAGAGATCTTGAGGTCCGTCCTACCTTCAGGCGTTGCGTGCTGTCGCTCAACAGTGGCATGGCGGTGCTTGATGACCAATTTGTCGGCAAAGTGTTGATGGTAACCATCAATGGCGACCGACCTCCCGTCTTGCCCAACGACCTTGTCAAAGCTCTCGGCATTGCACACGGCGTCCAAATAAGTGACTTGCTCGTCCAAGTCTGTCCGCCACCGGCTGATTTCTTCGTCGGGTTCTGGATAACTTTCGACTGCAGTCATGTGTTTGAATCTTCCTGGTGTTTGTTCTGCAATGGCGCGCTGGTGAGCATTGATCGATGGCACCAGGATGGGGCTCGGTGCCCTCTGAGCTTGAGTTTTTACAAAGCTTACCTTCCACGACATGCCTCGACGTGCTTGGAACAACGACTCCATGAATGAGCTTATCAACGACCTAGGAGGTGAGCTCGTAAGTATGTTTCTTCCTCCACATAGCTCGGCTCTGGCGGTTATGGCATGGATGAAGAAGCCGTCCACCATATAGAAGGTGATTGGTGTTGAGATACCGGTGCAGGAACCGGGGTTGTACTATTTGTCACCACCAAAGCTCCGCGGACCATGTTAGGAATGTACTTGTATCGAGTGTTTGTGCATGTCGAAGAAGTGCTCCATCCATCACTCGAAGTCTTGCCGCCGCTGCTGGTGCCAGGGTCCGTCGATGACATCCATTACAGGAGTCAACTTCAGACTTTCCCCGTGTTGCTCAGAATGATGGATGGCACAAGGCCTACTTGATACGTCCATTTTGCATCATGCTTTTATGTCAATATTTATTGCATTATGGGCTGTTATTTCACGTTATGTCACAATACTTATGGCTATTCTCTCTTATTTTACAAGGTTTTCATGAAGAGGGAGAATGCCGGTAGCTGGAATTCTGGGCTGGAAAAGGAGCAAATATTGAAGGACTATTCTGCGCAACTCCAAAAGTCCTGAAACTCCATGGAATACCTTAAAATAAATAAAGAAAAATCATCGCCAGAGATGAAGGCCAGGGGGCCCACACCCTGCTCACGAGGGTTGGGGCGCCCCCCTGGTCGCGCCCCCTACCTCGTGGGCCCCCTGGTGGCTCTTCGATGCCCATCATCTCCAATATGAATTCTTTCGAGGAGAAAAAAACAGAAGAGAACCTTTCGGGACGAGACTCCGCCGCCACGAGGCGGAACCTTGGCGGAACCAATCTAGGGCTCCGGCAGAGCTGTTCTGCCGGGGACACTTCCCTCTGGGAGGCGGAAATCATCACCATCGTCATCACCAACGCTCCTCTCATCGGGATAGGGCAATCTCCATCAACATCTTCACCAGCATCATCTCATCTCCAAACCCTAGTTCATCTCTTGTATCCAATTCTTGTCTCCAATTCCGGGATTGGTGCTAGTAGGTTGCTAGTAGTGTTGATTACTCCTTGTAGTTGATGCTAGTTGGTTTATTTGGTGGATGATCATATGTTCAGATCCTTTATGCACATTATTACCCCTCTGATTATGAACATGAATATGCTTTGTGAGTAGTTACGTTTGCTCCTAAGGACAAGGGAGAAGTCTTGCTATTAGTAGTGATGTGAATTTGGTATTTGTTCGATATTTTGATAAGATGTATGTTGTCTAACCTCTAGTGGTGTTATGTGAACGTCGACTACATAACACTTCACCATTATTTGGGCCTAGAGGAAGGCATTGGGAAGTAATAAGTAGATGATGGGTTGCTAGAGTGACAGAAGCTTAAACCATAGTTTATGCGTTGCTTCGTAAGGGGCTAATTTGGATCCATATGTTTCATGCTATGGTTAGGTTTACCTTAATACTTTTGTTGTAGTTGCGGATGCTTGCAATAGAGGTTAATCATAAGTGGGATGCTTGTCCAAGTAAGGGCAGTACCCAAGCACCGGTCCACCCACATATCAAATTATCAAAGTACCAAACATGAATCATATGAGCGTGATGAAAACTAGCTTGACGATATTCCCATGTGTCCTCGGGAGCGCTTTTCCTATTATAAGAGTTTGTCCAGGCTTGTCCGTTGCTACAAAAAGGATTGGGCCACCTTGCTGCACTTTATTTACTTTTGTTACTTGGTGCTCGTTACCATTTATCCTATCACAAAACTATCTGTTACCACTTATTTCAGTACTTGCAGAGAATACCATGCTGAAAACCGCTTATCATTTCCTTCTGCTCCTCGTTGGGTTCGACACTCTTACTTATCGAAAGGACTACGATAGATCCCCTATACTTGTGGGTCATCAAGACTCTTTTCTGGCGCCGTTGCCGAGTAGTAAAGCGCCTTTGGTAGGTGGAATTTGGTAAGGAAAAATTATTTAGTGTGCTAAAATTTTCTGTCACTTGTTACTATGGAAAGTAATTGCCTGAGGGGCTTGTTCGGGGTATCTTCACCCCGTCCAGTTGAGCCAAGAGTTGCTCCTCAACCTCATGAACCTCTTGAACCTATTGAAAATGAAACTCCTTTTGAAATTCCTTGGGTATGATGGAAAAACTGCTAGCTAACACTTTTGCAGGAGATGGAACAAAGCATCCTGACGAACATCTACGCTATGTGGATGATATTTGTGGACTATTTAAGCTTGCAGGTATACCCGATATGATGTTGTTAAGAAGAAGGCTTTCCCTTTATCTTTGGAGGGAGACGCATTGACATGGTATAGGCTATGTGATGATATGAGATCATGGAACTATAAAAGAGTGAAATTGGAATTTCATCAAAAGTATTACCCTATGCATCTTGTTCATCGTGATCGCAATTATATATATAATTTTTGGCCTCGCGAAGGAGAAAGCATTGCTCAAGCTTTGGGGAGGCTTAAATCAATGTTATATTCATGCCCCAATCATGAGATCTCAAGAGAAGTGATTATGCAAAAAATATGCTCGGCTTTCTGATAACAATCGCACCATGCTCAATAATTCTTGTGCTGGCTCTTTTATGATGAAGCCTATAGAATTTAGATGGAATTTATTGGATAGAATTAAACGTGACTCTGAAGATTGGGACCTTAACGAAGGTAAGGAGTCAGGTATGACACGTAAGTTTGATTGTGTTAAATCTTTTATGGATACTGATATTTTCCGTAAGTTTAGCACTAAATATGGGCTTGACTCTGAGATAGTAGCTTCTTTCTATGAATCTTTTGCTACTTATGTTGATCTCCCCAAGGAGACGTGGTTTAAATATGATCCTCCCATAGAAGTAAAAGTAGCTGCACCTATTAAAGTTGAAGAAAAGACTGTCACTTACAATGATCCTATTGTTCCCACTTCTTATGTTGAGAAACCACCTTTCCCTGTTAGAATGAAGGATCATGCTAAAGCTTCAACTATTGTTCATAAAAGCAATACTAGGACTTATACACCTCCTGAGCAAGTCAAAGTAGAACCCAATATTGCTATTGTTAAAGATCTCTTGTCTGATAATATTGATGGGCATGTAATTCAATTCTCTGATGAAACTGCTAGAATTGCTAAACCCTGTGATAGAGATAAACATAGACCTGTGGTAGGCGTGCTCGTTATTTCTGTTAAAACGGGAGATCATTGTTATCATGGCTTATGTGATATGGGTGCTAGTGCTAGTGCAATACCTCATTCCTTATACAAAGAAATTACGCATGAGATTGCACCTGCTGAGTTAGAAGAAATTGATGTTACAATTAAACTTGCCAATAGAGATACTATTTCACCAGTGGGAATTGTTAGAGATGTTGAAGTCTTGTGTGGGGAAACAAAATATCCCGCTGATTTTCTTGTTCTTGGTTCTCCACAAGATAGCTTTTGTCCCATTATATTTGGTAGACCCTTCATGAATACTGCTAATGCTATGATAGACTGCCAAAAGAGTGTTGTCACTATTGGCTTGGATGATATGATTCATGAGTTTAATTTCTCTAAATTTAGTAAACAACATCGTGAGGAAGAATTGCCTAGTAAGGATGAAATTATTGGTCTGGCTTCTATTGCCGTACCTCCTAGTGATCCTTTAGAACACTATTTGCTAGACCATGAAAATGATATGTTCATGAATGAAAGAAGGGAAATACATGAAGTATTCTTTAAACAGGAACCTATTCTGCAACACAATTTGCCTGTTCCTAGGGATCCTCCTCCACCCAAGGGTGATCTCGTGTTTGAGCTTAAACCGTTGCCTGATAATCTTAAATATGCTTATCTTGATGAAAAGAAAATATATCCTGTCATTATTAGTGCTAACCTTTCAGAGCATGAGGAAGAAAGATTATTGAAAACTCTGAAAAGGCACCGTGCTGCTATTGGATATACTCTGGGTGATCTTAAGGGCATCAGTCCCACTCTATGACAACATAAAATAAATTTGGAAGCTGATGCCCAACCAGTTTGTGATCCTCAACGACGTTTGAAACCTAAAATGAAAGAAGTGGTAAGAAAGGAAATACTCAAGCTTCTTGAGGCAGGTATAATTTATCCCGTTGCTGATAGTTAGTGGGTAAGTCCTGTCCATTGTGTCCCTAAGAAGGGAGGTATTACTGTTGTCCCTAATGATAAAAATGAATTGATTCCGCAAAGAATTATCACAGGTTATAGGATGGTAATTGATTTCCGCAAATTAAATAACGCTACTAAGAAAGATCATTACCCCTTACCTTTTATTGACAAATGCTAGAAAGATTATGCAAACATACACATTATTGCTTTCTAGATGGTTATTCTGGTTTTTCTCAAATACCTGTGTCAGCTAAAGATCAATCAAATACTACTTTTACATGCCCTTTTGGTACTTTTGCTTATAGACGTATGCCTTTTGGTTTATGTAATGCACCTGCTACCTTTCAAAGATGCATGATGGTTATATTCTCTGACTTTTGCGAAAAAATTTGTGAGGTTTTCATGGATGACTTTTCCGTCTATGGTTCCTCTTTTGATGATTGCTTGAGCAATCTTGCTTGAGTTTTGTAGAGATGTGAAGAAACTAATCTTGTCTTGAATTGGGAAAAGTGCCACTTTATGGTTAATGAAGGTATTGTTTTGGGGCACAAAGTTTCTGAAAGATGTATTGAAGTTGATAAAGCCAAGGTTGATGCTATTGAAAAGATGCCATGTCCCAAGGACATCAAAGGTATAAGAAGTTTCCTTGGTCACGCCGGATTTTATAGGAGGTTCATTAAGGACTTCTCAAAAATCTCTCGACCACTAACTAATTTATTACAAAAAGATGTACCATTTGTCTTTGATGATGATTGTGTAGAAGCATTTGAAATACTTAAGAAAGCATTAGTGTCTGCACCTGTTGTTCAGCCACCTGATTGGAATTTACCTTTTGAAGTTATGTGTGATGCTAGTGATTATGTTGTAGGTGTTGTTCTAGGGCAAAGAGTTGATAATAAATTGAATGTTATCCATTATGCTGGTAAGACTCTAGACAATGCTCAAAGAAATTATGCTACTACCAAAAAGGAACTTTTAGCAGTTGTTTTTGCTTGTGATAAATTCAGACCCTATATTGTTGATTCTAAAGTAACTATTCACACAGATCATGCTGCTATTAAATATCTTATGGAAAAGAAAGATGCAAAACCTAGGCTTATTAGATGGCTTCTCTTGCTCCAAGAATTTGGTTTGCATATTGTTGATAGAAAAGGAGCTGAGAACCCCGTTGCAGACAATTTATCTAGGTTAGAGAATGTTCTTGATGACCCACTACCTATTGATGATAGCTTTCCTGATGAACAATTAAATGTCATAAGTACTTCTCGTAGCACTCCATGGTATGCTGATTATGCTAATTATATTGTTGCTAAATTTATACCGCATGGCTTCACATACCAACAAAAGAAAATGTTTTTCTATGACTTGCGACATTACTTTTGGAATGACCCACATCTTTATAAAGAAGGAGTAGATGGTGTTATTAGACGTTGTGTACCTGAGCATGAACAGGAACAGATCCTACGCAGGTGTCACTCCGAAGCTTATGGAGGACACCACGTTGGAGATAGAACTGCACATAAGATATTGCAATCCAGTTTTTATTGGCCTACTCTCTTCAAGGATGCCCGTAAGTTTGTTTTGTCTTGCGACGAATGTCAAAGAATTGGTAATATTAGTAGACGTCAAGAAATGCCTATGAATTATTCACTTGTTATTGAACCATTTGATGTTTGGGGCTTTGATTATATGGGACCTTTTCCTGCCTCTAATGGATACACTCATATTTTAGTTGATGTTGATTACGTTACTAAGTGGGTAGAAGCTATTCCAACTAGTAGTGCTGATCATAACACTTCTATTAAAATGCTTAAGGAAGTTATTTTTCCGAGGTTTGGAGTCCCTAGATACTTAATGACTGATGGTGGTTCACACTTTATTCATGGTGCTTTCTGTAAGATTCTTGCTAAATACGACGTTAATCATAGAACTGCATCTCCATATCACCCGCAGTCTAGTGGTCAGGTAGAATTGAGCAATAGAGAGCTCAAATTAGTTTTGCAAAAGACTGTCAATAGGTCTAGGAAGAATTGGTCCAAAAAACTTGATGATGCATTATGGGCCTATAGAACTGCATATAAGAATCCTATGGGTATGTCTCCGTATAAAATGGTTTATGGAAAAGCTTGTCACTTACCTCTCGAATTAGAACATAAGGCATATTGGGCTATTAAAGAGATCAACTATGATTTCAAACTTGCCGATGAGAAGAGGTTATTTGATATTAGCTCACTTGATGAATGGAGAACCCAAGCGTATGAAAATGCCAAGTTGTTTAAAGAAAAGGTTAAAAGATGGCATGACAAAAGGATACAAAAACGTGAGTTTAATGTAGGTGATTATGTATTGCTATACAACTCTCATTTAAGATTTTTTGCAGGAAAACTTCTCTCCAAATGGGAAGGTCCTTACGTTATCAAGGAGGTCTATCGTTCCGGTGCCATAAAAATCATCAACTTCGCAGGCACAAATCCGAAGGTGGTAAACGGTCAAAGGATCAAACACTATATCTCAAGTAATCCTATAAATGTTGAAACTAATATTATTGAAACCGTAACCCCGGAGGAATACATAAAGGACACCTTCCAGAACGTTTCAGACTCTGAAAAGGAATAGGTATGTGGTACGGTAAGTAAACTGACTCCAAAACAATTTTTAAGGCAATATTTCTCCGTTTTGGAATATTTAGAAAAATAGAAAAATAAGTAGCGGTCCAGGGAGGACACGAGGCCTCCACGAGGGTGGAGGGCGCGCCCTACCCCCCTGGGCGCGCCACCCTACCTCGTGAGCACCTCGTGTGCCCTCCGGACTCCGTTTCCTTGCACAATATGTATTTTCGTCGGTAAAAATTCATTATATATACTCCTGAAGGTTTTGACTCTCGTATCACGCAAATCTCCCCTGTTCTTGTTTCGAGCTATTTTTCTGACAGGTCTAGATCATCATGACGACCCCAAGTGCTTCCAAGGACAAATTCTTCAAGAAGGTGATCAACCCTTACCTCGCGGAGGTGCTGCGACACCCTCAAACCATTGAGATGCGTGATGGGTCGCTGCACATCCGCGATGTTGAGGGACCAAAGGGAACCGGAAGCGTGGAGTTGAGGCTCGAAGCAATGGAGCAACAAGTTTTCAAGTGCCAGGGGATGGTGGAGCGTGGAATCAACGCTACCCACAAGATGCTCGCGGAGTTCACCAACAACTATGAGTCAGATGCTAAGAAGACCGAGGAAGCCATCTTCAAGCTACATGAGAAGATCGAGCACCTCCAAGCCCAAATCTATGATCTACAAAACCAAAACTGTGAGTATGAATATAGATTCAAAAGGATGAGTTTGGCTGCAGATTTGAGGATTCTGGAGACTCGATCATCCTTCTATGATGGTGAGCCTATGCCATGGAAGGTGGACGACAAGCTTGCATCATCATCAACACCTCCACCGCCAACAACAAGGAGGGAGACATAATCACATGGGTATGGGCACTCCCCTTGGCAACTGCCAAGCTTGGGGGAGGTTCCCTGGTATCGTATCACCATCACAACTCCTATATTTACCGTTTTTCTTAGTTCGATCCTATTAGTAGTATCTTGATTTAGTAGAATAAAGTCATGGCATGATCTAGTTTTGAGTTTTGCTTTATAATAAAGATTAGTGTTGAGTCAAGGGCTTGAGTATTTTGCCATGATCTTGGGTGATTAGAAGAAAAAGAATAAAAAGAATCAAAGAGTTCATATTGATCTTATTGAAAGTAATGACTTCACATAGAAAGAGTATGATGACTTAAAGTTGTTGGGAGTTGATAAATATAGCTTTGATCATCGTTGCAATTAATAGGAAGTAATAAGGAAAGAGAGGTTTCACATATAGATATATTATCATTGACATCTTTTATAATTGGGAGCACTCATTAAAATATGACATGCTAAAGAGTTGATGTGGACAAGGAAGACAACATAGTGAGTTATGTTTTCTTATATCTAAGATAAAGTATGTTGTCATGGATCCTCTACCATGTTGAGCTTGCCTTTCCCCCTCATGCTAGCCAAATTCTCAGCACTAAGTAGAAATACTACTTGTGCTTCCAAATACCCTTAAACCAGTTTTGCCATGGGAGTCCACCATATCTACCTATGGATTGAGTAAGATCCTTCAAGTAAGTTGTCATCGGTGCAAGCAATAAAAATGCTCTTCAAATATGCATGACTTATTAGTGCGGAGAAAATAAACTTTGTACGAACTTGTTGTGGACACAATAAAAGCGACGGACTGAATAATAAAGGTTCACATACAAGGGGCAATATAAAGTGACGTTCTTTTGCACTAAGATTTTGTGCATCAACCCTAAACGCGCATGACAACCTCTGCTTCCCTCTGCGAAGGGCCTATCTTTTATTATTATCCTCTACCTTATGCAAGAGTCATGGTGATCTTCACCTTTCCGTTTTATTTTATCCTTTGGCAAGCTCGGCATGATTGGAAAGAACATGATATATATATATATATATATATATATATATATATATATATATATATATATATCTAATTGGATGTGGGGGAGCATGAATTACTATTGTTGACATTACCCTTGAGGTAAAAGGTTGTGGGGAAAAACTATAAGCCCCTATCTTTCTCTGTGTCCGATTAAAACTCCGTAACCACAACTATCGCGTGAGTGTTAGCAATTATGAAGGACTAAGTGATAGTTGAGTATGTGGACTTGCTTTTAAGCTCTGACATAGACTCTTTCCGATGTTATGATAAATTGCAATTGCTTCAATGACTAAGGGTATAATTTGTTGGTGCTCAATAAGGTTTCTGATTCATACTTTGGCTTTGCGAAAAGATCATCACTTGAACATGAGTAATCATATGACAAAATCTTTATATGTTGCTGTTATGAAATAATCATGATGCCTTCATGTCCGTATTTTATTTTTATCGATGCATCTACCTCTAAACATGAGGACATATTTGTTGTTATCGGCTTTTTGCTTGAGGACAAGCGAGGTCTAAGCTTGGGGGAGTTGATACGTCCATTTTGCATCATGCTTTTATGTCAATATTTATTGCATTATTGGCTGTTATTTCACGTTATGTCACAATACTTATGGCTATTCTCTCTTATTTTACAAGGTTTACATGAAGAGGGAGAATGCCGGCAGCTGGAATTCTAGGCTGGAAAAGGAGCAAATATTGAAGGACTATTCTGCGCAACTCCAAAAGTCCTGAAACTCCACGGAATACCTTAAAATAAATAAAGAAAAATCATTGCCAAAGATGAAGGCCAGGGGGCCCACACCCTGCTCACGAGGGTTGGGGCGCCCCCCTGGTCGCGCCCCCTACCTCGTGGGCCCCCTGGTGGCTCTTCGATGCCCATCATCTCCAATATGAATTCTTTCGAGGAGAAAAAAATAGAAGAGAACCTTTCGGGACGAGACTCCGCCGCCACGAGGCGGAACCTTGGCGGAACCAATCTAGGGCTCCGGCAGAGCTGTTCTGCCGGGGACACTTCCCTCTGGGAGGCGGAAATCATCACCATCGTCATCACCAACGCTCCTCTCATCGGGATAGGGCAATCTCCATCAACATCTTCACCAAAGCATCATCTCATCTCCAAACCCTAGTTCATCTCTTGTATCCAATTCTTGTCTCCAATTCGGGATTGGTGCTAGTAGGTTGCTAGTAGTGTTGATTACTCCTTGTAGTTGATGCTAGTTGGTTTATTTGGTGGATGATCATATGTTCAGATCCTTTATGCACATTATTACCCCTCTGATTATGAACATGAATATGCTTTGTGAGTAGTTACGTTTGCTCCTGAGGACAAGGGAGAAGTCTTGCTATTAGTAGTGATGTGAATTGGTATTTGTTCTATATTTTGATAAGATGTATGTTGTCTAACCTCTAGTGGTGTTATGTGAACGTCGACTACATAACACTTCACCATTATTTGGGCCTAGAGGAAGGCATTGGGAAGTAATAAGTAGATGATGGGTTGCTAGAGTGACAGAAGCTTAAACCCTAGTTTATGCGTTGCTTCGTAAGGGGATGATTTGGATCCATATGTTTCATGCTATGGTTAGGTTTACCTTAATACTTTTGTTGTAGTTGCGGATGCTTGCAATAGAGGTTAATCATAAGTGGGATGCTTGTCCAAGTAAGGGCAGTACCCAAGCACCGGTTCACCCACATATCAAATTACCAAAGTACCGAACGTGAATCATATGAGCGTGATGAAAACTAGCTTGACGATATTCCCATGTGTCCTCGAGAGCGCTTTTCCTATTATAAGAGTTTGTCCAGGCTTGTCCTTTGCTACAAAAAGGATTGGGCCACCTTTCTGCACTTTATTTACTTTTGTTACTTGTTGCTCGTTACCATTTATCCTATCACAAAACTATCTGTTACCACTTATTTCAGTACTTGCAGAGAATACCTTGCTGAAAACCGCTTATCATTTCCTTCTGCTCCTCATTGGGTTCGACACTCTTACTTATCGAAAGGACTACGATAGATCCCTTATACTTGTGGGTCATCACTACTCCATCGTGCGGTGGAGGCCATTTCTTCTTTGGGAGAAGAGGCAGGGCTGCTGCTTGGATGTGCTCTAATTTAAGGTAACAACTGAATCTTCTCAGATACTAGTTAAATCCAAGCTATCAGTGTGAAGCACTGATGTGCCAGTACATTTGATTGTGACATGTTCTATTTTTGCACCTAAACTTTTTTCGAAAGGGGTGTACGTCAACTTAATGTGCTAGCATAACTTATTGTGTTGTCTATCTGTTTTCTTTGCACAACATTCAAGATATTTCCCCGTCATTGATAAAGACAACGAACGGTTATGTACGAGTTCATTGGTTTCAACATAGCCCTACCATAGCAATCCACTGCTTCCACCCTGATTGTGCCGCCTGCGTGAAATTTTTGTATGCAACTTCAGTGTGCTATGATGTTCTATATGACTGTGTCAACTATATAAGTTTTTACTAAGCATCAGCAATGCATATGGCTGAAAGATGTATTTACGAGCATTGACCGATTGTTCTCTCTCTCTCTCTCTCTCTCACACACACACACACATGTGGGACCGTTGAATTATTTCTTCGCTCGTGACATCTTTTAATTAGGTTCCGCTGTACTCTAACTTTTTCCTTAAGTTATTAATTGAGCTCAGTGACTTCAAAAATTTGTACAGAAGGGGCCTTTTCAGACATCATTGAATGTGGGATGAGTAGCCATGTAAAGTTGTACTGTACTACACATGCCTTTTTCGTTGAACATCAGCAATGCAACTGGGCCGACAGTTGTACACAAGATCCTAAAATAACCACAGCCTAGCCTATGTTTCTTTTAATAAAATGCACATCTCAGTTCATTTTTTATATAATAAGATTACCAAGCCCAACTTAATTTTTTAATAATATTCCTATCTCAGTATTATTTTTTATACAAAATGCTCAGTCGAGACCATCATCGTTTTTTCACCCATCGTAGAAAATGGGTATGTTTCTGGTGAAATAAAATGGCTTGTAAATTATCAGAAATGATAAATGGGCTGCATGTACGCAATATTATTTTTTACCTAGCCCAATAAATAGGTGTATTCGAATAAATAATCAAATGCACTATAAATTATCATAAACAGTAAATCGGCTATTATTATTTTTACCTAGCCCAGGAAATAGATTATTTTTGAGTCAAAGCCCAGTAAATATATGTATTGGCAAACAAAATGAAATGGACTGTAAAACCTAATAAATGGGTTGCATTCCGCCACAGCTTTCGAAGCTGACTTTGTTGGTCCACTACACGAAGCCAGTGCAAGGTGTTGTCCATTTAGTGAACAAAACAATTTAATGGTCTAAAACAAAAGGTCAACAAATTATTCTGACATCTCTAGTCATTGGATTGACATCCACCGACGATCATGCTTCTTCAATCTCTGATTTATTTACTCTTGCTCTAGCCACTAAAACCAACACTGGCTGGAGTGCCTGCATCTGCCTCCCGTAGCCGGCTGTGCTACCTCCCCGCCCCAACCTCCTCCCAATAGTGGCCAGGTCATACCTGTACTCACCCACACCTTTTGTTATTCTACGGCGAAGGCAGCCTCACCCGGCAGCCGAACTAGTCCCTCGTACTCCCCTCCGCCAGGGACTCCAGCACCCCTTGTTCCATGACTCTAGGTCGTTCCCATCTTAGGCCTCGCTGTCGTCCACCGCCGTGATCTGCTCGATGATGCGTGGTCAACAACGAGAGCCAACATGGAGTACGTCGAGAGTCTGACAGCTAGAAACCACCAGCTACATCTTCGCATGCAAGCTAGTGCCTCCTTATTATGCAGGAATAAATGATTCCTCCCCCTGACAGGTTGGACCCACCAGCTACAATCTTCGCACGCATGTTCATTCCTATTACGCGAAAAAATGCCCCCCCTAATAGCTGGGACCCATGAGCTACATCTTCGCACGGAAGGAAGTGCCTCCTTATTACGCACAAGAAAAATGATTCCTCCCCCTACTAGCTGGGACCCACCTGATTTGGAGGCAGACTTGTGGGCCTACTAAGTTGACATGTACAGAGGGCTTTGTTAACCTAGTCAGCAAATGATTCTAACAGCAGTGACCATTGGATTAACATCCAACGGCCGCGCTGCTTCTTCAATCTTTGATCTTCTTGCTCCAGCCGCCGAAACCAGCGCCGGCTGGACCGCCTGCTACTGCCTCCCGTGGCCGGTTGTGCTGCCAGCATTGGCCATGCCATCCCTCTACTCACCCACACCTCCTATTATTCTCCGGCGATGGCAGCATCACACCGTAGCTGAAGCAGTCAACCCTCGTACTCCCCTCCGCATGGGCATCCACTGTCGCGTCTTCCCCGGCTCTACGTCGTTCCTTTCCTAGGCCTCGCCGTCGTCCATCGCCTTGGTGCTCTCGGCGCAGCGTCGTCAACATGGTCAACGAATGACAACCATTGGAAGACGACTGTACGCAGTAACGCTGAGAGCTGGACCCACCAGCTACATCTTCGGACGCAAGGAAGTGCCTCCATATTACGCGCAAAAAATGATTCCTCCCGCTGATAGCTGGGACCCACCAGCTATATCTTCGCATGCAAAGAAGTGCCTCCTTATCCTCCCTGACTGCTAGGACCCACCCGGTCAAAGCGTACGTAGCGTTGTTTGGCTGGTCGCCAATGTATACGTACATACTGGCGGATCGGTGTCTCTGCAACGATGACCCGTGGCCGAGCAAGCAGCAGCACGTATAGTAATAGAGCCCCCGATGTAGTAGTTCAGGTAGTCCAGTCTAAACCATGTACACGTACATCCAGATGCCAAAAAATACAACCACATACCTACATACGGGCGGGGTCTCGAACGCCTACTCGCGCATACGTATGGTCAGGGCTCGTGTACATGGAAAGGCAGCGGACAGCAACAACGGTGTCCTATTAATCGACAGCCAACTGGCTGGGTCGGAACAGAGAAACTACATCGTGTTCATCGAGACGCAACGGAGTGTGTAGTGTTCATCGGGAGGCAACGGAGTGCTCGTGTTCATCGGGAGCCAAGCGTCTTGGACGGAACAGCCGAAACGATGCCTGGCATACAGCAGAACGGAGGAAAAGGACTTGTATTCAAGCTCCTACAGTCGAAACGGGGTGCTGTTGATCGGGAGGGGTGTGGAACGGACTTGTGTTGGAGCGCCTACACTCGAAACGGGGTCCTGTTCATCGGGAGGGGTGTGGTGAACCGCAAAGCGGGACTCCATAAGCTACTGTTCATCCACCGTCTAGTACCTCGCTCCAGCCTCCATGCCTCCACGGGGCTACTGTTCATCCACCGTCGACTTCCTCCAGCCTCCACCTGCTACTGTTCATCGACCATCGACTTCCTCCAGCCTCCACCAGACACTACTCATCCACGGGCCACTATTCATCCAGCCTCCACCGGCTACTGTTCAACTAGCCCTCCACGGGGTCTTGTTCATCTAGCCTCCACTGACTACTGTTCAACCAGCCCTCCACAGGGTCATGTTCATCCACCCCCAACCGGCTCGGGTGTGGCGGCCTCCTCGGTCGGCCGGGGTCCTGTTCATACAGCGGCAACGGCCTACTACTACAACAGGGTCCTGTTCATCCAACCCCCATTGGGAACTATTCATCCAACACAACAACGGTCACTGTCCATCAAGAGGCAGGTTCGATCGGCTTCAGTTAGCAACACTAGCGAAGGAATCACTCGGGTTCAGTTAACAACCAAGGGATCGATCGCTCAGGTTCAGTAACGCACGTAGCTAGTGCAGTCGCTCGATTTCAGTAAGCGAATGCCTCGCGCGCTCGGGTTCAGTTAGAGCTGAATGCCTTGCATACACGCACGTACATGTACGAGAGAAATGCGCAAACCTCCATGCATCGCTCGGCCCCGGCCACCCACCGTAACTGGGAACTCCCCGATATTTTCCTCTCCCTCGCTTCTACCACGATTTTTTCCATCATAGATGGCCCAAAGAATGTCATGCACGTGCATCCCTAGCCCGCCCAGGATGAAAAGACCATTTTCTATCATGATTTTTTGTCATAGAAGTAGGAGCCCACCACATCTATGATGATACGTGCTTTTGTCACAATTATCGTCATAGAAGTGTCATAAGCATGACAGAAAAAAATTCATTCGGCCCAAAATCTCACGGATGTGTCTTTTTTTGTAGTGCATGTGAAAGTGCAATTATCCCTAGGTGGTTTTGGTAATTCATAACAACATATAGCTCATTGAGCTAATGCTATTCCAAGACTATTATTTCAGGAAAGCTCAATGAATGGCATGGCATGGATGATGAAAGTGGATCCCTCAAAATACTAAGGACAAAGGATTGGCGCAAGCTCAAAAGCTCAACACTCTTCATTTTACATTTTAGTGATCCAAGATCACATTGAGTCTATAGGAAAAGCCAATACTATCAAGAAGGGATGAGGTGTTGCTTAATGAGCCTCTTGCTTCAAGTGCTTAGTGATATGCTCCAAAAACCCTCAACTACTTTCTCACATCCACATATGACCTAAACCAAAAGTCAAACTCGGCCATACCGATTCTTTCTATCCGGCACCACCGAGTTCAAATGTCATAGCCACTGCCACAAACCCTAGGCAAATTGGTCTCACCAATAGGGATCTCGGTCTCACCGAGATGGGATTGTAATCTCTCTGTTTCCCTTCGTAACGTTTCGGTCTAACCGAAGTGAGCGATCGGTCCCACCGAGATTGCAATGTAAACTCCCTGTTTCCCTTTCGTAACATTTCGGTCTCACCGAAATGAGCGAATCGGTCCCACCGAGTTTACTTGACCAACTCTCTGGTTAGCTTATTACCAAAATCGGTCTCACCGAGTTTGTGTAATCGGTCTCACCAAGATTACATTATGCCCTAACCCTAACCATATCGGTCCTACCGAGTTGCATGTCGGTCCCACCAAAAATCCTAACGGTCACTAGGTTTACTAAATCGGTCCGACCGAGTTTGTTGATTCGGTCCCACCGAGTTTGGTAAATTGTGTGTAACGGTTAGATTTTGTGTGGAGGCTATATATACCACTCCACCTCCTCTTCATTCGTGGAGAGAGCCATCAGAACAAACCTACACTTCCAACTTACCATTTCTGAGAGAGAACCACCTACTCATGTGTTGAGGCCAAGATATTCCATTCCTACCATATGAATCTTGATCTCTAGCCTTCCCCAAGTTGCTTTCCACTCAAATCTTCTTTCCACCAGATCCAAATCCTATGAGAGAGAGTTGAGTGTTGGGGAGACTATCATTTGAAGCACAAGAGCAAGGAGTTCATCATCAATGCACCATTTGTTACTTCTTGGAGAGTGGTGTCTCCTAGATTGGCTAGGTGTCACTTGGGAGCCTCAGACAAGATTGTGGAGTTGAACCAAGAAGTTTGTAAGGGCAAGGAGATCGCCTACTTCGTGAAGATCTACCGCTAGTGAGGCAAGTCCTTCGTGGGCGGCGGCCATGGTGGGATAGACAAGGTTGCTTCTTCGTGGACCCTTCGTGGGTGGAGCCCTCCGTGGACTCAGCAAGGCCGTTACCCTTCGTGGGTTGAAGTCTCCATCAACGTGGATGTACGATAGCACCACCTATCGGAACCACGACAAAAACATCCGTGTCTCCAATTGCGTTTGAATCCTCCAAACCCTTCCCTTTACATTCTTGCAAGTTGCATGCTTTAATTTCCGCTGCTCATATACTCTTTGCATGCTTGCTTGAATTGTGTGAAGATTGCTTGACTTGTCCAAAGATAGCTAAAATCTGCCAAAGTCTAAAATTGGGAAAGGTTAAGTTTTTAATTGGTCAATAGTCTAATAACCCCCCCTCTAGACATACTTCAAGGTCCTACAAGTGGTATGAGAGCCTTGATCTCCATTTGCTTTGATTTCCATAGCTTTTGGTGGTCATAGCCTTGGTTTCACAACCTAGGAGAGTATGGCGTCTAGCGAGGGAAATTATCACCATAGAGGTCCTTACTTTGATGGTACTAATTTTGCTAGTTGGAAGCATAAGATGAAAATGCATATTCTCGGACATAACCCCGCCGTTTGGGCTATTGTGTGTATTGGCTTGCAAGGTGAATTATTTGATGGGAGAGAGCCAAACCGTGAAGCTAGCGCGGAAGAATTGAAGATGCTGCATTACAACGCTCAAGCTTGTGATATCCTCTTCAATGGCTTGTGCCCCGAAGAATTCAATAAAATCAGCCATCTTGAGAATGCAAAGGAAATTTGGGATACTTTGATTCATATGCATGAAGGTGCCGACTCCGTCAAGGAATCCAAGTTGGATGTGCTCCAAAGTCAGCTTGACAAGTTCAAAATAAAGGATGGTGAAGGTGTCGCTGAAATGTACTCTAGGCTTGCTCTTATCACAAATGAGATTGCCGGCTTATGGAGTGAAGAGATGACCGACAGATTCATCATCAAGAAGATCCTAAGAGCATTGGATGGAAAGTATGATATAGTGTGCACATTGATCCAAATGATGCCAAATTACAAAGATCTCAAGCCAACGGAAGTCATTGGAAGAATTGTTGCTCATGAGATGTCACTCAAGGATAAGGAGGAACTTCACAACAAGTCAAGTGGTACTTACAAAGCCTCATGTGAAGCCCCCACATCATCAAGTGAGAAACAAACCTTCAATGAAGAATTGAGCTTAATGGTGAAGAACTTCAACAAATTCTACAAGAGTAGAAGCAAAGAAAGAAGCTCTAAGTCAAGGTCCTACAATGACAAAAGATCTTCTAGTCGAGGCGCAATTGCTACAATTGTGGGAGACAGGACACTATTCAATGAGTGTACGGAACCCTACAAAAGAAGAGAAGATTCTCCAAAAAGAACAAGTAAAAGAGAAGAATCACCACCAAGAGAGAGGAGGAGTAGAGATGATCGTTATGAACGAAGACCCTCACGGAGAAGCAAGGATTCGGAAAGGAAGGACAAGTCATCGAGGAGCTACACAAAACGAAGACATCAAGCTCATGTTGGTGAATGGGTATCCGGCTCCGACTCCGACAATCACTCCGAGAGAAGCTATCACTCCGACTCCAAATATACTCAAGATGAAGGTGTTGCCGGTCTAGCACTTGTGTCAACCAACTCCTAGGACATATTTGATTCACCAAATGAAGGAATTGGAAGATGCTTCATGGCCAAAGGTCCAAAGGTAACATGATGAAGTCATGTACCTAGGGTAGGGTCATAGACCTGATCTAAGTGCCCTACCCAAGGACACCTTCAGAAGAAACTGCCTTCCAGTCGACCAAGAGGGACTTCACTTGACGGACTCGAAGGACTCGACCATGAAGACTCACTCGACTACCAGGAGATCAAGAGCCACTCTGCATCCAAACGGTCTGTAATTAAGTAGTCTTTATGGCATTTAGGACACTTTATGTAAGGCGTTACCAGTAACGCCTAGCTTTAACATACTTTAAACCTGCATTCTCGAGGGCGGAGGGGTGCAGCGGACACTATATAAGCCACCCCTCCTCGGTGTAAGGGTTCTCACCCTGTAATCCATACACACATAATCCAATCGACCGCCTCGGGGCTCAGAGGCGTGGGGCTGTTACTTCCTCGAGAAGGGCTGAACTCGTACATCCCTTGTGTTTACAACTGCTCCATAGCTAGGATCTTGCCTCTCCATACCTACCCCCTATCCTACTGTCAGACTTAGAACCACGACAGTTGGCGCCCACCGTGGGGCAGGTGTCTTAGCGATTTTTGGAGAAGTTGCAATTGTTCCAATTGCTTCCATCATGGTTTCTGGTGGAGTTTTGGTCGAGGGCCGCGAGATCCGCCTCGGCACGCTCACCTTCATCGCCGACGATTCCGCTTGGCTCCAGGAGGCTCCACTCGACGTTGATGCGCTCCTCGTCCGCGGTGCGATGCATTTTCACGCATGTGTCCGCGGCGTTCTGCTGCGGCAACCGTCGACTCCATATCGGTCGACTCCCCTATCGACTACCCTTCTGTCTCCCTTGGTATAAGCGCTCTGGTCGATCGAGGCTCAGCGGTGGGTGAGGCACGCGGTGGCTCGCCAGACGGCCACCACCAAGTTCTGCAATCGAGCCCGACGAGTCCCTACTACTGTTCGATCTGTCGACCGCTTCAGAGAGAGCGCATCCGAGTGTGATAGCAGTGATCCAGCGGTGGAAGTCTTGATGGTCAACGGACCTCGCAACCCTCCCGGCTTCCCCCGCGGCGACGGGGTGGACGGTGGAGGTGACCCCACTTGAGTCCATGAGGAGTACCAACTCGAGCCACTTAATTCCCTGCAAAGGGAAGAACTTCGCCGCAGGAACATGGATGCCCTGCATACTCCCATTGCAGGAGAAACCCCCGAAGCTCGCGCCTTGGAGGAGGCACGTTTGGCCAACTTGGCTGAACGCACTCGTCTGGAGAACCTCCAGCGAGCACTCGACGAGCGCGCGTGGCAACCAGTGTCCGACTCCAGTCGACGTCAACTCTTCCCGCCGACTCAGGTATATCGAACCCCGATTCAGAATTTAGCAGCTGCAACCCGTATAGCAGAGTCAATCCAGCCCTCTCGGTCAGACGCTGGTAGAGGCTTGATGCAGATTAGGGATTTGCTCCGGGCAGCAGGAGATCAGAATTCAGCCGTGTCACAGTCACGCAACAGAATTCACAGTCGATCCGTCACCGTGAATACGGTTCGATCGACTCCTGCCCCAGATCGCCTCCGCGGGCGTGAAGGCGCGGAATCGATGAGACCAATATGGTGACCGTCGATCGTGATGATAGGCGTCGTGCCCACTCCTCCCCCGAGGGATGGGTCTTACGCTCATCGGCAGCAAGATGACAGGCGTCAACTCAGTGCTGGGGCGAAGAGCTCCGGTCGACCCCCGAGAACCAGGCTTTGACGCGCGATCCATCATCGTGCAAGGCTTGGTCGATCGGAACAGGGCTCATCGAGGTGGCCATAGCAGAGATCGCCCACTAGCAGCCGAGTGCATGGTTACGGTCCGAATGTTTCAGCGAGGCTATCGAGCGCGGTGATTCCCCCAACTTCAAGGTTGGCGATTGGAGTCGGCAAGTTCACCGGTGAGTCTAAGCACGAAACTTGGCTTGAAGACTACCGAGTGGCGGTGCGATAGGTGGCGGAAATGATGAAGTGGCTATGAAGCATTTACCACTCATGTTGGAAGGTTCGGCCGAGGCGTGGTTGAATCGATTAACTCAAGCAGCATTTACACTTGGGAAGATCTTTCCCAGTGTTAAATCGAACATTTGAGGAACTTGCAAGCGACCAGCTGGATTGACAGAGCTGCAAGTTTGTGTGCGAAGTCGAATGAGACCTTAAGATAGTATATTCAGAGATGGATCATTTGCATCATACCGTGGAGAAGCGTGTTCGATCATCGAGCGATCTGCGCCTTCAAGGATGGTTTTAAAACGAGAGAATTGAGTTTGAAGTTTGGTCGGACCGAGATATGACCACGAGTCGGATGATGGAAATTGCTACCAAGTATGCCAACGGCTAAGAGGAGGACCGACTCCGGAGCGGCAAGTACAAGCCGAGTCAGTCGGAGAAAGGAAACCCCAGTCGGAAGCAAAAACGGAAAGCCGAACCAGCGGCTCCTGGAGAGGCTCTGGCCATGACTCAGGGCAAGTTCAAAGGAAAACCCAAAGGATCCTGGAACCCCAAGAAGGTGAAGGATAAAGAAGGAAATGACGTGATGGATCTACCGTGTCACATCCACACGAAGAAAGACGAAGAGGTAATTTCATTTACGAAGCATACCACTCGGCAAAGTCACGGGCTCGATCCGGCAATTCCAAGGTAAACAGCCCAAGGACAAGGAAAAGGATTCGGACAAAGCCAAGACAAGGAGGACGATGAGGAGGATATCCTCATGTTAACTCCACTGATGATCTTTGCGGATGTGGAAAGCAAGAGCCGATTGAAGGTTATCAACCGTGAGGTGAACATAGACGCCCGGCGACGCCCTTGATTATCTGAGATGGTCCCAAACTCCCATTACATTTGACCAGTCTGATCACCCGACTCATATAGCCACCCCTGGGAGGCAAGCTTTGGTGGTCGACCCGGTCTTCGAAGGCACTCGGCTGATGAAGGTGCTAATGGATGGTGGTAGTGGGCTGAATTTGTTGTATACGGACACGCTGAAAGGGATGGGCATTCTGATGTCCCGGCTGAGCACCAGCAACATGAGTTTTCATGGAGTTATACCTGGAAAGAAAGCTGAGTCGCTCGGTCAGATAGCTCTAGACGTGGTGTTCGGTGACTCGAAGCATTTCCGCAAGGAGAAGCTGACGTTTGAAGTTGTAGACTTTCAGAGCGCTTACCATGCTATTTTGGGGAGACCAGCTTACGCACGGTTCATGGCTCGACCATGTTACGTATACCTCAAGCTGAAGATGCCCGGCCCCAAAGGCGTGATCACATCCTTGGTGATCGGAAAAAGGTAAGAGTGTTTTAAAGGCTTGAAAATTGCCGATTCCTAGGTGACAATGGTCGAGTTCGAGGGATACAAGAAAAATGCGGATCCGAGTGATTTGTTGCGGGAAAAGAAGCCTGCTACAAAGTCAGCGTTTCAGTCGTCCGGTGAGACAAAGCCCATTCACATTCACCCGAACGACCCCAATGCAGCTCCAACCCATATTTCCACAACACTCAACCCTAAATAGGAAGAAGCGCTCATCCAGTTCCTCCGTGAGAAGCGGGACATCTTTGCATGGAAGCTTCTTTGAAATGTCGGGCGTTCGGGGATCTGGTGAGCATCGCCTTAGAGTCGACTCAACCGCAAAACCGTCAAAGAACATCTTGACGGTCCGCCGTCCGTAAGAGAAAAGCAATTGGTGAGAAGTGCCTCGACTATTGGCGGCAGGATTTATCCGAGAGATATACCACTCCGAGTGGCTCGCCAATGTCGTCATGGTTCCCAAGAAGGACAAGTCACTCCGCATGTGCATCGATTTCAAACACATCAATCGGGCCTGCCCGAAGATCATTCCTCTCTCCTCGCATCGATCAAATTGTTGACTCGATTGCGGGATGCGAGATTGTCTTTTCTACGCCTATTCGGGTACCATCGATCCGTCTCATGACGGACCCGATGAGATAAAACAGCTTTCATCACTCCATTGGTGCTTCGCTATATTACCATGCCATTCGGCCTCAAGAATGCGAGTCACGTTCATGCGAATGATTGAAGTGTTTGCTCACCAAATCGGTCGGAATGTGGAAGCGTACATGGACGATATCGTGGTCAAGTCGCGAAGGGTTCCGACACCGCTTGGTGACCTCGCCGAAACATTTGCCAACCTCGGGAGGTATGTGTAGCGCCCTCGATGCGGCTATATCTCCCGTGTCGAAGCACGACTTAGAGGCATAACCGCATTGAAAGCAATGTCGCAAGTGAGGTAATCTTCACACAACCCATGTAATACATAAGGAAAGAGATACATAGTTGGCTTACAATCGCCACTTCACACAATTACATAATTAAAGCATTACATCATCCATATACAATCAAGGTCCGACTACGGAACCAAAATAAAAGAAGAACCCCAAATCGATAAAGGTCCCCGATCGACCCCAACCGGGCTCCACTCTTGATCAACTAGAACGAAACAACACAAAGGGCAAGATCTTCATCGAGCTCCTCCTTGAGCTTGATTGCGTCACCGCTTTCGGTAACATAGGCACCGCAAACTGGTTTTGGAAGTATCCGTGAGCCACGAGGACTCACCAATCCCATTACCATGGGTATCAAGACTAGCAAAGCTTAATGGGAAAGGAAGGGGTAAAGTGGTGAGGTTGCAGCAGCGACTAAGCATGATATGGTGGCTAACCAATGCAAATAAGAGCGAGAAGAGAACAAGCGGAACGGTCGTGAAGCTAGCAATGATCAAGAGGTGATCCTGAACTCCTACTTCGTCAAACATAACACGAAACCGTGTTCACTTCCGGACTCCGCCGAAGAGACCATCACGGCTACACACGGTTGATGCGTTTTAATTCGGATCAAGTGTCAAGTTATCTACAACCGACATTAACAAATTCCCATCGCCACATAACCGCGGGCACGGCTCTCGAAAGTTTATACCCTGCAGGGGTGTCCCAACTTAGCCCATGACAAGCTCTCGCGATCATCGAAGAATAGACCTTCACCCGAGACACTCCGATCTGACTCGATATCCCGGTACATCAAGACATTTCGACAATGGTAAAACAAGACCAGCAAAGCCTCCCGGCGTGCCGACATCCTGATAGTAGCCACGCGTATCTCGTCTCAGGCCACGACCGGATGAGCAGTCCATACAACTAAAACCAGACCTCAAGTTTCCTTGAGGTGGCGCTGCAAAGCGCTCTAGTTTGGACCAACACTTAGACAAGCATTGGCCCAGGGGGGCTGAATAAAGATGACCCTTGGGTTAATTACTCCCAAGGGAAAAGTAGGTGGTGGTGAGGCAAATGGTAAAAGTCAATGTTGGGCCTTCTTTGGACAAGTTTTATTCAAAGCGAACTGTCGGGGGTCCCATAAATCACCCGACCGCGTAAGGGACGCAAAATCCGGGAACATAACACGGTATGATGGAAACTAGGCGGCAAGAGTGGAACAAAACACCGGGCATAAGGCCGAGCCTTCCACCCTTTACCAAGTATATAGATGCATTAATATTATAAGAGATATTGTGATATCCCAACATAACCCTGTCCACCATGGAGAAATCTTCAACTTCACCTGCAGCTAGCAACGCTATAAGAGGGGCTGAGCAAAGCGGTAACATAGTCAATCAATGGTTTGGTAGGAATGGTGTCAAAGGTTAGAGGTTCAAGGCAATTTAGGAGGCTTGATAAACAGGTGATAGGTAGCGCAACATAGCGATAGAACGAGGCAACTAGCATAGCAATGATAGTAGTGAGATCCAGGGTAGCGATCATCTTGCCTGAAATCCTGCTAGGAAGAAGAACGAGTCCATGAAGAAGACGAACGGACGAAGTCGAACGAATCCTCACAATCGCAACATTACCGGAACTAAGAAGCAATACCGGAAAGAAACAAACAACATGGTAAACAACCATCACATAAGCATGGCATGATGCACAATCAAGTATGATGCATGACCGGTTTAATGAGACATGGCATGGCAAAGTGCAACAAACAATACTACAATTTAAGTGGAGCTCAATATGCAACGAGTTGCATATTGACAAAACACCACATTCGAGTTATTTAGTTCTCTCTCGTTTAGATACACAACAATGTTAAATGTTATTAAACATGGCAAGGGGTGAAGCATATGAAAGCTACTTAACTAGGCAAGTTTAAATGAGGCCGGAAGAACAAACAACAATTCCGGAAAATCCTCATGTCCATATTTCGAATTTGGTACTGTTCTTCCCTAAAACATATTTTAAAGTTGTTAAACAGGAAAATAAAGTGTACCATGTTAAACTGGGCATTTTTCCACCCCATTTACATATAAAGTTTATTTAAAACCGAGCTACAGTTATTTAGTTATGAAATAAATCAGTTTAACATGGCATTTAAGCAAATTTAAACAAACATCATTTTAAACATTTTAAACATGGATGAAAGTGGCATATTATGAAACTAGATGAAAAACTAAGCAATTTTCATATATAAATTATTTAAATATGATGCATGGTTAATTAGTTATTAGATGCATGAACATTAGGGTTTTTCTCGCAAATCTGTAAAACACGGATAATTAGTAAATTCAGAGCCGGGAAAAACGCATGCGGGCGAATCAGAGCTCGCCCAACAGAACAAAGGCTGGGGAAGCTCACCATGGGCTTTGGCCCGGTCGGTGGCGCAGAGGCTGGAAGGGCGCTGGGCGGCGGCTCTGGCCGCTGGGCCGAGGCCCATCTTGGTCTTGATTGTCGTCGGCGCCAAGACGACGGGCAAGGTGGCAGCGCCGACGGGATCTCGGCGAGACGGCGCGGGGCGGCGCTGGCGAGGAAGATCGAGCAGCCCGATCGAGCGAGGGAGGGAGGCGGTTCAGCGTGGGCGCTCGGGCCCAAATCGCCCAGGCGGGCAGCGGACGGGCCGGAGGCGGGCCGGAGGAGGGAGAGGCTGAGGGGCGTGGCGACGCGGGAGTGGAGGGAGCGGCGTTGGGTGGCGCGCGCCGGATTGGTCCGGCGGCGGGCGGTGGCGCCAAGTGGCGGGCTGCGGGTGGTGGCGGCGGAACCGAGGTGGGAGGTGGCTGGCTGCGCAGAAATTGAGGGAGGAGGTTGGTGGAGGCCAAAAATGGCATGGGAGGCGTCTATATATAGAAAGGAGCTAGGGTTTGAGGGTTTGGGGCCGTTTTAGACCGTCTGATCGCGATCGTCTGACTCGGTCGAGGGGAGGTTAGTGGGCTATGTAGAGGGGTTGGGCTGAGAGAAGAGAGGAGAAATGCAGCCCGGCAACTGTTTCAGAGACCGAAACGTCCGACGAATATACCGACTATATCGCGGTTATATATTTAACGGTTGGGCTATCAAATGGACTCCGAACGCGACGAAACTTGGCAGGCGGCCTGTCTACACTCTAATAAGACCGCACACCAAGTTCCAACCCATTCCGAGAACATTTTTATGCCGCTTATAAAAATAATATTCGGAGGTGCCGCGGGCGCGTGCGAGTGTGGTCGGGCTTAGAACGGACAATGGAGAGAACCGGGGAAACCCGAACAGATGCAGATTTTGAAAAACATGCAGATGAAATGCAGACGATGACATGGCAAAATGCAACACGCAAGCAAATGACATGGCAGCGACGGCGAATAACTGAAGGACACCTGGCGCATCGGATCCGGGGCGTTACAACTCCACCACTACGAGAGGATCTCGTCCCGAGATCTAGGATGGCACCGGAGGGAAAAGGAAGAGGAAGATAAGAGGTAAACTAAGTTGCTTCTTCGACAAACGAGTGAAACCATGAACCTTGAGATGTTGAGCAATTTAAAAGAAAGAGTACAATAGAGATGAACGAGATTGCAAACAATCCGTTAGAAAAGATGAACAAGGAGTATTACGAGAACTTGAAGGTTGCAATACATGAATCAAGAGTTTAACGGACAAGATAGAATTTGAAACCACTCCGGTTAAAACAAGATGAGAGAGGAAGAATTCGGGCAGCACTCCGGTTGAACATGGAAGGAATAGAACATGAGCTTGAGAAGAAGGGATGATACTTGATGAAATCAACAACACACTGCCTCCGGAACGAAAGAATAGAAGTTAGACCGTTGGGATAATGGGACGAAGAAGAAAATGACAACTTCTGCCACGAATGAGCTTGGAAAGCACCCTTTCAAGAAGATTAGAACGGAGTTGTTGGAAAACCCAACAACGAAAAGAATAAGCTTGATATGGTCTTAAGGAATGCATCTCAAATTATGAGGTGACAACCTGCCACTCACGGGAAAAGAATTTCATTGATACGAACAAGGAGACGAGAAAGCTATTTCACCGGGAGGACAAATGAAGAACTTGGGTCATTTATAAGCACCATAAATAGCAACAATCCTTAGGGAAAGCTTTAGGTGAAATATAACCCAAGATAACTCCAACAAAGAGATTGATTGGTCGAAAAGATCTCTTGAACGAAGAGAAAATGATGGATTTAGTTAACTCAGTCCTGACAACTTGTGAATCGTGAAACATGAGGAGAAATTGCCAAGAATGATATAACACCCTCTCAAAAGATAAGGTAGAAAGAATTGCACTTTGGAATGCAAGAAGAGACGCCTCAAAGCAAAACATGTGTTGAGCACCATGTTTATTTTGAGTATAGCTTGGCTGATCTTAACTCCAAGAGAAAACTTGAAGAACAATTGAGGAATGAAAAGGATCCTTGATGAACCACCAAGTAGAGCCTCCATGAAGAACTCCGGTAATAAAAGGATGATACAAAGAAAGAGAAGTTGAAAACACAAGGTGAAGCCTTGCAATGATTTAGATGGAGCTTCGCGACGAGATAATTGAGAGCTTGGAACTCCGGGAAAGGAAAAGATGAAACAACTGAAATCGAGAATTTATTCATCATGAACAAACTCCGAAAGAAGGAATTAATCACTTGGATGAAACAAGAACAAGAATTATGTTATGCGTATCCTTCACCAATTTAAATTGATGAGAAGCAACGGATTTGGCATACTACTTATTCTCGTAGAAAGGATTAAGAGAGATATAGCGCAAACTTGAGAAGGTATTGGTGGAACCACCGGTAGGATTTGGAAACAACGAATATTTTGATATGATAATGAAGGAAGTGAAATCTTGAATGAACCACCGTAAGAATTGAAGATGAACGTAGCAAAGGCACAATTCACCGGGAAGAATTGGAAAACGAATGAATATACTTGAGGGAATTTAGATACTTGAGAACGAAGAGATCATGAACTGATTAGAGGGTATTTGAACGATGCACCGGTAAGATTGGAGAATGATAACTGATAGCTGAGAACGAATAAACCTGAATCGATGGACTCCAGATGACAAACTGAGAAGACTCTTGAATATCTTCTGATGGGTGAAAAAGATTCTCACAATCGAAAACAATTATGGGCGAATGGCAACAAGCTAGCACCATGAATCTTGAAGAGAATAGAGCAAGATTAAAGAGAAACTCTTCTTCGGTCTTCAAATGATGAGAATGATGATGGGAACCACCCTGAATTGTGGAGATACTCCTGGAGAATGAAAAACAAAGAGGTTGAGCCAACAAGGAAAAATAATTTGAAATCGATTTTGGAAAACATCTGACTGATGAAATTCATTCTTACGTCAAACTTCGAAAAGAATTAGGAATAACTCCGAGGGAATTAGAAGAGTCGGGTAAGATCCTGAGAAAAGACATGTGGGTTAGGGCCCACTCAAAAGAAAACACCGTTGAAAATGATTTTAAAGAGAAATTGCACCGGTTGAATTAAATGGCTTGAATGAGATAACAACCTCGAATTAGCTTGAACGAATGCAGAGTGGAAACACGAATCTTCGAGATATCTTGAGCACTCCGGAATAACAAATAGCGAGAAGTAGAATGATAATGAGGTGCACCGGTATGAGAAGACATTGAAATGAGGAAAAAGGTATGATCAACAAACTTGACTTGAATCCACCAGAGAAGAGAAAGGAATGAGGAATGACGAACTAGTAGAACATCTTCTTGAGAACCACCGGGTAAGAACATTGACGGAAAAGAATGGAGAAACTTCACAAAAATAAAAGGATACTTGGTAAAGAAATCTTAGTCCTTGAAGAAAAGGGTGATGGGCGGGAAAAAACAAAAGCAACTTGGAGACGGATGAAACAAACACCGTTGAGAAGAAATGATAATTGGTCTTGCTGATGTTGAAGTGATCGGATCCACTTGAAGAGAAACACGCCGTTAGAAAAGGATTGACATGATAATCTCGATTGTCGAGAAGGATTGGTATTCACATTGGAGTATGAGAACACCATTTCGGAAAGGTATGGAATCAACACTTGACATTGAAGCAACTCGAATACCACAACTCAAAACAAAAACAAAGGACAGTCTTGCAGAATAAGCCGGAACAAATACATATGATAGAGATTTACCCAATCCCATATCATGCATTTGTCGGAAAGATATTCTAGGAGCTACTTGAATTCCCACCTATAAAACTCCCGAAACTTTCTGGTTATGCAATCTGGTGTTGGGGATACAGGGGAAGCAATATATCTCACCCAAACTAACAATACCTACATCCAGTTGTATCCATCCGTCAACACATAACCAGAAACCTTCGAAATCGTGTACCTCAACCTTGAAAAGCATCCGTTATACGATTCATGGCAATACTCCGTACTCACCTCGATCTTCGGGTTATCGGGTTATCTCACCAACAAGCGCATAAAAGAGATTTTCGATGTCGGCGTACTAAACTCAGGTATTCGAACTGCAACGATAAAATTATGGCGACAACACCTCGAGCTCAACTCCCGGGACACTTCCACTAAACCCCTGACGGGAGGCACCAAGACAATGTTCTCATCATAAAACCATCGAACGATTCCAAGATACCAGCGTGATCCTAAAAAAATTTAGTGAAATTTGAGAAGAGAAGAGTCAAAACTCTCGTCGGGATGCCTTACCAGAGCGATGAAGAGACCGGGAGTAAAAAGAATTCCTAACTCTCCGATATATATAATCCTAAATGACTCAAAACATTTTTCTAGACACAACTCGCCGCTAAAAGCGATCAAGCGGTGGGGCTCCTAAGGTCGGGAAGGCTCGATTAACAACTTGTAGCGCCCTCGATGCGGCTATATCTCCCACGTGTGAAGCACGACTTAGAGGCATAACCGCATTGAAAGCAATGTCGCAAGTGAGGTAATCTTCACACAACCCATGTAATACATAAGGAAAGAGATACATAGTTGGCTTACAATCGCCACTTCACACAATTACATAATTAAAGCATTACATCATCCATATACAATCAAGGTCCGACTACGGAACCAAAATAAAAGAAGAACCCCAAATTCGACAAAGGTCCCGATCGACCCCAACCGGGCTCCACTCTTGATCAACTAGAGCGAAACAACACAAAGGGCAAGATCTTCATCGAGCTCCTCCTTGAGCTTGATTGTGTCACCGCTTTCGGTAACATAGGCACCGCAAACTGGTTTTGGAAGTATCGGTGAGCCACAAGGACTCAACAATCCCATTACCATGGGTATCAAGACTAGCAAAGCTTAATGGGAAAGGAAGGGGTAAAGTGGTGAGGTTGCGATGGCGACTAAGCATGATATGGTGGCTAACCAACGCAAATAAGAGCGAGAAGAGAACAAGCGGAGCGGTCGTGAAGCTAGCAATGATCAAGAGGTGATCCGAACTCCTACTTCGTCAAACATAACACGAAACCGTGTTCACTTCCGGACTCCGCCGAGAAGAGACCATCACGGCTACACACGCCGTTGATGCGTTTTAATTTGGATCAAGTGTCAAGTTATCTACAACCGGACATTAACAAATTCCCATCGCCACATAACCGCGGGCACGGCTCTCGAAAGTTTATACCTGCAGGGTGTCCCAACAGCCCATGACAAGCTCTCGCGATCATCGAAGGAATAGACCTTCACCTGAGACACTCCGATCAGACTCGGTATCCCGGTACATCAAGACATTTCGACAATGGTAAAACAAGACCAGCAAAGCCTCCCGGCGTGCCGACATCCTGATAGTAGCCGCGCGTATCTCGTCTCAGGCCACGACCGGATGAGCAGTCCATACAACTAAAACCAGACCTCAAGTTTCCTTGAGGTGGCGCTGCAAAGCGCTCTAGTTTGGACCAACACTTAGACAAGCATTGGCCCAGGGGGGCTGAATAAAGATGACCCTTGGGTTAATTACTCCCAAGGGAAAAGTAGGTGGTGGTGAGGCAAATGGTAAAAGTCAATGTTGGGCCTTGCTGGACAAGTTTTATTCAAAGCGAACTGTCAGGGGGGTCCCATAAATCACCCGACCGCGTAAGGGACGCAAAATCCGGGAACATAACACCGGTATGATGGAAACTAGGGCGGCAAGAGTGGAACAAAACACCAGGCATAAGGCCGAGCCTTCCACCCTTTACCAAGTATATAGATGCATTAATATTATAAGAGATATTGTGATATCCCAACATAACCCTGTCCACCATGGAGAAATCTTCAACTTCACCTGCAGCTAGCAACGCTATAAGAGGGGCTGAGCAAAGCGGTAACATAGTCAATCAATGGTTTGGTAGGAATGGTGTCAAAGGTTAGAGGTTCAAGGCAATTTAGGAGGCTTGATAAACAGGTGATAGGTAGCGCAACATAGCGATAGAACGAGGCAACTAGCATAGCAATGATAGTAGTGAGATCGTGGTAGCGATCATCTTGCACGAAATCACGCTAGGAAGAAGAACGAGTCCATGAAGAAGACGAACGGACGAAGTCGAACGAATCCTCACAATCGCAACATTACCGGAACTAAGAAGCAATACCGGAAAGAAACAAACAACATGGTAAACAACCATCACATAAGCATGGCATGATGCACAATCAAGTATGATGCATGACCGGTTTAATGAGACATGGCATGGCAAAGTGCAACAAACAATACTACAATTTAAGTGGAGCTCAATATGCAACGAGTTGCATATTGACAAAACACCACATTCGAGTTATTTAGTTCTCTCTCGTTTAGATACACAACAATGTTAAATGTTATTAAACATGGAAAGGGGTGAAGCATATGAAAGCTACTTAACTAGGCAAGTTTAAATGAGGCCGGAAGAACAAACAACAATTCCGGAAAATCCTCATGTCCATATTTCAAATTTGGTACTGTTCTGCCCTAAAACATATTTTAAAGTTGTTAAACAGGAAAATAAAGTGTACCATGTTAAACTAGGCATTTTTCCACCCCATTTACATATAAAGTTTATTTAAAACCGAGCTACGGTTATTTAGTTATGAAATAAATCAGTTTAACATGGCATTTAAGCAAATTTAAACAAACATCATTTTAAACATTTTAAACATGGATGAAAGTGGCATATTATGAAACTAGATGAAAAACTAAGCAATTTTCATATATAAATTATTTAAATATGATGCATGGTTAATTAGTTATTAGATGCATGAACATTAGGGGTTTTTCTGCAAATCTGTAAAACCTGGATAATTAGTAAATTCGCAGGCCAGGGAAAAAAATGCATGCGGGCTGAATCTGTAGCCTGGCCCAACAGGAACAGGCGCTGGGGGGCAGCTCACCATGGGCTTTGGCCCGGTCGGTGGCGCAGGAGGCTGGAAGGGGCGCTGGGCCGGCGGCCTGGCGCTGCTGGGCCGAGGCCCATGCGGGTGCAGTTGTGCGTGCGCCCGCACGCACGGGCAAGGTGGCCGCGCCGACGGGGATCTCCGGCGAGACGGCGAGGGGCGGCGCTGGGCGAGGAAGATCGAGCAGCCCCGATCCAGGCGAGGGAGGAGCGGGGCGGTTCGCGTGGGCGCTCGGGCCCAAATCGCCTGTATGGCTGCGGACGGCCGGAGCGGGCCAGTGGCGGAGGGAGAGGCTGGGGCGTGGCGACACGGGAGTGGAGGAGTGGTGGCGCAGGTGGCGTGGCGCGCCGGATTGGTCCAGGGCGCGGCGGCGGTGGCGCCAAGTGGCGGGCTGCGGCTGGTGGCGGCGGAACCGAGGTGGGAGGTGGCTGGCTGCGCGGAAATTGAGGGAGGAGGTTGGTGGAGGCCAAAAATGGCATGGGAGGCGTCTATATATAGAAAGGAGCTAGGGTTTGAGGGTTTGGGGCCGTTTTTGGACCGTACGATCGCGATCGTGCGGCTCCGGTCAGAGGGGGAGGTTAGTGGGCTGTGTAGAGGGGTTGGGCTGAGAGAAGAGAGGAGAAATGCAGCCCAAAGAATCGCTTTGAGACCAAACGTCAAGCGAATATACCGACTATATCGCGGTTATATATTTAACGGTTGGGCTATCAAATGGACTCCGAACGCGACAAAACTTGGCAGGCGGCCTGTCTACACTCTAATAAGACCGCACACCAAGTTCCAACCCATTCCGAGAACATTTTTATGTCGCTTATAAAAATAATATTCGGAGGTGCCGCGGGCGCGTGCGAGTGTGGTCGGGCACAGAACGGACAATGGAGAGAACCGGGAAACCGAGCAGATGCAGTTTTGAAAAACATGCGAGATGAAATCGACGATGACATGGCTAAATGCAACACGCAAGCAAATGACATGGCAACGACGGCGAATAACTGAAGGACACCTGGCGCATCGGATCCGGGGCGTTACAGTATGATATCAAGCTCAATCCATCAAAGTGCACATTCGGAGTTCCTGGTGGCAAGTTACTCGGTTTTCTCATTTCCGAACGAGGAATCAACGATAACCCAGAAAAAATCGGCACTATACTCCGAATGAAACGCCCCGTGTGGGTGCACGATGTCCAGAAGCTTACTGGATGCTTGGCCGCATTAAGTCGATTCATCTCATGACTCGGTGAAAAGGCATTGCCTCTTTACCGACTGATGAAGAAGGCAGACAAGTTCGAGTGGACTCCAGAAGCTGATGCAGCGTTTGTCGAGCTAAAAGCTCTGCTCTCCACCCAGCCGGTGCTTGCTGCTCCAATCAGCAAAGAGCCTCTGTTGCTTTATATTGCAGCCACAGGACAAGTCGTCAGTACGGTACTTACGGTTGAGCGGGAAGAAGAAGGGAAAGCCTTCAAAGTTCAGCGCCCAGTGTACTATCTATCTGAAGTTTTGACTCCATCAAAGCAAAGATATCCTCATTATCAAAAGCTTGTGTATGGGATCTACATGACCACGAAGAAGGTTGCTCATTATTTCTCTGATCATTCCATTACGATTAAATCAATAACGCTCCACTTTTAGAGATTACGCACAAGATATGCAAGCTGGTCGAGTGGTGAAATGGGCGATTGAACTCCTTCCCTTGATATCAAGTTTGAGGCAAAAAAGCCATTAAGTCCCAAGCAATAGCAGATTTCCTTGTCGGGTGGATTGAACAACACAGCCGACTCAAGTTCACTCGAGCATTGGACCATGTTCTTTGATGGCTCTAAGATGTTGAATGGTTCGGTCTTTGGGGTTGTCTGGTTTCCCCCAGAGGAGATAAGCTCAGATATGTGCTCCAGATTCACTTTGATTCCTCCAACAATGAGGCAGAATACGAGGCCCTTTTGTATGGGTTGCGCATGGCCATTTCACTCGGCGTCCGTCGCCTTATGGTTTATGGCGACTCAGATTTGGTGGTCAACCAAGTGATGAAGGAGTGGGATGTTAGAAGCCCAGCCATGACTGGATACTGCAATGAAGTGAGGAAGCTGGAAAAGAAGTTTGAGGGGTTAGAGCTCCATCATATACCCCGACTAAAAAATCAAGCGGCTGATGATTTGGCAAAGATAGGTTCCAAGAGAGAAGCCATTCCCAGTGGTGTGTTCTTGGAGCATATCCATACTCCATCAGTCAAAGAAGATCCTTTCACCGAAGAAGCTCCACAGCCCAAGAGTGCCACAGATCCGACTGAGGTTGAGGTCCCGGCAGTGGTCGACTTGGTCATGGAGGTTTTAGTGATCACTCCCGACTGGGTAGTTCCATATATCGCGTATATCCTAAGAAAAGAGCTCCCGGAGGACGAGGAAGAGGCTCGACAGATCGTCCGTCGATCCAAGGCCTTTTACTGTGATCAAAGGACAGTTGTACAGAGAGAGCGCGACTGGAGTTGGTCAGAAGTGCATAACGCCAGAAGAAGGTCGAATAATCCTTGATGACATCCACTCGGGGACCTGTGGCCACCATGCGTCCTCTCGGACCATTGTGGCCAAAGCATACCGAGCCGGATTTTATTGGCCAAGGGCGAATGAAATGGCGAAGGAAATAGTCGACAAGTGCGAAGGATGCCAATTTTACTCCAACATGTCACACAAGCCTGCATCAGCTCTGAAGACCATTCCACTCGTCTGGCCCTTCGCAGTATGGGGATTGGATATGGTTGGTCCTTTGAGAACAGGACGAAGCGGTTTCACACATGTACTGGTAGCAGTCGACAAGTTCACCAAATGGATTGAGGCTAAGCCCATCAAGAACCTTGACGCGGGTATCGCTGTCGACTTCATCGAGAACCGATATTCAGATATGGAGTCCCACAGCATCATCATCGACAATGGATCAAACTTGACTCGGAGGAACTCGGGCGTTACGCACATCTCAAGGCACACGAGTCGACTATGCTTCAGTCGCTCATCCCCAGTCGAATGGACAAGCGGAGCGGGCTAACGGCTTGATCCTCAAAGGGTTGAAACCCTGACTGATGCGTGACCTTAAGCATGCGGCCGAAGCATGGGTCGATGAACTCCCCTCAGTGTTGTGGGGTCTAAGGACCACGCCTAATCGGTCGACTAGAAGAACTCCATTCTTCTTGGTCTATGGAGCTGAGGCGGTCTTACCAAGTGATCTACTCCACAACGCTCCTCGAGTTGAGCTCTACTCCGAAGCTAAAGCAGAACAAGCGCGGCAGGATGCAGTCGACCTCCTAGAAGAAGAAAGGGAGATGGCTCTGATCCGATCGACCATCTACCAACAAGACTTGCGTTGCTTCCACGCCAGAAACGTGAAGAGTCGAGCCTTCCGGGAAGGAGATTTGGTTCTCCGAGTGGATCAGCAGAAACCACACAAGCTTGCTCCTTCTTGGGAAGGACCCTTCATCGTTACCAAGGTTCTCCACAACGGAGTGTACCGTCTCTACAACGTCGAGCTCAAAATTGACGAGCCCCGAGCTTGGAACGCGGATCTACTCCGCCCATTTTACACTTAAGTTTTCACTCGGATGAGTTGTAATAAAAGTACTTCTGTAGTTCATGTTTTGCAAGATAATAGTGTCATAATTTCCCCAATGATTTTTGTCACTTTTATTTGTTCAAATTTTCCCCCCAGTGGGTGGCTTAGCTGCGAATCCGTTTCGCCTAAGTTTGTAAAAAAAATCCTTACCGAGTGGTGAGCCAACCTCCCACTGGGGGCTTAGCTGCGAATCCGTTTCGCCTAAGTTTCAATAAAATGCTACCGAGTGGTGAGCCAGCCTCTCACTCGGGGGCTTAGCTGCAGTCCAAGTACTCGCCTAAGTTTCAACAAAATCCTACCGAGTGGTGAGCCAGACTTCCACTCGGGGGCTTAGCTGCAGTCTAAGTACTCGCCTAAGTTCAAATTCAATGTGCGTTCGCAAGGAGGACGAGGTGCAGGTCGACTGCGACCCTCTCCTCCAAGCTACGCCACAAGTACAACGTGCGGTCGCAAGAAGGACGAGGTGCAGGTCGACTGCGACCCTCTCCTTCGAGTTACGCCACAAGTACAACGTGCGGTCGCGAGGAGGACGAGGTGCAGGTCGACTGCGACCCTCTCCTCCGAGCTACGCCACAAGTACAACGTGCGGTAGCAAGGAAGACGAGGTGCAGGTCGACTGCGACCCTCTCCTCCGAGCTACGCCACAAGTACAACGTGCGGTCGCAAGAAGGATGAGGTGCAGGTCGACTGCGACCCTCTCCTTCGAGCTACGCCACAAGTACAACATGAAAATCCTACCGAGTGGAGAGCAGACCTCCCACTCGGGAGCTTAGCTGCAGCCCAGTGCTCGCCTAAGTTATAAAAATCCTACCAAGTGGAGAGCAGACCTCCCACTCGGGGGCTTAGCTGCAGCCCAGTGCTCGCCTAAGTTATAAAAATCCTACCGAGTGGAGAGCAGACCTCCCACTCGGGGGCTTAGCTGCAGTCCAAGTACTCGCCTAAGTTTCACTAAAATCCTACCGAGTGGTGAGCCAGCCTCTCACTCGGGGGCTTGGCTGCAGTCCAAGTACTCACCTAAGTTTCAACAAAATCCTACCGAGTGATGAGCCAGACTCCCACTCGGGGGCTTAGCTGCAGTCTAAGTACTCGCCTAAGTTCCAATTCAACGTGCGCTCGCAAGGAGGACGAGGTGCAGGTCGACTGCGACCCTCTCCTCCGAGCTACGCCACAAGTACAACGTGCGGTCGCAAGAAGGACGAGGTGCAGGTCGACTGCGACCCTCTCCTTCGAGCTACGCCACAAGTACAACGTGCGGTCGCGAGGAGGACGAGGTGCAGGTCGACTGCGACCCTCTCCTCCGAGCTACGCCACAAGTACAACGTGCGGTAGCAAGGAAGACGAGGTGCAGGTCGACTGCGACCCTCTCCTCCGAGCTACGCCACAAGTACAACGTGTGGTCGCAAGAAGGACGAGGTGCAGGTCGACTGCGACCCTCTCCTTCAAGCTACGCCACAAGTACAACATGAAAATCCTACCGAGTGGAGAGCAGACCTCCCACTCGGGGGCTTAGCTGCAGCCCAGTGCTCGCCTAAGTTATAAAAATCCTACTGAGTGGAGAGCAGACCTCCCACTCGGGGGCTTAGCTGCAGCCCAGTGCTCGCCTAAGTTTTGAAAATCCTACCGAGTGGAGAGCACACCTCCCACTCGGGGGCTTAGCTGCAACCCAGTGCTCGCCTAAGTTTTGAAAATCCTACCGAGTGGAGAGCACACCTCCCACTCGGGGGCTTAGCTGCAGCCCCGTGCTCGCCTAAGTTTTGGAAATCCTACCGAGTGGAGAGCACACCTCCCACTCGGAGGCTTAGCTGCAGCCCAGTGCTCGCCTAAGTTTTGAAAATCCTACCGAGTGGAGAGCACACCTCCCACTCAGAGGATTAGCTGCAGCCCAGTGCTCGCCGAAGTTTTGAAAATCCTACCGAGTGGAGAGCATGCTTCCCACTCGGAGGCTTAGCCGCAGCCCAGTGCCTGCCTAAGTGAATTGGGGAACAAGTCGATTGCAATAAGCGCCTCGCTTTAACCTGCAAAAGACATCTCAAGCCAAATGCAAGCATATTCAAACGTCGAATTCAAGTTCGGATAGATACCTAACGGAACCAAAAGTGCTCAGGCGCTAGGCCTGTTAAGGTTTGTCGATTACAGAATGACTCGGCATACCGAGGCAAATTTAAAGTGTCGAGTTCAAGAAGTTTTTTACCCCTCCTGTGGAGGGCTAGAAGGTGCGACAAACTCGTCGAGGTCGATTCCATCAGCAATCCGAGTGGCAGCGGCGATGAAGGTCTCCATGAAGGACCGAAAATCGTGCTTCTTGGTGTTAGCCACCCGAAGAGCCGCCAACTTGTCTTCTCGTGCATCGTTGCAATGGACTCGGGCCAAAGATAGAGCAACGTCTGCGCCACACCTGGCGGAAGACTTCTTCCACTCCTGCACTCGACTTGGGACTGTGTTCAGTCGAGTCATCAGAGACTCGAGGTCATTCTGGAGCGTCTCTTTGGGCCAGAGCGTATCATCGATGCGGGAAGTGGCGACCTTCAGCCTTGCGAGATAGTCAAGTACGGCGGCAACACAAGATTCGAGTCAGAGCATGTTCATGGCGACTTCATCATTCACCGGAGAGTTGATGGGGTCCAGGTTAGGCTCCAGTCGACCAGTCTCCTCTTCAAAGTTTTGGCAAAATTCTGCAAGCACAATCACCGAGTCAAGACAACAGTCGAATAGAGAGATCACAGTTAAAATACCCGTTTGGTGCAAAAGTTTACCTTCGAGCATGAGGAATAGCTTCTTGGCGAGTCCGCCCAGATAAGCCTCCAGATCTTTCTTCTTCCCCACCAACTCACTGGCCTTGTCATTCAGGGCAATCTTGTCACTTTTCACTCAACTCACTTCTTTGTTGGCAACATCAAGAGCAGCTTTCAGATTGGTGTTTTCTTCTTCAAGCTTGGTGACCGAAGCCAACTTCTCGTCTGCGAGCTTGGTCTTCTCTAAAGCTGTCTTCTGCAACTCAGCTAGCTCAAGGTCTTTCTTCTTCTGGGCCTCCTTCACTTTGCCTGCAAAGTTACAGCAAGGTCAGGCTTTGAAACAAATAAGGGGCAAAAGCAGTCGTCGAGGCCTCACCAAACATACCTTTAGCTTCTTCCTTTGCCTTCGCCAAATTCTCTTGGACCAGCTTCAGATCAAGCTCGAGTTGGATATGTTTGTTCTCCAACTTGGTGTAACGAGCCGCAAGGTCGCAGGATTTCTACGAAGAACCAATCGACAGATGTCAAAGACAAGTCACTCCCGAGTGACTAAAGAAAAATCATACATTTCTAAGACTACAGCCGAATGCAAACATTCAACCATAGTCTCGGGGACTACACCCAGTGGGTGCACTCAGCGTGCCCCCACTAGTTCTATAAAGTCAAGAGTCGACCAGTCGACCAACAAAAAAAACAGGAGTTGCTCTTCAGGCTGTAGTCCACTGCCAGCAGTCCACCACAGTCTCGGGGACTACACCCAGTGGGTGCACTCAGCGTGCCCCCACCGGTTTGAGAAATCCATTCGACCTAGTCGAATGAAGGAAAAACTTATAAAGCCTATGGTCGACTGCCAGCAGTCCACCATAGCCTCGGGGACTACACCAAGTGGGTGCACTCAGCGTGCCCCCACTAACCCGGAATTCCAATCGACACACCCAGTGGGTGTAGGACAATTACTTCGGATCTCAGAAAGAAGAATTTTGAGATATCATATCCTAACAGAACAGGCGATGACCGACTGACCTGAACGTTACTTTGAAGAGCGGAACTGGCGTCATAGGCTGCCTGGCTGGCTTCTCGGATGGCCTTCACTTGCTCCATCATGACTCCCGCCTGGCGTATCGCTTCTTTCGCAGCACTGGCTTGATCCTCTGGGACGTAGTGGGTCGAGAAAAGTGAAGGTTGTGCAGCACTCGACGATGTGGGGTGAACACTCGTCAACGGCACCGCGAAAGATATGGTGTGCCGAGTGGTGTTCTCTCCCTCCGCGACCAATGTCTCGGGCGCCGGCACGTTCTGAGTCGCCTTGCCAGCAGACATCTTCTTGCTCCTCCTCTGCTTCAGTGGTTCCTCATCGTTGTCGTCAGGAAGGGTAATAACAACGTTAGGCGGAGCTACAGAAAAGAATCAAAAATTAGAGACAAAAAGTCAATCGACTGAAGACAGAACGATGAAAGTCGTACCAGGTTTCGAAGTGGCAGCGTCTTCCATCTCATGATCGTCAGCCCTGGCCGAGGTATCAGAGGTAGCAGCGCTGCAGTTCCGGAAGTCAGTCGGATGATTCATAAGTCGACCAAGAATAAGTTCACGGGGAACAGAAAAACTCAAGTAGCATCATTACCCTGAGATAGTGGGGATCGCCACCTTCATATTCGGCAAGACCTTGGCCGGCTTCGACGGCGCCACCTTGGATTGCTTCGGAGCTTTCACGGTCGGCGCCGGAGAAGTGGTTCGAGGGCACTTGGTCGACTGAACAACGGTTGCGGCCCCCTTACCACGCTCGGTTGCAGGGTCATGGACGAGCTTCGAGCGCCTTTCCGAGCGAGGCGGTGCAACTTCCTCCTCCTCCTCCTCTTCTTCCTCTCCATCAGAGTCGTCATCATCATCGCCAGCAAGCAGCGTCGAGTCCCCTCCTCCGGCTTTCGCCCCACTTCCTTCCTCCTCTTGATCGGCGTCATGCTCCATTGGGCATCGAGTATAGTTCGGTGATGACCTGACAGACAGCAAAATAAAGATCAATCGACCAATTTGCAGCGAAAGCAGAATAAGTATGGCAAGATTACAATTGAGGATAAAGTAGGCATACCTTGTCTGGAGTGCTAGAATGGTCGAGTGGAGGAATTCTCCTGGCTCCTCGAGGATTGTCTTTATTCTCTGTGACCGCGGCCATCCACCTCTCCAGTGTGGCATCGTCGACTGCTTCTGGATGGACCCGGGTTTCATCCTCGGTTCCACAGTACAGCCACATACAATGGCCTCGGTACTGAAGGGGCTGGATGCGCCGCCTAAGGAAGACCTCCAGAAGGTCCATACCAGTCACTCCTTCCCAAACTAACTGGACTACACGCTCCATCAACATCTTCACTTGGGCTTTCTCCTCAGGGAGCACCTTCAGAGAAGAGGGCTTGTTCGCTCGGCCCATGGAGAACGGAGGGAGACCACTCGACTGCCCCGGCGTCGACTCGTCTTGGCAGTAGAACCAAGTCCACTGCCATCCTCTGACCGACTCAAGGAGGGTCATGGCCGGAAAGGTGCTCTTGTTCCTCATCTGAATCCCCAAACCCCCACACATCTGAATAACCTTAGTCTTATCGTCATCTGGACTCGCCTTTTTCACTGTCTCAGAACGACAAGTGAATATGTGCTTGAACAGACCCCAGTGTGGTCGGCAGCCCAGGAAGTTCTCGCACATGGACACGAAGGCAGCAAGATAGGCGATGGAATTCGGATTGAAATGGTGGAGTTGCGCCCCAAAGAAATTCAAGAAACCACGGAAGAAAACACTCGGAGGCAGGGAAAACCCACGGTCAACGTGGGTAGCCAGAAGAACACACTCACCCTCCTGCGACTGCGGTTGCCACTCGTTCCCCGGGACCCTCGCCGCCCCGTGGGGGATTAAACCCTCGTTGGCCATCTCGGTGAGATCCCTCTCGGTGATGGTTGAGCGGATCCAATCCCCTTGAACCCAACCATGCGGCAGGCGGGACCTTGATGAGGATCCGCCCCGACTGGTCGCTCTCCCTTTCGCCTTCCCCGTCGCCGTCGCCTTCTTCGCGCGCTCCAGAGCCGCCGTCTTCTCCTTCACCATTGTTGCCGGTGAAGCGTACGAGGAGTGGTTGGGCGGAGGCGAGAGCGGGCGTTGTGGGCGGAGGCGGAGAGGATAGGAGGAGAAGTGGAGAGGTACTGTTCAAAAACCCTCGCCGGGCGCAATTTATAAGAGCGCTTCCGAGTGGATGACAAGTGGGCCCAGGCAATCCAATCACATCCTGAAACATTCGCGCATATGCGATACGTGGCGAAAAAGACGGCGCGGGAATCGAGGCATCTATGCCCTATCCCATCCGAGCGCCGCGGTCCGCCCCGCTTCGCGCGCTTCCCAAAATTCGGATCCCGCGAAATCCGCTAACAGCAGATCAACCTGTCAGACGAGAGATTTCCTGCGATCCGTCGCTCGAAAATTACTAAGTTCAAAAGTTCACTCGACGAGAGAAAAGAATGGATCAAGGCGACTGAAAGAAAAGTTGCTGTTATCAACGAAGAGATTATTGGTCCAAGATTATACATGTCCAGAACACAAAAGTAGGTCGGAAATATTATCAACTCCTTCCTCACTCAAACCTCTATCCATTCGGGGGCTAATGATGAAGTCATGTACCTAGGGTAGGGTCATAGACCTGATCTAAGTGCCCTACCCAAGGACACCTTCAGAAGAAACTGCCTTCCAGTCGACCAAGAGGGACTTCACTCGACGGACTCGAAGGACTCGACCATGAAGACTCACTCGACCACCAGGAGATCAAGAGCCACTCTGCATCCAAATGGTCTATAATTAAGTAGTCTTTATGGCATTTAGGACACTTTATGTAAGGCGTTACCAGTAACGCCTAGCTTTAACATACTTTAAACCCTGCATTACTGAGGGCCGGAGGGGTCTGGCGGACACTATATAAGCCACCCCCCTCCTCAGTGTAAAGGGTTCGCACCCTTGTAATCCATAAACACATAATCCAGTCGACCGCCTCAGGGCTCTGAGACGTAGGGCTGTTACTTCCTCCGAGAAGGGCCTGAACTCATACATCCCTTGTGTTTACAACTGCTCCATAGCTAGGATCTTGCCTCTCCATACCTACCCCCTATTCTACTGTCAGACTTAGAACCACGACATAACACACCCCGAGTATGTTGATTTCAATAGTGATGAAGATGACTTGCTAGGTGATGATGATTTACTTGTTAACAACTCTAGTGATGAATACTTTGATGAAACGTCAATTAATCATGCTAATCAAGATAAAACGAATGAAAATGATAAGGAGAAGATTGAGCTTCTAACTAAAGAACTAAACACTCTTAAGTTAGCTCATGAAACTATCTTTGAAGATCATCGAGAACTTTTAAGGGCTCATGAGAAGTTACGCTTTGAAAAGCTCAATCTTGAGCAAGAGCATGAGTTCTTAAAGGCAATCAATGATGATCTCCGTAAGAAAAGTTCTTCTTACATTGCCAAGCGTTTACTCTTATCTACTTACATGCCTCAAGTCAAGTCTAGTAACAAGTACAAGAAAGATCCTTCCTCTAGTAGTAACAATAATAATGCTAAATCCAATATTGTTGCTTCTAGTAGTTCTCTTGATTCCACTAATGATTCTCTTAGCCAAGTTACACTTGAGCAAGAAAACAGCTTATTGAAGGGAATCATAGAGAAAGGTGTATACAAGAGCCTTGCCAGAGTAAGCAATTCGAGGAAATTATGCATAAGCAAGGAAGGCACGGAAGAATCAAGGTGTTGGTTTTGAATGAAAGTTCAATGCCAATGGAGTTGAGTGGGAAGAAGATCAATACCCCAAGACGAAGTTTGTTCCTTAACAAGAGAAGTATGATCCTACTTCCTTCAAGGGAACACAAGCACAAGATGATCTTCCACCACAAGACCACAAGAACAAAGGCAAGGACAAGCTTCAAGAGGAGGTTGATGCATTTGAAGAAGCACCTAAGGCCTTGGTCAAATGGGTTCCCAAGACTACGTCAAGTTCTACTTCATCAAGTACAACTACAACTCCAAGGATTCCCATCAAGATGATGTGGATCCCGAAGAAGAAGAACTAGAGAGTTCTTGAGGGTGACTCCGCCAACATTCTTCACTCATATCATTATGGCAAGGACAAGTGCAATCAACTTCTATATCTTGCACTAGTTCAAGGAGTCACAAACCCTCATGTTGGTAAGGCAAGGGACAAGGTAACCTAATGTTTTCATGGACATCATCTTGTGTGTGCATCACTCTATGTCTATGGATATTCTTGTTTGTTCCTTGTGGGACTAACCCATGTAGGTATTGAAAGTGCAACTCACTCCAGAGGATTGCTCCAAATGATCTACATCAACATTGAACATCCACATCTTCAACACCTATATGAAGTCATCATCGACAAAACCCAAGGTTAGTTCATCCCTCTAAGGGGGGATCTCACATCTAGGGGGAGCTTAACTCTAAGAATTGAGTCAAAGCAACTCTAATGATGTGAACACATCAATGCATTATGTAAAAGTGGTAACCCCACTTGAACTTAAACGGTGAGTATGACCTATGATCAAATGTTCTCATTTGACTCCTAAGTCAATATACTCATATATAGATGACCTAGTCATCGCCAATTGTTTGATAGATGCTAGAATTGGTTGTACATGCTTTTCCACATATTTCATTTGCCATTTATTGTGTGAGCATGTTGGTTGCATATTTTACTCATTCAAGGACATCCACTTGTTGTTTTGATTGATTGGATTTTTCTTTGGCCAAGTGGATGGACAAGAATGCCTAAGAACCTTCTCTAGCTATCTATGCTTTTCTCGTCTCAAACTCTATTCATGCTACATCACAAAATTTGATCAAGTCAGATTCGAACCACTCGTGTGAGGAGCACTCGAGTCCCGATTAGTCATAGACTTAAACTTCCAAAACTTCTTTGTGATTCTCGGTCTGACCGATTCCTCCATTTCGGTCCTACTGAGATCACTAAGTCGATCTAGGTTTTCAATCTTGGTGCAACCGATTTGAACTTTTCGGTCACACCGAGTTGTTGTAACTGTCAACAGTTATGCATCTTGGTGCCACCAAGTCGTTCCACTCGGTCACACCGACAGTGTCGGGCTATATATACACACGGGCAAAATCTGGAAAACTTTCTCCAAACCTCTTCGCCCGCGCATAGCTCGCTCTGCCTACTAGGTCTCCGGATCGTCGACTTCGTCGCCAGCCACCTCCTGTCTCTGGTCTCCGCCGCCGTCAACGGATTTCTTCTCCGCTGTTGCCGCCGTAGCGAGTTCATCGCCAAACTAGGGTATGAAATCGATCACAGTGCTATCCTCGTTTGATTCTCAGCACATTGTGTTCATTATGATTCTTGCCACGATTGAAACACTCCTATCCAGTCAAAACAATCCTTAGAATAGATGCGATTTGAAAATTTAGGGTTAGGTTTCCGCCGAAACCATCTCGGACCCACCGAGTTGAAAAACTCGGTCCCACCGATTCGGCTAACGCCATTGCACTAGTAACTCTCGGTCTGACCGAGAATTGCTAATCGGTGTGACCGATTTTAGAACTTTGTGAAACCCTAGCTGTCTTGGTGCCACCGAATCGTGACTCGGTCGACCGAGTTCACTAGTTTAGGTTCCAAAACTGCCGGTATCACCGAGTTTGAAAATCGGTTGATCCGAAATGCTTTACGTGGAAAACTAAAACTAAGTTTTGAATCATTCTTTGCAAAAATCTCGCATTTTGTGATGCTCATCCACTCTATCTCATCTATAACTATTCACAGTGGTCGTGATCGGTGTTTGCAAGCATGTCGGACCAAAGTGATAGTCGGAACAGGGAAGAAGAGCAGATTCACATGAGTGAGGGCACTAGTGCCTCAAGTTCTTCAGATGATGGCAGCAGAAGCACTCCTAGCAATTTGCCTAAAGCAGCCACAAGAGCCGGAAGGAAGAGAACCTCATACTCTGAGGATGAGGACTATGTGACAGCTGAAGATGAGGCTACTTCCAAGAAGGTAGTGCTCAAAAAGGAGTATGGCTCAGCAAAGAACACAAAGCCTGGACTCAATAGGAAGGTCCCTGCCAAGAGGACACCTATGCTGAAGGTCAGAGGAACAACACAAGTACTTGAAAAGCCTGATCCCAAAGTGGCACCTACAAGAAGAATTACCACTTCCAAACCCAAGAAGGTTCCCACTGGAGAAACCATGAAGTTTACTATTGAGCCAGAAGATGAAGCTGCTGGTCAAGATAAGAAGAAGAAGAGAGCCAGAACCACTGCTGCCAAGGTTCTTAGCAACCCCTCTATGAGGAGAGACTCTGAGGAGGAGGAAGAAGAGGTTGTTGCACCAGCACCCAAGGCACAAAAGCTGATGGGTGATGTTATAAAGTCAGGGGCTGCAACATCAAAGCCCAAAGAAGCACCCAAAGCTGCCCCAAGCCCAAGAATGCACCAAAGAGGAATACTAGGAGTATACCAGCTGCTGAGAAGAACAAGGCCCCGGTGCCTGAAGTTGCTGCTGAGGAAGATGATGAAGGACAAGTCCTGAGGAAGCTGAAGCCAAAGATTCCAGACCACAATGATGCTCATCCTGTGGCTGAGAACATGAAGTTAAGAAAGGATGCATGACTTAGTCTGTGGAGGTTGTCAGATCCATATGCTATCAGGAGAAGGACTGCTGTTGATTACAGGTTCCACACAAAGGAACAGCAGGATTTCTATGAGACAGTGCTGTTGGACAAGAAGCCTATAGTGTGTGATATGAGGTGGGTCGACTGGACCTACATGAAGGAGAATGAAGAACACTATACTGGAGTGCAAGACAGTTTCATTGCTTGTGGAGTTGCAGACTTTGTTGGGCAGAAGCTCACAAAGTGGAATGATGAGCTCATTATGCAATTCTACTCCACAACACATTTCTATCCAGATGGTAGGATAGTTTGGATGTCTGAAGGTACAAGGTACCAATCAACCATTGAGGAATGGGCCAATCTGATCAATGCACCAAAGGAGAGTGAAGATGACTTGGATGTCTATGCCAAGAAGAAGATGGATCATAATACCATGACTCATATGTACAAGGAGATCCCAGATGCTGTAGTTGAGACACATAAGTTTGGGTCAGTTCATTATCTTCTGTCAGGACTCCCAACAATCAACTGGATCCTAAGGCATACTCTATTGCCCAAGTCAGGTGACCACAACATGATCAGAGGGCATGCTATAAACTTGCTACACTTGTTTGATGTGCCACAGAAGTTCAAGGTCATAAGCCTCATTGTTGAGACCATCAAGAGGACAGCAGCAGACCAAAAGAGAAGTTGTGGATATGCCCCACAAATTTAGGAGCTGATTAACTCTAAGATGGGCACAGGCACATACTTGCTGGACAAGGAACATTTTGCTATCTATCCAGAATTTGAGGACAATCAAGTTGTGATGAATGAGAATGAACCATCATCAGTACAAGCTCAAGAGAAGAAGGAGAAAGCAAAGAAAGAGAAGGCTGCCAAGATGCCAACTCAAGAGGAGGCATCTGAGTACTTTTTGAAGAACAAGCAAGAGCAGCTTGGTTACTTGATAGCATCAACTCTGAGGATTGAGAAGGGGTTGGCCACCCTAACTCAAAACCAGGAGAGCCCTGGAAAGAATCATGGAACAAAAATTCTATGATCTAGATGTCAAAATGGCGAGATTCGATCGGTTGTGGAGTAGCTATAGGATGACATGCAGGAGAGGAAGGGCAAGACAACCATCGATGCATTTGCAGAGTGCCTAGAGCTCAGAGATCAGCTGCGAGTACTGTGATGACACGAGCCACTTCATCTGCACCAGCTATAGCTCCTACAGCTCTAGTGCAACCAGCTCCAGCACCAACTCCTCCAGCTCCATCCACATCAACTGAAGCCTTCGTCCAAGGAGCCATCTCTACAACACCACCTGAAGATCAAGCCTGAGAGTCGATCTAGTACTATGCATTTTCTATGAACTTTTTGGTAACATGTTGCCAAAGGGGGAGAAAAATGTATAGATCATAGGCTTCGAGAGAGAGAGTGTTGCTTTTTGTTCTCTCTTGCTTTGGTGGTTAAACTTTGTTTGCTTTTGATTGCTTGAGATACTATGCTATTATCTGTGAGACATTGATGATCATGTGTTTGATCATAAGCTACACTTATGCCTGTTAGATGATATTATCTTACCTATCCTTATATGATCATTCACTTTGCTTGGTGATGAGTGCATGTATTCAATCTTTATTTTGAGCGCTCCACCAAGATGTATGTGACATGGAAGAGTAACCCATGAGCCTAATTCCTTGTGCATTTGCAGTCCAAAGCAAATCTTAAACTATGCACAAATTTAGGGGAGCTCTTGCTTATCACATACTTCTCAAAGCGACGATGTTTTTCAATCTTATTATCATTTGTCGAAGCTTTGGTCTATATGTTGTCATCAATTACCAAAAAGGGGGAGATTGAAAGTGCAACTATCCCTAGGTGGTTTTGGTAATTCATAACAACATATAGCTCATTGAGCTAATGCTATTCCAAGACTATTATTTCAGGAAAGCTCAATGAATGGCATGGCATGGATGATGAAAGTGGATCCCTCAAAATACTAAGGACAAAGGATTGGCGCAAGCTCAAAAGCTCAACACTCTTCATTTTACATTTTAGTGATCCAAGATCACATTGAGTCTATAGGAAAAGCCAATACTATCAAGAAGGGATGAGGTGTTGCTTAATGAGCCTCTTGCTTCAAGTGCTTAGTGATATGCTCCAAAAACCCTCAACTACTTTCTCACATCCACATATGACCTAAACCCAAAGTCAAACTCAGCCATACCGATTCTTTCTATCCGGCACCACAGAGTTCAAATGTCATAGCCACTGCCACAAACCCTAGGCAAACCGGTCTCACCGATAGGGATCTCGGTCTCACCGAGATGGGATTGTAATCTCTCTGTTTCCCTTTGTAATGTTTCGGTCTAACCGAAGTGAGCGATCGGTCCCACCGAGATTGCAATGTAAACTCCCTGTTTCCCTTTCGTAACATTTCGGTCTCACCGAAATGAGCGAATCGGTCCCACCGAGTTTACCTAACCAACTCTCTAGTTAGCTTATTACCAAAATCGGTCTCACCGAGTTTGTGTAATCGTTCTCACCGAGATTACGTTATGCCCTAACCCTAACCATATCGGTCCTACCGAGTTGCATGTCGGTCCCACCAAAAATCCTAACAGTCACTAGGTTTACTAAATCGGTCCAACCGAGTTTGTTGATTCGGTCCCACCGAGTTTGGTAAATTGTTTGTAACGGTAAGATTTTGTGTGGAGGCTATATATACCCCTCAACCTCCTATTCATTCGTGGAGAGAGCCATCAGAACAAACCTACACTTCCAACTTACCATTTCTAAGAGAGAACCACCTACTTATGTGTTGAGGCCAAGATATTCCATTCCTACCATATGAATCTCGATCTCTAGCCTTCCCCAAGTTGCTTTCCACTCAAATCTTCTTTCCACCAGATCCAAATCCTATGAGAGAGAGTTCAGTGTTGGGGAGACTATCATTTGAAGCACAAGAGCAAGGAGTTCATCATCAACGCACCATTTGTTACTTCTTGGAGAGTGGTGTCTCCTAGATTGGCTAGGTGTCACTTGGGAGCCTCCGACAAGATTGTGAGTTGAACCAAGGAGTTTGTAAGGGCAAGGAGATCGCCTACTTCGTGAAGATCTACTGCTAGTGAGGCAACTCCTTTGTGGGCGACGACCATGGTGGGATAGACAAGGTTGCTTCTTCGTGGACCCTTCGTGGGTGGAGCCCTCCGTGGACTCGCGCAACCGTTACCCTTCATGGGTTGAAGTCTCCATTAACGTGGATGTACGATAGCACCACCTATCGGAACCATGACAAGAACATCTGTGTCTCCAATTGCGTTTGAATCCTCCAAACCCTTCCCTTTAAATTCTTGCAAGTTGCATGCTTTAATTTCCGCTGCTCATATACTCTTTGCGTGCTTTCTTGAATTGTGTGAAGATTGCTTGACTTGTCCAAAGATAGCTAAAATCTGCCAAAGTCTAAAATTGGGAAAAAGGTTAAGTTTTTAATTGGTCAAGTAGTCTAATCACCCCCCCCCCCCCTCTAGACATACTTCAAGGTCCTACAGCATGCCGTCAATGAACTGAACCGAAGCAACACCAATGGGAAGCATAGAAAGAACATCACCCTCACATCCACATGTGATCTAGATCGCAACCTACATCTACTCATAGAACCTCTTTGATGCCACTGTTGGGAAACGTAGTAGAAAACAAAACAAAAATCGCCCTACGCTCGCCCAGGAACAATATGAAGATGCATAACAGGTTGTGATCAACGATCATTACCGACTCCGGGAGTGCAGCGGAAGTATACGAGTTAGTGTAGATCATACTTGGAGTCCCTCGAACATTGAAGATGATCCTGCAAACCGCCCTTGAATGATCCCTCGAACAGAAGACCGAAAGCACGGCCTCTCTACTCGGTTGCAAGCGTATGGTCTTCACGATCTGGCAGCGCTTCGTTGTCCAGAGCTAATCTTTGCCGGAGAATTAAAGGGAGGAGTTTAGAACCACACGAGGCTTCTAATTATGAGGATTAGAGGTGTCTAGGTCTTGCTCTAATTAGTCAACTAGGACCAACTAGAATGTGCACTAGATCAACTAGAGGAGGCTCCAAAACTTGTGTCTCAATAGGGAGAAATCCTCTAGTATATATAGGTTAGGAGGGAGGAGAGGGCAGCCACCAAGGGAGGAAAGCCTCCCTTGGTGAGCCAGCCATGGGGGGAGTCCAACTCCCACCCCAAGTAGGATTTGCACCCCCCCCCCCTCCAATAGGAAAGGGGGGGTGCCACCTCCACTTGGGCCTTCATGGTCAAAGTTTCCTTCCACCTCTTGACCTTATTACGCCCATTGATATTAAATTAAATATATATTTATTCTAAACATTTTCAGACCATTATATATATATATATATAATTTAACATCCCCGGAAACATTTTCCACCTATATATATATATATATATATATATATATATATATATATATATAATCGGTAATACCCGATATTCATCGAAACCCTTCCAGTGACCCTGAAACGCTTCTTGAACCTCTCAGAACTATTTCGGATATTAATGAAACAATTCCAAAAATATATTCTCATCACTCCCATCCTACTAACACTCAAAAAAGCATGGTTACCTTAAGCTTGTGACCCCGTAGGTTTGGTAAATGATAGACATGAACGAAACCCCTTTGTTAAATGAGCAATAGCGGAACTATGGACATCCATATCGGTCCCTATGATTACACGAATGATATTCGAGTGAACCTTTGGTTTGTTGGAGATATGCCCTAGAGGCAATCATGTATGATGATATTTCCTATGTGTTTATGAATAAAGATAGTCCTTGGATATTATCAATGATGTGTCTCAACAAGTACGTGACTAGCTTGTGGGACTATGCATTGTATTATTACTATCTTAAAAGGTCCCTAGTCGAATGGGTTGTGTGGACGCGCAGCCGAATAGACTGGCATATGACACGGTCGATGGCTTGGTCTCACTATCCATGGAGCATTGGATGTTAACCGAATAATATGGACTCGGAAGGCTCTAGTCGGATTCGATGTAGGTCGGAGGTGATCCGACCTGCGACCAAGCCGATTTGAACCTAAGGGGTCGTGCGCTTAAGGAAAGGAACTTGTGAGGCACGAACCGACTTCACGAGTCAGATGTAATCCTACTCGGACTCAGACCCGGACCGAATAGATTTTGGGCTTTAGGGTCCTGTGAGGCCCAAGTGTTGAGCCCGCGATGGACGCCTATATATAGTGGAGGTGCGGCACACTCGTTGGGTTGATCACTTCGGTGCTGTCACTAGGTCTTGCATGTGTTGCGAATAGCCACGTCCACTCGCCATCGACTCTGTAATCGGAGCTAGCAGTCCGTCTCATAGTGTTCCTCCTGCACGCGCGGATACCGTTAGAGGCGATGCACTTGCGCCGCTCCGGTGAACCTCTACGTGGGATCCGACGACCGGCTGTTTGAGGGAGATCGGACGAGGAGGAGACGATCCACGTGGATGCGCTACCCCAACTCTTCTTCCGCTGCACGGCACTGCGTGTCTAGTGGTAATGATATGTGATCCATCTCCCGTAGCATGTTCTTGGTTGTTCTGCGCGTAGGAAAATTTTAATTTGCAGTCGATGCACCCTACCTTAGAACCCAACATGCTTATCATGTGATGTTCCCTTTGCTTCGCGATACTCTACAAAATCCGGTGTGCGTCGGTATCCTCCTGAGTCATCACAATGCTCACTATACCGTTTCTCTCGTTATCGGTTTTGTTCCTCTTTCTCGTTGATGTGTTCAGGCATCCCCGTCACGTAGTCACCTGTGTCTGGCCAGACGATGATGGATGCGGTCACACCGAGAGGGCCCTAAGAATATCTCTCCATCGTCGGAGGAGAAAATCCCACTCTTGAGCTATCTGGTCACTTGTCAAACTTTCTGGTGTGCCTAAAAGTTGTCGTTATGATCACCTTGTTACAAATGACGTTTGAGCAACCCCAAAGCCCACCGTCTGGTAGGAAGTGAATGAGACACTCTCATGGTCTAAGGAACTAAAACACATGCTAACACTTTGTGTTGAAACAGATGATTTTAGACGATATAATCACATAGTATAACAGAAAAGTATTGGGTCGATTCAATATGATCGTTCTTCTAACGTCATACCCTCAATGTTTTATTAGGACTATCGTTAGACTTAACGATATCCTAAGATCCGAAAAACATGATCACCAACAACACTTGAGCCAGTCTTAGAGGCGAGACGGGGAACCTATTTTATTTCGTTTATCATTCCACACGTGCATATGAGTTTTCCACTGGATCGCATATTCCAGGATCATAGCAGTTATAGCATGGAATATAAACTCTTAACTATGAATATGGAAATATAATAATACAATATTATTATCTCTAGGGAATATTTCCAACATACTGGTCAAAGGTGCGGCGAGGTACCATGTCATGGGCGAGCCGATCCTACCGCCGAAACTGCTAGAGGGCATATCAGGGGACCTCAAGAAAGTGCACGACCATGTCTTGTCGACAGAGAAAAACCTTCTCGCCTCGAAGGCTCCAGGATACCCGCTTTATGCGGTTCGTGTACGTGAGTGCTACGTCGACACACTCCCCGCGGATATGTTCTTCCTGCGGTTTGATCACATATTTGACATGTTTCTCATGAGGCGGCTCAATTTTATGATTGTCCACCTTTTTGCGCTACATATGAACTTCATCATCAGGAGAGACCAAATTTCGCAAATCTCGGTAGTGGATCCATACTACATGCATGAGTCCTTCATGAGTCGGCGACTTTGAATGTCAAGATGCTAGGAAGTACATCGAGAACTTCATGATAATGAATAAGGACAAGGAAACTGTCATGGGTTTAACACGACATATGCCCTAGTGAAAGGACTTAGGTGCGAGGCCATCGCTATGGTGACTAGCTTGAAGGGGTTGAGCGGGATGAAGGACACAAATTTACCCAGGTTCGGCCCCTCACGATCGAGGTAAAATCCTACGTCCTGCTTTTAGTTGTATTGCTTGAGTATCGATTACAAGGGAGCAGATTCGCTTGACCTAGCTATCGATTGATTGTAACTTAAGTTTACCCATTGCAGGGGCTCACCTTTATATACACAGGTCGAGGCCCTGGGCTTACAAGAGTCTGTGTCGGGTTATACTACGTAACCGATCCTGGATCTAAGTTGCCTTGCCTTCTTGGGCAAGTTGCCATGGCGGCTTACACTTCGGGGTTACGCACCGTCTTCTGGCTTTGGGCCTCCGTCCGGCCCACCTTGTAAGTCGCCTCCCTGTCTTCATGTCTTGGTCTCTGGGGCCTATCTTAGGCTTCGTTGTTTAAATCGCCAACAGCCTAACCCGGCCCTTGAAGGGCGGGTTACAACATCGGGTTATATCCCCAACAGAAACAGTTCTCCTACCTTATCATCCAATGTAAGTCATTGTCGGACAACCCTTTCGCATCAATCATTCCTTCGCTCATATGGAGGCTAATTTGAGGTGTCTCTATTTTCCGCAGCAATGGGCGCGTCGTCCAGATCGTTCTTTTCCCGCGAGTCTCCCATGCTGTGTATTTCGACTCGTCCATAAACTTCGAGAAGAAAGACTACACCCACATAATGAATATTCTGGATAGTGCTCTGAACGGCTTCAACATGATGGGTGGCCGCATCAAGATTAGGAAACAAAGGAAGGGTGGGCCAGGTTTCTCGCATAAAACTATGTTCTGCTCGGTCCATCAACCGGCAGCAAGCAACAATGATGGATTCTACGTCCTCCATCTCATGATGGAGCTTAGAAGGGATCGCCAACATCTTCGCATGACAACCAGAAACGATGACCATATCTACAAATGGGCAGAAACCTGAGGAGCCGAACCAGATTATAAACTCAGAGATGAGTTCTTTCGCCTCCAGAAGGACATTGCAATGATCATCATGAAAGAAGTCGTCGAAGATAAGCGGATGTTCCACCACGGCCCTATATCGCGAGCTGACGTCCGAACTCGCATACGCCTACAACGTTCGGACCTGACATTGTTCACGAAGCTAGGGTGCATCCTCCTAGATATGGATGGATGGAACTTGCAGTGATGATGTGTCGGTCGAATTAGTACTTTCTGTAGCAATGAAACTTTGTGATGCAAACGGATCCCGCTGAACTTGCGTAACGGTAGTTAATTAGTTTGGGTACCATGAACCTGCGTACATCTAGTTAATTAGTTTGGGTATGATGAACCTGCGACATCTAGTTAATTAGTTTGGGTACGATGAACCTGCATTGATTATTTTTACTATATGTTGCATATTTTTGCTAACTCTCTCTCTCTCTTTATGTTGCTCAAGTATGTTATGTTGCATACTATTTTTGAATTCTCTTGATGAAGATGGATGCATCTCTAACAGGTACATAGGTCCTGGATGACGAAGAAGTGTCATGCCGTGTACATAGGGAGGGTTCCCGGAGTTTACGACAAGTGGCCAAAGTGTCAGGCCCAAGTGTCCGGGTTCTCAGGCGGCAGCCAAAAAGGGTTCAATAGCATACAAGAACCGCAAGCTAGTTACTTGAGGTCCACGCTAGCGCGAGAGAGGAATCAGAACCGACGCCTCATATACTGCATAATTCCGCTCTTACTCATAGTGATAGCTCTTCTCTTGTATATCATGATATAGATGGATGATGAAACATGTGTATGGGATGACGATGTAGTTGCATGTATTCGAAACATATCATATTTGTATCGCTATTTCGAGATCGATGATGATGAGAGACATCATTTGTATTGGGTGATGATGACATGATTTGATAAGACTATTTGTATGTGTATGATGGCGAGACTATTGTGTGTGTGATATGATAGAGACTATTGTATAAAACCTATACAAAAACAGAGTAAATACGTTGCAGAAAAAAACAAAAAATAATAACAGTAGTGTGGGTTATGTGTGAAGCAGTAGCGTGTGGTAAAGAGCGCTGCAGCTTTTATCAGTAGCGAGGTTATGCCAACCGCGCTACTGCTAATCTTGGATAGCAGTAGCGGTGGGTGATACGCGCTACTGCTAAACGTTAGCTGTAGCGTGCCCGCGCTACTGCTATGCATTAAACCCGCGATACTGCTAGGGTTTTTCCTAATAGTGGTATTTGCATCACTCAACAAGTTAGATGGCTACAAATACGTATTTTTACACTTTTAGCACCAAACTTAATATCCAGCGCAAGTTCTATGACCGCACTGAGTTTTTATATGTTATCTCGATGCTTACTCTAGTTTGATGTCGATGTAGTGTTAATGGGCATTGAACTATTTAATTATGCCATTTATGATGTTACTGTGATATCTAAATCGAATTATGCAATGAACTGGTTTAAATTTGTGTTCCAAATTAGTTCGCGTACAAATTTTGTGTTCAGATTTTTTTATGAAGGACTAAGTTTTGGGGGATACGCAACATGAAGAAAAATTTAGTCTCATGATGAAAATTATATAATAAAAAAACAGGATAGGAAATACGTTAACTAGGAGATCTCCTAGAGATGCTCTTAGCAAGTGAGCGTCTACATAAGGTGATGGGTATTGATCCCCTCCACTTGATGAGCAAGGGATGTCAAGTTAGGGTATCTCCAACGCCAACCCGCAAACTTCCTGCAATGGTCTAGACCACCCTGTCCGGACCGCGAAAGCCATCCAACGCAGGCCTGTATCTGTCCGCGGCGCGGTCCGGACATGACTTCTTCAGCAAACTGGAGACAAAAGTGGGGGAGGTTTGGGGGAGTTCTGACCGATCCCAATCCCGTTTCTGACCACCCTGGCCCACCAAAAAACCCCTCACCCCTCCCGCGTGTTTTCGGTCAGCGCCGCTCCAGAGCGTCAGTGCACGCATTCATGCCCGCCCAGAGCGAACGCGACCGCCCACTAGCCTCGCATTGAAGCGGTGCGCCGGCCGAGAGAGCGTCACTCACGCTGCTTCCCGGTGCAGGCGACTGTCGCGCGTTCAAACGACATGACGGCCACTCGTTCGTCTGTCCGCCACCCACATTGATGGCATGCGATTGTCGAGGCGTCTCCTCCGGCGCCACCCGTCCGTCCGTCTGTCGCCCACCGATGCCATATAAACCGATGCCCCGGCCATAGCCACAGTTATCCCTCTCCACACCACTTCCCTCCATGGATCCCTGCGCGGCCAAAACTCTCTGTGATGGGCTTACGTCAAAGCAGAAGAAGACCATGGCCACCATTGCTGCCAACAGGCAGTCAGAGGACTTGCAAATGGAGGACGCCTCCGACAACAAGCCAGTGCCACCCTCCTCTTCCTCCGTGCCACCCTCCTCCTCCGCTCCACCCTTGCCGGTGCATTGCACATTACCATCGGCGAGGCCCGTGCTCATTATATGGACATGGTGCGCGAGGAGCGGGAGGTGCAAACCAACGCGAACTACAACCACAACCTCCTCCGGGGGCATCTGAAGGTGGAGGAGCGGTCGCGGCCGGCAGGGCGGTCGTGTCGGACGCGGACCTGGTGGAGCAGGAGGCTCTGCTCGAGTCCTCCCGCTCCGCTCGCGAGATCTTCCTCGCCCTCTGGCGGTACCGGTAGCGAGTGGCGGAGGTGGCGGCCGCCGGCAAGGAGCGCAACGACGATGCGGGCGAGGCGTTATTCGGCGACACCAACGACGAGGAGCCCGCGCCCTGGCGCCACGACCATGAAGAAGTCGACACATCCACGGGCGCCGCCGACAGCGAGAAAGAGTAGTGCATGGTAGGTCGCTGCCGCTCGTGTCCAGGAAGGTTACCACTCCTCCCCTCCCGTCGACGCTAGGCTTGGTGAGCTCAGCATCTTCGGTCGTTAATCGCTTGGCGGGGACGTCTAGGCGGACAGCTTCAGTTCCCGGGGCTCCGGAGGCGGAGTTGGAGAGTGTCAAGGCGGAACTGGAGATGGTGTGAAGTTTCAGTTCTCGGGGCTAATGGGCGAACACGGGGACCGGACGCCGGCGATCATTTAGATTAGATGTTTATTATACTCCAGAGCCCACCTAGAACCACTTTGATGTATTCATAATGAAATTCATCATGTTTATATAAAATCAGGCCTTGTTTATATGAAATCCAGACTTGTTTGAATGAATTTCATTCGGTTGGCATCTTACCCCTTACCTAGTCGAGGAGTTGGTCGACCCCCTTTATTCCCAAGGAGTGCGCTATCCCCTGCATGCATGGACTAAATCCGGTCGAAATCGGTACGTCGCATCTTCCAGCAAGCAAGCACAAGCACGTACAGTACTACTTACTGCATGCATGCGCGGTTCCAGTTCCAGACGTACTCCAGGATGCGACGCCTGTGGCTCCAGCGGCTCCCTGTTACAACTTGCTCTGCATTATAGCTGTTCCCATCTTGCATGCACATCCACGATTTGCAAGCTACTCCCTCCGTTCGAAATTACTTGTCTCGAAAATGAGATGTATCTAGAACTAAAATACGTCTAGATACATCTATTTCCGCGATAAGTAATTCCGAACGGAGGGAGTACTAGCTAGCTAGCTAGAGGATGGAAAGGTGAACTGTGACTCCTGGATTTGAGATAAAATGTGGACACACTGTCACGGAGCAACAAGGCGCTGCGTGTACGTACGTACTCCCTCCGTTCGGAATTACTTGTCTTAGAAATGGATGTATCTAGACGTATTCGTTGGCTGTGAGAGCATCTCCAACAGCCGCGCTATAGCGCCGCGCGGTAAAAAGCTGCGTTAAGCCGCAAGGCTGGGCTGTTTTTTGCTGCTCGGCTCGCTGGCTCCAAGAGCGGCGCTATAATTGCTAGTGGTGCTGGCTGGCTCCAAAACCAGCGCCATAATGCAGCAGCAGCGCCAAGACAAACCACATATACATTTGCAAGAAAATGATCAAACGAACAAAATAAAAATCAATTCAAATAATTTAAAATAAATCATTACAACACAAACAAATAGTTTACCGCTCAAGACAACAACAAATTGTTCAAATATTACAACACAACAAATAGTTCATGAAGTTCATGCTCTTTGCTGTCCATGCCATGCCCACCACTCTTCAATTAGATCTTTTCAAGTTCATTGTGCGTTGCGGGACGCCGAATGGCATGATAGGAGGCAACAAACGAGCTACCCTTTCAGCCCTCCGCCAAGACTCGCACGGATGTCCCAAGAGCTCATATTGTGAGTAGTCTAAATCTTGGCCACGCTCATTCTCGATGATCATGTTGTGCATGATCACACAAGCGTGCATGATGTACCAAAGCATTTGTTGGTCCCAAAATCTTGCCGGTCCTCTCACAATAGCAAATTGGGCTTGCAAAATCCCAAATACTCTCTCCACATCTTTTCTAGCCGCCGCCTGAGCATTGTGGAAATCAAGATTTTTCTTACCTTCCGGTTTTTTCAACGGCTTCACGAAGGTTTGCCACTTTGGGTAGATGCCATCCGCTAGATAATAGCCATAGTTGTACGTATGGCCATTTGCTACAAACTGCACAGGTGGCAACTCACCGTTTGCAATCTTATTCATCGGTGGTGACGGTTGAGAACATTGATATCATTTAAAGATCCGGGCATTCCAAAGAATGCATGCCAAATCCAAGTCTCCGATCGCCACCGCTTCAAGGATTATAGTGGAACCCTTTTTTGGCCGTGGAATTGCCCATGCCATGCCTTTGGACAATTCTTCCAACTCCAATGCATGCAATCTATTGAGCCAAGCATGCCAGAAAGCCGCGCGCTTTGTTCATCGCCAATAACCTTGCGGCGTCTTCAAGATGGGAGCTCTCAAATACTCCTCGCCAAATACTTGCACAATTCCCATCGCAAAGCGCTTGACACACATGATGGCTTGGCTCTCACCCATAGCCAAATGATCATCAACTAGATCAGCCGGGATACCGTATGCCAACATACGCAAAGCGGCTGTCACCTTCGAAAAAGTGCTATGCCCGAGCTCTCCGCGGCATTCCTCCTTTTTGGAAAAACCGGTCATGGCTCGCTAGTTTCTCCGCAATGCGCTGAACAACTCGGTGCTCATCCTAAACCGCATTTAAAATACGACTCTGGGTGCGTGGGATTCTCCACGAAATAGTTCTTCATCAATCTATTATGGGCATCAATCCTATCTCTCCAAATTTTCTCCCGACCCATAACCGAACCACCGTGCTTCGGTTTTTTATTGATATGCATAGCTACGATCATTGCAAGATCCTCCTCCTCTTCCATATCAAATTCTTCTTCGGAAGAATCATAGGACGAACTCATCTACAATGTTCAATACTATACTATAAAAACTACAATTCAAACATGCACCAAATTCATGAAGTTTGAGCAATACATACCTTGTAGGCGTTTTGTCAAACACCTTGCGGGCGCTGTGTGTGAAGGCCTTCAGCCTTTGTTCCTGACGACGGAGGCGCTTGGGCGACGGCGGTACTAGGAGGATGGGCGGAGCCTTGGCTGCTGAGGATAGGCAGGGAAGCTGGAACGGTCGCCGGGGCGCTTGTGTGTGGGCGGCGCGGTCGGTCGGGGAAGAAGCGAGAGAAGAGATGGCGCGAAGGCCTTCGAGTGTCTTGCCATGTACATCTTTGGCGCCGAAATACGCCACATGTAAGCGCTTTTTTGCTGTGGCCGATTAACCCGATGTAATACATGTTTTATGGCCACGGAAAAGCCGACAGCGTTCAAGGCTTAAAACGCTTATTTTTTACATGGCTAGTTTGGCTTGGCGCCTTGGAGACGCTCTGAGAGAAGTGGAGTTCGATATTGGTCGACTTCTCGGCCGCCACCACATGCTCTTGTCGGAAGGAATCTTTTTTCGCGGTGAAGTTGTAGGTCTTCCGTACCACGCACGGTTCTCACTGCTTGCTAGTGCGTGATATACTCTTTCTCTGTGTAAAAAGGAAGAAAAAAGGAGCCGGACCAATGATCGTGGCATCTAGTTCCTGTTACGTACTAGTTCGCCTAGATTTATTTTGTTTCTTCGGATCATATACTCCTATATAGGAAGTGCAGTGCAGGATGTACGCGCTATGCCTGACCGACCTAACAAGTGCAGGCGTCAAGATAGATCAGGACCGTTCTTTCTTCCACAGAAGGATGGTGTACGTGCATGACAGGCGGAAAGGCGGGCGGCAAGAAGAAGTAGGGCCAAGTTCACAGCACAGGACGTCGGAGTGCTCGCAAAGGCCATGAATAGAGTGCACGATGGAGGCAAAGATGAAGCCCTCCCTATCGGTGTCGGGAAAAGGATCGCTTTCGTGCCTACAAAGGCACATCCACCAAGGACATTTTCATTTTCCCCCGACTGGCCGGCTATACTTCATCATTCGTGCGTCTCATGAATATTGCGCGCGCCTACAAATCCAAAGGTCACTAGCTCTGCTCGCACATGCGAGCGACCCACGCAGAAGAAATCGAGAAACTGTCTTTTGCTTTCCTTTTCCACCCCGTCGGAGTGCTGCGGTTTCCTTGATCGGTCCCTAGAGACCCCAGGTGCACACGCACTTGGATTTTTTTGAAGGTACCTTGGGAAGCATATCGGCACATATTCTCCGATTGTGCCATGTTAGGTCGTCCGGGCCTCCTGGCTGCTGATGGAACAGTTATTCGAATGTTCCCCACTTCCGTGTTCCGATCCTGCCGTACGTCCCTCCGTCTCCGTTCGATCTGGATGTTGCTAACAACTTAACCAGAGCCAGGTGTGATGTGAGAGACTGAGTTGAGGTTACTTCAGCATTCGACAGCCAACCAGGATAAGGCGAATATTGCCGGTGACAAGAGAACTAAAGGTGAAACTAACGGCAGAGGGGCGCTAGCGTTGCTAAGGGCCTGTTCGGCAATCCACCGGCTCTTAGAATCTGCGGAGTGGCTGTTTGCTCGCTTCAGGTTTTTGAACTACAGCTACGTCCGCTTTCGGAGCGGAGCCGTGGAGCGGAGTGACACCGAGCGGGCCGGTTCAGAGCCTGTATATGCGCGTCAATATTGAGGTTGAGCATTTCCGCAATCTGCGAAACTCGATCGCCTGTATTGATTTTAGCTGGCAGCAGCTAGCTGCACGCACCAAGGCTATCGTGAACTGAGCAAGAGAGCCGCCGTGCTGCAATCAGATAACAGTCATGCGCCCGTTATGAACTGCTATATATGTCCGGTGTCACAGACACTGGGTATACGGGTATCTGAACCGTTGCAATCACTATGGATGTGGATCAGTTTCGGCCTGAGACGGTGACTGGGACTGGTAACACCGGAAAACAGCTGGTTGAGTCCGTACAGGAGATTGCTTTGCTACCTATACGTGCAGAAAGAAACAAAAAAACAGGCGGTGGTACGGTACGGTACGGGAGCGCGGTCAGCTTCACGCACGTCTACATGCATCGAACGGTGGAGGGAAGAGTTTGACGAAGGATGACAAGGTCATACAGATACACGCACGTCCACATGCATCAAACACGACCGAGTTCATCAATTTCCCTATGTGTCAGAAAATAGAAGCGCGTGCGTGGTTGAAGAAGAGGACAAGAGCTCCCATTCAACGTGATAAGCCGTAGTTGAGATCCACCGAAAAAATTCAGAAAAAAGCGGATAGATTGATAAGTCAGGCCACCTCTTGATGCATGATAGCTAGCTAGCTAGAGAGAGTAGAGACAAGGAATGGTGTATACAGCGAGTCATCAAATTGCTTTTGTGTTTTCAAATGAGGCAGCGACTTCCTTTACATGTCACAAACGTGAAAGAATAGGAAAAAATACAACAACGGCAATACTACACTTTTGGCGCGGTGCTCCGCTTTATCCTTTGATCAAAAGTCAGAGGTAGACGACCATAGGGTCAGCACGTACGGCCGGGTAAAGTCACTCACGCGTATATGCCATTGTCATAAGGCGATGGCCAGTTGCGTTTCACCTCATCCGATCCGATACCACTCTCATTCTCCTCAAGTCCAAAAGTTCGATGCAGATAAACTAAACTAATTACCGCCATGAGTGATGTGTCGATCGTGAGGTACGTACGGAGGTACGGAATGAGTGGCCATACGTAAGAACGCAACACGGGGGATATAATAACATTAACATGAATGCAAATGACAAGTTATCGAGAGTTTCTAGAACAAACACGCCCAAGCTAGAGGCACACCTGTCTACACCAACGTAAAGTTCATATCTACACATGCACTTATCCAACACACGTCGATCGGAATGACGATGTTGCTGCCATTTCAAAGCATGACCCGCAGCTAAAAACGCAACCAATCGAACACACACATTTCCTCGTATCAGTCACTGGAGCAGAACAACGGCAACCGATGGACCAGAGCAACATTGGAGACGGAGAAGACGAGACGAAACCAAGCACGACAAGGGCAAGATCCCGGGTCATGTTCTCCGAGAAAGTCGATGGCGCCATGCTACGCTTTTTGTTCCACTACCGAATACCGATCGACCCGGCCCGGGGGGGCGGCCCCGTGTGTCGCATCGCAATACGAGATGTACATGTCGCGGTCCAGAAAAGCGTCCGCATGCAGCTGGCGTTCCCAGGCGTCTATATAAGCGCTCCGAGCCATAGCCTCCCTGTCCAACTCACTCGCACACAAGCTAGCTGCTTCACAAAACACAGCACAGATAGCTGCACATCCACCACCATTCTCATTCTGCCATGGAGGTTGATCACCGCATCAGGGTGAGCGACGGCGACGGCGACGGCGAGACGACGGCCGGACAAGGCGGCGTTGTCGGCGTCTTCTTCGCGAGCTGCTGGCTGCGGCTCCGCTCGGTGCTCGTCGGGCTTTGTTGCTGCGTCGCCGGGTTCGCCAGGAAGGTGGGCAGGATCGCCAGAGAGGACCCAAGGAGGGTGGCGCACTCGCTCAAGGTCGGCCTGGCGCTCACCCTGGTGTCCGTCTTCTACTACGTCACGCCGCTCTTCAAGGGCTTCGGGGTCTCCACGCTCTGGGCCGTGCTCACCGTCGTCGTCGTCATGGAGTACACCGTCGGTGCGTACTAAACATTTGAGTCGTGATGGTATGGTACTTTGTGCAGCGGTACTAACGTACGTGCATGCAACAGGTGGCACGCTGAGCAAAGGCTTGAATAGAGCCTTCGCGACGCTGGTGGCTGGGTTCATCGCCGTGGGAGCTCATCAGGTAGCTAACCGCTGTGGTGCACAGGGGGAGCCCATACTGCTCGCCATCTTCGTCTTCTTGCTAGGTACGCATGCATACGCATGTTCCAACTTTTTTTTTATGCATGTTCCAACTAGGCTTTAAAAAAAATTATGCATGTTCCAACTACTAGTATACTTGGACTTGTCTTACTAGATACTTCCTCCGTTCCTAAATATAAGTCTTTGTAGAGATTCCATTAGGAATCACATACGGATGTATATAGATGCATTTAAGTGTAGATTTATTTATTTTGCTCCGTATGTAGTTCATCTAATGAAATATCTTAAAGACTTATATTTAGGAACCGAGGGAGTAGAATTATTTTGCTGACATGCATGCAAAAGCAAGAGATTCCCGGCATAAAAAAAGAGATTGTTTCGAAAAGGTGGATAACCCGGCCTGTGCAAGAATAATGCACACAACCATATATATTTAAAAACAAAAACCAGCAACTGAACAATTTTGACCCGAAAAAACCTTGAGGCCGTGTGCCTGGCGACAGTAAGTCCACTAGACAACCACTAATCCTATGGTCAAAAGCAGAAACAAACGATACACAACTCTTAGACTAAGCCTTCAAAAAAAACGCACACGTATGTCGATGGTAATGTGTCTAACCACAGATCGGTCGGATTAAAGAAAACATAAGTTGATCTCGGGTTTTTTCATCCCTAAGGCCTTCCACTATGTATCTGGTGCCAAAACTCTGAAAAGTATGCCACATACACATGGATGTCAGATGAAAATAATTTAGCACCGCTCACACAATGTTGAAGAATCTGGCATCGATTGGAACTCAAGCCCACTCATATAGTATAAATCAGCCTTGGTCACCCCACTGGGAGCGCCCCTTCCTGGCTGTTGCATAGGCTGACATGGTTTACTTTATTGCATCGATGGATTTGGCATCGGAGCAAGTAGATGCTCCGGTGCTCAGAAATTTTGGTTTGGCATCGCTTAGGCAATGTAGGGCATCGGTGCCAAATACCCAAAAAGCAAATTTAGCGTCGCATTTGCCCTACATAATGGAAGGCCTAAGTCGAGTTTCGATCCATCACCTTCAACAAGTACATGAAGCAGGGACGTAGTGTCGACATAATCTAATAAGAAATCTTATGTTTTCATTGACGTGCACATATTCATCTCTGAAGCTGTCTCTACCATCATATTTTGTCCGGCTACCGAGGCATACCTTGAACCGACAAAGAGAACTAATACCCTAACATAACTTGGTTATATTGCAGCGTCGGCGGCAACGTTTTCGCGCTTCATCCCGGAGATCAAGGCGAGGTACGACTACGGCGTGACCATCTTCATACTCACCTTCAGCCTGGTGGCCGTATCAAGCTACCGCGTGGAGGAGCTCATTCAGCTCGCGCACCAGCGCTTCTCCACCATCGTCATCGGCGTCCTTACCTGCCTCTGCACCACCATCTTCGTCTTCCCCGTCTGGGCCGGCGAGGATCTTCACAAGCTCACCGCCGGCAACCTCGACAAGCTGGCACAGTTTCTTCAAGGTAATATATACTCCCTGCACTATTTTTTCTCAAAAAGAAATAAAGATTCCTGCACTTCTTGGCCACTCTCGTTCAAGTTATGTACGGTATACGAATGAAACTTGATTTGTGTGTTCTTTCTTAATGCTACATCAAATAGTGGAGTCTTCCTGACCAGAGTCACCAGACATACTCTGTTTTATAGTTCTGCTTCTCCCCTGTTGAATGTCTGTAGCAACTCCATATTGATACGAGAGTTTGTGGGACTGAAAACTGTACGCATGTACGCAGGATTGGAATCTGAATGCTTTGGAGAAAAGGCTGCCAGCGAGAATTTGGAGGGCAAAGCCTTTCTGCAAGTGTACAAGAGCGTCCTCAACTCCAAGGCCAGTGAGGACTCCCTGGTAAGCTTCCTTTTCGAGTTCAGACGATACACACACTATGTGATGAGTGTAAAAGCTACAATGAACGTCTGCAAGAAAAACAGATTGTATATGCAGCAGTTTTGTAATGTTATTATTCCGGAAATTGCAGTGCAATTTTGCCAAGTGGGAGCCCGGTCATGGCAAATTCGGCTTCCGGCACCCATGGAGCCAATACCAGAAGCTCGGAGCTCTTTGTCGTCAGTGCGCGTCTTCAATGGAGGCTCTTGCTTCCTATGTCATCACACTGCAAAAATCCCAGGTAATTGCAGATTCTCCCCCCATTTCATGATCTCCAGAGACTAAGGAGCCAAGATATTGACCAACATCATTTTCCTGATCAACAGTACCCTGAGGCCAATCCAGAGCTAACCTTGAAGGTCCGAACAGCATGCGGGGAAATGAGCTCGCACTCTGCTAAGGCACTCAAGGAGCTATCAACAGCCATTCGGACAATGATCGTACCATCTCCAGCCAACATCACCATGTCCGCAGCCATCAAAGCTGCAAAAGACCTCAGAAATGAATTATCAGAGGAAGCAGCCCTGTTGCAAGTGATGCATGTGGCTGTTACTGCAACACTTCTCTCAGACTTGGTTACGACAATAGTGAAAATTGCAGAAACCGCTGATAATCTAGCACGGCTTGGCCACTTCAAGAACCCTGAAAAAACTCAGAAAGATGTCGCTATCAACATTCCGAGCAGATAAAGACGCAAATTTCCTTCCAAAGAAAAACAAAAGAGGCAAACTTCTGTCCTCAGGTGTGGTTATTCTAAAAAAAAATAACGTGAAAGTTTCCCTCCCTTATACGTTGTTAGATAGAAATGAGGTACCAAACGGAGACTACTGCTCGAACGCGGGTGGGCGAGCTCATCGGCATGTGCTCGAACCAACCAGACACTACTCGGTTGTCATGTGGATGTGGTTGTTCTATCCAGAGAATAATCCACGGGAGCATCAATACTAAGCGGAATCTATATTGTGTATACAGCAAGTGACTAATTTCTTCAGTATTATAGAAGTAATTATGATGCTGAATTTTGATAATAAAGCATTGCAGTCTTTCCAACAGAAATGCCACAAAAAGCTGTTACATACTCCCTCTGTTTCTAAATGTAAGAACGTCTTACATTTAAAAACAGAGGTAGTAGATGTTAATGAACAGTTTTCTCCTAAATCTTCTATCTTCCTCTTTTGTGTTGTTTGCTTGAGATTGAAAATCATGATTCCACTAGGTACTTTTGCAAGATCAGTTTGGAAGTTGTGATGTGAATGTGCTCATAGTAAGCACAAAGCTCATGACAAACTGGATGTACCATGTTGGAGTACCATGTTGTTCCACTTATCTATGAGATTGTAGCTTAATTGATTTGTACTCTCAACCCCCCTCCCTTTTCTCTGCCTTGTAAATGCACTGTGTTATCTATTAATAAAATGGTTCAGGCCGGCGTAAGCCCGCCGTAGCGCCGTCAAAAAAAAAAAAAAACTGGATGTACGGCCAGACCAATCTACACAAAGAACTATCAGCACAACTCACCAAATTTCCAAAATATTTGAATTCCTTTTGCTCATTTGTCTAACTATACATTATTGTGGAACTTCAGTGATATCCAGAAGCAACACGTTGCAGTGGAACTTCAGGGAATATACATTCTTCTGGAATTTCCCAGATATCACTGAATTTTAGACTACCGTATATTGATGCTGCAAATACATGTGGAGTGAAGCACACCAGATATTTTCCATCTATGTAAATTACATTCTACAAATGGTTGATGAACTTGCCTATTTAGAGAATAAAAGGGAGATAATTACAGGCAATTGGTACAAACAAGACGGGCCATACAGAACCTAATGAAATTTTACAAATGTATGGGCTCTACTAATCTACTGTCTAGTCATTAGTCACTACAGGAAATGGACAACACTTAGTATGCACATACCTAGTGAGAAAAGTCCTTCAACTATACATTAGTTTAGTAAAACCAGATTCACATCACAAGCCATATACAGGGTGTTGAATTTGGGGAGGCAAGAGATTCAAATCCATGCACTGCTGCTTATCATAGTCGCGTGTACCAGGAGTTGCTCCTGTTGCCATCCTGAGGATCTCATTGCCGGTTGCGCAGTAATGAGCAAATGCCAGTCCGCCATCCAATATGTCTGAGAATTTGGGGAGTAAAGGTAGCTTCCTCACTCCTTTTCTCTTTACACCTTCTCCACACTGACCATTTCTATCTTTCAGAACTTTGTCAAGCTCCGAGTACTCCATAAATCTCTCGGTTGCTGCTTCCCATGACAAACTGTATCTTTTCTCAGGGGTCAAAGGTTGAGGTTCACTAGACATGGCCTCCTTCACTCGGGCAACAAATTCCTCTGGAGTTTTATACATCAAGCAGTTGGGGAATGACTTGAAAAATTCATTTGATGGATGATCGGGACAGATAACAAATTTCCCCATTGCAAGAGCCTCAGCGGTTGCTGTGCACAGTACATCACTAACACTGGGATTGATGAAAACCTTGTACCTGAAAGTTAGCAAGAGAGAGAAACCACCACTTCAGTAATTAGCAACATATAGCCAAAAGAAAGGGAGTTCATTTAGCAGCCTGCTTGATTCTAATCTCACCCATGGAGTGAATCATCAGCATGGTCCTTTCCCTTGTAGAAATTGATGCCCAAATCCAATTTCCTAGCAGCAGCCTGGACAGCCTGTGAATCCTCGCCATTTCCATAAACATCTAACTTGAAGCCCTCCAAGTCATTTTTGTGTTTGTATAACAAATCAATCAGTTCTTTATAGCCTTTAGCCCAAACCATCTTCCCAAGAAAATACGCTCCCTTGGAAAAAGAGTTATGTCCACGCTCCCTATCTGCTATTACTTTTTCGCCAATATTGAGGAACTTTGGATTTACACCATGAACGTTGCAAATGATGGACCTAGGTAGATCTTGAGTTGCCGCAGAAAGACGTAAAACCTGCAGGCACCATATTAGTTGTACTGTGGTAGCCACGATGTCAACATAAAAATTGACCTAAAACACTGTACCTTGTGGCAGTATGCCCTAGTCACCCAATTGTTGATATGTTTAACAAGGAAAGCTTGAAGAGCACCATTTTTCTCCCTTTTGATATACTCTAGATAATTTGTATGAACAACGCCAATGACATGATTGAACTTATCTGTCCAACGCTTCCCATGATGATACCAATTGAGATGCTCTGGTTCTTCCAAAATTGCTATATCAGCTTCTCTTGAGGAAATGAATTCTGAGGTATCCCCTGCAGGAATAATGCTTCGCCGCTCTTTTGAGAACTGTGGAAGATAATGAACAATGAAAGTCTTTGGGGAAAACAAAGTATGGACTGAAGACGTAAACCTTGGGATGATATATGTGAGTTGGATGTTTACCTTGCCAGGATAGAAGGATATCTTAAAATTTGCTGCAAAGCCAAGTCTTTCCTGTAGCCAGTTCCTAATATAAGTTTCTTGCTCTTCTGGTGAACAAAAGGTGATGTTATCCGGGTAGACTAGTTGCTGGTCTGACTTACAGAGCCAAGGAACCACTAGTGTCACTTTTTGCATTGTACTTCTTGCCAGATATGCAGCACGGAACAGTGGATTGATAGCTGTCCCAGTCATCCATGGAAGACTTGCTGTGGTGACAATTGCAACATGTCGTCTGTTGTCTGAGATCTTGTACTTTGAAGGATCGTTCCAAAAACCTTCTCTGTGATAGCCAGTACTTTCTAGCACCCTAGCTATTCTTAGATCAAGCTCATTAGTTATGTCCTCATTACCAATTAAGGATCTATCTCCTGAAAAAGGCGGATGCATGAGCCGGCCATTCCGTTTACTGTACAATGTGTCCACTAGTTTTTCACACAGATCTGCAACACAACATTAACAAGAATTTTAAAAGTCAACGCACACAAAAAAAAACAAGAGTTGAAGGAAACAAATAATTATATTTTGTACCTCTTTGTACACCAAGTTGATCCAAGAATGGTCCAGACTGCCTGACTAGATATGCCAGTATTTCAGTTAGATCCAGTGGTGGGGCATCCTGCTTTACATTCGAAATTCAGTTCAGAGAAAACACACCTAAGCAATGACTAATCAGACCAAACGGCAAGCAGAGGATTGCATAAGTGACAGAATCAAGCGTTTTTTGAGAAAGAAGGATTGCTTTTAGGAAACATACCAGCTTGTTGTATTTAAGGAAAACGAATTCAATGTTAATGAATTTAAGTAATGGCAATTTCAGTAGGAATTGGCTTGCGATGTCATCTAAAAGAAGTCATACTTGCAAGTTAGCTACGTTTATGCTGCTTCATAATTCGTAAGCATCAAATCCTATCTATTGGCTTCTTCTTTTTCTGCAACAAGTAATGATCTTGGTGCTGAAAAATTGACGTTAAACCAGTATGTGTTGCAGTTTGCAGAATTAAACATATATTTATTAACTTGCTTTTGTCATAATAGGTTACTACTTCCTCCGTTCCTAAATGTAAGTCTTTGTAGAGATTTCACTATAGACTACATATGGAGCAAAATGAGTGAATCTACACTAAAAATGCATCTATATACATCCGTATGTGGTTTATAGTAGAATCTCTACAAAGACTTATATTTAGGAACGGAGGAAGTACAAGGCAAAGGGAATCCACGGAAGTTCACGTTAGGGAAATGTATTCAAAACGGAATTGTCACCTAAATTTCAACTGTACAGAAGAAGTGCAGTTAAGCTCAGGCATTGTTTCTTATGCATTACCTTCGGTTCCTGAGACTCTTTGTTCATAGATTTCTGCAATAAAAATGAGTAGTACGCATCAGTACTTTAATTGGCACCAAACATCACAGCTCACATGACGGAATACACAGATTAGTACTTTAATTGTTCATAGATTGCTTAGTACTCCCTCGTAAACTAATATAAGAGTGTTTAGATCACTACTTTAGTGATCCAAACGCTCTTATATTAGTTTACAGAGGGAGTACTTTGTATCATTTTTAAAGGTAGAATTGCTGCACAGATGTCATCGGATCATTGCGAGCTGGAAAAATAGACGGGGATATTAAGCTGAAATTGCTGATTTTAGCTGTTCCTAAAATAATCTTATTTTAGAAATACAGTGCATTTATTTCACAACAATGAATTAGATACCAAAACGTTATCATATCTAAATAGAAGTATCTAATGAAATAGTACTAACAAATGTGGGAAAAAATATCTGGCTGCTGCCACCTCTAGTTTTTTTTTTTGAACCGGGCATAACCCCTTTCCATTACTGCGAAATAACGGAAATACAAACTCAGGTCCAACCACCTCTAGTTTTACTTGAGCTTATAATATTTTGTTGCTATGGATCCCAAAGCTGTCAGTCATAACAAATTCGATTTCCAAAGCATATGGTTTAATAAACAAGTAGGAGGAGCACACGTCATCATTCACTGTTCAAATGCTACAGTCGAACTTACCAAGCCCAGTTTAAATTTCTCCACAAAGTCGGTGCGGACACGAAACCCAGCAGACATCTCACTTGACAGGCTCCGGCGCTCGAACTCCTTGAGCCCGTTCCGTATCATCTTGACGACCTCCCACTCCTTCTTCCCCTCGTCACCGCCATCAGCCTTCCCGCTGGACACAATGGCGTTGCGGATAGCCGTAATCCCAGAGAGGTCGACGCGGAGGCTGGCGCCGGACTTTGGCGGCCATCCGTCGAGCACTGTCGCCGAGTACTGCTTCCTCAGCTCCGCAATCTTGGGCTGGATCCGCTTCCGCACGAACTCCAGCTCCGCGAAGGGCGCCCCCGCGGCCACCGGCGGCGCCGGTCCGGGCCCCGCGAGCGCCGACGCCGACGCGAGGAGGCGCCCCAGCTCCCTGTCGGTCCGCGTCCGCATCAGCTGCAGGTCGGCGGTCGCCGAGTCCCGCACCTCGCGCCATCCCTTGGAGATGAAAGCGAACGCGTCGCCGTCGCGGCCGGAGCCGGTGATCGGCGGCGGATTATCCACGCCCATGTCCCGTGAGTAGGCTGGGGAACTGGGATCTACGTTGGGTTGGCTAGGGATTGGGTTCTGGAAGCGCGTGGGACAGTCGCGAGGCGGGAGATGATGGTGGGTCGGATGGGGACGGGGGAAGAAGAAGACGGTGGCGTACTGGACGGCCACGGTGAAGCGAAGGAGAGGTTTCGGTTCGGCTCGGGCGCTCGGCCCATGTGAGCGAGGACGACGGACGGCAGGGGATGGGACGCCATATGTCAGCCGCGCGAATTGCGACACTTGGCCCGGTGGGCCTGGGGATATCTAGATGTGTGGTAGCTTTCCGGTTCCGTCCTGCCAACATTTTCCGTCTCGAAACATTTAAAAAAACATTTCCCTTCCGAAAGGATTTTCTTCTTTCCTATTTTCTTTTTAAAAGAAGGATAGCCCGCTTCTGTATCGAGCGATGCACACAACCATATTTATTATTCACCAGAAGTGTGATAAAAGAAAAGACATGGATTGATCGAAACCCACCTTCCCGACGATCTATGTTGCTATATCCCTAGCTTGATACCCTGATCACGCATCAACGCACAACATCTAATTCGGTGGCTCCAAGGAGGTGCGGCGCCATGGAGGTGCAGCTATATCCCTAGCTTGATACCCTTGATACCCAAGACGACGTCTCCAAGGAGGTGCGGCGCCATGGCGCCGCCGCCGCCGTTCACAAGGAACTAGGGTTTTCACCCGGGCACGGAGGAGAAAGGAGCAGGAGGGTTGACCTCCTCATCGCTACCAAGGAGGAGAATGGCGCCCAGAGCGCCATCGACAACGTGGCCACTGCCGTTGGCCAGAGATTTCCACCGGACAAGCTCCCACCCCGGCACCCACCAGGCCCACCGCCAACAGCTCCGAGCACGGACACCGGAGATTTGGATCAGCCAACGGCGAGAAACGCGCGTTAGGATGATGCCCCTCATATCTAACAAGAGGGGCACATAGAACCACCTCACGCCACAACCGCCGCCAACTGGGAACCGACGCCCAAGCATCCAAGAAAGTTTGGCCGCCCGCCCCGGCTAATGCCCACCGCTGGCGGAAGGACACCGCCCACACCAATCAAGGCCGTCGCCTTAAATCCAAGCCCTCACCCGAGGCAGGCGAGCAACCAAAGGCCTCACCGACACCCTCCCTGGCAGCCACATGGGGATCCGACGACTGCCTCCGACGATGACGAGGGAGGGGGAAGGAGGGAACGGGACCGGGGGTGGCCGGAGTTGGGCGCCGCACGGGAGCGAGATGTGTTTTTTCTTCTTTCCTGCTTAGCTCTAATTTTTCCTTTTTGGATTTAGGTGTTCTGGATAAGCACCGTGGATACTCTAGTAGCATGTAGAAGAAGCCTCTGGGTTCGATCGTCGTTTCCTCGTGTATACTTTCCGATGGTTGCTAGTCGCTTAAAAAAATATTGCTTTTTTAGGTAATCGCCATACTCTTTTTGTGGGTAATCGTCACACTCAAAACTCACGAATTACACTGGCACCACCAAATTGTCACCAGATCCAACGTCCAACATGGCTTCGTGACGAAACATCACAACTTAAGTAAGGTCAAGTTTTCTTATGCATATTTATTCGAGAAAAAAAAAAGTATTTTATGCCTAATACCGTGACTAATTGTTCACATCCACGCTGCCTTCATTTTTTGACAAATCAGGACAAGAAAAGGGGTGCTCAGCCCTGCAAATAGACGGTCTACGCTCAGGTAACAGTAGGTTAAAGATCTTCCCCACAAGATAGATGCAGATCTTTTTCTTTTGCGAGTGAGACAGATGAAGATCTTAACACGCAAAGGTGCCCCACGTCTACCATATCTCATGTAAGGCCAAATTATCCTATGCAATTTTGTCTTTGGACCTAAATTGTGACTCATCATGATGATCCACCATCTACGATAACTTCATTACAAAATGTGATGCCTCAGGTCTATATGATTCTTTTAGCAACCTAAGCCATGACTCAACATGATGATTGGGAAAGAAAAGACAATCATCTCAAAAGAAGAAGAAAACAATCCTTGTTGTTGAAATTTCCCTTTTCCCAGGAGTTCTCTCTTCATGTTTCGCCATGGACATTTTTCTCTTCCTAGGATATTTGTGGCTCGTGAATGTGAGGTAATTACTCAACTTCCATAATGACATATGACCTCTGGTAACCTATTAGCCACCCTGGCGAGGTATTGAGTATGCGACCCACTTATCCCTTTGCTCAAGCCATAGCAAGAAAAGAAAAACAATTGTGTTTTAGAACAGAAGTAAAAAATGATCAAAGATTACATGTTGATGTTATTTTTTGTCCAATTATTTCAAAACATATCACATAATATTTTTTTGGCTGCTACATATCAGCTCCTTCTTTCATGAATGTTTGCAAATGCATAGATCACTATAATATGCAATCATGAGGTTTATTTTTGAACTATTTGAGACTTTATAGCCTTGGATTTTTAGAATTAAGGGATAACATGAGCTCGATCAGGTGTACAAACAATGGCAGAGCAAACAAATTGTCAAAGTCTAGGCACACCGCAAGCTAAAGTACTTCACGTCATGTGTACATGCACCGGGTCTACTATTCTTCATCAGCCGGGAATTTCTTGTCGGTTAGATTGATTCATGCGCGAAGCCCTAAGGGTGAGATGGGGATGTACGACATGGCGTGCCTGAGACATGATCCACGTTTAGAATCCATTGGCGGCCTTCTCATTCCTGTATTCAGTGTGGACCTCAGGAGCAATTAGTTGGGGGTACCCCACATGGGGGCACTTTTTCGGGCCCCGGAGCGCCCAAGTGTGCCATGTGAGGCGTCTCAGCGCCGGCATGTGTCGCACGCTAGACGCTTACTCCAGTGGGACTAGTTTTTTTGTGGTTTGGAGGGTTTTGATTTTTTTTGAGATTCTGTTTTTTTTGGGTTTTTTTCTATTTCTTCAGGGGTTTTCTCGGTTTTTGTTCATCAAGAGTGTGGAACATAGTTTTGCTTCACAGTTGTGCTTCTCCATGAAACACAATTGTGCTTCTCTCATGAAAACATAATTGTGCTTTTTCGAAGAAAGAAAGAATCTCATATGTACTTTCGAGTGAAGCACAGTTGTGTTTCTGTGTGTCCTCAAAAGTGCAGCACATGTGTGCTTTCACGTGAAGCACAGTTGTGCTTCTCGCATGGAAGAACAAACTATGCTTCCCAAAAAGTGATCAGGTGTGCTTTTGCATGAAGCACAGTTTGTGCTTCTTGCGTGAAAAGCATAATTGTGCTTCCCCAAAAGTGAATCACAGTTAGTATACTCTTGAAGAACTTGATGGTACAGTTCTGAAGCACGGGTTAGTGTAGTTATGGAGCATAGCTTTCGTGTCAAATCCTAACCTATCAGCGTGGGAGTTACTGTTGAGGAACATAAGGTGAAACAATTCATGATTTTGATGCACACTTCAAGAGATAAATCATTCTGAAAAATCAAATCTACAGAAAAAAGTATAAGAGAGCAGATCCATCTCTCCCCGCGCGTGGGAGTAAATCCCACCAAAACTCTCTAATTGTGACTAGTGACGCACATGTGATGCGCCATTTGTCCTTTGTTGAGGATACTCCTTAACTAGTGACTTTGTTGGCCCTCATATGTCTCGCCTGTTGTGGCTTGTGGCCGAAAAAAGAAACCCATCGAATGAGAATATGGCTATTTATTTACTTGCGGCAAGGAACGCCCAGGAAGGTAGTAAATGGCTTTGATGGCCCAACTAAGTAATCATTTGTTCTTTTTCAGCATAAATCATGTTTTTCGATGCTTCTGGTGATTTTGTCAGCTTGAGGAACTCACAAGAGTTCAGCTAAGCGGCGGCGTCGAGCCTGGGCACATGCCCAGGGTAGAGGTACTATAACTTTGCTCATGTGTACAAAATACAATGTCCTTAAAAGACATGGGTTTATATTGTTTTGTTTGAATTGATTTTTGTCTTATGCGTGGGTACGTGGGCTTCAAAATTCTTGCTCTACATCTCAAGTTTGGTATAAAGTGAATAATTGTGTCCTAAGGAGCATTAGTTTGTAACGATGTGTATAATTGTTCAAAAAATTCCTATGCGACATGCGTGTAGAAAATGATACTTGTCACATATTGTATAACTAATTATTTACCCTATATGTCATCTAAAGGTGATAATAATAGGCTTATGCTACATAATTTGTTATTTACAAGTGTTATATCTTACAATCATTGTTATTGCTTTTAAAAGGAGAATGTGTGACCAAGGATGTCATATAGTGCAATGATGTCTATGAGATTCTTAAGAGCCTAGGCCATCATTTAGTTAAGAGAAAGCTTGCTTTCTTGCTTGTTGGTCTCCTCCTCTTCTTCTTCTTTACATGTTCATGTTCCATGTCAACAATTATAATAAGTGGCTACACCAATGCAAGACTAGCATCCTGCAACTTGAAGGAGTTCCTAGATTTGTCTATATTTCATAAGCTTCCACCTTAAGTGTTATTCTGAGGACTAGTTACAGGAGTTCCCAATCTACTTATAATGGCCTTCTTCATGCATAAAATTTGAAGCTCAAAATTCCTATTAACATTAATTTGAAAACCATTAAATATCCTAGGCAATCATAAATAAGTTGATTTAAGTGCATACCATGTTTTGATAAGCTAATTATCGTCAATAGTTGCCAAAATAATTTAGTGACCAATGTTGTCGCTAACCAATATTATTTGAAATGTATGAATGAAAAACTATTAACAATTGGCATACATTGAACAAGAATTGTAACTTCATATTTAATTTGTAGAAATCGTGATGCTAATAATTTAAAAAGATGTTTAGAACATATCAAAATCCATGTTAAATATTTTGAATTGTGGCAGGGAAAAAGTTGCGTGGAGTATGGAAATTGCAGCAAAGAGACATCTAAAGTTGCAGCTCTATCGCATTAATAGTTGGGCTTGTTTTTCTAACTTCATCACCCACCATGTGCTCCCTATGTTTGAACGGTCACATGAATATGAATTAAAATACCCTTAGAAAATATTATGATAAATGGATTATACAACACTATCATAGTGGCATATGAATGCAACACCCATCTCCTAGTAAATGGCCCTAATTTTGGTTGCCCTTGTCACCATCTCCCAAGAAGTATTTTTGGATCATGTGTCTTCTTATAGGGAGTGGGTTTATATATTTGGTAATTTAGGATACACCTGGTATGCAATCTGGAAATCTTGATTCGAAAAAAGCAGCACACAAGTTGAAGATAGGCCGAGGCCCAATAGGGGTTTCCGTGATTTCTCTTGTAGTCCTGTTTTCTTTCAGGTTTAGTGTGGCTTTTTCGTTTTTCTTATTCATTCTATCGTTATGCTTTTATTTTGAGTTTTCCTATTTTTTTCCTATTTTTACTGCTAGTTTTTCTTCTACTTACACGACGATCATTCATATAAATACACGATGAACATTTTAAAATACACAATGAATATTTTAAATACATGATGCTCAATTTTCAAATTACACATGCAATATATTTTTCAATTTACGATAAACATTTGTTAAATACACGATGGGCATTGTTACAAATAGAAACTGAACATTTTTTAAATGTGTGATGAAGATTTCTTAAATACATGATGATCATGCGTACAAATGCATACTAAAAATATAAATATACAAACATGTTTCAAAATAAATTTTTGCCATACTTTAATATGTGAACTTTTTGCTAAATACATGAAGATTTTTTAAGCATGGATGATTTAATTTTTTAAATACACGATGCACATTTTCAAATATGGAGTGAACATTTTTTAAGTAGGAGAAGAACAATTTTTCAAATATGTGGTGAACGATGTTTTCAACACCGGTGAACATTTTTCAAATACGAAGTGAATATTTTTCTAGAGCAATGAAGTTTTCTTAAATATGCAATGAATATTTTTGAAATATGCAATAAACATTTATATGTACATATATGATTTGTTTTCCCTGCAATCTTTTCCCTTTATTTTTAACAACATGTTTTAGCATGTTAGTTAAATTTCTTTTTCTCCAATGAGAAATTGGTAGTATAAATGGGCCGCTTCCGGTCGGCCCATACAGGGCGAAGTGAGCATTTGCTCAACTATTCAATGCCACGGGCTCAAAATATGAGGTCTCATAAGCGATATATAGCATGGCCAGTAATTTAGTTAAATTGACCGCTTCAAAACTTCTTTTGCAAATAACATTGTAACAATTCATTTGGACCTCATTAATCAATAAGGCAACGTTGTTTCCCCTAAAAAAAGTATGGCCGGTAATACCAAGAGTTTCTATATGATGTGTCGCTACGGTAATTTGTCGTTGAAATGCACATAGTGATGGGATATGGTCCGGCCCACAAGGGCATGTGTGGAGCGCCCCTCTGAATGATTTTCTTCTATTTTGCCCTCCGGTTTTCCTTTGAAGAAAAAAGTATATTGATAACGATTGAAATATTATTGCGCAATAAAAATACTTTTATTTAAAAAGTGATTTCTTAAAATATCAACATTTTTTATTTTTATAATATTTTCGAAAATCATCAACATTTTACATTTTTTTACTTCATTTTTATAAAAATGCAAATATTTTTACAAAAAATATTTTTTAAAATCCCCAAAATTGTGAAATTTTCGAAAAAAAATAAAAATATAGAAATTAAGACAAATAACAGGAAAACCCCTAAAAAAAACTTCTAGAAGGTTCCCAAAATTGGGATATGTAGTATTCCTATGCTACCTACTAGCTAAAAAGGCATGGTCCCATTTTGGTTGGTCGCTTGCTCGGTATGTGGGATTGGTCGATAGTTTGTCAAAACAAGGAACAAATTGGAATGACTAATTACCCTTGAGAGGATTGGCTACATATGAAAATGTATGTGCTTCATTTTTTTTGTCATTCGGGTAATATGATGACAAATATCGGCCTTGTTTAGTACTGTAGGCCTTACTAACTTTCTGTCGTGCGTGGTTTCTAGTTTATTGTCAGGGTTATTATTATCTACAAAGTAGTAAAATAGTACCCCTATATCAAATTTTAAGTACTTTCTTGCTTAGGATGAAAGCAATTGCAAATCAGTAACTGTTATTCTTTTTAAATGAGTAGTCGCTCATTCCACAAAAAATAAAGAAATTAGCTGGCACGAGGATAACAACCAGTATTCTACAAAACCTCAACCAGTATTCTACAAAACCTCAACAATTCTGCTACTAGATGCAAAAGTTTCTGTTTTCCCATAAAATCAAAGCAACTATCATCCAAATCATTCAAAAGGCTTTACTTGACACAAGCACTAATTAAAACATAAAAACACAACCATAATAGTATCATAATTGTGTGCACACAAGAAAACAGAAAAAGAACAATGAAAATTAAAATAACTATTGAGTTGCCTCCCACTAGTGCTATCGTTTCATGCCCCTAGCTAGGCGTAATGCATAGGTTGAAGTGTTATCATCCTTAGTTTTGATAATTTTAGTAGGAGTTTTCTCAAAACCGGTTGGTTCCTTACCTTCCCATTATTCTCAGGTGCATCTTTGTTTCTGTTTGAAGTAAAGGACTACAAAATCCGATGACAAAGGGGGGATAGTTATGCTAGTCATGATGACGAGGTAAACCAACAAAAGCAAACATGAAAAGGCAAACAAGAAATATTTTTTATTTTTGTAAAAACTTTTTAGAAGCGGGGGAGATGAAAGGCAAATGACAAATAAATGTAAATGTAAGGAGATGAAAGTTTATGCGTAGGTACTTGATAGATATTGATGATGTCTCCCCGGCAACGGTGCCGTAAATTCTTCCTGCTACTTGTGAGTTGTGTTGAGATTTCCTCGAAGAGGAGGGGATGATGCCATACAATAGAGATAAGTATTTCCCTCAGTTAAGAACCAAGGTTATCAATCTAGTAGGAGAATCATGCAACACCTTGTTAGTAGTACCTGCACACAAAATAACAAACCCTTGCACCCAACACAAACAAGGGGTTGTCAATCCTTCGGTGGTTATTTGCAAGATTAAATTTTGTAGTGGTAGATAGATAAATAAAACACAAAATAAAATAAGTAAAGAAAAATTGCAGCAAGGTATTTTTGGATTTTAATATATAATAAAAATAGACCTAGGGGCCATAGTTTTCACTTGAGGCTTCTCTCTTAAAAATAGCATACGTGGGTAAACAAATTACTATTGGGCAATTGATAGAAAAGCGAATAATCATGACGATACCAAGGCAATGATCATGTATATAGACATCACGTCCGAGACAAGTAGACCGACTCATGCCTGCATCTACTACTATTATTCCACACATCGACCACTATCCAGCATGCATCTAGAGTATTAAGTTCATAAAGAACGGAGTAACGCCTTAAGCACGATGACATGATGTAGACAAAGTAAACTCACGCATGAATAAACCCCATCGTTTTATCCTTAATGGCAACGATACAAATACGTATCATGTCCCTTTCTATCACTGGGATTGAGCACCGCAAGATTGAACCCATCACAAAGCACCTCTCCCATTGCAAGAAAAATCAATCAAGTTGGCCAAACCAAATCAATAGATCAGACAAATACAAAGCTATAATAATCATGCATAAAAGAGTTTAGATAAAACTCAAAACATATTCATGGATAATCTGGTTATAAACTCACAATTCATCAAATCGCAACAAACACGCCGCAGAAAGTGATTACATCGAATAGAACTCCAAGAACATCGAGGATAACATTGTATTGAAGATCAAAGAGAGAGAGAAAGCCATCTAGTTACTAACTATGGACCTGTAGGTCTATGGTAAACTACTCACACATCATCGGAAGGGCAGTGTTGTGGTGGGCGCACGACAGATGCCAAGGGATGGCTAAAGAGAGGAGGAGGCTCGAGGGCACTGGTGAGCTCTAGAGGCGAGGTCGGGATGAGTTGTCATCGTCCAGGAAGCCGGTGCTGGGACCTGTCGGGTGTCAGGGCTCGCCGGGTTCTCGGGGCATGGGACCCGCCGGGTGTAGGGGCACTGTTTGTCGTCTTGTCGATCGTCAGGGAGTGGCCGGGCTGAGTCCGCCGGGTGTTGATCGCTGTTCCTTGCAGCAACTGGACTCCTACCAGGTCAGCGTCTTCAACCGGCTCATAGAGAAGCACCGACAGCTCAAGGAGCAGCTCGCTGCCAAGGAGGAGGAGCTCCGCGTCGCTGCAGGTATTTTTCTTGCATGCTCTTTTTTAGTGGGGGCGCGCCAACGCACCCACTAGGTGTAGCCCCCAAGATTCGTCCCAACTTCTTAGCAATTAGGTCGAATCTTAAAGTGGTGCTTGGTTTCTGATTCTTTCTTTCGCAGCCGAGGTACTGTCTTGGAGGACCCGGCTGATCCGGGCCGGCTTCCATTACGACCGGCTCGTCGCTGACGCCGGCCGTCTTGGGGACGAGGTGGCGGAGGCGAGGGCGAAGGCGACGAGAGCTCGACAGGCGCTTGATGAAGCTGACAGGCTGCAGGAGCGGCTGGCGGGCGACAAGAGCCGTCTCGAGGCCGAGGTGGAGCGCCTTAAGGCGGAGGTGGCCAAGGTCGTGGAGGCGCAGCGGGCGCTTGCCGAGGCTGATCAGCAGCGCGGCAAGCTGGCCGGCGACAAGGGCCAGCTTCAGGCCGAGGTGGAGCGCCTGAAGGCGCTGGTGGCCGCGGCGGAGGAGACCCATCAGGGGGAAACCCGTCGCCGCGAGGAGGCCAAGAAGACGGCCGAGGACAAGGACACCGAGCTGAAGGCGGCTCTTGCCATGGTCGCCGACCTGGAAAAGACGCTCCAGGAGTGTGGCCGCACCATTGCCCGGTTGCGGTGCGGTACGTTGCTCGAAGCACAGCACCTGGAAGAATCCTCCTCCAGTAAGTGCTTTTCTTGGGTTCTGCCGAGCTGGGATCCCGACTTCTTGTCCTTGATGATTTTTTGACTTGCTTTTCTTCTCGACAGGGGCCTCCCCAAAGACGCGCCAGTTGGCGGAGGAGGCCGTTGGCTTTCAGCGTGACCCACAGGGACTCGTCGGCTCCGAGACTGACCCGCAGGTGGCGTGGACTTTCCCAGAGATCGTGACCACCACCGAGGCTCGTTTGCGAGTCTTGGGCGAGCAGATGGGGCGGCTATCTGAAGCCGGCGCAGCGATGACAGCGGCCCTTTGGCCGGGCTCCGTCGCGCCGAATAGCTTCTCGCGGTTGGCGCGATGGTTGGAGTCTGGACCGGACTGGCTCCACGAGTGGCGCGTTTCTACTGCCCGTGCCATTGCTGAGATGGCGCTTAGGTTCGCAATGTGTTGGCATCCGGATCTGTCGCTGGACGCGCTGATGGGCCAGCGAGTCGGCGCGGAGAACCAGCTGCGGGCGGAGGCCGGACGGATCGCGGCCCGGGCCAGCTATATTGTTGGGTTCGCCATTCACAACGAGTTCCAGCCGGAGCGGACGGAAGATGGCGGAGTCGTGCCTGCTGACGACTACGGCCTACTTCTGAATGAACCAGAGGCAGCTCCGATGAGACGGGCGTCTACCGCAATGTGGGTGCCGAGGAGGAAGACACCAGCACCTCGTCAGACCCGGAGGCCACCGAAGGGGAGCCGTCAGCCGCGCGACCTGGTGTCGGAGATGCGTGAGGCCGCCCTGTTTTAACTTGGTAAAAATTTCTGTTAGGTAGAAGGTCCACCCACCCACTGGGGGGTCTTGGGTGTAATGAACTCTGGCCTTGTGCCTGTTTAAATTTGTGATGTGCAAATTTCGTGAATGTTTGCGCCCTTGCCTTTTGTCTTTTGAGTCGTTTTCTTGCGACTTTCCCCTCTCAGGCCTCCCCCGCGAGTCTGACGGCCAAGGCTCCACTCCGTGACAAGGAGTTCGGCCTTTGAGAGGAGCGCACGGTACTTAGGCTTTCGAAACGTTGAGCGCGAGCAAAACACCCACTGGGCCGGTTGGCGGTAATCCGGCAAAGCCGGTTGGCGGGCAGCCGGTCGTGCGGCAATTTATAAGTGTCAGGGCCGGGTTGGGTAACTCGGCAGCCCTTGACTTAGTATTTGTGGCGCGCTGGTGCTTTGGCCCGTTGTGCTTGCCAGCCAACAGCCGAAGCGGTCCTGTGGCCTAGGGCGAAGTGGGGGACCACGACGACCTTAACACGTCCGGAACTACTAAGGAAGGCGGAGGGTGGTGACCGAGCCGGCCAGCCCCCGAGCCCCCTGGTTGAGCAAGTCGAACCAGTGGTCGGGTCGGTCCAAGAGGACGGTAATGCAAAAATGTAGGAGACACAAGAGGTTGGTCGAAAAGAGGCAGCCCCCGAGCATCGATCGGGGACTACATAGTTTTCATACGATTACAAAAGGCAGCGATACATACGTGCATACAGCTAACTGTAAAACGGGCGGAGGAGTTCCACATTCCATGACCGGGTTGTTTCTTTGCCGGCGGTGTCTCTCTTGCGTTTGTTTGACTTGTGGGCGTTGATGAGGTAGTAGGCGTTGCGGTCACACAAAGCCTGGCTGACGATGAAGGGGCCTTCCCATGGGGAGGACAGCTTGTGTTGGCCGGCTTGCTGCTGGACGAGTCGGAGGACGAGGTCTCCCTCTCGGAATGCGAGGGGCTTGATCTTCTTGCGGTGGTAGTGCCTCAGGCCTTGCTGGTAAATGGCTGACCGGCTGAGCGCCAGGAGGCGTGCTTCTTCGAGTAGGTCAACACCGTCTTCGCGGGCTTCTTTGGCTTCGGCTTCAGTGTACATCGCGACGCACAGCGAGTCGAACTCGACATCGGTCGGGATGACGGCTTCAACTCCGTAGACGAGGAAGAACGGGATGAATCCGATCGACCGGTTTGGCATGGTGCGGAGGCTCTAGAGGACGGCTGGCAACTCGTTGAGGCAGCTGCCGGGTGAGCGGACGAGTGGCTCGACGAGCCATGGCTTGATGCCGGATAGGATGAGGCCGTTGGCCCGCTCGACCTGGCCGTTGGATTGCGGATGTGCAACGGACGCCAGGTCGAGGCGGATACCGGAGACGGAGCAGTATTGCGCGAGTGCACCCTTGGCGAAATCGGTGCCATTGTCCATGATGATGTTGTTTGGCATGCCGTAGCGTACCACGATGTCTTTGATGAACCGGACAGCCGTCGGTCCGTCCAGATTCTTGATTGGCCTTGCTTCGATCCATTTGGTGAACTTGTCCACCGCCACCAACAAATGCGTCATGCCGCCTCGAGCGGTCTTGAAGGGTCCCACCATGTCGAGTCCCCAGACCGCGAAAGGCCAGGCAATCAGGATGGTCCGGAGTGCCGAGGACGGCTGGTGTCTGCGCTTTCTGGAGCGCTGGCATCCCTCGCACTTGAGGATGAGCGACTCGGCGTCTTGGAGGGCCGTGGGCCAGTAGAAACCATGGCGGAAAGCCTTGGCCACCAGGGATCGCGAGGCGGCGTGGTGCCCGCACTCGCCTTGGTGTATGTCGAGGAGAATCTCAATGCCCTGGTCCTGCTCGACGCAGCGTTGGAATACGCCGAAGGAGCTGCACTTGACGAGCTCGTCATTGATGATGTTGTAGGCGGACGCCCGGCGCTGCACTTGTCGGCCTCGGTCTCGTCCATGGGGAGAACCCCGTTTTCCAGGAACTCTAAGATGGGCAGGGCCCAAGATGGTGCCGTTACCACGGCGACGACGGCCACCATGGCGGATTCCGGGTCGGTAGCCCCCGGGTTGGGGACGACGGCGGCCGGGTCGGCGACGACGGCAGCTGGGTCGGCAGCTGCAGCACCTGGGCCGGGTTCGACAGTCCCCGGGCTGGGTTTGTCAGTCCCTGGGCTGGGATCGGCAGTCCCCGGGCCGAGTTGAGGTGCGGACGGGTTGTCCGGGACGTAGATGGACTCGGAGTCCGGAGATGTCTTGTGCAGGTGCTCGAGGGAGACGACGGACGGGATGGACTGCCGTGGCGAGGCGATCTTGGCGAGCGTGTCGGCAGCCTTGTTTTCCGCGTGTGGGACATGGAGAAACTCGCAACCCACGAAAAACCCAGACAGCTTCTGGACGAGGAAACGGTAGCTCGCCATGTTGGGGTCTCGGGCGTTCCACTCGCCGAAACACCGCTGCACCACTAAACACAAGTCGCCGTAGCACAGGATGCACCGGATGCCGAGTTCCTTGGCCAGCCGGAGGCCGTGCACAAGGGCTTCATACTCGGCGACGTTGTTGGAGGCGGTGAAGTGGATCTGGAGGGCATACCGAAGCCGGTCGCCCTTCGGGGAGGACAACACGATGCCGGCCCCCAGGCCGAGATGCATCTTCGAGCCGTTGAAGTGCATGTGCCAGTGCGTCGAGTCCGGCGACGGCGGCAGGTACTGGGTCTCGGTCCAATCGACGAGGAAGTCGGCCAAAGCTTGAGACTTGATCGTAGTGCGAGGCTCGTAGAGTATGGTGTGGCTGGCTAACTCGAGCGCCCACTTGGCGACCCGGCCAGAGGTGTCCCGGCACCCGATGATCTTGCCGAGGGGGGCCGTGCTGATGACGGTAACAACGTGCTCTTGGAAGTACTGCTTCAACTTCTTAGCGGTGAAGTACACGTCGTAACACATCTTCTATTAGTGCGGGTAATTCTGCTTGGAGGCGGAGAGCACCTCGCTCAGGTAGTAGACATGGCGTTGGACGGCTTGGACCTTGCCCTCCTCTGGTCGCTCGACCACCATCACCGTGCTGACTGACCGTGAGGTGGCGGCAATGTAGAGCAGCAGCTCCTCCTTCTCGGCTGGCGCGGCCAGGACTGGTGCGGTGGAGAGCATGCGCTTGAGGTCCCGAAAAGCCTCGTCCGCCTGATCATTCCATTCGAACGGCATCATCTTCTTCATCAGCTGATACAGGGGTAAGGCCCTCTCGCCCAGCCGGCTGAGAAACCGGCTGACCGAGGCCAAGCAGCCGGTGAACTTCTGGACATTGCACAGCCGAGCCGGCTTGCGCATGCGCTCTATGGCCTTGATCTTCTCTGGGTTCGCCTCAATGCGGCGCTCCGAGACGAGGAAGCCGAGTAGCTTTCCGCCCTGGACGCCAAAAACGCACTTCTCCGGGTTGAGCTTGACTTTACACTCGCACAAGTTGGCGAAGGTTTCCTTTAGGTCATCGAGGAGCGTGAGGTGCTGCTTGGTCTTCGCCAGGATGTCATCCACATAGACGTGGATGTTGCGGTCGAGTTGCGGCAGCAAGCATTTCTGCATGCAATGCTGGAAAGTGGCGCCAGCGTTCTTCAGGCCAAATGGCATGGTAATGTAGTAATACGACCCAAAGGGCGTGATGAAGGACATCTTCAGGGCGTCGGACGAGTCAGCTTTATCTGATGATAGCCAGAGTAAGCATCCAGGAAGGACAGGAGCTCACAGCCGGCGGTGGAATCGATGACTTGGTCGATCCGTAGGAGGGCGAATGGATCCTTGGGGTAGGCCTTGTTCAGGCTGGTGTAGTCTATACACATGCGCCAGGTCTTGTTCTTCTTTAGGACGAGGATTGGGTTAGCCAGCCACTCGGGGTGAAACACTTCCATGATGAAGCTGGCCGCCAAAAGCTTGGCGACCTCTTCACCAATGGTTCTTCTCTTCTCTTCGAAGAAACATCACAGGGGTTGACGGATAGGCTTGGCGTCCTTGCGGATGTGGAGTTTGTGCTTGGCGTACTTCCTCGGGATAGCCGGCATCTCCTTCGAGGTCCATGCAAAAATATCCCGATTCTCACGGAGGAAGTCGACGAGCTCGCCTTCCTATTTGCTGTCGAGGCGGGTGCCTACGACAACGTACTTGCTGCAGTTGGAGTCTTCCTGGTTCATCTTCACTTTCTTGGTCTCCTTGGAGGGTTTGAACGAGGCCTCGTCGGCGGCTCCTCGGCCGGAACCGGTGCGGCCAATGTCTCGTGGGCCAGGGCGACGATCCGGTTGAGCTGGCGCCGCTTCTCGGCTATGACCAGCGACTCAGCCAGCTTGGCACTGTCTCGGGCGCACTCCAGGGACTTGCGGTAGTCGCCGGTGATGGTGATAAGGCCCTTCGGACCCGGCAGCTTCATCTTCAGGTAAGCATAGTTGGGGACCGCCATGAACTTGGCGAGCGCGGGCCGGCCCAGCAGCGCATGGTACGCGTTGGTCCGGTCCACCACCTCGAACCAGAGCGGCTCACGTTGGAAGTGGTCGCTGTCGCCAAATAGGACATCGAGCCGGATCCGGCCTATCAGAGAGTAGGAGTGGCGGGGAACGATGCCGTGGAAGATCGTCCGGGTCGGCTCCAGGTCTTTGGCCTTGAGGCCGAGCTTGGTCATGGTGTTGCGGTAGAAGATGCTGATACTGCTGCTGTCGTCGATGAGGACACGGGAGAACTTGCACCTGCGCCAAGGTGTGACGATGGTGGGGTTGAGGACGAGGGCGTAGCCACCCGGGTTCAGCATGCTAGCCGGGTGATACGTCTCCAACGTATCTACAATTTTTGATTGTTCCATGCTATTATATATTCTGTTTTGGATGTTTAATGGGATTTATTATACACTTTTATATTATTTTTGGGACTAACCTATTAACCCAAGGCCCAGTACAAATTGTTTTTTTGCCTATTTCAGTGTTTCGCGGAAAAGGAATATCAAAAGGAGTCCAAACGGAATGAAACCTTCGGGAGCGTGATTTTTGGAACAAACGTGATCCAGAGGACTTGGAGTGGACGTCAAGAAATCAACAAAGAGGCCACGAGGCAGGGAGGCGCGCCCCCACCCTCGTGGGCCCCTCGCAGCTCCACCGACCTACTTCTTCCTCCTATATATACCCATATACCCCAAAACCAACCAGGAGCACCACGAAACCCAATTTCGACCGCCGCAACCTTCTGTACCCATGAGATCCCATCTTGGGGCCTTTTCCGGCGCTCCGCTGGAGGGGGAATCGGTCATGGAGGGCTTCTACATCAACACCATAGCCTCTCCGATGATGTGTGAGTAGTTTACCATAGACCTTCGGGGCCATAGTTATTAGCTAGATGGCTTCTTCTCTCTCTTCGGATCTCAATATTAAGTTCTCCTTGATCTTCTTGGAGATCTATTTGATGTAACTCTTTTTGCAGTGTGTTTGTCGAGATCCGATGAATTGTGGGTTTATGATCAAGATTATCTATGAACAATATTTGAATCTTCTCTGAATTCTTTTATGTATGATTGGTTATATTTGCAAGTCTCTTCGAATTATCAGTTTGGTTTGGCCTACTAGATTGATCTTTGTTGCAATGGGAGAAGTGCTTAGCTTTGGGTTCAATCTTAGGTTGCTCGATCCCAGTGACAGGAGGGGAAACGACACGTATTGTGTTGTTGCCATCGAGGATAAAAAGATGGGGTTTATATCATATTGCTTGAGTTTATCCCTCTACATCATGTCATCTTGCCTAATGCGTTACTCTGTTCTTATGAACTTAATACTCTAGATGCATGCTGGATAGCGGTCAATGTGTGGAGTAACAGTAGTAGATGCAGGCAGGAGTCGGTCTACTTGTCGTGGACGTGATGCCTATATACATGATCATGCCTAGATATTCTCATACTTATGCACTTTTCTATCAATTGCTCGACAGTAATTCGTTCACCCACCATAATACTTATGCTATCTTGAGAGAAGCCACTAGTGAAACCTATGGGCCCATGGGTCTATTTTCCATCATATAAGTTTCCAATCTATTTTTACTTTGCAATCTTTACTTTCAATCTTTATCATAAAAATACCAAAAATATTATCATCTCTATCCGATCTCACTTTTGCAAGTGGCCGTGAAGGGATTGACAACCCCATTATCGCGTTGGTTGCAAGGTTCTTATTTGTTTGTGTAGGTACGAGGGACTTGCATGTGGCCTCCTACTAGATAGATACCTTGGTTCTCAAAGACTGAGGGAAATAATTATGCTACTTTGTTGCATCACCCTTTTCTCTTCAAGGGAAAACCAACGCATGCTCAAGAGGTAGCAAGAAGAATTTCTGGCGTCGTTGCCGGGGAGTCTACACACAAGTCAAGACATACCAAGTACCCATCACAAACTCTTATCCCTCGCATTACATTATTTGCCATTTGCCTCTCATTTTCCTCTCCCCCACTTCACCCTTGTTGTTTTATTCGCCCTCTCTTTCCGTTCGCCTCTTTTTTGCTTGCTTCTTGTTTGCTTGTGTGTTGGATTGCTTGCTTGTCACGATGGCTCAAGATAATACTAAATTGTGTGACTTTTCCAATACCAACAACAATGATTTTCTTAGCACTTCGATTGCTCCTCTTACCGATGCTGAATCTTGTGAAATTAATGTAGCTTTGCTGAATCTTGTCATGAAAGATCAGTTCGCCGGCCTTCCTAGTGAAGATGCCGCTACCCATCTAAACAACTTTGTCGATTTGTGTGATATGCAAAAGAATAAATATGTGGAAAATTATATTGTTAAATTGAAGCTATTTCCTTTTTCGCTTAGAGATCGTGCTAAAACTTGGTTTTCGTCTTTGCCCAAATATAGTATTGATTCTTGGAATAAGTGCAAAGATGCTTTTATCTCTAAGTATTTTCCTCCCGCTAACATCATCTCTCTTAGAAACAATATTATGAATTTTAAGCAACTTGATCATGAACATGTTGCACAAGCTTGGGAGAGAATGAAATTAATGATACGTAATTGCCCTACACATGGTTTGAACTTATGGATGATTATACAAAAAAAATTATGCCGGATTGAATTTTTCTTCTAGAAATATTTTAGATCCCGCCGCGGGAGGCACTTTTATGGAAATCACTTTAGGAGAAGATACTGAACTCCTAGATAATATTATGGTTAATTATTCTCAATGGCACACTGAAAGATCTACTAGTAAAAAGGTGCATGCAATTGAAGAAATTAATGTTTTGAGTGGAAAGATGGATGAACTTATGAAATTGTTTGCTAATAAGAGTGTTTCTTCTGATCCCAATGATATGCCTTTGTCTACTTTGATTGAGAATAATAATGAATCTATGGATGTGAATTTTGTTGGTAGGAACAATTTTGGTAACAACGCTTATAGAGGAAATTTTAATCCTAGGCCCTATACTAGTAATTCCTCTAATAATTATGGTAATTCCTACAACAACTCTTATGGAAATTTTAATAAGATGCCCTCTGATTTTGAGACTAGTGTTAAAGAATTTATGATTTCTCAAAAGAAATTCAATGCTTTGCTTGAAGAAAAATTGCCTAAGATTGATGAGTTGGCTAGGAACGTGGATAGAATTTCCCTTGATGTTGATTATTTGAAACTTATATCTATTCCACCTAAGCATGATATCAATGAGTCTCTCAAGGCTATGAGAATTTCCATTGATGAGTGCAAAGAAAGAACCGCTAGGATGCATGCTAAAAAGATTGCTTTGTGAAAACGTGTTCTTCTAGTTTTCATGATAATAAGGATGAAGATCTAAAAGTGATTGATGTGTCTCCTATTAAATCTTTGTTTTGCAATATGAATCTTGATAATGATGGGACTGGAGATGAGTCCACTTTAGTTAAAAGGCGTCCCAATGTTTTGGAGTTTTTAGATCTTGATGCAAAAATTGGTAAAAGTGGGATTGAAGAGGTCAAAACTTTACATAGCAACGAACCCACTATTTTGGATTTCAAGGAATTTAATTACGGTAATTCTTGTTTAATAGATTGTATTTCCTTGTTTCAATCCGTGCTAAATTCTCCACATGCTTATAGTCAAAATAAGGCTTTTACCAAACATATCGTTGGTGCTTTAATGCAATCTTATGAAGAAAAACTTGAATTGGAAGTTTTTGTTCCTAGCAAACTTTATGATGAGTGGGAACCTACTATTAAAATTAAAATTAAAGATCATGAATGCTATGCTTTGTGTGATTTGGGTGCTAGTGTTTCCACGATTCCAAAAACTTTGTGTGATATGTTAGGTTTCCGTGAATTTGATGATTGTTCTTTAAACTTGCACCTTGCGGATTCCACCATTAAGAAACCTATGGGAAGAATTAATGATGTTCTTATTGTTGCAAATAGGAATTATGTGCCCGTAGATTTCATTGTCCTTGATATAGATTGCAATCCTTCATGTCTTATTATTCTTGGTAGATCTTTCCTTAGAACGATCGGTGTTATTGATATGAAAGAAGGGAATGTTAGATTCCAATTTCCGTTAAGGAAAGGCATGGAACACTTTCCTAGAAATAAAATTAAATTACCTTATGAATCTATTACGAGAGCTACTTATGGATTGCATGCCAAAGATGACAATACCTAGATCTATCCTTGCCTTTATGCCTAGCTAGGGGCGTTAAACGATAGCGCTTGTTGGGAGGCAACCCAATTTTATTTTTGTTTCTTACTTTTTGGTTCTGTTTATTAATGAATCTTTGGTCTGGCCTCTGTTTAGATGTGTTTTCATGTTTTAATTAGTGTTTGTGCCAAGTAGAACCTTTGGGAAGACTTGGGTGAAGTTTTTTGATCTTGCTGTAAGAAACAGAAACTTTAGCGCTCACGATATTAGCTACAACGTTTTACTGAAGAGTGATATTTAGTTGAATCTTTTTGCAGATGATTAATAGATAAATTCCTCACGTCCAGCAATTTATTTTAGAATTTTTGTAGTTCCAGAACTATGCGTTTGATACAGATTACTACAGACTGTTCTGTTTTTAACAGATTCTGTTTTTCGTGTGTTGTTTGCTTATTTTGATGAATCTATGGCTACTATCGGAGGTTATGAACCATAGAGAAGTTGGAATAAAGTAGTTTTAACACCAATATAAATAAAGAATGAGTTAATTACAGTACCTTGAAGTGGTGTTTTGTTTTCTTTCACTAACGGAGCTCACGAGATTTTCTGTTAAGTTTTGTGTTGTGAAGTTTTCAAGTTTTGGGTAAAGATTTGATGGATTATGGAACAAGGAGTGGCAAGAGCCTAAGCTTGGGGATGCCAAGGCACCCCAAGGTAAAATGCAAGTACAACCAACAGCCTAATCTTGGTGATGCCCCGGAAGGCATCCCCTCTTTTGTGTTCGTCCATCGGTAACTTTACTTGGAGCTATATTTTTATTCACCACATGATATGTGTTTTGTTTGGAGCGTCTTGTATGATTTGAGTCTTTGATTTTTAGTTCATCACAATCATCCTTGCTGTACACACCTTTTGGGAGAGACACACATTATTCGGAATTTATTAGAATACTCTACGTGCTTCACTTATATCTTTTGAGCTAAAGAATTCAGCTCTAGTGCTTTACTTATATCTTTCAGAGCACGGTGGTGGTTTAAGTTTATAGAAATTATTGATCTCTCATGCTTCACTTATATTATTTTGAGAGTCCTTTAGAACATCATGGTAATTTTCTTTGGCTATAAAATTAGTCCTAATATGATAGGCATCCAAGATGGATATAATAAAAACTTTCATATAAGTGCATTGAATACTAAGAGAAGTTTGATACTTGATGATTGTTTTGAGATATGGAGATAGTGATATTAAAGTTGTGCTAGTTGAGTAGTTGTGAATTTGAGAAATACTTGTGTTGAAGTTTCCCGTAGCATGCACATATGGCAAACATTGTGTAACAAATTTGAAACATAAGGTGTTCTTTGATTGTCTTCCTTATGAGTGGCAGTCGAGGACGAGCGATGGTCTTTTCCTACCAATCTATCCCCCTAGGAGCATGCGCGTAGTGCTTGGTTTTTGATGATTTGTAGATTTTTGCAATAAGTATGTGAGTTCTTTATGACTAATGTTGAGTTCATGGATTATACGCACTCTCAACCTTCCATCATTGCTCGCCTCTTCGGTACTGTGCATTGCCCTTTCTCACCTTGAGAGTTGGTGCAAACTTCGCCGGTGCATCCAAACCCATGATACGATACACTCTACCACACATAAACCTCTTTATATCTTCCTCTAAACAGCCACCATACCTACCTATTATGACATTTCCATAGCCATTCCGAGATATATTGCCATGCAACTTTCCACTGTTCCATTTATTATGACACGCTTCATCATTGTCATATTGCCTTGCATGATCATGTAGTTGACATTGTATTTGTGGCAAAGCCACCATGCATATCATTTCATACATGTCACTCTTGATTCATTGCCCATCCCGGTACACCACCGGAGGCATTCATATTGAGTCATATTTTGTTCTAGTATCGAGTTGTAAATAAATAGAAGTGTGATGATCATTATTAATAGAGCATTGTCCAAAAAAAGAGAAAGGACAAATAAAAAAAGGCCCCAAAAAAAGAGAAAGAAAAAAGAAGAAGAAATAAAAAGGGACAATGCTACTATCCTTTTTCCACACTTGTGCTTCAAAGTAGCACCATGATCTTTATGATAGAGAGTCTCTTGTTTTGTCATTTTCATATACTAGTGGGAATTTTTCATTATAGAACTTGGCTTGTATATTCCAACAATGGGCTTCCTCAAATTCCCTAGGTCTTCGTGAGCAAGCAAGTTGGATGCACACCCACTTAGTTTCTTTTGTTGAGCTTACATATATTTATAGCTCTAGTGCATCCGTTGCACGGCAATCCCTACTCCTTGCATTGACATCAATTGATGGGCATCTCCCTTGCCCGTTGATTAGCCGCATCAATGTGAGACTTTCTCCTTTTTTGTCTTCTCCACACAATCCCCATCATTGTATTCTATTCCACCCATAGTGCTATGTCCATGGCTCATGCTCATGTATTGCGTGAAAGTTGAAAAGGTTTGAGATTACTAAAGTATGAAACAATTGCTTGGCTTGTCATCGGGGTTGTGCAAGATGAGAGCATTTTGTGTGACGAAAATGAAGCATGGCCAAACTATATGATTTTGTAGGGATTTCTTTGGCTATGTTATTTTGAGAAGACATAATTGCTTGGTTAGTATGCTTGAAGTATTATTATTTTCATGTCAACATTAAACTTTTATCTTGAATCTTTTGGATCTGAACATTCATGCTACAATAAAGAAAATTACATTGAAGAATATGCTAGGTAGCATTCCACATCAAAAATTCTATTTTTATCATTTACCTACTCGAGGACGAGCAGGAATTAAGCTTGGGGATTCTTGATACATCTCCAACGTATCTATAATTTTTTATTGTTCCATGCTATTATATATTCTGTTTTGGACATTTAATGGGCTTTATTATACACTTTTATATTATTTTTGGGACTAACCTATTAACCCAAGGCCCAGTACAAATTGTTGTCTTTTTGCCTATTTCAGTGTTTCACAGAAATGGAATATCAAAAGGAGTCCAAACGGAATGAAACGTTCGGGAGCATGATTTTTGGAACAAACGTGATCCAAAGGACTTGGAGTGGACGTCAAGAAATCAACGAAGAGGCCACAAGGCAGGGAGGCGCGCCTGCCCCCTAGGCGCGCCCCCACCCTCGTGGGCCCCTCGTACCTCCACCGACCTACTTCTTCCTCCTATATATACCCATATACCACGAAACCAACCAGGAGCACCACGAAACTCTATTTCCACCGCCGCAACCTTCTGTACCCGTGAGATCCCATCTTGGGGCCTTTTCCGGCGCTCCGTCGGAGGGGAAATCGATCACGGAGGGCTTCTACATCAACACCATAGCCTCTCCGATGATGTGTGAGTAGTTTACCATAGACCTTCGGGTCCATAGTTATTAGCTAGATGGCTTCTTCTCTCTCTTTGGATCTCAATACAAAGTTCTCCTTGATCTTCTTGGAGATCTGTTCGATGTAACTCTTTTTGCGGTGTGTTTGTCGAGATCCGATGAATTGTGGGTTTATGATCAATATTATCTATGAACAATATTTAAATCTTCTCTGAATTCTTTTATGTATGATTGGTTATCTTTGCAAGCCTCTTCAAATTATCAGTTTCGTTTGGCCTACTAGATTGATCTTTCTTGCAATGGGAGAAGTGCTTAGCTTTGGGTTCAATCTTGCGGTGCTCGATCCCAGTGACAGAAGGGGAAACCACACGTATTGTATTGTTGCCATCGAGGATAAAAAGATGGGATTTATATCATATTGCTTGAGTTTATCCCTCTACATCATGTTATCTTGCCTAATGCATTACTCTGTTCTTATGAACTTAATACTCTAGATGCATGCTGGATAGCGGTCGATGTGTGGAGTAATAGTAGTAGATGCAAGCAGGAGTCGGTCTTCTTGTCGCGGACATGATGCCTATATACATGATCATGCCTAGATATTCTCATAATTATGCACTTTTCTATCAATTCCTCGACAGTAATTTGTTCACCCACCGTAATACTTATGCTATCTTGAGAGAAGCCACTAGTGAAACCTATGGCCCCCGGGTCTATTTTCCATCATATAAGTTTCCAATCTATTTTTACTTTGCAATCTTTAGTTTCAATCTTTATCATAAAAATACCAAAATTATTATCATCTCTATCAGATCACACTTTTGCAAGTGGCCGTGAAGGGATTGACAACCCCTTTATCGCGCTGGTTGCAAGGTTCTTATTTGTTTGTGTAGGTACGAGGGACTTGCGTGTGGCCTCCTACTGGATTGATACCTTGGTTCTCAAAAACTGAGGGAAATACTTACGCTACTTTGCTGCATCACCTTTTCCTCTTCAAGGGAAAACCAACGCATGCTCAAGAGGTAGAACCGGGTGGTCTTCCCTGGTCCATGTGACCGGGCGCTCCGACTAGTGCATGTACTTCGGCTTGGCCGGGATGACGGTGATTACCTCCTGCCAAAGCAGGCGCTCGCTACGCTTGTCGTTTACGTAGGTCGCGTTCTGGGTCGGGTAGATGCTGTCGCGCTTCGCGCCACCTGCGGGGGGCAGTGGAGGAGGCGGAGGCGGCTGCCTCGCTCCTGGAGCCGGGGCCGGAGGAGGCAAGATGTCGCCCCTCATGATGCGCTTGGTGATGGCGCACTGCCGAAGCATGTGCGTGGATGGCCTCATGCCGCTGTGATGCTTGCAGGGAGCGTCGAGCATCTCCTCGAAACTCATGGCGGGCTGCCACACCGTCTTGCCGTTCTGCCGGTGTTTGGCGGCCGGGTCGGTCGTGGGTGCCTGCTCGGCGGCCACGACGAGTCGATTGTCGTAGTGCTGGGCCAGCTGATCGGCCTTGCGCTTGTTGTTCTGCTGGTTGTGCTGCTGCCGGCTTCTTTCGCCGACCAGCTTCGGAAGAGGAAACGGCTTCGCCTTGCCGGCTTCATCCAGTGCCACCTGGATCTTCATGGCAGAGTCGGTGTTGGCGCACTTGTCCGCCGTCACCATGTGTGTGGGGGAAGCTTTCGCCACAAACACCTATGGGGCCGGAGCCCTTGTGCAGGCGGGTACGAGGGCGGAGGGAGCACAGAGAGCAGATCGAGCGAGCACGCTGGCAGTCTTTACCTGTGTTCGGACGCGACGGACGCAGAAACCCTACTCCCGCCTTTGGTTTGTATTGAGTGGGAGCTTGAAGATCTACAAGAGCAGCTACACCGAAGCGAGAGTTGTCAAGGTTTCAATCGCCAATCGAACCGAACCCCTCCACGTTGTGCATGGGCCTCCTTTTATAGTGCAAGGGTCACCGACAGTGTCAACGAGGAGAAAGGGGTAAAATGTAAAAGAGGTGGTAGTTGGAACAGTCTGCGGGAACAAAGTGGAGCTACGGTCGTGAGCGATGGTTGCTACCTACTTTGTGATGGGGACAAGGGCATTTAATGCCGTCGCCGTCGACCCCAAAAGCTCCGCCCTTGTGTCTCCGTCGCCACGGCGATGGATTCACCACCGTGAAGTGCCACCGTGTCCCCAGGCTGCACAGCCATCCGCCACGCGCCCCCTGGAAAGGCCCAGGCACGCGTGGGATGATGAGATGGAGCGCGGGCACACAACAAGAACTCTCCCGGCAAGCACCTTGCCGGGTCTTGCTTTGCCGGGCCGGAGCTTGCCGGGCTCAGAATTTGTCGCTCCCGGGCCCTCGCCGACGCATATAGCGCCGAGGCGTGTCTTCTATGATGTAATCTTCTAGTCTTCTGGCGAGCTCCTCTTGCGTGGCCTTGCATAAGTGATGTAACCTTGAGCCTGGAACGGCCTTCCCGGCAAACTCCGCTTGCCGGGGTCTCGATCTTCTGTCTTGTGTACTTTGTCTTTGAATGATTTGACATGGAGCAGGAAGGTTTTCGGCGAGCACGTGGTAAACCCTGCCGCGTGAAGCTGCAACCGCCCGTGCACAAGTTGGGGTACCGAGGTACCCCTACCTTAGTACACCGACAGAGCCCTCGGCTGGGCTACACACGGTGCCGAGCGCTGTTGGGCCAGGCCCAAAGCAAAGGCACGGGCACACGCGCCCACTGGCGCGCCGAATCCACTTCGCATCCGCCGCATCCCTCAGAACGGCACGCGTCGATTGCGGCGTCGTGGGATACGTGGGCGCGCGGCGGTCTTTAGGGCATCCACCCCGTGATCGTGGTGCAGGCGAGGTCACTTCACCCCCGCCGGCCCGCCCCGCCGCCACGCTGCCCTCATGCATGGGGGTCGGGCGGCGGTGGGAGACCGAGCCGCCACGGGCGGAGATGGCGAGTCGGCCCGCTCCTCTGCCCTCCTCGCTTCCCGATTGGCGGGCAGGCGGTCGGGTCCCCACCTCGCCCTTTAAAAGGGGCGAAGGGGAGCACAATGGTCTCACACTTCCTCTTCTCCTTCGTCTTCAACTTCCGTTCTTCTTTACGCCATGGAGGAGAAATCCTAGTTCTTCAACGGTGGCAGCGAGGGTCGCCTCCAGTAGCGCACTTCTCCCTATCTCAAGACCCGTGGCGGAGCCGCCACGAGGGGGAGAGGGAAGGGGCGAGGCCGCGGACGAGGCCGAGGGCGTGGTCGAGGCGGTCGGGGGAGAGGCGGTCGTGGCGATGTGCCTCCCCCGTCTCCTCCGGTGGCTCCTTTCCTCGAGGCGGTCCATACTGGAGACGATCCCTAGGAGTTCTTCATCAAGCTGCGCCGAGCGCCTCGTCGCCGCCTCCGGCTGCCGGCCCCGTTCGCGAGCGCGATGGAACCGGATCCGCCCGAGGTGATGGAGTTGCGCATGAGGGGCTGTGGGATCAGCGGCACTCGAGTGAGTGTCGTGTCCCCAGCCCGGCGTGATGTACTTCGACCGAGGGTGGAAGACGTTCGCAAGATCCACAGCTTGACGGCGGGTTTACCCTCCATTTCAAGTTAATGGAGGCGACCTTTCGCCGTCAAGGTCTTCGGGATTCCGGACCGGGTGAGATCTTTGTGTGGACAGCTCCTCCGATAGCGAAGGTCCTCCTCGCGAGAGTGATGAGGAGGGAGGACAGCGACGACGACGGGATGGCGGGTCCGACTAGGCGTCGGGACGCTGCCCCAGCGCCACCGGCGACCCCATCATCCGGGTCGCCGGCCTTCTGAACTCCCCGGGGCCGTCTCCTTGGGCGGCTGGCGTAGGGAGGCTGCGGAAGAGGAAGAGGGGTGGCGGCAAGGCCGTCAAATCGGAGTACGAGGGCGAGGAGCCCTCGTCAGCATGCTGACGTCCCACCACCTCGTCTTCAAGCTCTGCCTCCGGCGCCTCCGTCTCCGCCAAGCTCCTGGCCGGCCCCCGGGAAGTTCTCTTGGTGTCTTCTGGCGCCCGTAGCTCTCCTAGGCGCCCCTTTTTCCCTTCCCGGCAAGCTTCTCTTGCCGGGGACTCCTTGACCTACCTCCTGAACTCCTGAACAGAGAAACAGGAGAAGGATTACGGGCATCTTATCTTTCAATTTGTAAGCCCTCGGGCCTTAGTTGTATTTAAAATATGTAATCCTCTCTATCATGTTTTTCATCCTCTATGGACTTGTACTAAACTAGGATGTTTTTAATGAAAAGAGGGGAACGCTTGTCGGATCGAGTCTTTACTTGACTTCGTGCCTTGTATGTTCCCATCCCACGCCTCGGGAGCTTGCGGGCGCGAACACGCTTGTCGAAAAGCGGGACATCAAGAGACCGGCTGGCGGTGTTGCTTCCGCAAGCAACCTTGCCGGGCGATTGCAGCAAGACTTGTGTTTGTTGAGTGGACTCGAAAACGAAACAAGGGCGCGACACTTGTCGCAGCTCACTTAAATCGTTGAGCGGACTCGGAAACAAACCAAAAGGGCGAATCGGGCCACGACTGCTCCTCCGCGCACGGGTTTTACAAGACACGCCGTTCAAGGACGCCGTCCGCTTTCCCGGTCCATGAGAGGATGCATGACGAGGATGAAAACTTATCTGATTCCGCAGCTTTTGGTGCTATTATCCCGCGGGAAGGAATCTTGCTTTTCGCAGCCCCGCAACTCTGGCTCCGCCAAAATCCAGTCTGGTGTGCTCTTCGGTTTCTCCTTGTTGCTGTAATTTCAGCCATGAAAACAGCTGAGATAGGTCTGCAACAGTTTCATTATCTACATGTATATGTATATAAATCCTTTACGTGCGACTTTGCAATACGATGCCGTGCCTTGCCCTTCGTATGTTTATACTTCACGCTGCTAGGGAACTTGCGGTGCTAACACACTTGCTGAGTGCGGAACATCAGCAGCTTCTTGGCGGTGTTTTCTCCGCAAGAAACCTTCTCGGGCCAGCTGCAGGCTTTCAATTGTTGAGCGGACTCGGAAACAAATCGAGGACGCAACTCAGCCGCGAGTTGGCTCCTCCGCGCACAAGTTTCTCATACGAAGGGCAACTTACGGCAGGGCTCGCTATGTTACACCCTCTACTTTACACCCTTTGTGCGCTTTTACCCTACGCTTTTAGGGAACTTGCCGGCAAGGGGCCCTTGCCGCGAGCGCTGAGTGCTGAACTCGAAGCAGCCTGCTGGCCAAGGTCTTACCGCAAGCAACCTTGCATGCTGCTAGTCGCAACGCACTTAGCTTGCTGAGCGGACTCGAAAACGAAACAAGGGCGCGACACTTGTCGCAGCTCACTTAAATCGTTGAGCGTGCTCGAAAACAAGACAAGGGTGCGGCTATCCACGGGTAGGTTCCTCCGCGCACAGGTATTGCGTACAAAGGACGAACGTATGAGGAACATAACATAAAAAAGCATGGAACTAAGGAGTGCTCTGCACAAAAACTCGGACAACTTAGCTTTTCCGTCTTCTGCGATCCGGCAAGGCCGCACTTCTCCCTTGATTTCCTCCCTTGTACGTTTTCACCCTCACGCTTTCAGGGAACCCGCCGGCGCAAACACACTTGCTGAGTGCGGAACATCAGCAGCCCGCTGGCGGTGTTGCCTCCGGCAGGAAGAACTCGTCGGGCTAGTTGCAGCGCGCTTTCATCATTGAGCGGACTCAAGCGGATCGAGCGCAACTTAGCCATGATTCACCCCTATGTGCATGTGTTCTCCATACAAGGTACGGATTTTCAGGGAATACAACTCAAAAGTTTGAAACTGGCTGCTTTCTTTGCCCTACTGGCCGGTGGAGCTCGATGGCACGTCCTCGACGGGCGCAGCACTCCGGAGAGGTGCGCTTGCCGGAGCAGGCACCAGAGCTGTTCTTGCCGGGCTTAGTTTTTGGCTGGTCTGTCTTTGTTTCTTCGCACTTGCCGGTGGAGCTCGATGGCGCGTCCTCGACGGTAGCGCAGCACTCCGAAGAGGTGCGGTTGCCGGAGTGGGCCCCAGAGCACTTGCCGGACTTGGTCTTCGTCTTCTTCCCCCGGGGAGCTTTAGCGGCAAGTGTATTCTTATCGGCCGCAGCTGCCGCATCCCGGTAAATCTTGTCGGTGCAGATAAGCGCATCCTTCTTGTCGCCGTGGACAGTGATGACGCTTATCGGCCCCGGCATCTTGAGTACGTTGTAAGCATAATGGGAAGCTGCCATGAACTTGGCGAGGGCAGGACGGCCGAGTATTCCATTGTATGGCAACGGAATATCGACGACGCCGAAAGTGATGCGCTTCGATCCTGAAATTGAGCTCCCGCCAAAGGTCACCGGCAGAGTGATCTTTCCTTGGGCTTGCTCCGTCCCGGTTGATTCCTTGAAAGAACCGGTCTCTTCGAGCTCGCCATCCGAATTTGGAGTTTCTTGATCACAGCAGAGGAGATCAAGTTCAGCCCGGCCCCGCCGTCAACCAACATTTTGGTGACTTTGAGGTTGCGGATGGTGGGTGAGACCAGCATCGGCAAGCACCCGACCGCGGTGGTGCGGTCAGGGTGATCCTCAAGATCAAAGATGATGGGCGTGCTGGACCATTTGAGGAGCCTGCGCGACTCTACGGGCGGCTCCGCTGCATTCACCTCACGCACCCACTGCTTTAGCTGGCGGTGGGAGGTGTGCAAAGAGGCGCCACCGTCGACGCACAGGACTTCCGTGGCCTTCTGGAATTCCTGCTCGCTATTATCCTCATCCTCCATGTCTTCGTCGTCGTCTTCTTCATCCTTGTCGCGGCCCCGGGGAGGTCGATCACCTTGCCGCTGCTTGGCCTTGCCTGCGGCGTCCTCCCCGCCATTGAACGGCCGCTTGCTCGGTTCTCCTCCGCCACCTTGGGCCTTCTCCTTGTCGCGCCTCTCGACTCAGCTTTTTGCTGCTCGACGAGATATTCGACGCGCTTGCAGTTGGAGAGATCGTGGCCCTTGGTGCGGTGGATTTTGCAAGATTGCTTGTCGGAGCAGCCCCGCTTGTCGGCTGCCGCATCTGAGGCAGCTCCTTGCCGAGCCGCAAGTCTGTGTTTGCTTGGCGGGAGCCTCCTTGCCGGACTTCTCGACGGCAAGCACCTCTTTCTTGTTCTTCCTTGGTTGTTCCGCCGGCTCTTCTTTGCCGGGCGGCGCGTCATTGCCGCTTTCTCCTGTGCAAGATCCTCCCGGGAGTCTCCTCCTCTTCCGCAGCGGCGCACTTATTAGCCGTGAGCGAGAGCTCACGACATCCCGAATCTTGGTCATCGCCATCTCTTCACGCATGCGGCGGTTACGCATGTTCGGTGGAACGCGCCGATAACATGCAGTGGTGGACATCGAGGATGTTGTGCTACACACGGTGAAGCGTTGGATATACTTGCGCAGGATTCTCCTTCCTTCGGGCCAAAATGTGAAGATCGCTCTTCGGCGTGGGGTTTGTGGCCGCCGGTGAAGGCGCCAACAAACTGATGGCAAAGGTCTGCCAAGAAGAAATGGAGCCTTCCGGCAAGTGCATAAGCCAAGAACGAACGCTCGCTTAAGCACGAAGCGGAAGTAGTTCGCCGTAAAATCTTCTCGTCGCGCCCCGCAGCTTCGCACCGCGATGGTGTAGACACCGAGGAATTCGAGGGTGCGTCTTGCCGTCGTACTTCTCCGGTACGTCAGGCTTGAAATTCTTCATGCTGGGCCACTGGACGCGCCGCAGCTCGCGGGTGAACGCAGGGCAGCCTGCCGCGTACGGCAAGTCGCCTGGTTCACCGGGCGCGTACGCGTCGACAGCGTTCCCAGCTCTCTGGTCTGATTGTCGCCGAAGCTTTCGGGCGGCGCCGATTGTGGTCCGAGCGTCTTCTTGTCGCCGGTCGTCGAGGACCTGGCGTTGATCCCGACGAGCCCGCGGATCCGACGATGCCGTGGAGCCGTCGTCGGCGCTGTTCCGGCGGGGCGGCGTCTTTCGCTTCCGCGGCGGGGAGTGCACGGTGGTTGCACCCCCGGCGGTCTTGTCGCCGTCGGCCTTCGTCTTCTCGGCTTGCCGCGCCGCGAGGTCGCCGGCTGCTGTGAAGAGTCGTTGTTGGCGGCGGCGACAGAGCTCGGATGGTGGCCTCCGATCTTCGCCTTGTCCGCCGCCGGAGGGAAGTCGAGAGCGATTGCGCTTTGCGAAGCGCTTCGCCGGAGTGGAGGGGAGCGGGGCGGCGGTGCGAGGAGCGGATATGCTCGGACTCTAACAGCGTTGGAAGGAGCAAGGTCCTGCCCGGCGCGCCGCTTTGCTTGTGTCCGGACGGTGGTCCGGAACATCCCGCGAGCCTCCGGTGTGTCCTTGTCCAAAGAAGCGGATACCACCTCCGTGGTACGGCGCTGCTGGGTTGTCGTAGGCCGAGATGGACGCGACGCGTCCACGGAGACCGAGGCGCGGTCATCCGTCTTGTCTTGATTCGTGGCGCCGCGAGTGTCTCGCCGGCGACCACCCTTCCGACGGCGTCTCCTCCGCCCACCGTTGGTTCCGGTGGCGGCGGATGAGACGCAGCCGGGCCTGCAACCTCCGAAGCCTTCTTCTTCGGGGCCATGGCGCAATTGTTGATGAAGCTGGAGAGGTTGATGAAGAACGCGCCCGCGTGAACGCCGGATCAGGTCCGCACAACCTCGACGCCCCCTACCTGGCGCGCCAAAGATGTCGGGGGGGGGGGGAAGCTGCCCGCCACGAACACCTATGGGGCCGGAGCCCCTTGTCTGTGCGGTACGAGGGCGGAGGGAGCACAGAGAGCAGATCGTAGCGAGCACGCGGGCAGTCTTTACCTGTGTTCGGCCGCGACGGACGCAGAAACCCTACTCCCGCCTTTGGTTTGTATTGAGCTCGGAGCTTGAAGATCTACAAGAGCAACTACACCGAGCGAGAGTTGTCAAGGTTTCAATCGCCAATCGAACCGAACCCCTCCACGTTGTGCATGGGCCTCCTTTTATAGTGCAAGGGTCACCGGCAGTGTCAACGAGGAGAAAGGGGTAAAATGTAAAAGAGGTGGTAGTTGGAGCAAAGGCGGGAACAAAGTGGAGCTACAAGGCGTGAACAAGTGGTTGCTACCTACTTTGATGGGGGACAAGGGCATTTAATGCCCGTCGCCGCCGACCCCAAAAGCTCCGCCCTTGTGTCTCCGCTCGCCACGGCGATGGATTCACCACCGTGAAGTGCCACCGTGTCCCCAGTGCTGCACAGACCATCCGCCACGCGCCCTCGAAAGGCCCTGTATGACGTGGGATGATGAGCTGGAGCGCGGGCACACAACAGAACTCTCCCGGCAAGCACCTTGCCGGGTCTTGCTTTGCGGCCCGGAGCTTGCCGGCTCAGAACTTGTCGCTCCCGGGCCCTCGCCGACGCATATAGCGCCGAGGCGTGTCTTCTATGATGTAATCTTCTAGTCTTCCTGGCGAGCTCCTCTTGCCAGGGCCTTGCGTAAGTGATGTAACCTTGAGCCTGGAACGGCCTTCCCGGCAAACTCCGCTTGCCGGGGTCTCGATCTTCTGTCTTGTGTACTTTGTCTTTGAATGGTTTGACATGGAGCAGGAAGGGTTTCGGCGAGCACGTGGTAAACCCTGCCGCGGGAAGCTGCAACCGCCCGTGCACAAGTTGGGGTACTGAGGTACCCCTACCTTAGTACACCGACACCATGAGCGCGACCATGGTGGCCGGCTCGAAGCGTAAGAGCTTGTGCTTGAGGAGGGTGCCATCTCGGCACTCGTTGACAAAGTATTGGATCGCTTGGACTTTGTGGACGCCCTCGCAGCTGTTTCGAAGCTCGGTCCAATGTGTGAGGTACTCGCGACCAGTTTCCGCCGGCCCTTGCACGCACATGGCGAGCTGGCAGGGACGACCGAGTCACCTGTAGGTCCCGGTGAAGTTGCGTACGAAGGCTTGCTCGAAGTTGACCCACGTGTTGATGCTCCCACCGGCAGGCTATTCAACCATGTGCGGGCCGACCCCTAGAGCATGAGCGGCGCGTAGCGCATGGCGAGACGGTGGTTGCCGCCGGCGATGCCTATGGAGGTGGTGTAGTCGGTGAGCCAGTCCTCCGGCTTCACGGTGTTGTTGTACTTGGGGGTGTTGCAGGGAAGCGTGAACCCTTTGGTGAAGGGCTCCTCCCGGATGCGCGGATTGAAGCATGCCGGTCCGACAGGGTTGCTTTCCTCCAGCTCCTAGGAAAGGGCGAGTCGGTCGAGGCGGTGGCGGGCATCGGTGTCATCGATGGCGCGCAGGCCCAGCCGGCTGGCGACCGCGTCGCAGGGGGCCTTGTCGACCGAGACGGACGTCGGTCGGGTTGGATCGGAGGGTTGAGCCGGTGTCGGTTTTCCAAAGCCGGCTCGTCGCCCAAGTCGCCGGCAGTCGTCGGGGCGGGGTTGCGCTGGGTCCGGGTGCGGCCGGGGTGCGCCTCGCGGGGTGGCGAAGACGCTGTGTTCTGGTGGTCGCCGGGTCCGTTGGCGCGGGCGGAGCCGGACCCCACCGGCTTGGCGAGTTGGTTGAGGCGGTCCTGCTGCGTGTTGGCCGCGTCGAGGAGGTCGTTCACCCGCTTGAGGCGGTCCTTCAGCTCCCCGCCCGCGAGCTGATCCAGGCCGACCGCGGCCGCCTGGGCGGTACGCATGTTCTTCACGAGAGTCTCGTAGACGGGTGGGATGGCGCCGAAGGCGCTGCTCATCGCACCTCCCCAGGCTCGCACGTCGGTGACCCGGCTTGGCTTGGCCGCGGGAGGCATAAAGCTATAGGCGGCGTTGCGCTCCAGCTGAGCGGAGTCCAGGCGACGCTGCGTGTCGGCGAGCATCTCGGTCAGGTCCAGCAGGCGCTGGTGGTCCTCCTCGAGCCGAGTCCGGGCCTCAGCGATCTTGGAGGCGTCGACGTCGGTGGCGATGGGGATGCGAAGGATCTACATTGTGGCGCGCAACGGGTTGGGCGAGCTGGCCCGATCCACTGCGGCCCTGGCTTCGGCGGCCTTCCTTGCCGTGCTGGACGAGGAAGAGGTGTGTCACGCCCAATATGCGACACTATCCAAAGGGAACTCCAAATGTCCCACCAAGGATAGACCCGCATATTGGAACGCTTTTGCAAGGTGGATATCATTACATCAACATTACATAATAGATGGGGATACATACAGAAGGCATACAATGCCACACAAATACAACAATACAACATACAAGAACAACATCCGACTACGGATGAATCATAAACAGAAACTCAAACAATATCCACCCTGCTAGCCTAGGCTGCCGACCTGGAACCTATCCCCTGATCGAAGAAGCAGAAGAAGAAACTCAACGCAAGCAAGCATCGCTCTCGCGTCATGATCATCGCAAAACCTGTACCTGCAACTGTTGTTGTAGTAATCTGTGAGCCACGAGGACTCAGCAATCCCATTACCAAGGGTATCAAGACTAGCACAGCTCAATGGGAAAGGAAGGGGTAAAGTGGTGAGGTTGCAGCAGCGACTAAGCATGATATGGTGGCTAACATACGCAAATGAGAGCGAGAAGAGAAACAAAGGAACGGTCGTGAAGCTAGCAATGATCAAGAGGTGATCCTGAACACCTACTAACGTCAAACATAACCCAGAAACCGTGTTCACTTCCCGGACTCCGCCGAGAAGAGACCATCACGGCTACACACGCTGTTGATGCGTTTTAATTCAGATCCGTGTCAAGTTATCTACAACCGGACATTAACAAATTTCCATCTGCCACATAACCGCGGGCACGGCTCTCGAAAGTTTATACCCTGCAGGGGTGTCCCAACTTAGCCCATGACAAGCTCTCGCGATCAACAAAGGAATACACCTTCTCCCAGGAAGACTCGATCAGTCTCGGAATTCTGGTTTACAAGACATTTCGACAATGGTAAAACAAGACCAGCAAAGCCTCCCGTTGTGCCGACAATCCCGATAGGAGCTGCACATATCTCGTTCTCAGGGCACACCGTATGAGCAAGACGACGGGTTGGCATAGACCACCGGTTGCCAGGGGCGCCGGACATCGCCGGTTTGGACCAACACTTAGACAAGCATTGCCCGGGGCTAAAATAAAGATGACCCTCGAGAGAGCGACTCCCAAGGGAAAAAGTAGGTGGTGGTGAGGCAAATGGTAAAACCAAGGTTGGGCCTTGCTGGACAAGTTTTATTCAAAGCGAACCGTCAGGAGGGTCCCATAAATCACCCGACCGCGTTAGGAACGCAAAATCCGGGAACATAACACCGGTATGACGGAAACTAGGGCGGCAAGAGTGGAACAAAACACCAGGCATAAGGCCGAGCCTTCCACCCTTTACCAAGTATATAGATGCATTAATAATATAAGAGATATTGTGATATCCCAACATAACCCTGTTCACCATGGAGAAATCTTCAACTTCACCTGCAGCTAGCAACACTATAAGAGGGGCCGAGCAAAAGCGGTAACATAGCCAAACAACAGTTTGCTAGGAATGGTGTCAAAGGTTAGAGGTTCATGGCAATTTGGGAGGCTTGATAAACAGGTAATAGGTAGCGCAGCATAGCGATAGAACGAAGCAACTAGCATAGCAATGATAGTAGTGAGATCTAGGGTAGCGGTCATCTTGCCTGAAATCCCGCAAGGAAGAAGAACGAGTCCATGAAGAAGATGAAGCCACGAAGGCGAACCACACGTAGATGAACGCATCCTCACGATCGCAACGAAACGGGAACTATCGAGAAGAAGCACACAACATGGTAAACACACCACACATAGACAAGACATGATGCACAACAAGCATGATGCATGACAAAGCTAGATGAGGCTACTCATGGCAAGAGATGATGCATACAAAAGCAACACATCAAGGCAAGTTTAAATGAGGCCGGGAACAACATATAACAATTCCGGTAAGTCCTCATATGCAAATTTCGAAATTGGTCCAGATCTGAATAAACCTTATGTTCAAGTTGTTAAACAGCAAGTTAAGATGCACCAAGACTATCTACACGAGATTCTAGTCAAGTTACATATAAAGTTCATTAGATTCGGAGCTACGGCCTAGAAGATATGAGCAAAACAAGTTAAACATGGCATTGATGCAAAATGCATACAAACATCAAGCAAACACACTAGAACAAGGATGCAACATGATAATATGAAGCTACATGCAAAATCAAGCAAGTTTCATATAGAGCACACTCAAAACGGAGCAACGGTGCAACACACACACACACACTATACAAGTCATAACAACAATCTGTCCATAACAGCAACTAGGCATATTGCAAGCATCAAAAAACATGCTACATCACCCCAACATAATAACAAAACGCATGGGCATGAAGTACTGGTAAAGCATAACAAAACATGAACACTGAGCTATCTCCAGAAACTACTAGAACATGCTCAAAAACACATGGGAAGACTGCAAATAATAACAGTTTCAGACTTTGCAGAAATAACATCAAGTTGCAATGTTTAGAGCAATCAAACAACATGTTACAGAAACTTAACATGGCAAACAAAGGCATGGCATAAATCTACTAATTGCATAGGTCAAAAGTCCCTTACTGACCATGAGCCAAAAAGACACAGAAAATATGATGGCACCCATGTAACATGGCAAGTTATATTACAGATTCATACATGGCAGAAAACAACAATAAGTAGGCATGTTGGTGAGCTTGAACCACTCACCACAGAGCAATACATGGCATGGCAAGGCAACCAACAGTAAGAAGACATGTTTATGAAGCTAAGCATGGCAAGAGAAAGTTCATAGGGTGCATGGATCACTAGCAAAACACATGGGAACTAGTGAACTTAATGTTAACAGGCTGATAGCAACATCATTTAGCAAACTTTAGAGCAAGATAACAACATGTTCCAGCAGGCTATAAATGCAACCAGGGGCATGGTTGGATAGAGCATGACATGTAGATCAAAACATGTTTATAGAACATCTCGAGATTATGCATATAATGATTAGTAAAAGCATGTTAACATAGCAACAAAATATAACAGAATCTGTCAGGAAAACAACAACAGCAAGTACCCTACTTAACAAGCTTGATTCACTCACCACAAGTCATTGCATGACAAGATAAGCATAGCATCATCAAGAAGACATGTTTATGAAACAAACCAAGGCAAGAACAAGTCCATAGCATGCAAGGATCAACTATAGCAAGCTTGGCCATATTGAATAACACGTAAACAATCTGCCAGGAAACATTTTGAAGCAAAAGTAGAGCACTCAAATGACATGCTAGGCTACTCCATAATTGCAAACAAGGGAATGAATGGATAGAAAATAACCATATGTTCAAAACACCCTTACTGAAGTATCTCAAAATATGCATGGATCTCTCTGTAGCATCAAGTTTACATGGCATCAAAATAACAGCAGAACAGGGACTAAAATCAGCAATATCACGAAGCCTAGTTTGCATGCTTATGCTAGTCACCACATTGACCACAAAAATACATGGCATACACCCCTGGAAAGATGGCATGGCATAGATCAAAACACGTGAAGACATCAACCTCATAGGATGCACACATTAAACATGGCAAAAATGACAAATGAGCAAGTTACAACAGTTTCAGCAGATTAACATCAACATGCACTCTTCCAACAGCATTTCGGGCATCAAGATGATCTCAAATGAAAATGATGCAATGGTTTGAAATGAAGTACTCGTCGAGGCGAACAATTTGACATATTATACGCACGAATCGGAGCTACGGATGCAGAGATACAGCATGATGAACATGGCATGATAATTACACAGATTAGGGACAGACGAATTTTACCTCCCGAAAATGGATCTAGGGTTTTGGGGCACGCGGATCGAGGTTCGCCGGCAACTACGCTGGAGTTGGCCGGAGATGAGGACGGTGGCCGGAGAGGAGCTCGGGGGAGGTCAGCGGGGTCGGGGCCGGCCAGATCCGGGCCGTGGGGACGCCGGAGGGGCGCGGATCCGGCCGGGCGGCGGCACCGGGCGGCGGGCGGCCGGGCGGAGCGGGCCGCCGGTGCGGCGGAGATCGAGGGCGGCGGAGGTCATGGTCGGGCGGCGGCGGGCGGCGGGCCGCACCGCGCGGCAGGGCGCCTCTGGCGGGGGGAGGCGGCGGCCGGGCGGCGAGCGAAGGCCGACGAGGCGGCGGGGCGGAGGCAACAAGGCGGGGTCGAGGGGCTGCGAACGGGCGCTGGCGGCGGCGACGCTGCTGGCCCGGGCGGGCTTGTTCGGGCTCATGGGCCGCCGGCGGCGGGCCGTTGGCGGCCGAGGGCCACGTGGCACGCCTGATTGGCGCTGGCTGCGGCGGCGACGCGTCGCCTGGCCCAAACGCTTTCCGGCGGCGCGGAGAGGAGCGGTGCTAGGGTTAGGGTGGAAATGATCCGGGATTTTGGAGGGGGAGACTTATTTATAGATAGAGGGAGCTAGGAGAGTCCAAATGAGGTGCGGTTTTCGGCCACGCAATCGTGATCGAACGACCGAGAGCATGGAGGGGAGTTTGCTAGGTTTTCGGCCACTTTGGAAGGGGTGTTGGGCTGCACACAAAAGAGGCCTTTGCGGTTACCCGGTTAACCGTTGGAGTATCAAATGACCTCCAAATGACACGAAACTTGACAGGCGGTCTACCGGTGCTATACCAAGGCCGCTTGGCAAACCTTGGTCCATTCCGAGAACGTTTAACACCTGCACACAAAAGAGAGGCACAAGGGGTCGCCGGGGAACATAGGAGTGCCTCATTGCAAAACGGACAACGGGGAAAAGGCTCGGATGCATGAGACGAACATGTATGCAAAATGAAATGCACATGATGACATGATATGAAATGCATATGATGACATGGCAAAGTGCAACACGCAAGCAAATGACATGGCAACGGCGGCGAATAACTGGCGGACACCTGGCGCATCGAATCCGGGGCGTTACAACACTCCTCCACTAACAAGAGATCTCGTCCCGAGATCTTAGGACCGAGACGGAAGGGAAAAGGGATGAGGTGAAACAAGATCTCAAGAGAAGAAGCAAATAATCGAGAGCACTCGAGGAGAAGAGAGGAGCGACGAGAATGACAAGAATCGAAAGCTCACGGCATCAGATAGACTATGAAAGCACTCGTTCTAACCGAAGTGGTTAGAATGAGAAAAGAAACAAATACGACTGAAAGGATTTAGGCAGCACTACGACTGAAAAATGGAAGGAATGGAGACATGAACTAGAGAGGATGGAATGAAACTTGATGAAGTCTAGAAAAATGAATTAAATCATGAACAACCACCGTGAAGAACTCCGGTAACAAAAGAATGACGAGATAAAATTGAAGGATGAAAGAATTAGATGAGCCTTGCGATGATTTAGATGAAGGTTCCGACGAGATGGCCGAGGAAATTTGAACTCCGGAAAAGAAAAGATGAAAACACTTGGAACTAGAATTTATTCATCAAGAACAAACTCCGAAGAAAAGGATTAACCACTTGGATGGAATAAGAATAAGATTTATTGTATGCTTACCCTTCATCAACTTAAATTGGTGACAAGCAATGGATTTTGCATACTACTTATTCTTCTTGAAAAAAGATTGAGAAGTGACATATCACAAACTTGAGAAGGTCTTCATGAATCACCGATAGGATTGAAAAGATCGAATGAATTAATATGATAACCAAGGAAAAGAATTTGAAAGAACCACCGTGAGAATTCGAAAATGACTGATGAAAGAGACTTAATCACCGGGAAGAATACTGAGATGCACGAAGGGGCACGGATATAGAATAATTGGAGAACTTATTTGAAAAACTTAGAACGAAGAAATCTTCCGAAAAGATGGCCTCCGGATGATCGAGAGGGAAAGCAACTCCTGAAATACTCCGGATGGATGAAAAGAATTTGCATGACTTGAAACAATTTGATAGGATAACATTGAGCTAGCACCGCGAATCTCCGGGAGAACGGGCAGATTTAGAGGAAAAACTCTTCTCCGGTCTTCAAATGACGACGGGAAAGACCACCAAAATTACTGAGATACTCCGGGAGAATGGAAAGCGAAGGGGGTTGAGCCAACAATGAAAATGATTTGAAATCGATCTTGGAAAAGGCATGTGACTGATGAAATTCATTCTTACGTCACAATTGAAAAGAATTGAGAATAACTCCGGGGAAAAGAAAAGAGTCAGGTAAGATCCTGGGAAAAGACCTGTGGGTTAGGGCCCACTAAAAGAAAAAACACTGTTGGAAACGATCGTTGAACATATATATGTTGCACCGGAACAATTGAAATATTTGAATGAGGTGACAACCTCGAATTAATTGGAACACAGACGAATCTACTGAGATGTCATGAGCACTCCGGAAGGATAAACTGGAGAGAGGCGAACGAGCAAGGAAAACACTTGATCCGAGGAAAAGAATATGATCAACCCGAAAAACTTGAATTAAGTGCAGCGGAAAAGAAAGGGATGAAGAATGACGAACAAGACGAGAATTCACCGGTTGAAATAATTGAGGGAATACTGAAGAGACTCCGCACGAATGAAATAGATGGTCGAGAGAGAGTCAGACTCCGGGAAGAAAAAGGGTGGGAGGGCGGGAAAAACAAAGGCAACTTGGACGGGAAAAACCGACGAATGACTTGAAGAGAGAACAGCGGTTGAAATCATTGAGGAAAGAAAGCAAAGACTTCGCACGAGTAGGATGGATACTCGATTACGGAATCCGGTTCCGAGAGGAACAAGGGTGGGCGGGTGGGAAAAGAAAACAACTGAGGATTGATCTCACAAAAGACAAAGAGGTTCGAGTCCACGAGAAAAGCACCGGATAAAAGAGCTGAGGAACAACGATCGGAAAACCAACTGCGTGAACCTAAAGAAAAATTTGAAGGGGAAGAGGAGTAGTTCAAAACACCTACATCAAGATTCCTCACCAGAGCGACGAAGGGGCTGAGGAGTAAAAAGAATTCCTACTCTCCGATATAACTAGACTCCGAAAATAGTTTTCTTCTAGACTCAACAACGGCCAAACTACACGATCAATCAAGGGGGCTCCTAGGGTCGGTCGAGGCTCTGATACCAACTTGTCACGCCCAATATGCGACCCTATCCAAAGGGAACTCCAAATGTCCCACCAAGGATAGACCCGCATATTGGAACGCTTTTGCAAGGTGGATATCATTACATCAACATTACATAATAGATGGGGATACATACAGAAGGCATACAATGCCACACAAATACAACAATACAACATACAAGAACAACATCCGACTACGGATGAATCATAAATGTAAACTCAAACAATATCCACCTCGCTAGCCCAGTGCTGCCGACCGAACCTATCCCCGATCGAAGAAGCGTAAGAAGAAACTCAACGCAAGCAAGCATCGCTCTCGCGCCATGATCATCGCAAAACCTGTACCTGCAACTATTGTTGTAGTAATCAGGAGCCACGAGGACTCAACAATCCCATTACCAAGGGTATCAAGACTAGCAAAGCTCAATGGGAAAGGAAGGGTAAAGTGGTGAGGTTGCAAAGAGCGACTAAGCATGATATGGTGGCTAACATACGCAAATGAGAGCGAGAAGAGAAACAAAGGAACGGTCATGAAGCTAGCAATGATCAAGAGGTGATCCGAACACCTACTAACGCCAAACATAACCCGTAAACCGTGTTCACTTCCGGACCACCGAGAAGAGACCATCACGGCTACACACGCGGTTGATGCGTTTTAATTCGGATCCGTGTCAAGTTATCTACAACCGACATTAACAAATTCCCATCTGCCACATAACCGCTGCACGACTCTCGAAAGTTTATACCGCAGGGTGTCCCAACTTAGCCCATGACAAGCTCTCGCGATCAACGGCGAATAGACCTTCTCCCAGAAGACTCGATCGCCTCGAATCCCGGTTTACAAGACATTTCAACAATGGTAAAACAAGACCAGCAAAGCCTCCCATGGCCGATAATCCCGATAGGAGCTGCACATATCTCGTTCTCGTGGCACACCGGATGAGCAAGACGACGGGTTGGCATAGACCCTGGTTGCCTAGGGGCGCCGGACATCGCTTCGGTTTGGACCAACACTTAGACAAGCATTGGCCCGGGGGCTAAATAAAGATGACCTCGAGAGAGCGACTCCCAAGGGAAAAGTAGGTGGTGGTGAGGCAAATGGTAAAACCAAGGTTGGGCCTTCTTTGGACAAGTTTTATTCAAAGCGAACCGTCGGGGGTCCCATAAATCACCCGACCGCGTTAGGAATGCAAAATCCGGGAACATAACACCGGTATGACGGAAACTAGGGCGGCAAGAGTGGAACAAAACACCAGGCATAAGGCCGAGCCTTCCACCCTTTACCAAGTATATAGATGCATTAATAATATAAGAGATATTGTGATATCCCAACATAACCCTGTCCACCATGGAGAAATCTTCAACTTCACCTGCAGCTAGCAACACTATAAGAGGGGCTGAGCAAAAGCGGTAACATAGCCAAACAACGGTTTGCTAGGAATGGTGTCAAAGGTTAGCGGTTCATTGCAATTTGGGAGGCTTGATAAACAGGTAATAGGTAGCGCAGCATAGCGATAGAATGAAGCAACTAGCATAGCAATGATAGTAGTGAGATCCAGGGTAGCGGTCATCTTGCCTGAAATCCCGCAAGGAAGAAGAACGAGTCCATGAAGAAGATGAAGCCACGAAGGCGTAACCACATCGTGAGATTTAACGCATCCTCACGATCGCAACGAAACGGGAACTATCGAGAAGAAGCACACAACATGGTAAACACACCACACATAGACAAGACATGATGCACAACAAGCATGATGCATGACAAAGCTAGATGAGGCTACTCATGACAAGAGATGATGCATACAAAAGCAACACATCAAGGCAAGTTTAAATGAGGCCGGGAACAACATATAACAATTCCGGTAAGTCCTCATATGCAAATTTCGAAATTGGTCCAGATCTGAATAAACCTTATGTTCAAGTTGTTAAACAGCAAGTTAAGATGCACCAAGACGGTCTACACGAGATTCTAGTCAAGTTACATATAAAGTTCATTAGATTCGGAGCTACGGCCTAGAAGATATGAGCAAAACAAGTTAAACATGGCATTGATGCAAAATGCATACAAACATCAAGCAAACACACTAGAACAAGGATGCAACATGATAATATGAAGCTACATGCAACATCAAGCAAGTTTCATATAGAGCACACTCAAAACGGAGCAACGGTGCAACACACACACACTATACAAGTCATAACAACAATCTGTCCATAACAGCAACTAGGCATATTGCAAGCATCAAAACAACATGCTACAGCACCCCAACATAATAACAAAAGGCATGGGCATGAAGTACTGGTAAAGCATAACAAAACATGAACACTGAGCTATCTCCAGAAACTACCAGAACATGCTCAAAAACACATGGGAAGATTGCAAATAATAACAGTTTCAGACTTTGCAGAAATAACATCAGGTTGCAATGTTTAGAGCAATCAATCAACATGTTACAGAAACTTAACGTGGCAAACAAAGGCATGGCATAAATCTACTAATTGCATAGATCAAAAGTCCCTTACTGACCATGAGCCAAAAAGGCACAGAAAATATGATGGCACCCATGTAAACATGGCAAGTTATATTACAGATTCATACATGGCAGAAAACAACAATAAGTAGGCATGTTGGTGAGCTTGAACCACTCACCACAGAGCAATACATGGCATGGCAAGGCAACCAACAGTAAGAAGACATGTTTATGAAGCTAAGCATGGCAAGAGAAAGTTCATAGGGTGCATGGATCACTAGCAAAACACATGGGAACTAGTGAACTTAATGTTAACAGGCTGATAGCAACATCATTTAGCAAACTTTAGAGCAAGATAACAACATGTTCCAGCAGGCTATAAATGCAAACAGGGGCATGGTTGGATAGAGCATGACATGTAGATCAAAACATGTTTACAGAACATCTCCAGATTATGCATCGAATGATTAGTAGAAGCATGTTAACATAGCAACAAAATATAACAGAATCTGTCAGGAAAACAACAACAGCAAGTACCCTACTTAACAAGCTCGATTCACTCACCACAAGTCATTGCATGACAAGATAAGAATAGCATCATCAAGAAGACATGTTTTTGAAACAAACCAAGGCAAGAACAAGTCCATAACATGCAAGGATCAACTATAGCAAGCTTGGCCATATTGAATAACACGTAAACAATCTGCCAGGAAACATTTCGAAGAAAAAGTAGAGCACTCAAATGACATGCTAGGCTACTCCATAATTGCAAACAAGGGCATGAATGGATAGCAAATAACCATATGTTCAAAACACCCTTACTGAAGTATCTCAAAATATGCATGGATCTCTCTGTAGCATCAAGTTTACATGGCATCAAAATAACGGCAGAACTGGGACTAAAATCAGCAATATCATGAAGCCTAGTTTGCATGCTAGTGCTAGTCACCACATTGACCACAAAAATACATGGCATACACCCCTGGAAAGATGGCATGGCATAGATCAAAACACGTGAAGACATCAACCTCATAGGATGCACACATTAAACATGGCAAAAATGACAAATGAGCAAGTTACAACAGTTTCAGCAGATTAACATCAACATGCACTCTTCCAACAGCATTTCGGGCATCAAGATGATCTCAAATGAAAATTATGCAATGAAATGAAATGAAGTACTCGTCGAGGCGAACAATTTGACATATTACACGCATGAATTGGAGCTACGGATGCAGAGATACAACATGATGAACATGGCATGATAATTACACAGATTAGGGACTTGGACGAATTTTACCTCCCGAAAACGGATCTAGGGTTTTGGGGCACACTGATCGAGGTTCGCCGGCAACTACGCCGGAGTTGGCCGGAGATGAGGACGGTGGCCGGAGAGGAGCTCGGGGGAGGTCAGCGGGGTCGGGGCCGGCCAGATCCGGGCCGTGGGGAAGCCGGAGGGGTGCGGATCCGCGGGAAGGGCGTGGGAGGCCGGGCGGCGGCTCCCGGCGGCGGGGGGCGCTGCCGGGCGGAGCGGGCCGCCGGTGCGGCGGAGGTCGAGGGCGGCGGAGGCTGCGGTCGGGCGGCGGCGGGCGGCGGGCCGCACCGGCGCGGGTGGGGCGCCTGCGGCGGGAGGGAGGCAGTGCGGGCGGCGAGCGAAGCTGCCGGGCGAGGCGGCGGGCGGAGGCAGCGCCGGGCGGCGTGGCGCAGCGCCGGGCGGTGGTCGAGGGGCTGCGACGGGCGCTGGCGGCGGCGGCGTGTGGCCGGGCGGGCAGGCTCGCTTCAGGCCTCGCTGGCCGGGCGGCGGCGGCGGCGGCGGAGGGCTACGTGGCACGCCTGATTGGCGCTGGCTGTGGCGGCGACGCCAGACGGCCTCCGTCCTCGACATGTCCGTGGTGCGGAGAGGAGCGGTTCTAGGGTTAGGGTGGAAATGATCCGGGATTTTGGAGGGGGAGACTTATTTATAGATAGAGGGAGCTAGGAGAGTCAAAATGAGGTGCAGTTTTCGGCCACGCGATCGTGATCGAACGACCGAGAGCATGGAGGGGAGTTTGCTGGGTTTTGGGCCACTTTGGAAGGGGTGTTGGGCTGCACACAATAGAGGCCTTTGCGGTTACCCGGTTAACCGTTGGAGTATCAAACGACCTCCAAATGGCACGAAACTTGACAGGCGGTCTACCGGTGCTATACCAGGGCCGCTTGGCAAACCTCGGTCCATTCCGAGAATGTTTAACACCCACACACAAAAGAGAGGCACAAGGGGGCGCCGGGGAACATAGGAGTGCCGGATTGCAAAACGGACAACGGGGAAAAGGCTCGGATGCATGAGACGAACATGTATGCAAAATGAAATGCACATGATGATATGATATGAAATGCATATGATGACATGGCAAAGTGCAACACGCAAGCAAATGACATGGCAATGGCGGCGAATAACTGTCGGACACCTAGCGCATCGAATCCGGGGCGTTACAAGGTGCCAGTGTCGGTGACGAAGACCTCCACGCAGATGTCCGTTCCTCCGGCGGGAGTGCTGCCGCCAAGGGAGAGGGGGGAGTCGGAGAAGTCAAGTACCTCGCTGGGGTACTCGTCGGCCCCGGGCGCGTTGGAGATGCGCAACGCGGCGAAGGAAGCGGCGAGTGCGTCGATGACGTCGTCCGCCAGCGTAACGGGCTCGTCAGAGTTGGAGGAGGGCCCCGTATGGTACATGCTTCCGGCCAGGACGTCGAGCTGTCCCACGGTGGGCGCCAACTGTCGTGGTGGGTGCACGACAGATGCCAAGGGATGGCTAAAGAGAGGAGGAGGCTCGAGGGCACTGGTGGGCTCCAGAGGCAAGGTCAGCGTGAGCGAGCGCGGGACGCAAGACATACCCAGGTTCGGGTCTCTCCGGAGAGATAACACCCCTAGTCCTGCCGAGTGTGGTTTATGTGTAAGAGTACAGAGTTGCTGCTAGAGTTGTATGGAGGAAGGAGGAAGGCATGCCGAGGCTTAGGCTTCTCCCTCTCTCGATGTGTGGCTAGTCTAGTTGAACTGGTGCTTTCTGCTATGGTTCTAGTTGTGCCCGTATGCATGAGGGCTCATGGGGGTGTTTTATAGGTCAACCCCTAGGGGTACAATGGTAATATTACAAGGCCATGGGGCCGGGTTGTCATCGTCCGGGAAGCCGGTGCTGGGACCCGCCAGGTGTCAGGGCTCGCTGGGTTCTCGGGGCATGGGACCCGCTGGGTGTAGGGGCACTATTTGTCGTCTTGTCGATCGTCAGGGAGTGTCCGGGTTGAGTCCGCTACAGTGGCGCTCCATCAGGTCGCCGCTTGCTGGCGTCAACAGTGATGATGGGTGCACTGTAGCCACACCAACCCCGAGGCACTGTTGCCTTGCTCATCTCTGAATGAAGACTCGTCCCATCGTACGACCTAGATGGGACCGGAGCTGACCCGCGGCCGGGTGGGGGAACACGCCAAGGGGGAGCTAGCTTGTTGGAGAAGTCTTGGTGCGCCGGGTTCGGCTGCCTTGCACTGACCGTTGGGGCCGGGTTGAGGAATTCGGCCGGGTCAAGGGGCTTTGGCCGGGTCGAGCGACCCGGCCAAGCATGAGCTGGCTTGAGGGGCGTTGCTGGCCACGTTGTTTTTGAAAAGGATCCGGGTTCCATTGCCTGCCTGGGGTTCATCCCCCCCGACAGGCAGCAAGGTTGACATAGGGCCCCTCCATGATTGATTCCTCCTTCGGCAGAGTGCTGGAAAATGCTTCCAGATGGGATCTCGTGAGAACAGGAACTTGCGGCGGGGGAAAAAGTATTTTGACTGGCTCTCTGTTGGTTTCTGGATTTTAGAGAATTTATAGAGACGAAATTAGGTCAAACGGAGCAAAGGTGGGCCCACGAGGCGCCAGGGCGCGCCTCGTGGACACCTCCTTCATCTTTAGGCCCTCCCCCGAAACTTCTAGTGTCTCTTTTGTCCAGAAAAAATATCTTCAAAAAGTTTCGTGGCATTTGGACTTCGTTTGGTACTGATATTCTAAAAAATCAAAAATAGGCAAAAAACATCAATTGGCACTGGACGCTAAGTTAATAGGTTAGTCCCCAAAAATAATATATAATTGTTTGTAAATGCATATAAAACATCCAAGATTGATACCATAATAGCATGGAACAATCAAAAATTATAGATACGTTGGAGACGTATCAATGCCATGGAGCAATTCCATGATTACCGGATGGCTGATAACCGTCTTGTATTGGACCAGGCTCATGGCTATAATATATCGCTAAGGAGCTGGGTCTCATGAAGTGTGAGTTACCAGACAAGTTTGTCGTGGGTTGCATTATTTCAAAACTCCCTCCTGAATGGAGGAACTTTGCTACTTCTCTCAAGCACTTGAGATGTGAATTCTCTATTGAGGATGTCATCGGTCATCTAAGTGTTGAGCATAAATTGGGAGCAAAGGAATCACATGCAAAAGGGGTAGACGGTTCTTCTAGCGCCAATGTGGTGCAGAAGAATTTCCACAAGTTCAAGGGAAAGAACATTCACTAGTACAACGAGGTGCTATACAAACGGTTTTTAACCCCTTTCCGCGACGGCATTTGGAATCGTCGCCTAGTGAGTGTGGGCGATAGGGAGGTCCTTCCCACATGACCCAGAAACCATCAAGGATATGCCCTCCTGGCACACACGCTCGGCAAAATGAGGTCGTGTGCGACCGGCGAGCGACCAAATACGGTTATACGTACAATAGTGCTCAAAAAATACAATTATATAGGAGAAATCATTTCCGGTTGCAAGTACATCCCACACAGTCAGTCCCCGCTAAACGTTTCTGTTCGTATATACATCCCACACAGTCACTCCAAGGAAAACGTTTCTGTTCGCAAGTACATCACACATAATTTTACCCGTTAAATCATTTGTGATATCGTTTTCATTGCACATGGTATTAACAATTTTATCGTTTGCGTTATTGAATGCATCACACACGATGCGTAGAAGAAACTGTGTGGCAAAGGCTGTCCATCACACATAGTTTTTATGTGGTAAACGTTTGTGCCAAGTGGCCTAACGCAAACAATTTTCAAGAGGATGTCGTGTGTGATTGTTTATTAATCTAACACAGTTTATTCCAGAAACTGTGTGCGTTATTGAATGCATCACACACGGTGTTTTCTCAATAACCGTTTGCAATTGAAAAACCCAAATAGCAGGCTAATTATCCAATTATTAATAATCCATTTATTAATCTAATTGACATTTCATATTAAGCACACAATATATTTCATTTTCATAATTGAAATACATCAGAGTACAACATCATATAGCTTCAGCACTCAGCTACCCCATTACACAACTACACCAGCACCAAGTTTCACATGCAACATCTATAACCTTTCGAAATTAGCATCATAGATGGTACATAGACATATGTATCTCATCTGGAAAACTACTTAAATAGAAGGCGAATATTGAGCCTTCACTGATGTTGAAGGTCTTTGTAACTTTAGGCCAGTGCCTATGGATGATTGACCGTCCATCCGTCGTCCTTTTCAGGAACACTTCAATATTGAACCGTGGGTGTTGTATGAATACCTTCCTCGCCTCCTGACCGTACAGGTGGTTTGAGAGGTAATCATCAGTGAACTGCTTTAGAAAGGCCTGAAAACAAGGATGTGCATAAATATCTTCTCTATATTGGAAATGGGGCAAAGGAATAAAAAAGGCAAGGTATAATAGTTAATACCATCATGTAGTGAACTGATGTCTTCTTCATTGTGCAGACAAAGATCTTGTTGTTTTTTGTCACTAATTTCTTTATCCTAACAATCTTTCCGAGTTTCTTGACTTGACGGATATTCATGGACAACTCATTTCCCATATGCAAAAAGGGTTGAACAGTGGGTCAAAACCTCTGACAACAGGACCTACATGTGCAAGACCAAATTGTTAAAAACCTAAATATTAGAATGGTTCCTGCAATTGCACAATAATGTGCTATTATACAACATACCATGCACGTGCTAACCTCGATTGTAAATCTCAGTGCTTCCCATTGTTTCCCTGCAACACATATAAGATAGTTAGTCATCAGGTTAAGTAAGGGTTCGCATGCTATTAGTAAAATATGTTGATGAAAAATAAGCACATTGCAGATTCATAAGATTAATTCAAGCCACATGGAAAACCCATTTATCCAAACCAAGCATGATTAAGAACTAGGAAATATAGCACTTGTATATGTTTCTCGTGTATTAAGTGCATCCAAATTCGATTTATTCCTCATATGCACAATAATACAAAATTCTACCCATGACAAATGGAGATCGCATTGCAGAATTGAACCAAGCAATTAACTACACACCGCAACAAATGAACCAAACATTAACTGAGCACCACATTGCACAATATAACACACTCCTAATAGAAGATCAGATAGTTAACCAAACCAAGCATGCTTAACAACTTGGAAATATAGCAATTGTATTTGTTTCTCATGTATTTAATACAGCCAAATTCAATTTATTCCTCACATGGTATACAATAGCAGAATGCACCGACAACAAGTGGACATCGCATTGCAGAATTGAATCAAACAAAATAGTTAACTAAACACCACAACAAATGAACCAAACGTTAAATGAGTACCACATTGCACAATATAACATACTCCTAATAGAAGATCAGATAGTTAACCAAACCAAGCATGCTTAACAACTTGGATATATAGCAATTGTATTTGTTTCTCATGTATTTAGTACAATGATACGTTTCCAACGTATCTATAATTTTTGATTGTTCCATGCTATTATATATTCTATTTTGGATGTTTAATGGGCTTTATTATACACTTTTATATTATTTTTCGCACTAACCTATTAACCCAAGGCCCAGTGCAAATTGCTGTTTTTTGCCTATTTTAGTGTTTCACAGAAAAGGAATATCAAACGGAGTCCAAACGGAATGAAACCTTCGGGAGCGTGATTTTTGGAACAAACATGATCCAAAGGACTTGAAGTGGACGTCAAGAAATCAACAAGGAGGCCACGAGGCAGGGAGGCGCGCCTGCCCCTGGGCGCGCCACCACCCTCATGGGCCCCTCGCAGCTCCACCGACCTACTTCTTCCTCCTATATATACCCATATACCCCGAAACCAACCAGAAGCACCACGAAACCCTATTTCCACCACCGCAACCTTCTGTACCCGTGAGATTGTTGGAAATATGCCCTAGAGGCAATAATAAAATGGTTATTATTATATTTCCTCGTTCATGATAATTGTCTTTTATTCATGCTATAATTGTGTTATCCGGAAATCGTAATACATGTATGAATACATAGACCACAACATGTCCCTAGTAAGCCTCTAGTTGACTTGCTCATTTATCATTAGATGGTCACGGTTTCCTGACCATGGACATTGGATGTCATTGATAACGGGATCACATCATTGGGAGAATGATGTGATGGACAAGACCCAATCCTAAGCATAGCACAAGATCGTGTAGTTCGTTTGCTAGAGCTTTTCCAATGTCAAGTATCATTTCCTTAGACCATGAGATCGTGTAACTCCCAGATGCCATAGGAGTGCTTTGGGTGTACCAAACGTCACAACGTAACTGGGTGACTATAAAGGCATACTACAGGTATCTCCAAAAGTGTCTGTTGGGTTGACACAGATTGAGACTGGGATTTGTCACTCCGTATGACGGAGAGGTATCTCTGGGCCCATTCGGTAATGCATCATCACAATGAGCTCAAAGTGACTAAGTGGTTGGTCATGGGATCATGCATTATGGTACGAGTAAAGTGACTTGCCGGTAACGAGATTGAACGAGGTATTAGGATACCGACGATCGAATCTCGGGCAAGTAACGTACCGATTGACAAAGGGAATTGTATACGGGATTACTTGAATCCTCGACATCGTGGTTCATTCGATGAGATCATCGTGGAACATGTGGGAGCCAACATGGGTATCCAGATCCCGCTGTTGGTTATTGGCCGGAGAGTCGTCTCGGTCATGTCTGCATGTCTCCCGAACCCGTAGGGTCTACACACTTAAGGTTCGGTGATGCTAGGGTTGTAGAGATGCTAGTATGCGGTAAACCGAAAGTTGTTCGGAGTCCCGGATGAGATCCCGGATGTCACAAGGAGTTCCGGAATGGTCCGGAGGTGAAGAATTATATATGGGAAGTCCAGCCGCCATCGGAAAGTTTCAGGGTCACAGATTGTACCGACCACCGGAAGGGTCCTGGGGTCCACCGGTGGGGCCACCTATCCGGAGGGCCCCATGGGCTGAAGTGGAGGAACCAGCCCTGGTGGGCTGGTGCGCCTTGGGCCCCCGCGCCTAGGGTTGGAAACCCTAGGGGGGGCAACCCACTTGGCTTGGGGGCAAGCCACCCCCTTGGCCGCCCCTTAAGATCCCATCTCCGGGGGCCACGCCCCCCCTTGTCCCTATATAAAGAGGGGGAAGGGAGGGCAGCCGCACCCAAGTCCTCGCGCCTCCCTCTCCCTCTGCAACACCTCTCCCTCTCGTAGAGCTTGGCGAAGCCTTGCCGAGATCGCCGCTGCTTCCACCACCACGCCGTCGTGCTGCTGGATCTCCATCAACCTCTCCCTCCCCATTGCTGGATCAAGAAGGAGGAGACTTCTTCCCAACCGTACGTGTGTTGAATGCGGAGGTGCCGTCCGTTCGGCACTAGGATCATCGGTGATTTGGATCTACGACTCCCTCAACCCCGTTCTCTTGAACGCTTCCGCATGATCAACAAGGGTATGTAGATGCACTCCTCTATCTCGTTGCTAGATGACTCCATAGATTGATCTTGGTGAAGCGTAGAATTTTTTTATTTTCTGCAACGTTCCCCAACAGTGGCATCATGAGCTAGGTCTATGCGTAGTTTCTATGCATGATTAGAACACAAACTTGTTGTGGGCGTAGATGTTATCAATTTTCTTGCCACTACTAGTCTTATCTTGCTTCGACGGCATCGTGGGATGAAGCGGCCCGTACTGACCTTACACGTACGCTTACGTGAGACAGGTTCCACCGACTGACATGCAGTAGTTGCATAAGGTGGCTAGCGGGTGTCTGTCTCTCCCACTTTAGTTGGAGCGGATTCGATGAAAAGGGTCCTTATGAAGGGTAAATAGAAATTGGCATATCACGTTGTGGTTTTTTATGTAGGTAAGAAAGGTTCTTGCTAGAAACCTATAGAAGCCACGTAAAAACATGCAACAACAATTAGAGGACGTCTAACTTGTTTTTGCAGCATATGCCTTGTGATGTGATATGGCCAAAAGGATGTGATGAATGATATATGTGATGTATGAGATTGATCATGTTCTTGTAATAGGAATCACGACTTGCATGTCGATGAGTATGACAACTGGCAAGAGCCATAGGAGTTGTCTTTATTTTTTGTATGACCTGCGTGTCATTGAATAATTCAATGTAAATTACTTTACTTTATTTCTAAATACGTTAGCCATAGAAGTAGAAGTAATTGTTGGCGTGACAACTTCATGAAGACACGATGATGGAGATCATGATGATGGAGATCATGGTGTCATGCCGGTGACGAAGATGGTCATGGTGCCCCGAAGATGGAGATCAAAGGAGCAATATGATATTGGCCATATCATGTCACTATTTGATTGCATGTGATGTTTATCATGTTTTGCTTCTTATTTGCTTAGTACGACGGTAGTAAATAAGATGATCCCTTATAATAATTTCAAGAAAGTGTTCCCCCTAACTGTGCACCGTTGCAAAAGTTCGTTGTTTCGAAGCACCACATGATGATCGGGTGTGATAGATTCTAACATTCACATACAACGGGTGTAAGACAGATTTACACATGCAAAACACTTAGGTTGACTTGATGAGCCTAGCATGTACAGACATGGCCTCGGAACACAAGAGACCGAAAGGTCGAACATGAGTCGTATGGAAGATACAATCAACATGGAGATGTTCACCGATAATGACTAGTCCATCTCACGTGATGATCGGACACGGTCTAGTTGAGTCGGATCATGTATCACTTAGATGACTAGAGGGATGTCTAATCTGAGTGGGAGTTCATCAAATAATTTTATTAGATGAACTTAATTATCATGAACTTAGTCTAAAAACCTTTGCAAAATGTCTTGTAGATCAAATGGCCAACGCTCATGTCAACCTCAACTTCAACGGGTTCCTAGAGAAAACTAAGCTGAAAGATGATGGCAGCAACTATTCGGACTGGGTCCGGAACCCGAGGATCATCCTCATAGCTGCCAAGAAAGCATATGTCCTAGAAGGACCGCTAGGTGAAGCACCCATCCCAGAGAACCAAGACGTTATGAACACTTGGCAGTCACGTGCTGATGATTACTCCCTCGTTTAGTGCGGCATGCTTTACAGCTTAGAACCGGGGCTCCAAAAGCATTTTGAGCAACACGGAGCATATGAGATGTCCGAAGAGCTGAAAATGGTTTTCCAAGCTCATGCCCGGGTCGAGAGATATGAAGTCTCTGACAAGTTCTACAGTTGTAAGATGGAGGAAAATAGTTCTGTCAGTGAGCACATACTCAAAATGTCTGGGTTGCACAACCGCTTGTCCCAGCTGGAGATTAACCTCCCGGACGAGGCGGTCATTGATAGAATCCTCCAGTCGCTCCCACCTAGCTACAAGAGCTTTGTGATGAACTACAATATGCAGGGGATGGTTGAGGGAGTCCTGGACTAGGGGGTGTCCGGACAGCCGGACTATCATCGTCAGCCGGACTCCAAGACTATGAAGATACAAGATTGAAGACTTCGTCCCGTGTCCAGATTGGACTTTCCTTGGCGTGGAAGGCAAGCTTGGCGATACGGATATGTAGATCTCCTACCATTGTAACCGACTCTGTGTAACCCTACCCCTCTCCGATGTCTATATAAACCGGAGGGTTTTAGTCCGTAGGACGACAACCATTACAACAATCATACCATAGGCTAGCTTCTAGGGTTTAGCCTCCTTGATCTCGTGGTAGATCCACTCTTGTACTACCCATATCATCAATATCAATCAAGCAGGAGTAGGGTTTTACCTCCATCGAGAGGGCCCGAACCTGGGTAAAAACATCGTGTCCCTTGTCTCCTATTACCATCCGCCTAGACGCACAGTTCAGGACCCCCTACCCGAGATCCACCGGTTTTGACACCGACATTGGTGCTTTAATTGAGAGTTCCTCTATGTCGTCATCGATAGGCTTGATGGCTTCTTCAAACAACAACGCCGTCCAGGGTGAGACTTTTCTCCCCGGACAGATCTTCATGTTCGGCGGCTTCGCACTGCGGGCCAATTCACTTGGCCATCTGGAGCAGATCGAAAGCTACGCCCCTGGCCATCAGGTCAGGTTTGGAAGCCTAAACTTCACGGCCGACGTCTGAAGAGACTTGATCTTCGACGGATTCGATCCACAGCCGAGCGTGTCGCACTGTCTCGAGGGGCATGATCTAGCTCTGCCGCCGGACAGTGCCCTGGAGGCCGCACACGAGTCCGCCCTTGCCCTTAGCTCGGAGCAGACCCCGTAGATCGAGGACAGGTGGCTGGACACCGCCTCGGGGGCTGCGACTTCTACGGCGATAGAGCCGAATACTAACCTTGTCCCTTATAAAGCTCGTAACTCCGAGGCGCCGGACTCCTTGCCGGACTTCGAACCTCCTGCGCCCCTGCCAATCAAATCCGATTGGGCGCCGATCATGGAGTTCACCGCCGTGGACATCTTTCAGCACTCACCCTTTGGCGACATCCTAAATTTGCTAAAGCATCTCTCATTATCAGGAGAGCCCTGGCCGGACTGCGGTCAGGATGGTTTGGGATGCGGACGATGAAGAAATTCAAAGCCCACCCACCACCCACTTTGTAGCCACTGTCGACGATCTAACCGACATGCTAGACTACGACTCCGAAGACATCGACGGTATGGACGATGATGCCGGAGACGATCAAGAACCAGCGCCTACAGGGCACTGGAAGACCACCTCGTCATACGACATATACATGGTGGACACCCCAAAGGATGGGGACGGCGAAGAAGCAGCGGAGGCAGATTCTTCTAAGAAACAGCCTAAGCGCCCGACGTCAGCGACGCCACTCTAAATCCCGCCACAAGAAGAATGGAGATTCCGCACCGAGATAATAACACCCCGAGAGTGCCGAAGATAACCCCTCCAAAGACCATTCAGCGCAGGAGGACGGGGAAGCCAGCCCTCGAGAGAGAGCGGCAGATGAGGAGTTAGAGGATGACAATTACATGCCTCCCTCCGGAGACGAGGCAAGCCTCAACGACGACGAATTTGTCGTGCCCGAGGATCCCGTCGAACAAGAGCGTTTTAAACGCAGGCTTATCGCCACAGCAAATAGCCTAAAGAAAAAGCAGCAACAGCTTCAAGCTGATCAAGATCTGCTGGCCGACAGATGGACCGAGGTCCTCGCGGCCGAAGAGTATGAACTCGAACGCCCCTCCAAGAGCTACCCAAAACGCAAGTTGCTCCCCCGACTAGAGGAGGAAGCATACAAACCTTCATCACCAGCGCATAATACGGAAGACCGACCACCCCGTGGTCGTGACAGAGAGGCATCTAGGCCCTCCTTCAGGACCGTACCCTAGCACCGCTCGAAAAGTACAAAGCCACGAGGGAATGCGCCGGACTTGCGGGATATATTGGAGGACAAGGCAAGACAATCTATATCCATCTACGGATCACGGGCGCCTCACCCACCCACGCGACTACCGTCGCGCGGATACTGACAACTCCGCCGGGCCGAACACAGCAGATAACGCTCTCTTGAGCTACGCCGTGATATTGCTCAATATAGAGGCACCGCGACACCCACTATGCTTCACGAGACGAAGTAATGGATCATCAAATCCTCAAGGGTTTAAACCCGTGAACATTGAATCCACGATGGCACAACAGACCGGCGGTTTGGATCAAGATTATCTCCTTCATATCCATATGGCCCGCGGAGACGATCTCCATGCCATCAAGTATCTCCCACTCAAGCTTAAAGGACCAACTCGGCATTGGCTTAACAGCTTGCCCGCAGAGTCAATTGGTGTTGGGAGGACCCGAAGCCGCATTCCTCGACAACTTCTGTGGCACATATGTGCGACTACCGACGCGATGACCTAAGCCACATAATTCAGCAGCCTGACGAATCGCCGCATAGTTCTGGACACGGTTCTTAACAAAGAAAAATCAAATCGTTGACTGTCCAGATGCAGAGGCCCTCGCAGCCTTCAAACATAACATCTGTGATGAGTGGCTGGCCCGGCACCTAGGACAGGAAAAGCCAAAATCCATGGCAGCCCTCACATCACTCATGACCCGCTTCTGTGCGGGAGAGGACAGCTGGCTAGCTCGCAGCAACAACCTCAGCAAAAATGCCGGCAGTCCGGATACTAAGGACCACAATGGCAGGTCGCGTCGAAACAAAAACAAACGCCGTGTTAACGGCGATAACAATGAGGATATGGCAGTCAACGCCGGATTCAGAGGCTCTAAGCCCGGTCAGCGGAAGAAGCCATTCAAAAGAACCACTCCGGGTCTGTCCAATTTGGACCGAATACTTGACCGCTCTTGCCAGATACATGGCACCCCTGAAAAGCCAGCTAACCACACCAATAGGGATTGTTGGGTATTCAAGCAGGCAGGCAAGTTAATTGCCGAAAACAATGACAAGGGGCTGCATAGCGACGACGAGGAGGAGACCCACCACGTAACAAGAGAGGATGTATGGTTTCCCCCACAAGTGCGAACGGTAAATATGATATACGCAACCCACATACCCAAGAGGGAGAGGAAGCGTGCACTTCGGGACGTATATGCGATGGATCCACTCGCCGCAAAATTCAATCCATGGTCCTCTTGCCCGATCACTTTTGATCGAAGGGACCACCCCACCAGTATCCGCCATGGCGGATTCGCCGCATTGGTTCTAGACCCAATCGTTGATGGATTTCACCTCACTAGAGTCCTCATGGACGGCGGCAACAGCCTAAACCTGCTTTATCAGGATACAGTGTGCAAGATGGGCATAGACCCCTCAAGGATTAAACCTACAAAGACAACCTTCAAAGGCGTCATACCAGGCGTCGAACCCAATTGTATAGGCTCGGTCACGCTGGAAGTGGTCTTCGGATCCCCGGATAATTTCCGAAGCGAGGAGTTAATCTTCGACATAGTCCCGTTCCGCAGTGGCTATCACGCCCTCCTCGGACGAACCGCGTTTGCAAAGTTCAACGCGGTGCCGCATTATGCATACCTCAAGCTCAAGATGCCAGGCCCTCGTGGAGTCATCACGGTCAACAGAAACACCGAACGCTCCCTCTGAACGGAGGAACACACAGCGGCTCTCGCGGAGGAAGTACAGAGCAGCCTCTTAAGGCAAGTCTCGAGTCCGGCCGTTAAAAGACCGGACATGATCAAATGCGCCCGGAGCAATATACACCAAGACCACCTGGCATGTTTCGAGCATGCCTAGCAATGCGGCCCCAACCCCAGCCCTTGCATGATTGCAAGACAAACTCCCCGCGTACATCATTACGCTCTGGAGATACCTTGGGCATAGGGGGAGGGGCACGACCACGACAGGCCCAGAGTGCGGCTCAACCACACCAGGGGCTCCTAAGTGTGTCGCTCTTTTTCTTTTACCTTTTTTTATTTTTATCTACAGGATTCCGTTTACAAGAGGTCCTGTCCGGCAGTAGATCGGCCGCACTCACGATGCAACAGCCAGGGAGGAACAAGGGCTACGACGAACACTCAGGTGGTCTCCATTACGAGCATTAAATCTGTTTATTACACCATTCTGCAGCCCACCCCTCACTACTAGGGAAAAGCCTATACACAGAATCTTAGCAGCAGCGCGGTTCAAAATAGGGCACTGCTGCTAAGTAGTTGTAGCGCGGGTTACGTAAACTCGCTGCTGATAAATATTTAGCAAGATGGCGCCGCCGAAACGCTGCTACAAATATCGACCGGCGGTGTTCCCCCAACTCTAAGTAGCAGTAGCGCGGTCGCCATAACAGCGCTACTGCTAAGTACGTAGTAGTAGCGCGGTTTTCGTCGAGATTGCTGCTGGTAAGTTTCAAATTGCCGCAATTTTTTGTCCCAGTTAGCAGTAGCGCCTTGCCTAAAAGCGTGCTGCTGCTAAGTTCTTAGCAGCAGCTGCTTTCTCCCCGTACATCGCTAACCCCACCAACCCCCAACCCGTCCCTCCCTCCCCTTTTTTTTTTCCCTTCCCCTACCTCCCCTCTCCTCTCTTCCCTCCACCACATGCTCCCACTCTCACTTTTTTCCCTTCCCCCTACCTCCCCCTCTCCTCTCTTCCCTCCACCACATGCTCCCACTCTCACTCTTCTTCTTCTCAATACTTCTCCCCCATTACTCTCTCTCTTCTCTATCCACCTTCTCTCTCTTCATTACTCCTACATAACTACACCACCTCCATTAATGCATCTCCTTCTCTTTTTCCTTCCCCATCCACTAGTTGAAGTTGTCTCCTTCCAAATTAGGTAGCTAGGTAGATGTAGGTTTTAGTTAAGTGACCTATTTGCCCCTAACTAGATCTATCTTTGTCAAGAAGAGCTTTGTGCACTTTTGATCTCCCTACAACATCATCTCCGGCCATCGAGATAGAGGTGATGAAAATTTCATGCTTTTGCAAAATGGAAATGTGTTTATGTGTGTGTGATATGTTTGTGGAAATTGTGTGTGTGGCATGAGTTGACGCTGCCAAATTGTGCTTTTGAGTTGCCTATGTTTTGCCGAAATGTTGATTTATTTCCGTTTCGGCGAATTCCGGGCAAACTCTAGATCCATATATGTCCTATTTTTAGGGAAGGTCATGCCAAATTTTTTTATGACTTTGATGCATGCATGCATTTTTACAATCAATTTTTTTATTATTACCGTGCAGAGGACGATGGTCAGTGGAACGATGGTGGACAGGTGGTTGCGGTCGGTGGTGCAAGACATGAAAGAAAATAACCGGATAGAGGTTTTATGTCCATGTCAAAAATGCAAAGGAATAGTTTGGCTCGACCCCCATGACGATGGTCGTGTCGAAGCGCACCTGCTCATGACTGGTTTTATGGATGGCTATACTAGGTGGATAATTGAAGATGAGGATGACGATGTTGAGGATGCCGACGGGGCAGGCAATGATGAAACGGGGCAAGACGAAGAGATGATCGATAATGGCGGCGGGGAAGAGGCCGGACATGGCAGCGGAGAAGGGGCCGGACATGGCGGAGGAGAAGGGGCCGGGCATGGTGGCGGAGAGAACGACATGGACTCCACGCAGCAGAGTTTGTCGGTACTAAGTTCAATTGTGCGGGACCCTCATGTTCAAGCATTGCTTCGCAAGGAGACGAGTACTGAGAGAGCTGCTTCTAGAGAGGAGGCTAAGCTGGAGCAACCGGTGGTAGACTCAACACTCCATTGTATGATGGTTGCAATCTCGAGGTGACCCGTTGAGTTTCACGCCCAACTCCTCAAGACGAAGGCTAAAAACAAATGGACCGACACTAGCCTCGATGAGCATCTCAAGTACCTAAAGGATGTCCTTCCCGGGTAATCTATGTCCTACTAGTGTTGATGAGGCCAAGAAGATCGTGTGCCCTCTTGATCGCCACACGTTAGATACCATGCATGCATCAACGATTGCATAATTTATCGGAAGGAGCACGCGGAAAAACAAGCTGTCCGGTGTGCAATGCTTCTCGATACAAGAAGGCCGGAAGAAATGTCCCGTAAAGTTGTATGGTACTTACCGATCACTCCCCGCCTCGTGAGGTATTTTGTAGATCCCAAGGAAGCAAAGCTAATGCGCCGCACGCGGAGAGGAAGAAGCCCGACGATGGAGATGATCCAAGTCTGAGACACGTGAAGGATGGAAGCCGGAGAGCGCTGAACAGCTTCTATCGGTATTTTGAATGTGATGCAAGGAACATCGTGCTCGGCGCAAGGTACCGATGGCATGAATCTGTTTGGCAACCGTAACACCAACCATAGTACATGGCCCGTGTTTGTATGGATGTACAACCTCCCCTGGTTGTGCATGAAATCAAGTACATTCACATGAGCATGCTTATTCAAGGGCCAAACAACCAGGAAATAATATTAATTTGTATCCGGGCTACTTCAAGAGGAGTTAGACACGTTATGGAAAACACCGCCAAGACATGGGACGCCAAAGAAAGGTGAGTATTTCAACATGAGAGTCAGCGCTGATCACGATAAAGGCAGGACTATCTCGTTACGGATATGTGGCAGGCCGTGTGCCATGGATATTATGGATGCATGCGTGCATGGATGATACAACGCCTCAAAGAGCTAACGTTAAGGAAAGATGGCGGTCTGGGAAAATCGTGTACATGGGGCATCAAGATGGCTTGAACAGACGACCCGTGGAGAAACCGTGGAGATCTATTCAATGGTCACGCCGAGCATCGAGGACATCCACGTAAGTGGAGCGGTGCCAAATCGATGAGCTGTTGAAAACTGGAATGAGTGCCCCGCGCCGAAAGACGATGAGAAAGGCCCCGAGCCGCTGCTGAAGGTATGGAAGACGAGGTCTGTGTTCGGGACTTGGAGTATCGCACAAACTCGATACACCTCATTGCCTTGATCAAATGCATATCTGTAAGAATGTCCTTGAGAGCTTGCTCGCAACACCGATGAACATGCCGGATAAGACCAAGGATGGGCCAAGGCAAGAAAAGACTTGCAAGATTTGAAAATCAGGAAGATCTGCACATGCCACCCCGTGAAATGTCGACGAGACAGAGACGGAGACAGAGGCACGGAGAAGAAGGGCAAGAAATTAAAGAAAGAAGATTATTGCCCCCTCTTGCTTCACCTTAAGTCAGCTGAGATCAATCAATTCTTTAAGTGCCTTACCGGAGTGAAAGTTAGTTCAAGCATCGTGGCAAGATAAGCGATATCTAGACACGGACAAGAAAAGGTTCAGCGGGATGAAGTCTCATGACTGCTATGTGATGATGACGCAGATACTACCTGCCGCCCTTAGAGGGATAATGGACAAGCACGTCCGTGACACGCTTATTGGTCTCGCAACTTTTTGATGTCATCTCGAAAGTCGATCAGTGTGAAGCAGCTCCAAAGGCTACAGTGAAGAGATCGCAGGATATCGAATGAGCTTGAGATGTACTTCCGATGGGGAACGAGTAATTTCAAAAATTTCCTACGCACACGCAAGATCATGGTGATGCATAGCAACGAGAGGGAGAGTGTTGTCTACGCACTCGAGACCGACGCGAAGCGCTGACGCAACGTAGAGGAAGTAGTCGACGCCCTCCCGGTCCAACCGATCCAAGCACCGTTATTCTGCACCTCCGAAGTTCTTGACACGCCAGACAGCTCGATGACGCACCCGATCTCCGATCCAGCAGAGGCGCTGGGAGGAGTTCCACAAGACGACGGCATGGTGACGATCTTGATGTTCTCTCGCTCGCAGGCTTCGCCTAAGCACCGCCACAATATGACCGAGGTGTAATATCGTGGAGGGGGCACCGACACTGCTAAGGAACGATCTCAATGATCAACTTGTGTGTCCTAGGGTGCCCCCTACCCCGAGATATAAAGGAGGGAGGGAGGAGGAGGCCGCCAGGGGGGCGCCATAGAGGAGGGGGAAACCTATCTCAGTAGGTTTCCTCCCTTTCCTTATCTTATTTGGAGGGGAAGGAAAGAGTACTAGTATTAGGAAGTAGTACTAGTAGTAGTATTAGGAAGAGGGGAAGGAGAAAGGAAAGGGGGACGGCCCCTTCCCCAATTCGGTTTGGGCTTGGGGCGCGCCTCCCTTGGTCCTTCTCCTTCTCCTACATGGGCCCAATAAGGCCCATATACCTCCCGGGGTTCGGTAACCTCCTCGAGCTCCAAACTTCTCCGAACCTTTCCGTGTCCAAATATATCCGCCCAATATATCAATCTTTATGTCTCGACCATTTCGAGACTCCTCGTCATGTCCGTGATCATATCCGGACTCAACAACCTTTGGTACATCAAAATACATAAACTCATAATATAACCGCCATCGAAACCTTGCGCATGGACCCTACGGTTCGAGAACAATGTAGACATGACCGAGACATGTCTCCGGTCAATAACCAATAGCGGACCCGATGCCCATATTGGTTCCTACATATTCTACGAAGATCTTTATCGGTCAAACCGCACAACAACATACGTTGTTCCTTTGTCATCGGTATGTTACTTGCCCGAGATCCGATCGCCGGTATCCAATACCTAGTTCAATCTCGCTATCGGCAAGTCTCTTTACTCGCTCCGTAATACATCATCTCACAACTAACTCATTAGTTGAAATTCTTGCAAGGCTTAAGTGATGTGCATTACCGAGAGGGCCCAGAGATACCTCTCCGACATTCGGAGTGACAAATCCTAATCTCAAATACGCCAACTCAACAAGTACCTTTGGAGACACCAGAGAGCACCTTTATAATCACCCGCCACGCTAGACGCTTGGTAGCACACAAAGTGTTCCTCCCGTAAACGGAGTTGCATAATCTCATAGTCATAGGAACATGTATAAGTCATGAAGGAAGCAATAGCAACATACTAAACGATCGTGGTGCTAAGCTAACGGAATGGGTCATGTCAATCGATCATTCAACTAATGATGTGACCTTGTTAATCAAATAACAACTCCTTGTTCATGGTTAGGAAACATAACCATCTTTGATTAACAAGCTAGTCAAGTAGAGGCATACTAGTGACATACTGTTTGTCTATATATTCACACATGTATTATGTTTCCGGTTAATACAATTCTAGCATGAATAATAAACATTTATCATGATATGAGGAAATAAATAATAACTTCATTATTGCCTCTAGGGCATATTTCCTTCAGTCTCCCACTTGCACTAGAGTCAATAATCTAGATTACACAGTAATGATTCTAACACCCATGGAGTCTTGGTGTTGATCATGTTTTGCTCGTGGAAGAGGCTTAGTCAACGGGTCTGCAACATTCAGATCCGTATGTATCTTGCAAATCTCTATGTCTCCCACGGACTAGATCCCGGATGGAATTGAAGCGCCTCTTGATGTGCTTGGTCCTCTTGTGAAACCTGGATTCCTTCGCTAAGGCAATCGCCCAAGATTGTCACGTAAGATTTTCATTGACCCGATGCACTAGGTATGACACCTAGATCGGATATGAACTCCTTCATCCGACTTCTTCATTGGCTGCTTCCGGCAGCTATGTATTCCGCTTCACATTTTGATCCCGCCACGACACTTTGCTTTGAATCGCACCAACCGACAGCTCCACCGCTTAATGTAAACACGATCCGGTTTATGATTTAGAATCGTTCGATCAGTGTCAAAGCTTGCATCAACGTAACCATTTACGATGAGCTCTTTGTCACCTCCAAATACGAGAAACATATCCTTAATCCTTTTTAGGTATTTCAGATGTTCTTGACCGCTGTCCAGGATCCACTCGGATTACTTTGGTACCTCCTCGCTAGACTTATAGCAAGGCACACATTAGGTCCGTACACAAAGCATTGCATACATGATAGAGCCAATGGCCGAAGCATAGGGAACACTTTTCATTTTCTCTCTATCTTCTGCAGTGGTCGGGCTTTGTGAAAGGATCGATATGGTTGACTAGAGGGGGGGGGGGTGAATAGGCAACTAACACTTTTTAAACTTTTCTTTACCAAATTAAACTTTGCAACAAAATAGGTTGTCTAGATGTGCAACTAGGTGAACAACCTATATGATGCAATAAAGACTACTACACAAGCAAGCAAGGGATGAAACAATAAGTAAGCTTGCAAGAGTAAAGGCACGAAATAACCAAGAGTGGAGCCGGTGGAGACGAGGATGTGTTACCGGAGTTCCTTCCTTTTAAGGGGAAGTACGTCTCCGTTAGAGTGGTGTGGAGGCACAATGCTCCCCAAGAAGCCACTAGGGCCATCAGATTCTCCTCACGCCTCACACAATGCGAGATGCCGTGATTCCACTATTGGTGCCCTTGAAGGCGCATCGAACCTTTACAAGCAAGGTTGGGGCTATCTCCACAACAATCGAGGCTCCCAACAACAACAACAACAACACCACGAAGCTTCACCATGATGGAGTATGGCTTCGAGGTGACCTCAACCGCCTAGGGTGCTCAACACCCAAGAGTAACAAGATCCGCAAGGGATAAGTGGGGGAATCAAATTCTCTTGGTGGAAGTGTAGATCTGGGCCTTTCAACTAATCCGAGCAAATCAACAAGTTTGATTGGCTAGGGAGAGAGATCGGGCGAAAATGGAGCTTTGAGCAACAATGGAGCTTTGGGGGAAAGAGGTAGGTCAACAAGGAAGAAGAAGACCTCTTTATATAGTGGGGAAACACATCCAACCGTTACCCCACTGAGCAGCCCCGCACAGAGCGGTACTACCGCTGGGGAAGGGCGGTACTACCGCTGAGAGCGGTACTACCGCTCCCTCCTCAGCGGTACTACCGCGCTAAGGGGAAACTCAGGCCACCGGCCCCAGAGCGGTACTACCGTGGAGTAGGAGCGGTACTACCGCCAGGCGGCATTACCGCTTCCACTATCACCGGTAGTGCCGCAAAACCCGACACGAGAAAACATCGCCTTAATCGAGGCGGTAGTAGACGCGTATTACGGCGGTATTACGGACGAGCCTCGAAGCGGTACTACCGCCGACGGAGCGGTATTACTATCGAGAGCGGTACTACCGCTCAGCAGAGCGGTATTACCGCCGGCAGAGCGATACTACGTTGTGGGACTTGGCGGTACTACAGAGATCGCGGTACGCTACCGCACAGACGAAGAGGGAACCGAAGAGAAGAGCAGCTCCAAAGATGCGAAGGAATGCGATGGGTGTGAGATGGATGTGTGCGTGTTGATTCCACCCGCCTTACCAACGCGATCCCTCTTAATAGTACGGTGACTCCTACGGAACTAGTCCACCAACAACAAAACGCAGGAGTTACACCGCCTTGAGTAAAACCCCGAGGGAGGAAATCGCCTCGTGCCAATGAATGCTTCTATGAAAGAACTTAACGCACACGATTAGTCCGCAAAAGCGTTGTCATCAATCACCAAAACCACTGGGGAATGAATATGCCCTTACAATCTCCCCCTTTTTGGTGGATTGATGACAACACAGGATTTGCGTAGGCATGATATATGTAAGCATACAAACCCCACGGTCCTAAAATGTAGATGGGCTCCCCCTAGATGTGTGCTAGTTTAGATAAGTGCTTTGGACTGCACAAAACACATACTAGGAACAAAGCTCCCCCTACATGTTAGGAACCGATAAACTAAGCATGGTGTATAAGAGCAGCATGGATGATATAACAAGATAAGAATGCAACTCATGAGCTAGATAGACATAGGTAAAGTTACTGAAAAGGAAGGTAGCATATGTCTTACACCATATGACTCGTACTCGCGAACACGAACTTAAGTCTCACAGACAAACCAACCAAAGCAAATGTGAGGAAAACACGACAAGACACGGATAAGAGACGACAAAGACACACTCGCAAATCCCTAAACTCTCTCCCCCTTTGGCATCGAGACACCAAAAAGGAAAGAGAGTGATACTATGGCTCCAGGTGAGAGACACACGCATCAGAACCCAGCAGAATCATCGGCACCACCGTCGTCAGTCTGGAAGTGCTCGGCCTCAGAATCAGTCCACGGGCAGTGCTGCTGAATCCACTCCTCCTCCTCAGTAAGCTGGTCCTCAGATCCACTCTTGACAGTGGCACCCAACTGACGCATGAGCTCCTTGTGACGACCACGGGCCTTCTTCTCAGCCACATGAGTCATGTACTGGCCATGAGCCTCCATGCAGAACAGCTTCTTCATCTTAGATTTGAGCTTCTTAGCCCACGAGGGCTCTGCCGCAGAAGGTATGTAGTCATCATCCTCATCATCATCAGCAGCAGGCTCCTCCTCGCCTCCATAGCAGCAGCAGATTTAAGAACCTCCAGCCTTAGGGGCCGGAGTGCCTGCAGTGATCCTTCTTCCGCAGATGCTTGACATCGTGAGAGATCAACTCTCCACACTCCAGAGGCACCATAGGGTATACATGATCCCAAGCCTTCTCAATGAGTAACATGATGAAAGGACCATAGATCGGGCACTTACGCCGAGATAGCAGACAAAGCAGCTCGCACTCACATAACATGAGAGATATCCAAAGACTCTCCGGTGGGATTTTCCTTCTCACGTTGGCGTAATGTACATATCCACAAGATAAGAGTGAACCTGGTCCAAATTCCCAATGCGAGGGAAAAGAGTCTCTAAAGATGCGTGAAGGATATCCAGATAGGCAGCAGCTCATAGGTTTCCTTCTCGTGTCTCCGGTTGACCTTCAGAGTGCAAGAGGGCTGAGAGCTTGCTTGTGGGTGCAATGGGTGCGGGCGTGAGGTCGAAGCCAACTCGGGACTCAAGCCCTAGATCTTGCACCCCAATCAGCTGCATGAACGCTTTCCACTTGATGTAAAGCAGCTTGCCATTGGTCATCCAGTGAGAGTCCCGCCTTCATCGGCCCCAAGGTGAACCGTGGCATAGAATTGGGCCACAATATCAAGATCAAAGTCCTTGTTGAATTTCGTAATCTCAAGAATGTTCGATTGAGTGCACATCCAAGTGCTTCACCAAAGTAGTCCGGATCTTGCTCCATATGGTCTATGTCGATGGAGTGGACGTTGACATAGAAGTTCTTCTTTGCCTTGATGACATCGAAGAAGATAGCAAACTGAAACCTTTTCCAGAACGGACGGTTGACCAAAGTGGGGTCTTGGTCAAGATCATACGGGTTCTTGCGGCGCCTTGCCCGTAACTCTTTGGCGGCATTTCGCATCGCCTTGCCGGGCTTTGGCTTGACTCGGCGGCTATACGGAGTTGAGGTGGAGGTGGAGGTGGAGCACTTGAGGATCCTCCGCAGGCTCGGTAGTACGGTAGCGCTTGGACGCTATGCGTCCGAGATTGACATGACGAGCCGGATGCTCAGAACCTCATCACCGAACCACACAGCAGTAACACGCAAACAACCGTAAAGCACAAGAATAAGCCACAAAACACGAGCAAAGATCACCAAAAGGCAGAATACAAAGGAATTTGGTGAAGGGCGGTAGTACCATGATCTCGATAGCGGTAGTACCGCTTGAGCGGTAGTACCGCCCACGAGCGGTAGTACCGCCCAGCGGTAGTACCGCCCGGTGGGGCGGTAGTACCACTCGGGCGGGAAACAGCAGTTTTCTACTACCGTGGTCGATCCGCACTACCGCCCAATCAAATTCAAATATACTCCAGCCAAACATCAATCCATACCGCCTAGAAGCATTCTCCATCCAACTCAAGCCTAGATTTGGCTAAAAATCTAGAGATGCAATCGCCATCGCCTCTAAGATGCTAGATTGGAAACCTAGACAAAAGAACAAAAGAACAGGGCAATACCAAGATCCATGGCAAGGGACGAGGTGGGGATCGCTTCCACCGAGCGGAATTTGGAGAGGGACGGCCCGAGAGGAGATCCGCCGAGCCCTCCAGGCGCCGGTTGTCGCAGAGAGAAGAGCAAAGCGGGGGGCGTGCGATGGGTATGGGGAGAAGAAACTCCCTCGTCCCGATATAACTCCCCACACCCGCGCCTCTCAGCGGTAGTACCGCGCTGGCGGGCGGTAGTACTGCTAGGAGCGGTAGTACCGCTCGCGAGCGGCGGTAGTACCGCCAGCAACCGAACGCTGCCTCTAGACCCCAAAAAAATGCACAAAACACGGGAAAGCAAGGATACTACACATAAAGATCAACAAGAAGTCAGGAACACGAGTAACGAAAACGGAACCACACCTTCAAGGCAACAAAACAAACGAAAAACGGGCTCTGGCCTCTCTCAAGAAAGGGCGGTGGCCGGAGCCACCTATGTTTGAGTCAATTGGTATGGCACCGCGAAGAATTATCCTTGGGTCCATGACCAAAACTCGTCTTTGAAGCACAAATACCATCAAAATGGCTAATGTGAAAGAGTTGATCGCTTTATGCATAATGGGGAGGGAGAGTTCATTGAGAGAACAACACTCTCCCTATGTCCATGCTTACATCTAAACTAGACAACAAGTTGAGTGTGGTGGGGGGTGCACGGGTTCAAGTCACATTGCTCAAATCGATGATATTTAGCTCATGCCTTAACTCATAAATCTTGCTTCATCCAATGGCTTCGTGAAAATATCCGCAAGGTTATCATGAGTGTTGACATACTTGAGCTCGATCTCCCCTCGCCTAATGTGATCCCGGATGAAGTGATACCGAATTTCAATGTGCTTTGTCTTGAAGTGTTGCACCGGGTTGAGAGAAATCTTGATGGCACTTTCATTATCACACCAAAGAGGCACTTTGTCACAAATGACACCGCATTCTTTAAAGTTTGCCTCATCCATAGAAGTTGATCACAACAACTACCGCCGCCACATACCGCTTCGGTGGACGAGAGAGACACACAACTTTGCTTCTTGGAAGACCAACTTACCAAAGAGCAACCAAGAAATTGGCACCTCCAGGAAGTGGACTTCCTATCCACTTTGTCGCCGCCTAATCGAACTGTGAAACCTTCAAGCTTGAAGTTTGCTCCTCTTGGGTACCATAAGCCAAAGTTTGGGGTATGAGCCAAATATCGAAAGATTCGCTTGACCGCCACAAAGTGACTTTCCTTTGGTGCGGCTTGAAAACGTGCACACATCCCCACACTCAACATGATATTCGGTCTAGATGCACAAAGGTAAAGCAAGGAGCCAATCATGGAGCGATATACCTTTTGATCCACCGCTTTACCATTGGGATCGATGTCAAGTTGACACTTGGTAGGCATTGGAGTAGATGCCGGCTTGACATCACTTAGCTTGAATCTTTTAAGCATGTCTTGAGTGTATTTGGCTTGGTTGATGAAGGTTCCTTCTCTTCTTTGTTTGATGTCAAAACCAAGGAAGAACTTCAACTCTCCCATAGATGACATCTTAAACTTGGAGGTCATGAGAGCGGCAAATTCCTCATTGAAAGCTTTGTTAGGAGAACCAAAGATAATATCATCAACATATAGTTGGCATACAAACAACTCCCCGTTGACCTTCTTAGTAAAAAGAGTGGGATCGATTAGCCCTACTTCAAATCCATGATCTTGTAGCAACTCGGTAAGGTGGTCATACCACGCACGTGGGACTTGTTTAAGGCCATAGAGTGCCTTATCGAGTTGGTACACATGATCCGGGAAGTAGGGATCCTCGAACCCGGGGGGTTGCTTGACATAAACCAACTCATTAATAGGACCATTAAGAAAAGCACTTTTGACATCCATTTGTTGCAACTTAAAGTTGTGATGAGAAGCATAGGCAATCAACAAACGTATGGATTCAAGACGAGCAACGGGAGCAAAGGTTTCACCGTAGTCGATACCCTCGACTTGGGATTAGCCTTGTGCTACCAATCTTGCCTTGTTGCGTAATGATGTTCCCATGAGCATCTTGCTTGTTCTTAAAGATCCACTTGGTTCCAATGACATTGTGGTTCCCGATGGCCTTGGCACCAATCTCCATACTTTGTTGTACTCGGTTGTTGAGTTCTTCATGCATGGCATTGAGCCAATCCGAGTCTTCGAGCGCCTCATAGACCTTTTGGGGTTCAACACAAGAGACAAACGCGTGATGTTCACAATAGTTTGCTAATTGTCTACGAGTGCTTACCCCCTTTCTTAGGCTTCCAACTACATTTTCCATGAGATGCCCTTGAGTGGTGAGCTTGAAGCAATCTTCACGGCATGACGCCTAATTCCTCCTCGGATGTGGAGGAGGAGGGTTGACTTGATCATCTTGGGCGCCGTCTTGAGCTTGTTCTTGATGTTGAGCTTGTACTTGAGCTTGAGTTTGCTCTTGATCTTGAATTCGCTCGAGGGGGAGAACTTGACCTTGGGCATCATTTAGAGGTTCTCCACCATCTTGAGGTTGATCTTGCCCTTGATCTTGTTCACAAGGTTGAGGGTCTTCACTTTGTTCTTCGGAAGCGTGTGGGTCTTGATGAGGTGATGGCTCTACTTGAGTAGAGCATTGTCCTTCTCCTTCGGCCACAAGGGGTTCCTCAATGGGTAGGATTTGACCAATACCCATTCTTCTTATGGCTTGGGGAGGAATTTCATCACCTGCATCACAAGTACCACTTTGCTCCACTTGGGAGCCGTTATTTTCGTCAAACTCCACGTTACACGTCTCCTCAATGAGTCCTGTGGACTTGTTGAGGACACGGTAAGCATGAGAGTTTGTAGCATAACCAACAAATGTGCCCTCATGAGCTCTAGCCTCAAATTTAGACAAATGAACACCTTTCTTGAGAATGAAACACTTACAACCGAACACCCGGAAGTACTTGAGGTTGGGCTTGTTGCTGGTGAGTATCTCATAAGGAGTCTTGTTCAAGCCTTTGCGGAGATAGAGCTGATTGGATGCATGACATGCGGTGTTGATGGCTTCGGCCCAAAAGTTGTACGGTGACTTGAACTCCGCCATCATGGTCCTTGCCGCATCCATCAACGTCCGGTTCTTCCTCTCTGCAACACCATTTTGCTGAGGGGTATAAGGTGCCGCATATTGATGCTTGATCCCCTCATCACTAAGAAACTCATCCAAGGTGTAGTTCTTGAACTCGGTGCCGTTGTCGCTTCTTATTGTCAAGATCTTTGCATTATGTTGACGTTGGGCTTCATTTGCAAAGTTGATGACGGTTTGTTGGGTCTCACTCTTCCTCTTGAAGAAGTATACCCAAGTGTACCTTGAATAATCATCCACAATCACCAAGCAATACTTTCTTCCTCCAAGACTATCAAAGGATGGAGGCCCGAAAAGATCCATGTGAAGGAGCTCCAAGGGTCTCTTTGAGTAGATGATGGTTGAAGGAGGGTGAGCCTTTTCATGAAGCTTTCCTTCGATACAAGCACTGCAAGCACGATCTTTGGCAAAACTAACATTTGTTAGTCCACGGACATGGTCCCCCTTGAGAAGACTTTGCAAAGATCTCATATTGACGTGGGCTAAACGGCGATGCCAAAGCCATCCCACGCCAACTTTAGCCATTAGGCATGTCGCGTCTTAGTAGGTTGCTCAAAAGTTAACCACATAGAGACCGTTCTCGACATGCCCAACGAAGGCTACTTTAAGAGTCTTGCTCCACAAGAGGGCCACGGTTTCAATATCAAAGAATGTAGCAAAGCCCATGAGTGCAAGTTGACGAACGGAAAGTAATTGAATGCAAGGGACTCAACAAGCATGACTTTCTCGATCGTTAGATCATGAGAAATGACAACCTTGCCGAGGCCCAAGACCTTAGAATGTGATGCATCACCCCACTCGACATTGGTGGGCATAGATGGAATCTCTTGCACGTCCACCACCAAGTCCTTGCTCCCGGTCATATGATTTGTTGCTCCACTATCGAGCAACCATGATCCCCCACCGGAAGCAAACACCTACACGAGATCAATGCTTGGTTTTAGGTACCCATTTAGTAATGGGTCCTTTGATGTTAGTAACAAGGGTCTTGGGAACCCAAATAGACCATTCAATGTACTCATAAGAAGAACCAACAAATCTAGCATAAACATGTCCATCACTAGCACGGCACAACACATATGAGGGGTTAAAGTCACCGGCTTTGTTTGAGGAAATGCTCTTGCCCTTTTGGACATCAACTTCCTTCACTTTCTCCTTCTTCTTCTTAGAAGCACCTCTCCTCTTTCACTTAATGATTGTTTGAGGGAAGGAGGACGATTGGCCTTGTTGTTGTTCTTCTTCTTGCTCTTGGACTTGGGTGCAAACCCAATTCCTTCTTTCCCAACAACTTCCTTTTGATTGCTCAAAAGGTCGTTGAGGTTTTTCTCACCTTGAATGCAAGTCACAAGGCCCTTCTCAAGTTGATCCTTCAACTTGGCATTTTCCTCCACAAGATGCACATGCTCACAACATGGGTTAGTAGCACATGCATTATCAATTAATACCATATGAGGAAAGGTGGCCTTTTCCTTGGTTAGCTTAACTTGGAGTTGAGCATGAGACTCTTTGAGGTTGGCGTGAGTACCCTTCAAGACTTTGTGGGCCTTGTCAAGTATCTCAAACTCCTCTTTGAGTCTAGCATGATCAACCCCAAGTTTAGCCTTCTCGGAGTTTAGCACACGAGACATGACAAGAGCATGATCAAGATCTTTCTTTAACTTAGCGTGGTCATCATTGTGTGACTCCTCAAGAGTCAAACGATGCACACGCTCTTCCTCAAGAGCATTAGAGAGATCCGATATCTCATCGGCATAGTCACGACTATGACCTTCCATCTTGGAGATGGTTTCTTCGTGAGCCTCGATCATGTCATTGGCCTCACCAAGTTGTTCCAAGAGAGCAACGAAGTGCTTTTTGGACTTTCCCTTGAGCTTACTCATAAAAGACTCAAATTCAGTCACTCCCTCATTAGACTCAACATGTCCATCAATGCAATCCTCCGAGGAGGGATGAGTAATGATGGTGGTTGTGATGTTGGGGGTTACCTTGTTTGAAGCTTTAGCCATGAGGCATCTAGCGGTGATGTTTTCGTTGGGTGATTCGAAGAGAGACACCCGGGGAGTAGCAATGGCAATGGACGCCATGGCCGTTGCTTCTTCATAGTCATCATCATTGTCATCCTCTTGGTATTCTTCTTGAACCACCAACCCACGAGTGGGAGTCTTCTTGGCGAAGTTGTTCTTGTTGGGGAAGGACTTGGCTTTGTCTTTTCGAATGAACTTGCCACCATTGTCTTCTCGCTTCTCGTAAGGACAATCCGCAACGAAATGGCTTACATTGCCACAGTTGAAGCAAGTTCTAACTCGTTGCTTGCCCTTGACACCACTTGAGTTGTTCTTGTTGAAGTTGGGTCTTGAGCTCTTCTTGCTCCAAAATTGTCTTGAAGCAAGGGCCATGTGCTCATGGTAGTCAAACTTGGTGTCTTCGGGGTTGCTTTCCTCATCTTCCACTTCTTCCTCTTCTTCCATAGTAACCTTGGCCTTCAGAGCAAGGTTGGGCTTCTTAGCCCTTTGAGAACGAAGCACCACATTGTCGGCGGTCTTATCCAAGATGTTCATTGCAATAAACTCATCCAATACTTCGCTAGAGGACATGGAGTGGAAGTCCGGCCTTTGGCGGATGATGAGAGGACATGGCCTTGTTGTAAGGCATCATAGCCTTGAGAAACTTGCGCTTGATCCAGTTGTCATCCGTGTCCTTACTCCCGTGATCTCGGAGTGCAACCGCAAGTTTGGTCACTCTTCGGAATAGTTCACGAGGTTCTTCATCCTCTTTCATTGCAAACTCATCGGCTTCATCTTGTACCACTTCATAGTTGGAGCGTTGAATGCTAGCACTTCCTCTCAGACATACGCTCGACACACTTCCATGCATCTTTAGCCATGGAATGAGGTCGAGATGAGGAAGATCTTGGGAAGGATAGCATCTTGGATGATGAAGAGAGCACTCTCATTGAATTGATTGTCCACTTCTTCTCGAGGGGTGAAGTTGCTCGGGTCATGAGGAAAGAAACCTTCTTCAATGATTCTCCAAAGGTTAGTGTTCACATGTTTTAAATGTCGCCAGCGATAAACCCAAGAATCAAAATCTTCATTTTTCACATACTTAGGAGGAGGACCGCATGATTTAAATGAGTGGAGGAATCGGTCCTTTATAGATAGGAGGTTCCACATGGGCAAAGATGCGGTGCCATTTCTACCACTAGTAGAAGGACTCTTTTCATTGTTAGCTTCCCCTTGTCGGAGATAGCATCCGTCACCTTGTCAAGAGGGATCACCCACTTTCATAGGCGCGGTAGATAGTTTAAGTCCCTCTAGAAAATCATTAAACATGCTTTTAACCTCGGCCGTCATGGAGGTTTTCAATGTGTCTAAAGCCACATTGAATTCCTCACGAGACCGAGGTTCCCCTTCGACGAAGACGAGATGGGATTCACACCGAGTGTTCCTCCGCACCATCGGTGGTGTCAACCATACTCTTCGGACGACAAAATCCTTAATAAAGAGACGAGGCTCTGATACCAATTGAAAGGATCGATATGGTTGACTAGAGGGGGGGGGGTGAATAGGCAACTAACACTTTTTAAACTTTTCTTTACCAAATTAAACTTTGCAACAAAATAGGTTGTCTAGATGTGCAACTAGGTGAACAACCTATATGATGCAATAAAGACTACTACACAAGCAAGCAAGGGATGAAACAATAAGTAAGCTTGCAAGAGTAAAGGCACGAAATAACCAAGAGTGGAGCCGGTGGAGACGAGGATGTGTTACCGAGTTCCTTCCTTTAAGGGAAGTACGTCTCCGTTAGAGCGGTTTGGAGGCACAATGCTCCCCAAGAAGCCACTAGGGCCACAGATTCTCCTCACGCCTCACACAATGCGAGATGCCGTGATTCCACTATTGGTACCCTTGAAGGCGGCGACCGAACCTTTACAAGCAAGGTTGGGGCTATCTCCACAACAATCGGAGGCTCCCAACAACAACAACAACACCACGAAGCTTCACCATGATGGAGTATGGCTTCGAGGTGACCTCAACCGCCTAGGGTGCTCAACACCCAAGAGTAACAAGATCCGCAAGGGATAAGTGGGGAATCAAATTCTCTTGGTGGAAGTGTAGATCTGGGCCTTTCAACCAATCCCGAGCAAATCAACAAGTTTGATTGGCTAGGAGAGAGATCGGCGAAAATGGAGCTTTGAGCAACAATGGAGCTTTGGGGAAAGAGGTAGGTCAACAAGGAAGAAGAAGACCTCTTTATATAGTGGGGAACACATCCAACCGTTACCCCACCGAGCAGCCTCAAGACAGAGCGGTACTACCGCTGGGAAGGGCGGTATTATCGCCGAGAGCGGTACTACCGCTTCCTCCTCAGCGGTACTACCGCGCTAAGGGGAAACTCAGGCCACCGGCCCCAGAGCGGTACTACCGTGGAGTAGGAGCGGTACTACCGCTCAGGGTGGTACTACCGCTTCCACTACCGCTGGTAGTGCCGCAAAACCCGACACGAGAAAACATCGTCCCGAATCGAGGCGGTAGTAGACGCGTATTACGGAGGTACTCTGGCCGAGTTTCGAGCGGTACTACCGCTCGACGGAGCGGTACTACCGCTGAGAGCGGTACTACCGCTCGGCAGAGCGGTACTACCGCTGTGGGACTTCGGCGGTACTACCGCTGTAGATCGCGGTACTGCCGCTGGCACAGGACGAAGAGGGAACCGGAAGAGAAGAGCAGCTCCAAAGATGCGAAGGGAATGCGACGGGTGTGAGATGGATGTGTACGTGTTGATTCCACCCAGTCTTACCAACGCGGATCCCCTCTTAATAGTACGGTGACTCCTACGGAACTAGTCCACCAACAACGAAATGCAGGAGTTACACCGTCTTGAGTAAAACCCCGAGGGGAGGAAATTGTCTCGTGCCAATGAATGCTTCTCTGAAAGAACTTAACGCACACGATTAGTCCGCAAAAGCGTTGTCATCAATCACCAAAACCACTGGGGAATGAATATGCCCTTACACTTTGAGTCTTACTCAACTTCACACCTTGCAATACAGGCAAGAACCCTTTATTTGCTTGATCCAGTTTGAACTTCTTCAAAACTTTGTCAAGGTATGTGCTTTGTGAAAGTCCAATTAAGCGTTTTGATCTATCTCTATAGATCTTAATGCCCAATATGTAAGCAGCTTCACCAAGGTCTTTCATTGAAAAACTTTTATTCAAGTATCCCTTTATGCTATCCAGAAATTCTATATCATTTCCAATCAACAATATGTCATCCACATATAATATTAGAAATGCTACAGAGCTCCCACTCACTTTCTTGTAAATACAGGCTTCTCCAAAAGTCTGTATAAAACCAAATGCTTTGATCACACTATCAAAACGCTTATTCCAACTCCGAGAGGCTTGCACCAGTCCATAAATGGAACGTTGGAGCTTGCACACTTTGTTAGCTCCTTTGGATCGATAAAACCTTCCGTTGCATCATATACAACTCTTCTTCCGTAAATCCATTCAGAATGCAGTCTTTACATCCATTTGCCAAATTTCATAATCATAAAATGCGCAATTGCTAACATGATTCGGACAGACTTAAGCATCGCTACGGGTGAGAAGGTCTCATCGTAGTCAACCCCTTGAACTTGTCGAAAACCTTTTGCAACAAGTAGAGCTTTGTAGACAGTAACATTACCGTCAGTGTTACTCTTCTTCCTGAAGATCCATTTATTATCTATTGCTTGCCGACCATCGGGCAAGTCAACCAAAGTCCATACTTTGTTATCATACATGGATCCCATCTCGATTTCATGGCTTCAAGCCATTTTATGAATCTGGGCTCACCATCGCTTCTTCATAGTTCGAGGTTCATCATGATCTAGTAGCATGACTTCCGTAATAGGATTACCATACCACTGCGCGGATCTTACTCGCTCGACCCACGTGGTTCTCAGATAACTTGATCCGAAGTTGTATGATCATCATCATCAACTTCCTCACTAGTTGGTTTTGACGTCACAGAAACCGGTTCCTGTGATGTATTATTTTCCAACAAGGGAGGGTACAGTTACCTCATCAAGTTCTACTTTCCTCCCAATCACTTCTTTCGAGAGAAACTCCTTCTCTAGAAAGGATCCATTCTTAGCAACGAATGTCTTGCCTTCGGATCTGTGATAGAAGGTGTACCCAACTGTCTCCTTTGGGTATCCTATGAAGACACATTTCTTCGATTTGGGTTCGAGCTTATCAGGTTGAAGCTTTTTCACATAAGCATCGCAACCCCAAACTTTAAGAAACGACAACTTTGGTTTCTTGCCAAACCATAGTTCATAAGGTGTTGTCTCAACGGATTTCGACGGTGTCCTATTTAACGTGAATGTTGCTGTCTCTAGAGCATAACCCCAAAACGATAGCGGTAAATCTGTAAGAGACATCATAGACCGCACCATATCAAGTAAAGTACGATTACGACGTTCGGACACACCATTATGCTGTGGTGTTCCGGGTGGCGTGAGTTGCTAAACTATTCCACATTGTTTTAAGTGTAGACCAAACTCAGAACTCAAATATTCTCCTCCACGATCGATCGTAGAAACTTTATTTTCTTGTTACGATGATTTTCAACTTCACTCTGAAATTCTTTGAACTTTTCAAATGTTTCAGACTTATGTTTCATTAAGTAGATATACCCATATCCGCTTAAATCATCTGTGAAGGTGAGAAAATAACGATATCCGCCACGAGCCTCAACATTCATCGGACCACATACATCTCGTATGTATGATTTCCAACAAATCTGTTGCTCTCTCCATAGTACCGAGAAGCGGCGTTTTAGTCATCTTGCCCATGAGGCACGGTTCGCAAGTACCAAGTGATTCATAATCAAGTGACTCCAAAAGTCCATCAGTATGGAGTTTCTTCATGCGCTTTACACCGATATGACCCAAACGGCAGTGCCACAAATAAGTTGCACTATCATTATCAACTCTGCATCTTTTGGTTTCAACACTATGAATATGTGTATCACTACTATCGAGATTCATCAAAAATAGACCACTCTTCAAGGGTGCATGACCATAAAAGATATTACTCATATAAATAGAACAACCATTATTCTCTGATTTAAATGAATAACCGTCTCGCATCAAACAAGATCCAGATATAATGTTCATGCTCAACGCTGGCACCAAATAACAATTATTTAGGTCTAATACTAATCCTCAAGGTAGATGTAGAGGTAGCGTGCCGACCGCGATCACATCGACTTTGGAACCATTTCCCACGCGCATCGTCACCTCGCCCTTTGCGTTGTTCGCTAATCCGTAGTCCCTTTGTTCACCTTGCCATCCTTCTTATCCGCCAAATACTTGGGGCAGTTCCGCTCAAAGGACCGACCGCTTGCAAGAGAAGCACTCAATTTCAGGCTTAGGTCCGGACTTGGGTTTCTTCTCTTGAGCAAACAACTTGCTTTGTTCTTCTTGAAGTTCCTTCTTCTTCCCTTTGCCCTTTTTCTTGAAACTAGTGGTTTTGTTAACCATCAACACTTGATGCTCCTTCTTGATTTCTACCTCCGCAGCCTTTAGCATTGCGAAGAGCTTAGGAATCGTCTTATCCATCCCTTGCATATTATAGTTCATCACGAAGCTCTTGTAGCTTGGTGGAAGTGATTGGAGAATTTCATCAATGACGCTATCATCCGGAAGAGTAACTCCCAGTCGAATCAAGTGATTACTATACCCGGACATCTTGAGTATGTGCTCACCGATGTAACTATTCTCCTCCATCTTGCAGCTATAGAACTTATTGGAGACTTCATATCTCTCAATCCGGGCATTCTTCGGAATATCAACTTCAACTCTGAAACATCTCATATGCTCCATGACGTTCAAAACGTCGTTGAAGTACCGGTTCTAAGCCGTAAAGCATGGCACATTGAACTATCGAGTAGTCATCAGCTTTGCTCGCCAGACGTTCTTAACGTTGTCGGCCAGCATCAGCAGCAGGTTCGGCACCCGCGGTGCTTCGGGGCGTAATTTTTTCGTGCAGCAATGAGGATAATCCTCAAGTTACGGACCCAGCCCGCGTAGTTGCTACCATCATCTTTCAACTTAGCTTTCTCAAGGAACGCATTAAAATTCAACGGAACAACAGCAAGGGCCATCTATCCTCGAACAACATAGACAAGCAAGATACTATCAGGTACTAAGTTCATGATAAATTTTAGTTCAATTAATCATATTACTTAAGAACTCCCACTTAGACAGACATCTCTCTAGTCATCTAAGTGATCACGTGATCCAAATCAACTAAACCATAACCGATCATCACGTGAGATGGAGTAGTTTTCAATGGTGAACATCTTATGTTGATCATATCTACTATATGATTCACGCTCGACCTTTCGGTCTCCGTGTTCCGAGGCCATATCTGCATATGCTAGGCTCGTCAAGTATAACCTGAGTATTCTGCGTGTGCAAAACTGGCTTGCACCCGTTGTAGATGGATGTAGAGCATATCACACCCGATCATCACGTGGTGTCTGGGCACGACGAACTTTGGCAACGGTGCATACTCAGGGAGAACACTACTTGATAATTTTTAGTGAGAGATCATCTTAAAATGCTACCGTCAATCAAAGCAAGATAAGATGCATAAAAGATAAACATCACATGCAATCAATATAAGTGATATGATATGGCCATCATCTTCTTGTGCTTGTGATCTCCATCTCCGAAGCACCATCATGATCACCATCGTCACCGGCGCGATACCTTGATCTCCATCGTAGCATCGTTGTCGTTTACGCCATCTATTGCTTCTACGACTATCGCTACCGCTTAGTGATAAAGTAAAGCAATTATGTATGCGTTGCATTTCATACAATAAAGCGACAACCATATGGCTCTCGACGACGGTTGCCGATAACCCGGTTACAAAACATGATCATCTCATACAATAAAATATAGCATCATGTCTTGGCCATATCACATCACAACATGCCCTGCAAAAACAAGTTAGACGTCCTCTACTTTGTTGTTGCAAATTTTACGTGGCTGCTACGGGCTTAAGCAAGAACCAATCTCACCTACGCATCAAAACCACAACGATAGTTTGTCATGTTGATGCTGTTTTAACCTTCGCAAGGACCGGGCGTAGCCACACTCGGTTCAACTAAAGTTGGAGAAACTGACACCCGCTAGTCACCTGTGTGCAAAGCACGACGGTGAAACCTGTCTCGCGTAAGCGCACTGGCGTAATGTCGGTCCGGCCGCTTCATCCAACAATACCGCCAACCAAAGTATGACATGCTGGTAAGCAAGATGACTTATATCGCCCACAACTCACTTGTGTTCTACTCGTGCATATAACATCAAACCATAAAAACCTAGGCTCGGATGCCACCGATGGGGAACGAGTAATTTCAAAAATTTCCTATGCACACGCAAGATCATGGTGATGCATAGCAACGAGAGGGGAGAGTGTTGTCTCGTACGCCTCGTGAGACCGAAGCGAAGCGTTGGACGCAACATAGAGGAAGTAGTCGACGTCCTCCCGGTCCAACCGATCCAAGCACCGTTACTTCGCACCTCCGAGTTCTTGACACGCGTACAGCTCGATGACGCACCCCGATCTCCGATCCAGCAGAGGCGCGGGAGGAGTTCATCACAAGACGACGGCGTGGTGACGATCTTGATGTTCTCTGTCGCAGGCTTCGCCTAAGCACCGCTACAATATGACCGAGGTGTAATATCGTGGAGGGGGCACCGCACACTGCTAAGGAATGATCTCAATGATCAACTTGTGTGTCCTAGGGTGCCCCCTACCCCGTATATAAAGGAGGGAGGGAGGAGGAGGCCGCCCAAGGGGGGCGCCATAGAGGAGGGGGAAACCTACTCAGTAGGTTTCCTCCCTTTCCTTATCTTATTTGGAGGGGAAGGAAAGAGTACTAGTATTAGGAAGTAGTACTAGTAGTAGTATTAGGAAGAGGGGAAGGAGAAGGAAAGGGGGCCCGCCCCTTCCCCAGTCGGTTTGGGCTTGGGGCGCGCCTCCCTTGGTCCTTCTCCCTTCCTCCTACATGGGCCCAATAAGGCCCATATACCTCCCGGGGGGTTCCGGTAACCTCCCGGAGCTCCAAACTTCTCCGGAACCTTTCCGGTGTCCAAATATATCTGTCCAATATATCAATCTTTATGTCTCGACCATTTCGAGACTCCTCGTCATGTCCGTGATCATATCCGGGACTCCGAACAACCTTCGGTACATCAAAATACATAAACTCATAATATAACCGTCATCGAAACCTTAAGCGTGCGGACCCTACGGTTCGAGAACAATGTAGACATGACCGAGACATGTCTCCGGTCAATAACCAATAGTGGGACCTGGATGCCCATATTGGTTCCTACATATTCTACGAAGATCTTTATCGGTCAAACCGCACAATAACATACGTTGTTCCCTTTGTCATCGGTATGTTACTTGCCCGAGATCCGATCATCGGTATCCAATACCTAGTTCAATCTCGTTACCGGCAAGTCTCTTTACTCGTTCCGTAATACATCATCTCACAACTAACTCATTAGTTGAAATTCTTGCAAGGCTTAAGTGATGTGCATTATCGAGAGGGCCCAGAGATACCTCTCCGACATTCGGAGTGACAAATCCTAATCTCGAAATACGCCAACTCAACAAGTACCTTCGGAGACACTGTAGAGCACCTTTATAATCACCCGATTCGCCAGACGCTTGGTAGCACACCAAGTGTTCCTCCGTAAACGGGAGTTGCATAATCTCATAGTCATAGGAACATGTATAAGTCATGAAGGAAGCAATAACAACATACTAAACGATCGTGTGCTAAGCTAACGGAATGGGTCATGTCAATCAGATCATTCAACTAATGATGTGACCTTGTTAATCAAATAACAAGTCCTTGTTCATGGTTAGGAAACATAACCATCTTTGATTAACAAGCTAGTCAAGTAGAGGCATACTAGTGACATACTGTTTGTCTACATATTCACACATGTATTATGTTTTCGGTTAATACAATTCTAGCATGAATAATAAACATTTATCATGATATGAGGAAATAAATAATAACTTTATTATTGCATCTAGGGCATATTTCCTTCACTTCCCGCCCGCGTTCTTCGACGTGATGGTGCATCTGTGTGTCCATATTGTGGATGACATAATAGACCTGGGGCCGTCATTCCTGCACAACATGATGCCGTTTGAGTGGATGAATGGGATCATCAAAGGATTCGTTCGTAACATGTCCCGTCCGGATGGAAGCATCGTCCAGGGCTATTTGGCACAAGAGTGCATCTCTTTCGTGAGAATTTTCTATATGGCGCAGACCAGCCGCTGGTGTTAGTGTTGGTTTGCCTGTTAACAAGCACGATGGGAGGCTCAAGGAGATGGTCATCAGAACGGTCGCAGGAACTGCACGTGGCATACTCAGATCGATGCAGCGACTTTGTGAGCAAACTTGGTAGTGCTACAACACCTAGACGAGGTAGATCCTTCGTGGCCTTGCACAAAGAAATTATCGCAAAGAAGTATCGTGACGGGGGTATGCGGGGACGGACGCTTGGTTACTAGAGAGCATAACTCCACTTTCCTGCATTGGTTCAAAGAGCATATTATTGCTAATCCCCCGGAGGAGGGCTCTAAGGACGGATTGCTCATATACGCCTTAGCACATGGCCCCTCGCCCAACCTCGTAACCTATCAGGCATATGATATCAACGGATACACGTTCTACACGGAGGCAAAAGATATGGATAGTGATGATCAGAACTCAGGGGTGACGATGGAATGCATGACCGGCAGCGACAACGGCACAACTGAACGATTTTATGGAAGGGTCGAGGAGATCTGGGAGCTTGACTACTCTGGACTGCACAACACGACGATGTTCCGTGTCAAATGGGCTAAGAATGTCGAAAGAGAAAGCCGGATGTTCACTACCATGACTATAACCGACGCCAAGAGCGCTACCGTGAACACTATCGCAAAAAACGAGCCATGGGTACACGCTAAGCACGTGACACAATGCTTCTTCATAACTGACCCGCGCAATCCCAGCCGTGTTGTCGTGAGGAGAGGCAAAAGGAACATCATTGGAATGGATGGAGTCGCCAACGAGGAAGACTATGATCGAGACGACAACCCAATGAGGGAAGATGGCGATGATGATGAAGTATACGTCAAAAGAAGAATCAATACTACATTACCTAAGAAAATCGTACTCCATGGAAAAGGCAAAGTCACAATGAGGGGCTCAATTATTCTTGATTTAACAAGAAGGGAAAGAAGCTGACTCAAAACGAAAACGCCAAAGACCGAGGAAACGTATGTTATGGGTCCAATGATGTGTAATATATATATGTTCCTATTTTGTATACACACTTAGCCATTATTATGGTCCAATGATGTGTAATATATATGTTCCTATTTTGCATACATATTTAACCGTCAAATGATGCAATATATATCACCCTCCCTTCGCTCACTGCCTCGGAAATAAAAGTGGGATAAAATAAAGGAAAAGAAAAGGAAAACTGGCGATGGCGACAGCGATAGCGGTAGCTTCCACAAAACCGCTGCTGCTACACATGCATCATAGTAGTAGTAGCGTTTCCACAAAACCGCTGCTGCTACATGCACCATAGTAGTAGCGTGTTTCCCATAAACCGCTGCAGCTACATATCATAGTAGTAGCGCGTTTTGACATAACGCGTTACTGCTACATCCAATTAACCCAAAATTCTCACTCGCCCAGCTTCATCCTGCCATTTCCCCCCAAATCCCCACTCTCTCTCCGGCCCCCGTCGCTCCGCCAGACCGACCGGCCCGGCGCCGCCTCAACTCCGCCGGCGCGGCGCTATCCCGGCGCTTCGCCCGTCCCGCCCTCGACCCGACTCGGCGTGCTCGCCCGACCACGCCGCTACGCCGACCACGCTGCTCGCCCCGACTCGGCGCGGCGCCGCCCCGACCACGCCGCTCGCCCCGACCAGCCGCTCGCCCCGACTCGGCCGGCGCTTCGCCCGACCCGGCGCGCGCTCGCCCCGACCCGTCGGCCCTCGCCTCCTCCTCGCCCTGCACTCTCTGTAAACCCCCCTCTGCTAGGGTTCTTCATGTTAATTAATTAGGTTATCTATTTAGTTATGAATTTAGCTAGGTTTCAAAATTAGCTGAATTTATATGGAAATTTGAACTGGACATGTGATATGTGCATATGTCATGTTTTGGACATGTCATGTTTTGGACATGTCATGTTTGGAAAATGATCCGAGTGGCCTATGTTACGCCGAATGTTGATTCATTTCGTTTGGTGAATTTCAAGCGCCGATATGTCCATTTTTAGCAAAGGTCATGCCGAAATTTCCGTGAATAAAGGCATGATTTGTGCTACATAGTTGGCATATCGAGTCTTTGGCACATAGATTTCTTTTATGTCATTTCTCATTTATTCATACTTTTAGAAATAAATGAGGCCACTTAATCATAGGAAACATGTCGAACAACGAAGAAACCGGGCCTTCACCAAGATGCGATTTAGATGGATTATGATGGTGAACAAGAGTACTCGACTATTTGACGCTAAGCAAGGCTTGCAGGTCGGCCTCGATGATGGTCGACGCCGACATCGACACCGACGGCGCTGGCACCGACGGCGCCGGCAGACCGATGGCGGCACCGAGACCGTGGGAAGGTATCAAGGGAAGGTACCGCCCCGATGCCGATACCGAAAAGAGGAAGCATAAGAAGCAGAGGATACGAAAACCTAACAAACTAGGGATTGGACGACTTGTGATCACAAAGATGGCACACGCAAGTTTGAGCCGTTAGAGCGGAAGAACCTCGCAAGTGCTATGGGAACCAAGTAGGATGCATCCTACGGAATGCGCGAGCATCAACGCGATGACTTAAGGAGTAAAGAACATTTGACGCAGCTTGCTCCTAACGAAGTTGCACAAGAGATTCAAGTTCCCGACCGGGATGATAACATAGAACAACCGTGGGATGATCCAAGATGAAAAAGATTAACAATCACGCCATGGGCATGTTCAACAATGATTTGGCCTCCGGAAAGGGAGGGTGAAACGAGCTATTGAGGCTGATGAACCCCTGTCCAAGATTCGGAGGAAAATCGACACTTACGGAAGAGGAGTTCGAAAAGTTCAAGGACACTTGCGCTACCGAGGCAGCCAAGGCTAAGGCTGCGAAATTCAAAAGCCTTCAGCTCCGGAACACGGGAAGCATCGCCCGGAAGCCGTGGCTACCTCGGTAAAAGGCCCATATGGGATAAGGAGGACGCGAACGTGAAGCCGCTGGTCTCCTGCACCCTTCGCTGAAAGTTCACCAACCCTTGGAGCATGACTTCATCGGGGCCTGCTACAAGTGGGACAAGGAGAAAAAGGTTTTTACACGGACAAGATCACGAGGAAATTGATTAGACTAATGGAGAAGCAACACCGCTTGCAGCCGAAAGCCCTACTTCTCGATGAGGCCCAAGTGGGACACCCTCTCAACCGGCCTTGAACGAACTTAAGGGACTCCCGCTGGACCAGCGGCCGCAATATGGTCGTGTGCACGGCGCCGAGACGGCGCCACGTGGAAGGTGTTTTACAACGACGGCCTAGAGGCCAAGAAGCGAAAAAGAAGTTTAGTCAGCGGACATCGACGCAAAGGTGAAGCTTGCGGTCGAGAAAAAGCAGCCGAGGACGCGAAAAAAAGCAGCCGAGGACAAATATGAGTTGCTACAAGAAAATCAATGCAGCTCTAATCGCTGCGAAATGATTTTGCTACTAACTTGGTTCCAGTTATCATCAACTGGGCGAAGGAAAATCCAGACAAGACGGTACATGATTTCCCGATGCCTAGTTTCGTTGCGAGCAACTCCATGAACAACAACACCATCGCACCATCACTTGCTCAAGCAACCGGGCCTCCTCTCGCACCCGCTCCCGCTCATAGCAGCCCGTCCTCAGTCTCAGGTGCGCTAGGTGGGCCTTCGTCTTTGGCTGAGCTCGACGCCGTCACGGTAATTACATGTCGCACCAACATATATATATATATATATATATATATATATAGATAATATTCCATTTTTGTTGCCTTTGGTTGTTTTACACCACGTATATATGTGTTTGCGGCGAAAGAAACCCCATGCACCATACTCTACTTGATCAAAGGCCGAAGGTGGACGTGGGAAAGGGATGATAATGGACCCTCTCAATGCACATTCCACAACCACCCGATCTCACTGGGCACTTGAGGTTAGCTTGACCAGTGTGAAATCGGGCACGAGGATTTGCCTCCAAGATAAACATGTGGGAGCGGACGACGAGACCCCGCCATGGATTGGACGATGCAAGGGTTGGGTGCTGCTATGGTCAAGAATCTTATTAAATGCGAGCCGCCGAGAGCACACCAATAACTACCACACATCAACAAGCATGTGCGGAGACCACCACCCCACCCACGCAATTACCAGCTCTCGTAGTAGTGCGGGTGAGAGCGGCGGACGACATGATGAAGGGGTGCAATAATCTTGGCTGATGTACCAGAGAACAGAGAATGGATGATGAGACGGAGGTCGACCCTATGGATTACCTCAATACAAACGCGTATGACTGTGACATAGATATGATGAGTCAACCATATGACGAATCGGGCTATCGACTTGCTAATGAGGATATGGATGATATGCCGGGCAGGGCCGTACCATGGAATGCAAAAGTCTCTCTTCATGAAATCCTCACAGACACGCTCAAGATGCCGCCCAACACAGGCTCAACTAGCGGGCGCGAGGGTCGTCAAGATTTAGCCCGGGAACACTTGGGCAGGGGTTAAGGAAGGGTCCGAAGGTGTGCCCAAGAAAAGGAGAGAAAGAAATCGGGAAGGTAATCGCCTCCAAACAAGCAGAGCACACAGCAGTGGGGCGATGCATTCTCAAGAGCGTGTACCCGTGAAAGGTGCGGTCATGTTCCATCTCACAGGCGAGCCGATGCTACCGCGAAACCGCTGGAGGCACTATCGGGGATCTCGAGAGACCGCACGACCATGTGCTTTGTTGGTGAGAAAAGCCTACTAGCCTCAAAGGATCCGGGATATCCGACATACGCGGCTCGTGTGCTCGAGGGAAGTGCTACGTCGACACACGGCCCGCGGAGGTGTTCTTCCTGCGGTTTGACCATATCTTTGAGATGTTTCTAACAAGGCGGCTTGATTTTACTATCGTCCGCCTTTTTGCGCTACATATGAGCTCCGTCGTGAAGAGTGAAGAAGTCTCGCAAATCTGTGTGGCGGATCCGCATTACATGCACGAAGTCTTTCTTGAGTCCCGCGACTTTGAGCGTGAAACTACTAGGGAGTACCTCCAAAACTTCATGGTGCAGAATAAGGACCGGAAATTGTCCTCGTGCCTTATCATCCAAAGTAAGTCAGTTTCGGACAACCCTTTCGTACATTTCAATCATTCCTTCTCTCTCATATGGGGAATAATTTGAGGTGTCTTTTCCCGCAGCAACGGGCGCCTTCCTTATCGTTCTTTACCCGCAAGTCTCCCATGCCGTATTTTGACCCTTCGAGAGACTACGAGAAAAGGACTACACCCACATAATGAATATTCTAGATGATGCTCTCCAAGGCTTCAGCTATAGAGGTGGCCACGTGCATATCAGAAACAAAGGAACAAGAAGATGGGTTTCACAAGATAAAACTAACTTCTCCTGCATCCATGTCCCAAAACCAAGCAAGAAGGATGGATTCTACATCGTCCATCTCATGATTCAGTTCAACACGGATCACCAAAAGCTTCGATTAACAGCAGAAATGATGATCATATCCACAAGTGGCTAGAATCTCATGGAGAAGCTTAATTATAAACTTAGAGATGACTTCTTTCGCATCCAAAGCGACATTGCGACGATCATCATGAAAGAAGTCGTCGATGAGAAGGGGATGTTCCACCACGGCCCTATATCGCGAGCTGACGTCCGAACTCGCATAGGCATGCAATGTCTAGACCTCACGCCGTTCAAGCAGCTAGGGTTCATCCTCGATGATATGGAAGGATGGAACTTCTAGTGATTTATGATGCCGATGATGATGATATGTGTCGGTTGAACTTGTATACTTTTTGTAGCGATGAAACTTTGTGATGTCCACGGTCCCTGCCGAACTTGCGTAACGCTACATTGTTAGTTGGTGTACGATGACCTGCGTACCTCTAGTTAATTAATTTGCATACTGTATATGTTGCATCTAGTTGCTAACCTTTCTTTTTTGGTGTTGCTCTAGTATATTTTTTTGCATATATATGATTGTACATCCTCTTCATGAACATGCATCTCTAACAGGTACCTAGTTTCTTGATGGCGAGATGGAAATGCTATGTCGTGTACAAAGGGAAGGTTCCGGGTGTACAACGAGTGGCATGAGTGTCGGCGCAAGTGAATGGGTTCTGAGCGCCAGCCATAAAGGCTTCAAAAGCGGCACAAGAAGGAGAAGCTAGTTACTTGAGGTTCATGCTAGCGAGAGAGGACTCAGAATCGCCACCTCATGTATTGATGGTTCCGCTCTCACTCATAGTGATAGCACTTCTTGCGTATGCCTTTGTTTAGATGGATGACGTTGTTGTAGTTGCAAGTATTCGAGACTTGCATGTATTGCTATTTTCGAGATGATAACAAGATATCACTTTGTGTTGGATGATGATTATGAAGAGACTATTTGTATGTACATGCTATGATTACATTTGTGGTCTTGCAGGCATTTGTATGTGTATCATGATGAAATTTCTATGTGCTAAAGATTCTTCTAAAAAGCAGGTTCAAATACAAAACAAATATGCCAAAAAAAACTACTTAAATTAGCAGAGCGAGTGTACAAAAGTTAGCAATAGCGCGCAATAGCGATGGCGTCCTGCCAAAGAGCGCTAAGCGCTACTAGCGATAGCGAAGCTTCCCACAACCGCTGCTGCTAGACTTGTATAGCGATGGCGGCTGGTTGGCACGCCGCCATCTTGCTATGAGTTAGTTGTAGCGCCAGATTAGTAGCGCGGTACCCGCCATCGATACATCTAAAACCCGCGCTGCTGCTAGCCTTTTCCCTAGTAGTGCCTGGAGGGGGACATGTTTAAAATAGTCCACTCCCTTGCTTACCGCACTATTTGTATCGTTCTGCACTCATGGCAGAATTCCCTGAATAAACAATGCATTACTTTTTCCCTTATAATTGCATTCCTTTCTATATATATGTTCATTTATGACATCTTGCATCCGTACAATTTGGTATGGCCGAATACACCAGGGGCTTATGTTCCCCGCATTATGGTGTGATAAGTCCGAACACTTTCACAAGTGCGGCACCCCAAACTTATAGCATTATATGCATCGGCTCCAAATCATGTCTTGGGTCAATAGTTGGGTTTGCCCGGCTCCCATGTTTTGGTACCTTACGTTCCGTTCTGTCGGCTAAGGTAGCACTGGGAGAACCACTGCGATTGCGCCCCGGTTGAGCTGGGCGAGCGCCTCAGTGGAGAAAGCTAAAACTGACTGTCATGATAAGGCGAGAGACTGGTCGCTGTCCGAGAGGTCTTTTCGAGTCCCTAAAGACTTACGCCGCTTAGAGCGAGGAACCGGATAATGTCCGGCCAAGGCGTGGATAGCGCCCCGAATTCGGTCTTCCGAACACTAGGGGCTTCGCCGAAATTTAAAATTATAAAATTCTATGGCAAAGTGAGAGTGTTCAAGCATTATAAGTCCGGTTGCCTTGTTCGTTGTGTTGAGCGCCTCCCTAGATGGACCCAAAAATGGGAACAAGAGTGCTCAAGTTTATCCGAACACCCCCAGACTCGTGGCATGGGGGCTGAAGCCGACGACTTGCCATCTCTCGATTTAATAAACGGCCGCATGAAGGTAATATTTTAAATCAAATAAGCGTTGCTTAGCGATATGAACAATGTTTTCAGCGCAGGATAACACATGGCGAAGTTTACTCAATAATCACATCTCGGGGCACTCATCCGCAATCTTGAAGGCACCCTTCAGACAGTCTTATAGTACATTTCGGCGACGATACTCCTTGCCCGCGGCGGCAAGATCCGTCGAAGCCTCTCCGCATCCAGCCTGCCCCTAATGCACCTTTTGCGGGCAAGGCCCGACGGCACCTTCAATGCAGGTGGAGCGCTTGATGACCTCCACCCAGAGCACGATCCACCAGCCGCCTGACGAGGCGAAGTAGCTCCCAGAATGGCCTCTCCAGCCTGGCCGGACTATGAGGCCCTTCATGGCCTGCTCGGCTACCTTGTGGAGCTCGACCACTGCTTCACCTGGTCGCTAGGGGCACGGATGTCCGGCCTCAAGATCTCGAGACCGAAGACCTTCTCCGTTGAGCTCCCCTCCTCAGCCCGGTAGAATGCGGCGGCATCGGACACACTGCGAGGCAGATCTACAAACGCCCCTGGAGAGCTCCGAATTCGGGTAAGTAACAGGTAATTTACATTCACATGCTTGCTTTGCATGAAAAATGCCTTACCCGCCGCTATTTTCTTCACATCCTCAATCTCCTGGAGGGCTTTATGGGCCTCGGCCTTAACGGCTTTGGCACTTTCAAGAGCCGAGGCAAGCTCGGACTCTCGAGTCTTCGAGTCGCGCCAAGCTCTCATGCTTTTCCATGAGAGCACGGAGCTCTTGCCGCACCTCCGCCACCCGCGCCTCCTGCTTCTCGGCCCGCTCGTTCATGTCAGATTGCACTCGGCGCGGACACGGCCTCCTTCGTGGTCGCCACCTCGCTCGTGGCCCCGCAATACCCACGTTATCCTTGTTATTTCTATTGCAACCAAAATCCTTTTCTCAGAAGGTACCAATTTAAAAGCGGTGTTACTCACCTTCCTTGTCCTCGAGCTGCTTCTTGGCACGGCCGAGCTCTTGCTCGGACCGCCGAGGTCTGCTTCAAAGCACCGACCTCCGCATAAGTGTGGCAGAGGTCGATGGCGCAGCCTGCAAACCCATATTGACATAATTTTTAGCACTCCTGCAGATATCTTTTTAGATACTCAATCCGGTTTTCTTTACGAACACCAAACCGAGCATCGGGCTACTGTCTATGCGGTATTACATTACATATTTTAAACTTCTTACCTCAAAGCCTGTTAGAAGGCTATCGAGCTTCGTCAGCCCGCTTTGGCAAGTGAACCTTACGAATCACCGCACTCATGATAGTGCGGTGTTCTTCCTCGATAGAAGCACCGTTAAGTGCCTCCAACAAGTTGTCTGGCGCCTCCGGATGGACGAAGGCTGCCGGCGTCACGGTCTTGCCCTTCTTACAAAGGGGCCGCCTGCCGGGCTCCGGAACCACTGCGGGTTCCGGCATGGAGTCCGGCGCAGAGTCCGGGAGGCTGCCTTGCGGCACCTCCGGAGCCTCCTCCTGACGGGTCCCCTCCCTGGATCCCACCTCGGCGTCGTCAGCACGAGGGGTAGAGGCGGTCGGAATGGAATCCTCGTCCGACGAAGCCAAGGACCCGCTCGACGAAGCGGGAAGATCATCATCGGCCGGACTACAGGTAGTGTGCGGCATTAGAAGGACACCGTGACACAAAGGAGATATTATAAACCATTCAGGAATCCGGATACTTACGATCTTGCCGGAGGCCTGGCCCTTGAGGGACACTCTTCGTCGCCAACGTTGGCGTTGGCGAAGCTGTCCGAAGGAAGGGTCCTTCCCCTCTTGGACCCTTCGGCCTCCCCCGTTGGGGAAGCCTTCCTCTTCCTCTCTCCCTCCTCCGGGAGAGAGTCCTCTTTCTCCTCCTCATCTTCGAGGGAGGAGTCTGCCTCGGAGCCATCGGACGATGAGTCCGATATCACCTGGTGCCGGGAACTTCTTCGAGTTCCCGTGGCCTTCTTCTTGGCCTTCTTCTCCGGCACCACATAGAGTGCCGGGACTAGCAGCCCCGTTAAACGGGCGTCTGCTGGGTCTTCGGGAAGGGGAGCCAGATAGTCTACCTGTCCGGACGTCCTCTGCCAGTCCTGTCAAAGGCATAGGGAGTTTTAGATCCCACATAGAATTAAACTATGGAAGAAAATGACTGTCCCATAAAGGATAACAAAGCTTACCTCGCCGGCCGGGTGCTTGGTGCTGAATCCGCGATCTTCCATCGCGGATGCAGGGGCTTCTCCGCCCTTGCACAACACCCTCTAGGCATCTTCATACGTCGTGTCGAAGAGCCCGCTCAGGGTCCGGTGCTGTGCCAGATCGAACTCCCACAAAGTGAAGGCCCGCTGTTGGCAGGGGAGAATCCGGCGGACGAGCATGACCTGGATCACATTGACAAGCCTAAGCTTCTTGTTCACCAAGGTCTGGAGACAGGACTGAAGTCCTGTTAGCTCCTCCGAACTACCCCATAGCAAGCCCTTCTCTTTCCAGGAGGTGAGCTGCATAGGGATACCAGATCTGAACTCGGGGACCGCTGCCCATTTAGGGTCACGCGGCTCGGTGATGTAGAACCACCCCGATTGCCACCCCTTGACGGACTCCATGAAGGCCCCTTCGAGCCAGATGACGTTGGGCATCTTTCCCAACATGGCGCCTCCGCACTCCGCTTGGACTCCATTCACTACCTTCGGCTTGACGTTGAAGGTCTTGAGCCACAAGCCGAAGTGGGGCTGGATGCAGAGGAAGGCCTCGCACACGACGATAAACGCCAAGATGTTGAGGATGAAGTTTGGCGCCAGATCGTGGAAATCCAGGCCGTAGTAGTACATGAGCCCCCGGACGAAGGGATGCAACGGGAAGCCCAGTCCGCGGAGGAAGTGGGGAAGGAATACGACCCTCTCATGGGGCCTGGGGGTGGGGATGAGCTGCCCCTTGTCAGGCAGCCGGTGCGCGATGTCGCCGGACAGGTATCCGGCGCCGCGCAGCCTCTTGATGTGCTCCTCCGTAATGCAGGAAGCCAACCACTTGCCTCCCACTCCGGACATGACTGGAGAAGGTTGAGACGAGATGTGCGGGCTTGGGCGCTGGAGCTCGAGTGCGCGGAGATGGATAAGCAAAGGAAGAAGAAGGTGTAGGTAAAAAGGTGGATCCTTATCCCGTTATATATGGGCGGATGAAGACTATGCGTCCCCACCGGCCTGGTAAAACTCGCTTATCTCCCAAGCGCCACCATCAATGGCGCGGTTGGGTTACCCACGTCCGTATTGATGAGAATGCCAGAATAAGGGGAACACGATCTCTGCTTCGACAAGAAGTGCCAAGGAAACCGCTTCGCTAAACGCGCTGAGGTGGTATAATAAAAAACGATTCAAGTAAAGGCTTGGTAGTGGCATGACGTCACGCCACAAAGCACGTCAGCAGATTGAACTTGTGTACATATTATTCTCTCTACGGTGGAGTGTGGAATTTATTTTGCAGAGCCAGACACTATCCTGGTGTTCACAATCTTCTATGAAATATTCGGAGGAGGAACCGCCTTGCAATGCCGAACAATATGCGCGTCGGACTCATCGTCATTGAAGCCTGGTTCAGGGGCTACTGAGGGAGTCCTGGACTATGGGGTGTCCGGACAGCCGGACTATCATCGTCAGCCGGACTATCATCGTCAGCCGGACTCCAAGACTATGAAGATACAAGATTGAAGACTTCGTCCCGTGTCCGGATTGGACTTTCCTTGGCGTGGAAGGCAAGCTTGGCGATACGGATATGTAGATCTCCTACCATTGTAACCGACTCTGTGTAACCCTAGCCCTCTCCGGTGTCTATATAAACCGGAGGGTTTTAGTCCGTAGGACGACAACCATTACAACAATCATACCATAGGCTTGCTTCTAGTGTTTAGCCTCCTTGATCTCGTGGTAGATCCACTCTTGTACTACCCATATCATCAATATGAATCAAGCAGGAGTAGGGTTTTACCTCCATCGAGAGGGCCCGAACCTGGGTAAAAACATCGTGTCCCTTGTCTCCTGTTACCATCCGCCTAGACGCAGAGTTCGGGACCCCCTACCTGAGATCCGCCGGTTTTGACACCGACAATGGTGAAAACTATTCCTGAAGTATTTTCAATGCTGAAATCAGCAGAGGTGGAAATCAAAAAGGAACATCAAGTGTTGATGGTCAATAAAACCACTAGTTTCAAGAAAGGCAAGGGTAAGAAGAACTTCAAGAAGGACGGCAAGGAGTTGCGCGCCCGATAAGCCATTTGCCGGAAGAAGCCAAAGAATGGACCCAAGCCTGAGACTGAGTGCTTTTATTGCAAGGGAAAGGGACACTGGAAGCGGAACTGCCCCAAATACTTAGTGGACAAGAAGGCCAACAACACTAAAGGTATATGTGATATACATGTAATTGATGTGTACCTTACCAGTACTCGTAGTAGCTCCTGGGTATTTGATACCGGTGCGGTTGCTCATATTTGTAACTCAAACCAGGAGCTGCGGAATAAGCGGAGGCTGGCGAAGGACGAGGTGACGATGCGCGTCGGGAATGGTTCCAAGGTCGATGTGATCACCATCGGCATGCTACCTCTACATTTACCTACGGGATTAGTTTTAAACCTCAATAATTGTTATTTAGTGCCAGCTTTGAGCATGAACATTGTATTTGGATCTCGTTTAATGCGAGATGGCTACTCATTTAAATCCGAGAATAATGGTTGTTCTATTTGTATGAGAGATATGTTTTATGGTCATGCCCCGCAGGTCAATGGTTTATTCTTAATGAAGCTCGAACGTGATGTTACACATATTCATAGTGTGAATACCAAAAGATGTAAAGTTGATAACGATAGTCCCACATACTTGTGGCACTGCTGCCTTGGTCACATTGGTGTCAAACGCATGAAGAAGCTCCATGCTAATGGACTTTTGGAGTCTCTTGATTACGAATCATTTGACACATGCGAACCATGCCTTATGGGCAAAATGACCAAGACTCCGTTCTCCGGAACAATGGAGCGAGCAACCAACTTATTGGAAATCATACATACTGATGTGTGCGGTCCAATGAGCGTTGAGGCTCGCGGAGGATATCGTTATGTTCTCACTCTCACTGACGACTTGAGTAGATATGGGTATGTCTACTTGATGAAACACAAGTCTGAGACCTTTGAAAAGTTCAAGGAATTTCAGAATGAGGTAGAGAATCAACGTGACCGAAAGATAAAGTTCTTATGATCAGATCGTGGGGAGAATATTTAAGTCACGAATTTGGTACGCACTTAAGGAAATGTGGAATCGTTTCACAACTCACGCCGCCTGGAACACCTCAGCGTAACGGTGTGTCCGAACGTCGTAATCGCACTCTATTGGATATGGTGCGATCTATGATGTCACTCACCGATTTACCGCTATCATTTTGGGGATACGCTCTAGAGACAGCTACATTCACTTTAAATAGGGCACCGTCTAAATCTGTTGAGACGACACCATATGAATTATGGTTTGGGAAGAGACCTAAGCTGTCGTTTCTAAAAGTTTGGGGATGCGATGCTTATGTCAAGAAACTTCAACCTAAAAAGCTCGAAGCCAAGTCGGAGAAATGCGTCTTCATAGGATACCCTAAGGAAACCATTGGGTATACCTTCTACCTCAGGTCCGAAGGCAAGATCTTTGTTGCCAAGAACGGGTCCTTTCCGGAGAAAGAGTTTCTCTCGAAAGAAGTAAGTGGGAGGAAAGTGGAACTTGATGAAGTACTACCTCTTGAAAGTAGCACATCTCAAGAAGATGTTCCTGTGGTGCCTGCACTGACTAGAGAGGAAACTAATGATGATGATCAAGGTACTTCAGATCAAGTTACTACCGAACTGCGTAGGTCCACGAGGACACGTTCCACACCAGAGTGGTATGGCAACCCTGTCCAGGAAATCATGTTGTTAGACAACGGTGAACCTTCGAACTATGAATAAGCAATGGCGGGCCCAGATTCCAACAAATGGCTTGAAGCCATGCAATCCGAGATAGGATCCATGTATGAAAACAAAGTGTGGACTTTGACAGACTTGCCCGATGATCGGCGAGCGATAGAAAACAAATGGATCTTTAAGAAGAAGACGGACGCGGATGATAATGTTACCATCTATAAAGCTCAACTTGTTGCTAAGGGTTATCGACAAGTTCAAGGGGTTGACTATGATGAGACTTTCTCTCCCGTAGCGAAGCTGAAATCCGTCCGAATCATGTTAGCAATTGCCGCATACTGTGATTATGAGATATGGCAAATGGACATCAAAAAGGCATTCCTTAACAACCATCTTAAGGAAGAACTGTATATGATGCAGCCAGAGGGTTTTGTCGATCCTAAGAATTCTAACAAGGTATGCAAGCTCCAGCGCTCCATCTATGGGCTGGTGCAAGCATCTCGGAGTTGGAACATTCGCTTTAATGAAATGATCAAAGCGTTTGGGTTTATGCAGACTTATGGAGAAGCCTGCTTTTACAAGAAAGTGAGTGGGAGCTCTGTAGCATTTCTCATATTATATGTGGATGACATACTTTTGATGGGAAATGATATAGAACTTTTGGACAGCATTAAGGCCTACTTGAATAAGTGTTTTCCAATGAAGGACCTTGGAGAAGCTGCTTACATATTAGGCATCAAGATCTATAGAGATAGATCAAGACGCCTCATAGGTGTTTCACAAAGCACATACCTTGATAAGATATTGAAGAAGTTCAATATGGATCAGTCCAAGAAGGGGTTCTTGCCTGTGTTGCAAGGTGTGAAATCGAGCTCGGCTCAATGTCCGACCATGGCAGAAGATAGAGAAAAGATGAGTGTCGTCCCCTATGCCTCAGCCATAGGGTCTATCATGTATGCCATGACGTGTACCAGACCTGATGTAAACCTTGCTGTAAGTTTGGTAGGAAGGTACCAAAGTAATCCCGGCATGGAACACTGGACAATGGTCAAGAATATCCTGAAGTACCTGAAAAGGACTAAGGACATGTTTCTCGTATATGGAGGTGAAGAAGAGCTCGTCGTAAAGGGTTACATCGATGCTAGCTTCGACACAGATCTGGATGACTCTAAGTCACAAACCGGATACATGTATATTTTGAATGGTGGGGCACTAAGCTGGTGCAGTTGCAAGCAAAGCGTGGTGGCGGGATCTACATGTGAAGCGGAGTACATGGCAGCCTCGGAGGCAGCACATGAAGCAATATGGGTGAAGGAGTTCATCACCGACCTAGGAGTCATACCTAATGCGTCGGGGCCGATAACACTCTTCTGTGACAACACTGGAGCTATTGCCCTTGCCAAGGAGCCCAGGTTTCACAAGAAGACCAGGCACATCAAGCGTCGCTTCAATTCCATACGTGAAAATGTTCAAGATGGAGACATAGATATTTGCAAAGTGCATACGGATCTGAATGTCGCAGATCCGTTGACTAAACCTCTTCCGCGAGCAAAACATGATCAACACCAGAACTCTATGGGTGTTCGATTCATCACAATGTAACTAGATTATTGACTCTAGTGCAAGTGTGAGACTGTTGGAAATATGCCCTAGAGGCAATAATAAAATGGTTATTATTATATTTCCTCGTTCATGATAATTGTCTTTTATTCATGCTATAATTGTGTTATCCGGAAATCGTAATACATGTGTGAATACATAGACCACAACATGTCCCTAGTAAGCCTCTAGTTGAATAGCTCGTTTATCAATAGATGGTCACGGTTTCCTGACCATGGACATTGGATGTCATTGATAACGGGATCACATCATTGGGAGAATGATGTGATGGACAAGACCCAATCCTAAGCATAGCACAAGATCGTGTAGTTCATTTGCTAGAGCTTTTCCAATGTCAAGTATCATTTTCTTAGACCATGAGATCGTGTAACTCCCAGATGCCATAGGAGTGCTTTGGGTGTACCAAACGTCACAACGTAACTGGGTGACTATAAAGGCATACTACAGGTATCTCCGAAAGTCTCTGTTGGGTTGACACAGATGGAGACTGAGATTTGTCACTCCGTATGATGGAGAGGTATCTTTGGGCCCACTCGGTAATGCATCATCACAATGAGCCCAAAGTGACTAAGTGGTTGGTCACGGGATCATGCATTACGGTACGAGTAAAGTGACTTGCCGGTAACTAGATTGAACGAGGTATTAGGATACCGACGATCGAATCTCGGGCAAGTAACATACCGATTGACAAAGGGAATTGTATATGGGATTACTTGAATCATCGACATCATGGTTCATTCGATGAGATCATCGTGGAACATGTGGGAGCCAACATGGGTATCCAGATCCCGCTGTTGGTTATTGGCCGGAGAGTCGTCTCGGTCATGTCTGCATGTCTCCCGAACCCGTAGGGTCTACACACTTAAGGTTCGGTGACGCTAGCGTTGTAGAGATGCTAGTATGCGGTAACACGAAAGTTGTTCGGAGTCCCGGATGAGATCCCGGACGTCACGAGGAGTTCCAGAATGGTCCAGAGGTGAAGAATTATATATGGGAAGTCCAGTTTCGGCCATCGGGAAAGTTTCGGGGGTCACCAGTATTGTACCGGGACAACCGGAAGGGTCCCGGGGTTCCACCAGGTGGGGCCACCTATCCCAAAGGGCCCCATGGGCTGAAGTGGGAGGGGAACCAGCCCCTGGTGGGCTGGTGCACCCCCCTTTGCCCCCCCCCGACGCCTAGGGTTGGAAACCCTAGGGGTGGGGGGCAACCCACTTGGCTTGGGGGGCAAGCCACCCCCTTGGCCGCCACCCCCCTTGAGATCCCATCTCCAGGGGGCCGACGCCCCCCCTTGGCCCTATAGAAAGAGGGGGGAGGGAGGGCATCCACACCCAAGTCCCTGGCGCCTCCCTCTCCCTCTGCAACTCCTCTCCCTCTCGTAGAGCTTGCCGAAGCCCTGCCAAGATCGCCGCTGCTTCCACCACCATGTCGTCGTGCTGCTGGATCTCCATCAACCTCTCCCTCCCCCATGCTGGATCAAGAAGGAGGAGACGTCTTCCCAACCGTACGTGTGTTGAACGCATAGGTGCCGTCCGTTCGGCACTAGGATCATCGGTGATTTGGATCACGACGAGTACGACTCCCTCAACCCCATTCTCTTGAACGCTTCCGCGCGATCTACAACGGTATGTAGATGCACTCCTCTATCTCGTTGCTAGATGACTCCATAGATTGATCTTGGTGAAGCGTAGAAATTTTTTATTTTCTGCAATGTTCCCCAACAGAGATCCCATGGGGCCTTTTCCGGCGCTCCGCCGGAGGGGAAATCGATCACGGAGGGCTTCTACATCAACACCATAGCCTCTCCGATGATGTGTGAGTAGTTTACCATAGACCTTCGGGCCCATAGTTATTAGCTAGATGGCTTCTTCTCTCTCTTTGGATCTCAATACAAAGTTCTCCTCGATCTTCTTGGAGGTCTATTCAATGTAACTATTTTTGCTGTGTGTTTGTCGAGATCCGATGAATTGTGGGTTTATGATCAAGATTATCTATGAACAATATTTGAATCTCCTCTGAATTCTTTTATGCATGATTGGTTATCTTTGCAAGTCTCTTCGAATTATCAGTTTGGTTTGGCCTACTAGATTGATCTTTCTTGCAATGGGAGAAGTGCTTAGCTTTGGGTTCAATCTTGCGTTGCTCGATCCCAGTGACAGAAGGGGAAACGACATGTATTGTATTGTTTCCATCAAGGATAAAAAGATGGGGTTTATATCATATTGCTTGAGTTTATCCCTCTACATCATGTCATCTTGCCTAATGCGTTACTCTGTTCTTATGAACTTAATACTCTAGATGCATGCTGGATAGCGGTCGATGTGTGGAGTAATAGTAGTAGATGCAGGAAGGAGTCAGTCTATTGGTCGTGGACGTGATGCCTATATACACGATCCTTCCTAGATATTCTCATAATAATGCACTTTTCTGTCAATTGCTCGACAGTAATTTGTTCACCCTCCGTAATACTTATGCTATCTTGAGAGAAGCCACTAGTGAAACCTATGGCCTCCGGGTCTATTTTCCATCATATATGTTTCCAATCTATTTTTACTTTGCAATCTTTACATTCGATCTTTATCATAAAAATACCAAAAATATTATCATCTCTACCAGACCTTACTTTTGCAAGTGGCCGCTACGTCTTGAGCTTGCGTTGGTTTTTCCCTTGAAGAGGAAAGGGTGATGCAGCAAAGTAGCGTAAGTATTTCCCTCAGTTTTTGAGAACTATGGTATCAATCCAGTAGGAGGCTCCTCAAAAGTCCCACGCACCTACACAAACAAACAAGATCCTCACTACCAACGCGATAAAGGGGTTGTCAATCCCTTCACGGAGCTTGCAAAAGTGAGATCTGATAGAGATAATAAGATAAGATAAATATTTTTGGTATTTTTATGATATAGATTGGAAATTAAAGATGCAAATAAAAGTAGATGGAAAACTTATATGATAAAAGATAGACCCGGGGGCCATAGGTTTCACTAGTGGCTTCTCTCAAGATAGCATAAGTATTACGGTGGGTGAAAAAATTACATGTCGAGCAATTGATAGAAAAGCGCATAGTTATGAGATTATCTAGGCATGATCATGTATATAGGCATCACTGATACGTCTCCAACGTATCTATAATTTTTGATTGTTCCATGCTGTTATATTACCCATTTTGGATGTTTATGGGCTTTACTTTACACTTTTATATCATTTTTGGGACTAACCTACTAACCGGAGGCCCAGCCCGTATTGCTGTTTTTTTGCCTATTTCAGTGTTTCGAAGAAAAGGAATATCAAACGGAGTCCAAATGGAATGAGACCTTCGGGGGTGATCTTTTTGGAACAAACGTGATCCAGAGGACTTGGAGTGCAAGTCAAGAAGCAATCGAGGAGGCCACGAGGGTGGAGGGCGTGCCCCCTATCTCGTGGGCCCCTCGGGCATCCACTGACCTACTTCTTCCTCCTATATATACCCACGTACCCCGAGAACATCAGAGGCGACCATGAAAAACTATTTCCACAATCGTAACCTTCTGTATCCGTGAGATCCCATCTTGGAGCCTTCGTCGGCCCTCCGTCGGAGGGGGAATCAACCATGGAGGGTTTCTACATCAACACCATAGCCTCTCTGATGAGTTGTGAGTAGTTTACCACAGACCTTCGGGTCTATAGTTATTAGCTAGATGAATTCTTCTCTCTCTTTGGATCTCAATACCATGTTCTCCTTGATCTTCTTGCAGAACTATTCGATGTAACTCTTTTTGCGGTGTGTTTGTCGAGATCCGATGAATTGTGGGTTTATTATCAAGTTCATCTATGAGAAATATTAGAATCTCCTCTGAATTCTTTTATGTGTGATTAAGTTATCTTTTCAAGTCTCTTCGAATTATTAGTTTGGTTTGGCCTACTAAATTGATCTTTCTTGCAATGGGAGAAGTGCTTAGCTTTGGGTTCAATCTTGCGGTGTCCTTTCCCAATGACAGTAGGGGCAGCAAGGCACGTATTGTATTGTTGCCATCAAGGATAAAAATATGGGGTTTATATCATATTGCATGAGTTTATCCCTCTACATAATGTCATCTTTCTTAATGCGCTACTCTGTTATTTATGAACTTAATACTCTAGATGCATGCTGGATAGCGGTCGATGTGTGGAGTAATAGTAGTAGATGCAGGCAGGAGTCGGTCTACTTGTCACGGACGTGATGCCTATATATATGATCATGCCTAGATAATCTCATAATTATTCGCTTTTCTATCAATTGCTCGACAGTAATTTGTTCACCCACCATAATACTTATGCTATCTTGAGAGAAGCCACTAGTGAAACCTATGGCCCTCGGGTCTATCTCTTATCATATAAACTTTCAATCTACTTTTATTTGCATCTTTACTTTTCCAATCTTTATCATAAAAATACCAAAAATATATTTATCTTATCTTATTATCTCTATCAGATCTCACTTTCGCAAGTGGCAGTGAAGGGATTGACAACCCCTTTATTGTGTTGGTTGCGAGTTCTTATTTGTTTGTGTAGGTGCGTGGGACTTTTGAGGATCCTCCTACTGGATTGATACCTTGGTTCTCAAAAACTGAGGGAAATACTTACGCTACTATTGCTGCATCACCCTTTCCTCTCCAAGGAAAACCAACGCAAGCTCAAGACGTAGCAATCACGTCCGTGACAAGTAGATCGAAACGATTCTGCATCTACTACAATTACTCCACACATCGACTGCCTCCTGCCTGCATCTAGAGTATTAAGTTCATGAAGAACAGAGTAACACATTAAGAAAGATGACATGAATTAGAGGGATAAACTCATGTAATATGATATAAACCCCATCTTTTTATCCTCGATGGCAAAAATACAATACGTGCCTTGCCCTGCGCTAACATCCTTTGGGAAAGGACACCGCAAGATTGAACCCAAAGCTAAGCACTTCTCCCATTGCAAGAAAGATCAATCTAGTAGGCCAAACCAAACTGATAATTCGAAGAGACTTGCAAAGATAACTTAATCACACATAAAAGAATTCAGAGGAGATTCAAATATTTCTCATAGATAAACTTTATCACAAACCCACAATTCATCGGATCTCGACAAACACACCGCAAAAAGAGTTACATCGAATAGATCTCCAAGAAGATCGAGGAGAATTTGTATTGAGATTCAAAGAGAGAGAAGAAGCCATCTAGCTAATAACAATGGACTCAAAGGTCTGTGGTAAACTACTCACAACTCATCGGAGAGGCCTTGGAGATGATGTAGAGGCCCTTCGTGGTCGATTCCCCCTCCGGCGGAGCGCCGGCAAAGGCTCCAAGATGGGAACTCGCGGATACAGAAGGTTGCGGCGGTGGAATTAGTATTCGTGGTGCTCCCCGATGGTTTCAGGGTAAGGGAGTATATATAGGAGGAAGAAGTAGGTCGGTTGACGCTAGAGGGGCCCATGAGGGTGGGGTGGGGGGGGGGGGGGCGCCCACCCCCAGGGGGCGCGCCGAGCACCCTCGTGGCCGCCTCGTTTGTTGCTTGACGTCCACCCCAAGTCTCCTGGTTTGCATTTGTTCCAAAAAGATCGCTCCCAAAGGTTTCATCCCATGTGGATTCCGTTTGATATTCCTTTTCTTCGAAACACTGAAATAGGCAAAAAAACAGCAATTCGGGCTGGGCCTCCGGTTAGTAGGTTAGTCCCAAAAATTAAATAAAAGTGTAGAGTAAAGCCCATAAACATCCAAAACGGGTAATGTAATAGCATGGAACAATCAAAAATTATAGATACGTTGGAGACGTATCAAGCATCCCCAAGCTTAATTCCTGCTCGTCCTCGAGTAGGTAAATGATAAAAACAGAATTTTTGATGTGGAATGCTACCTAGCATGATTCTCAATGTAATTTTCTTTATTGTGGCATGAATGTTCAGATCCAAATGATTCAAAATAAAAGTTTATATTTACATAAAAATAATAATACTTCAAGCATACTAACAAAGCTATCATGTCTTCTCAAAATAACATGGCTAAAGAAAGTTATCCCTACAAAATCATATAGTCTGGCTATGCTCTATCTTCATCACACAAAGTATTTAATCATGCACAACCCCGATGACAAGCCAAGCAATTGTTTCATACTTTAGTAATCTCAAACCTTTTCAACTTTCACGCAATACATGAGCGTGAGCCATGGACATAGCACTATATGTGGAATAGAATGGTGCTTGTGGAGAAGACAAAAAGGGAGAAGATAGTCTCACATCAACTAGGCGTATCAACGGGCTATGGAGATGCCCATTAATAGATATCAATGCGAGTGAGTAGGGTCTGCCATGCAACGGATGCACTAGAGCTATAAATGTATGAAAGCTCAATAAAAGAAACTAAGTGAGTGTGCATCCAACTTGCTTGCTCACGAAGACCTAGGGCGTTTTGAGGAAGCCCATCATTGGAATATACAAGCCAAGTTCTTTGATACTTTGAAGATCATGGTGACACTTTGAATATAAAATTCCCACTAGTATATGAAAGTGACAACATAGGAGACTCTCTATCATGAAGATCATGGTGATACTTTGAAGCATGAGGGTGGTAAAAAGGATAGTAGCATTGTCCCTTCTCTCTTTTTCTCTCATTTTTTTATTTGGACTTTCTCATTTTTTTATTTGGCCTTTCTCTTTTTTAAAGTCCAAAGTCTCATCCCGACTTGTGGGGGAATCATAGTATCCATCATCCTTTCCTCACTTGGGACAATGCTCTAATAATGAAGATCATCACACTTTTATTTACTTACAACTCAAGATTACAACTCGATACTTAGAACAAGATATGACTCTATATTAATGCATCCGGTGGTGTACCAGGATATGCAATGAATCAAGAGTGACATGTATGGAAGAATTATGAAGGTGGCTTTGCCACAAATTCGATGTCAACTAAATGATCATGCAAGAGCAATATGACAATGATGATGCGTGTCATAATAACGGAACGGTGGAAAGTTGCATGGCAATATATCTCGGAATGACTACGGAAATGCCATAATAGGTAGGTATGGTGGATTTTTTGAGGAAGGTATATGGTGGGTGTATGCTACCGGCAAAAGTTGCGCGGCACAAGAGAGGCTAGCATGGTGGAAGGGTGAGAGTGCGTATAATCCATTGACTCAACATTAGTCATAAAGAACTCATATACTTATTGCAAAAATCTACAAGCCATTGAAAACAAAGTACTACGCGCATACTCCTAGGAGGATATATTGGTAGGAAAAGACCATCGCTCGTCCCCGACCGCCACTCATAAGGAAGACAATCAATAAATAAATTATGTTCCAACTTCATCACAAAGCGGTTCACCATACGTGCATGCTACGGGAATCACAAACTTCAACACAAGTATTCTTTAAATTCATAATTACCCCACTAGCATGACTCTAATATCACCATCCTCATATCTCAAAACAATTATCAATCATCAAATTGATCATAGCATCCAATTCACTTTCTATGATAGTTTTTATTATACCCAACTTGGATGCCCATCATTCTAGGACCAATTTTATAACCAAAGCAAATACCATGCTGTTCTAAAAGACTCTCAAAATAATATAAGTGAAGCATGAGAGATTAACAATTTCTACAAAATAAAGCCGCCGCCGTGCTCTAAAAGATATAAGTGAAGCACTAGAGCAAAAATTATCTAGCTCAAAAGATATAAGTGAAGCACATGAAGTTTTCTAATAAATTCCAAATCAAGTGGGCTTTCCCAAAAGGTGTGTACAGCAAGGATGATTGTGTTAAACTAAAAAGCAAAGACTAATATCATACAAGACGCTCCAAGGAAAACACATATCATGCGGCGAATAAAAATATAGCTCCAAGTAAAGTTACCGATAGACGAAGACGAAAGAGGGGATGCCTTCCGGGGCATCCCCAAGCTTAGGCTTTTGGTTATCCTTGAATATCTTGGGGTGACATGGGGATCCCCAAGATTAGGCTCTTGCCACTCCTTATTCCATAGTCCATCAAATCTTTACCCAAAACTTGAAAACTTCACAACACAAAACTCAACAGAAAATCTCATAAGCTCCGTTAGTGCAAGAAAGAAAAACTAACACATAAGGTACTGTAATGAAATCATTCTTTATTTATATTGGTGTTAAACCTAATGTATTGAAACTTCTCTATGGTTTATACCCACCGATACTAGCCATAGATGCATCAAAATAAGCAAACAACACACGAAAAACAGAATCATCAAAAAGCAGAGCGATCAGAGCAATCTGTAACTTTCGAATACTTATGGAACTCTAAAACTCCTACCAAAATAGGAAGTCCTGGGTCTATTGATCTACAGAAAAAAGAATCAATGCAAAATCACGTTTCTGTGAATTACTAAAATTATGTTCATGTGCGCAAAAGTTTCTGTTTTTCAGAAGAATCAAATTAACTATCACCGTAGGTTATCCTATAGGTTCTACTTGGCACAAACACTAATTAAAACATGAAAACACATCTAAAAAGAAGCTAGATGAAATATTTATTACTAAAAAGAAGCAAAAAGCAATAAAAAAATTAAATTGTGTTGCCTCCCAACTAGCGCTATCGTTTAACGCCCCTAGCTAGGCATAAAAGCGAGGATAGATCTAAGTAGTGCCATCTTTGGCATTCAATTCATAAGTAGCTCGCATGATATATTCATAAGGTAATTTAACTTTCTTTCTAGGGAAGTGTTCCATGCCTTTCCTTAATGGAAATTGGAATCTAATATTCCCTTCCTTCATATCAATAATTGAACCAATCGTTCTAAGGAAAGGTCTACCAAGAATAATAGGACATGAAAGATTGCAATCTATATTAAGAATGATAAAATCTACGAGCACATATTCCCTATTTGCAACAATAAGAACATCACTGATCCTTCCCATAGGTTTCTTAATGGTGGAATCCGCAAGGTGCAAGTTTAAAGAGCAATCATCAAAATCATGGAAACCTAGCACATCACATAAAGTTTTCGGAATCGTGGAAACACTAGCACCCAAATCACATAAAGCATAGCACTCATGATCTTTAATTTTAATCTTTATAGTAGGTTCCCACTCATCATAAAGTTTCCTAGGTATAGAAACTTCCAAAGTAAGTTTTTCCTCATAAGATTGCATCAAGGCATTAGCAATATGTTTGGTAAAAGCTTTATTTTGACTATAAGCATGAGGAGAATTCAACACGGATTGCAACAAGGAAATACAATCTATTAAAGAACAATTATCATAATCAAATTCCTTGAAATCCAAGATAGTTGGTTCAATGCTATTTAAAGTCTTGACCTCTCCAATCCCACTTTTACCAAATTTAGCATCAAGATCTAAAAACTCTGAATTATTGGGACGCCTTTTAACTAACATTGATTCATCTCCAGTCCCATCATTATAAAGATTCATATTGCAAAACAAGGATTTAATAGGGGACACATCAATAACTCTTCACCATTATTTTCATGGAAACTAGAAGAACACGCTTTTTATAAAGCAATCTTTCTTAGCACGCAACCTAGCGGTTCTTTCTTTGCACTCATCTATGGAAATTCTCATGGCTTTGAGAGACTCATTGATATCATGCTAAGGAGGAATAGATCTAAGTTTCAAAGAATCAACATCAAGCGGAAGTCTATCAACGTTCCTAGCCAATTCATCAACTTTAAGCAATTTTTCTTCAAGCAAAGCATTAAAATTCTTTTGAGAGATCATAAATTCTTTAACACTATTCTCGAAATCAAAGGGCATCTTATTAAAATTTCCATAAGAGATGTTGTAGTAATTACCATAATTATTAGAGGAATTACTTGGAAACGGTCTAGGATTAAAATTTCCTCTATAAGCATTGTTACCAAAATTATTCCTACGAACAAAATTAACATTCATAGATTCATTATTATTCTCAAGAAAAGTAGACAAAGGCATATCATTAGGATCAATAGGAGCACTCTTAGTAGCAAAAAATTTCATAAGTTCATCCATCTTTTCCACGCAAAACATTAATTTCTTCTATAGCATGCACTTTTTTACTAGTAGATCTTTCGGTGTGCCATTGAGAATAATTAGCCATAATGTTATCAAGGAGTTTAGTAGCTTCTCCTAAGGTGATTTCCATAAAAGTGCCTCCCGCGGCTGAATCTAGAAGATTTCTAGAAGAAAAATTCAATCCGGTATAAAAGTTTTGTATGATCATAAATTCAAACCATGAGTAGGGAAAGATTGGACAACATGCTCATGATCAAGTTGTTTAAAATTCATAATATCGTTCCTAAGAGATATGATCTTAGCGGGAGGAAAATACTTAGAGATAAAAGCATCTTCGCACTTATTCCATGAATCAATACTATTCTTAGTAAAAGACGAAAACCGAGTTTTAGCACGATCTCTAAGAGAAAACGAAAATAACTTCAATTTAACAATATCATTATCCGTATCTTTCTTCTTTTGCATATCACAAAAATCAACAAAGTTGTTTAGATGAGTAGAGACATCTTCACAAGGAAGGCTGGAGAATTGATCTTTCAAAACAAGATTCAACAAAGCAACATTGATTTCACAAGATTCAACATCATTAAGAGGAGCAACCGGAGTGCTAAGGAAATCATTATTATTGGTATTGGAAAAGTCACACAATTTGGTATTATCTTGCGCCATTGTGGCAAGCAATCCAACACACAAGCAAACAAAAAGGCAAGCGAAAGAGAGAGGCAAACGGGAAAGAGAGGGCGAATATAACGGCAAGGGTGAAGTGGGGGAGAGGAAAACGAGAGGCAAATGCCAAATAATGTAATGCGAGGGAGATGAGTTTGTGATGGGTACTTGGTATGTCTTGACTTCAGCGAAGACCTCCTCGGCAATGGCGCCAGAAATCCTTCTTGCTACGTCTTGAGCTTGCGTTGGTTTTTCCCTTGAAGAGGAAGGGGTGATGCAGCAAAGTAGCATAAGTATTTCCCTCAGTTTTTGAGAACCAAGGTATCAATCCAGTAGGAGGCTCCTCAAAAGGGTGATACCTTGGTTCTCAAAAACTGAGGGAAATACTTACGGTACTCTGTTGCATCACCCTTTCCTCTTCAAGGGAAAACCAACGCATGCTCAAGAGGTAGCAAGAAGGATTTCTGGCGCCGTTGCCGGGGAGTTTACGCACAAGTCAAGACATACCAAGTACCCATCACAAACTCTTATCCCTCGCATTACGTTATTTTCCATTTGCCTCTCGTTTTCCTCTCCCCCACTTCACCCTTGCCATTTTATTCATCCTCTCTTTCTGTTTGCCTCTTTTTTGCTTTCTTCTTGTTGCCTATTTGCCCTAATGTCCCTGCCTAAAAACGTTGATACTTACCTTAAAAGGTTGGAAGAAATTGAAAACAACATCAGAAGCTTTATGACTTTGCAATTTGAGCATAATAATTTCTTTAGAAACGGGCTTAAAGAACAAAAAAGCTTTATGGAGTACATGAATAAAGAGCTTGATGATATGTCTAAGGAATTTTATGGCTTGAGATATCAGTTTGCTCATCTTGAAAAATTAATAGCCCAAATTTCGGATAAGCAGGCCACCTTAGTCAATAAGATGGCCGCTAAACCGGAAGATGTAGAAGGTAATAAGGATGAAGATCTAAAAGTGATTGATGTGTCTCCTGTTAAATCTTTGTTTTGCAATATGAATCTTGATAATGATGGGACTAGAGATGAGTCAACTTTAGTTAAAAGGTGTCCCAATGCTTTGGAGTTTTTAGATCTTGATGCAAAAATTGGTAAAAGTGGGATTGAAGAGGTCAAAACTTTACATAGCAATGAACCCACTATTTTGTATTTCAAGGAATTTAATTATGATAATTATTCTTTAATAGATTGTATTTCCTTGTTGCAATCCATGCTAAATTCTCCACATGCTTATAGTCAAAATAAGGCTTTTACCAAACATATCGTTGATGCTTTAATGCAATCTTATGAAGAAAAACTTGAATTGGAAGTTTCTATCCCTAGAAAACTTTATGATGAGTGGGAACCTAATATTAAAATTAAAATTAAAGATCATGAATGCTATGCTTTGTGTGATTTGGGTGCTAGTGTTTCCACGATTCCAAAAACTTTGTGTGATATGTTAGGTTTCCGTGAATTTGATGGTTGTTCTTTAAACTTGCACCTTGCGGATTCCACCATTAAGAAACCTATGGGAAGACTCAACGATGTTCTTATTGTTGCAAATAGGAATTATGTGCCCGTAGATTTCATTGTCCTTGATATAGATTGCAATCCTTCATGTCCTATTATTCTTGGTAGACCTTTCCTTAGAACGATCGCTGCAATTATTGATATGAAAGAAGGGAATATTAGATTCCAATTTCCGTTAAGGAAAGGCATGGAGCACTTTCCTAGAAAGAAAATTAAATTACCTTATGAATCTATTATGAGAGCTACTTATGGAGTGCATGCCAAAGATGACAATACCTAGATATATCCTTGCCTTTATGACTAGCTAGGGGCGTTAAACGATAGCGCTTGTTGGGAGGCAACCGAATTTTATTTTTGTTTCTTGCTTTTTGGTTCTGTTTAGTAATAAATCTTTGGTCTAGCCTCTGTTTAGATGTGTTTTCATGTTTTAATTAGTGTTTGTGCCAAGTAGAACCTTTGGGAAGACTTGGGTGAAGTCTTTTTGATCTTGCTGTAAAAAACAAAAACTTTAGCGCTCACGAGATTAGCTAAACTTTTTACTGGAGACTGCTACTTAGTTCATTATTTTTTGAGATGATTAATAGATAAATTCCTCACGTCCATCAATTTATTTTAGAATTTTTGGAGTTCCATAAGTATGTGTTTGATACAGATTAGTACAGACTGTTCTGTTTTTAACAGATTCTGTTTTCCGTGTGTTGTTTGCTTATTTTGATGAATCTATGGCTAGTATCGGAGGTTATGAACCATAGAGAAGTTGGAAAATAGTAGATTTAACACCAATATAAATAAAGAATGAGTTCATTATAGTACCTTGAAGTGGTGTTTTGTTTTCTTTCGCTAAAGGAGCTCACGAGATTTTCTGTTAAGTTTTGTGTTGTGAAGTTTTCAAGATTTGGGTAAAGATTTGATTGATTATGGAACAAGGAGTGGAAAGAGACTAAGCTTGGGGATGCCCAAGGAACCCCAAGGTAAAATACAAGGACAACCAAAAAACCTAAGCTTGGGGATGCCCCGGAAGGCATCCCCTCTTTTGTCTTCGTCCATCGGTAACTTTACTTGGAGCTATATTTTTATTCACCACATGATATGTGTTTTGCTTGGAGCGTCTTGTATGGTTTGAGTCTTTACTTTTTATTTCACCACAATCATCCTTGCTATACACACCTTTTGGGAGAGACACACATTATTCGGAATTCATTAGAATGCTCTATGTGCTTCACTTATATCTTTTGAGCTCAACAATTCTGCTCTAGTGCTTCACTTATATCTTTTAGAGCACGGTGGTGGTTTTATTTTATAGAAATTATTGATCTCTAGTGCTTCATTTATATTATTTTTAGATTCCTTTAGAACAGCATGGTAATTTGCTTTGGCTATAAAATTAGTCCTAATATGATAGGCCTCCAAGATGGATATAATAAAAACTTTCATATAAGTGCATTGAATACTAAGACAAGTTTGGTACTTGATGATTGTTTTGAGATATGGAGATAGTGATATTAAAGTTGTGCTAGTTGAGTAGTTGTGAATTTGAGAAATACTTGTGTTGAAGTTTGCAAGTCCCGTAGCATGCACGTATGGTAAACGTTGTGTAACAAATTTGAAACATGAGGTGTTCTCTGATTGTCTTCCTTATGAGTGGCAGTCGGGGACGAGCGATGGTCTTTTCCTACCAATCTATCCCCCTAGGAGCATGCGTGTAGTGCTTGGTTTTTGATGACTTGTAGATTTTTGCAATAAGTATGTGAGTTCTTTATGACTAATGTTGAGGCATGGATTATACGCACTCTCAACCTTCCATCATTGCTAGCCTCTTCGGTACCGTGCATTGCCCTTTATCACCTTGAGAGTTGGTGCAAACTTCGCCGCTGTATCCAAACCCCGTGATACGATATGTTCTATCACACATAAACCTCTTTATATCTTCCTCAAAACAGCCACCATACCTACCTGTTATGGCATTTCCATAGCCATTCCGAGATATATTGCCATGCAACTTTCCACCGTTCCGTTTATTATGACATGCTTCATCATTGTCATATTGCCTTGCCTGATCATGTAGTTGACATCGTATTTGTGGCAAAGCCACCATGCATACTATTTCATACATGTCACTCTTGATTCATTGCCCATCCCGGTACACCGCCGGAGGCATTCATATAGAGTCATATTTTGTTCTAGTATTGAGTTGTAAATCATCACTAATAGAGCATTGTCCCCCAAAAAGAGAAAGGCCAAAAAAAGAAGGCCCAAAAAAAGAAAAAAAAGAAAAAGGGGAAAAAGAAGAAATAAAAAGGGGCAATGCTACTATCCTTTTCCCACACTTGTGCTTCAAAGTAGCACCATGGTCTTTATGATAGAGAGTCTCTTGTTTTGTCACTTTATATACTAATGGGAATTTTTCATTCCAACAATGGGCTTCCTCAAATGCCCTAGGTCTTCGTGAGCAAGCAAGTTAGATGCACACCCACTTAGTTTCTTTTGTTGATCTTTCATACATTTATAGCTCTAGTGCATCCGTTCCATGGAATTCCTTACTCCTTGCATTGACGTCAATTGATGGGCATCTCCCTAGCCCATTGATTAGCCGCGTCAATGTGAGACTTTCTCCTTTTTGTCTTCTCGACACAACCCCCATCATCATATTCTATTCCACCCATACTGCTATGTCCATGGCTCACGCTCATGTATTGCGTGAAAGTTGAAAAAGTTTGAGATTACTAAAGTATGAAGCAATTGCTTGGCTTGTCATCGGTGTTGTGCAAGATGAGAGCATTTTGTGTGAAGAAAATGAAGCATGGACAAACTATATGATTTTGTAGGGATGAGCTTTCTTTGGCTATGTTATTTTGAGAAGACATAATTGCTTGGTTAGTATGCTTGAAGTATTATTATTTTTATGTCAACATTATACTTTTATCTTGAATCTTTCGGATCTGAACATTCATGCCACAATAAAGAAAATTACATTGAAGAATATGCTAGGTAGCATTCCACATCAAAAATTCTGTTTTTATCATTTACCTACTCGAGGACGAGCAGGAATTAAGCTTGGGGAGGCTTGATACGTCTCCAACGTATCTATAATTTTTTATTGTTCCATGCTATTATATATTCTGTTTTGGATGATTAATGGGCTTTATTATACACTTTTATATTATTTTTGGGACTAACCTATTAACCCAAGGCCCAGTGCAAATTGCTGTTTTTTTGCCTATTTCAGTGTTTCACAGAAAAGGAATATCAAACGGAGCCCAAACGGAATGAAACCTTCGGGAGCATGATTTTTGGAACAAACGTGATCCAGAGGACTTGGAGTGGATGTCAAGAAATAAGTAAGGAGGCCACGAGGTAGGGAGGTGCGCCTGCCCCCCTGGGCGCGCCCCCACCCTCGTGGACCCGTCGCAGCTCCACCGACCTACTTCTTCATCCTATATATCAATATACCCCGAAACCAACCAGGAGCACCATGACACCCTATTTCCACCGCCGCAACCTTCTATACCCGTGAGATCCCATCTTGGGGCCTTTTTCGGCACTCCGGCAGAGGGGGAATCGATCATGGAGGGCTTCTACATCAACACCATAGCCTCTCTGATGATGTGTGAGTAGTTTACCACAGACCTTCGGGTCCATAGTTATTAGCTAGATGGCTTCTCCCCGATCTTCTTGGAGATCTATTCGATGTAACTCTTTTTGCGGTGTGTTTGTCGAGATCTGATGAATTGTGGGTTTATGATCAAAATTATTTATGAAATATATTTGAATCTCCTCAGAATTCTTTTATGTATGATTGGTTATCTTTGCAAGTCTCTCCGAATTATCAGTTTGGTTTGGCCTACTAGATTGATCTTTCTTGCAATGTGAGAAGTGCTTAGCTTTGGGTTCAATCTTGCGTTGCTCGATCCCAGTGACAGAAGGGGAAACAACACGTATTGTATTGTTTCCATTGAGGATAAAAAGATGGGGTTTATATTATATTGCTTGAGTTTATCCCTCTACATCATGTAATCTTGCCTAATGCGTTACTCTGTAATGATGAACTTAATACCCTAGATGCATGCTGGATAGTGGTCGATGTGTGGAGTAATAGTAGTAGATACAGGCAGGAGTCGGTCTACTTGTCGCGGACATGATGCCTATATACATGATCATGCCTAGATATTCTCATAATTATGCACTTTTCTATCAATTACTCGACAATAATTTGTTCACCCACCGTAATACTTATGCTATCTTGAGAGAAGCCACTAGTGAAACCTATGGCCCCCGGGTCTATTTTCCATCATATAAGTTTCCAATCTATTTTTACTTTGCAATCTTTACTTTCAATCTGTATCATAAAAATACCAAAAATATTATCATCTCTATCAGATCTCACTTTTGCAAGTGGCCGTGAAGGGATTGACAACCCCTTCATCGCGTTGGTTGCAAGGTTCTTATTTGTTTGTGTAGGTACGAGGGACTTGCGTGTGTCCTCCTACTGGATCAATACCTTGGTTCTCAAAAACCAAGGAAATACTTACGCTACTTTGCTGCATCATCCTTTTCTCTTCAAGGGAAAACCAACGCATGCTCAAGAGGTAGCATACAAACAAATACAATTTATTCCTCACATGGTATACAATAACAGAATGCACCCACAACAATTGAAATCGCATTGCAGAATTGAACCAAACAGCCAACCGCGTCGCGTCGTCGACGCGCGAGGCATCAACGATGGCCTCAATGGTGAGGTGCTCCTCCAAGATCTAAGGGTCGACACGAATGGAAGCCATCGCGACCTCATTCGCGCGTGCGGCCGCAATTTGCTTCTCCGCTGCCAAATGCTCCTTGAGATGCTGGCTATACTGCACGCACCATGGCTTAGGGCGGCGCTTATTTGATGGAGGGTTTGGTGATTTGGGTGGAAGGTGTCGCGACGGCGGTCGGGGCATGTGGGATGGGGAAGGAGGAGGAGGATGGGGGTCGGGTGTGGATTACCTGCCTAGATTCGCGAGGCCGAGCAGCGTAAAGGAGGGTCGCCGGCGAGGAGGCGGCGTTGCAAGCAAGGAGTGAAGGTTTCAACTTGGAAAGGAAGGAGGAAACAGGGGAAATGTGGCTTTTGGTAAGGGGGAGGGGGCGGGGAGGTTGATATTTCCGCGGAAACCGAAAATTTGGAATCGCTTCAGCGAAAAAACTGCCGCACAAAGTGTCATCTGACACGGTCCCTTATTCAGAAATGTGTACGATATGTGAACATCACAAACAATTCAGATAGCTTAACCCATGTGTGATGAGTTTGAACGTCAAAAATTTTGGTTCGAATTTCCCTAGTTACAGTGGTCATCCATGTCATTGCATAATGTGGGTACACAAAGGAGACTACAGCACACCCACACTTCTTAATCGAGCAAGTTCAGCAATTAAACAGAGCTAGCTGACCTAAACATTACTCTACCAAATTAAAGACCGACGCTCTTAATTAAACAAAACAAAGAGTACTACTATGGCTGGTGCTCGTCGACCTCTGCCGCCGCCTCCATGTCTAGCTCGCGCCCGACGGTCTCCTGGGGAAGGGGCTCCATGGCATCAATCGTACCATACTCGGCAAGCATTTTTCCATCCGCGTCCGCCATATCTTTGGAATAGGCCGCCACGAGCTGGGCATGGGCGGCCGTGATCTGGACTTTGGCGGGCTTCATCGTGGCAAGGTATGCCGCGCGGGAATGGACGACTGCTCGAACTCCCTCGGCGATTTCCAACTCTTCGACCGTCAGTTGCAGACCGTTGTCGGAGAAGCTTCGTTCGATTTTTGCGGTGACTGCCACGAGCTGGGCGTGGACGGTCTCGACATGGTCGTGGGCGGCCTCCATTAGGGCTAAGGCCGCCGCTGCGGAACGGACAACCACTGTGCCGCTCTCACCAGTTGCTATCCCCAAGGCAGATGCTCCTGCCGCCACCTGAGAAGCAACAACGGCCATTTGGGCAGCCTTGGCCGCCCGAACGCAAATTGCGCTCGCCCTCACGAAGCTTGTTAGCACGCGCCTGGCGACTACGGCCGCGCTCTCACTAGAGTGGGCTGCCGAAGTTGCCCTCACAATGCGGGTCCACGTCCCCATCTTTCACCAGCAACGATTGAACAGTGAAATGATATTTGAGGAGCGGGCTAGTCTGCTTGACACTCCGATGGTGCTCCAAGATATTTTGTGTTGCATCTCACACAGTTGGTGATAATAAACTGTGTGTGATCTACTTGAAATTTCATCTTGATTTGAATTATGTAATGGGGTCACAGGTGCAAAGGATGGTGTTTGAATTGCTAGAACTTTTATCTACAGTGAACATGCAACTATAGGTGTGGCGTCAAAAAAATTGGAATTATTCAGGGTTCGTTTTGATTTTTTTATACATTAACTTGGTTTTGTAGGCATTTTAGGTGCATAATTCAAATTTGAACTACATCCACATGCTCCAGTGCATATAAATGGGTTGAAAAATCAAATCTGTGTCTTTGGTTGCACGCTTAGGTCCCATGCAAGAAATGGGAATGAATGTCAAACACCCTGCCACCATCACACGGCCGCAAACATTGAGATACCTAGTTTTAAAATTCTAGTAAATCCAAAACTTATCTCAAATTCATGAAAGTTGGCATGCTATCAGGGAGCGGCATCAACACGCCGTGGTAAAAATTTGTCCCATTTGCGGTAGGTTTGGGTATAAGCTTCTCCCAAACCTGAGCTTCTCAGAACAAGCGTGATGGTTTCGGTAGGGAATGTGCCACCTTTGGGGACGAAATGATATCTGCTGCCTCTTATCGCTTTCAAAAATTTTCTAGTGTCAACATAGAACAACAGGACTATTGTGTTTAATTTTGGAACTTTTTGGGTTTGTTTAGACATTTTTATACATTAACTTGGTTTTCCAGGCATTTTATGTGCACAACTGAAATTCGAACTACATGCACATGCTCAAGTGCATATAAATTGGATGAAAAATCAAATATGTGTCCTTTGGTGCATGCTTAGGTCCCATGCAAGAAATGAGAATGAATTTCAAACACCCTACCACCGTCACTCGGCCGCAAACATTGAGATACTTGGTTTTAAAATTCTAGTAAATCCAAAATCATCTGAAATTCATGAAACTTGGCATGCTATCAGGGAGCGGTATCAACATGCCATGGTAAAAAATTCGTCCCATTTGGGGCAGGTTTGGGTATAAGCTTCTCACAAACCAGAGGTTCTCACAACAAGCATGATGGTTTCGGTAGGGAACGTGACACCTTTGGGGATGAAACGATATCCGTTGCCACTTATTGCTTTCAAAAAATTTCTAGTGTCAACATAGAACAATAGGAGTGTTGTGTTTAATTTTGGAATTTCTCGGGGTTCGTTTGGACATTTTTATAAATTAACCATGTTTTGTAGGCATTTCAGGTGCATAATTCAAATTTGAACTACATGCACATGCTCTAGTGCATATAAACTGGTTGAAAAATCAAATATGTGTCCTTGGTTGCATGCTTAGGTCCCATGCAAGAAATGGGAATGAATTTCAAACACCAGGGCACCGTTGATTGCCGGCAAATCATTGAGATGCCTGGTTTTTAAATTCTAGGAAATCCAAAACTCGTCTGAAATTCATGAAACTTGGCATGCTATCATGGAGCGACATCAACATGCCGTGGTAAAAAATTTGTCCCGTTTGGGGCAGGTTTGGGTATAAGCTTCTCACAAACCAGAGCTTCTAACAACAAGCGTGATGGTTTCGGTAGGGAATGTGCCACCTTTGGGGACGAAACAATATTCGTTGCCTCTTATTGCTTTCAAATATTTTCTAGTGTCAACATAGAACAACAGGAGTGTTGTGTTTAATTTTGGAATTTTCCGGGGTTCTTTTGGACATTTTTATACATTAATCTGGTTTTGTAGGCATTTCAGGTGCATAATTCAATTTGAACTACATGCACATGCTCCAGTGCATATAAACTGGTTGAAAAATCAAATATGTGTCCTTGGTTGCATGCGTAGGTCCCATGCAAGAAATGGGAATGAATTTCAAACACCCTGCCGCCGTCACTCGGCCGCAAACATTGAGATAATTGGTTTTTAAATTCTAGTAAATCCAAAACTCATCTGAAATTCATGAAACTTGGCATGCTATCATGGAGCAGCATCAACATGCCGTGGTAATTTTTTTGTCCCATTTGGGGCAGGTTTGGGTATAAGCTTCTCACAAACCAGAGCTTCTCACAACAAGCATGATGGTTTCGGTAGGGAATGTGCCACCTTTGGGGACGAAACGATATCCGTTGCCTCTTATTGCTTTCAAAAAATTTCTAGTGTCAACATAGAACAACAGGAGTGTTGTGTTTAATTTTGGACTTTTTCGTGGTTCGTTTGGACATTTTTATACATTAACTGGGTTTTCTAGGCATTTTATGTGCATAATTCATATTTGAACTAGATGCACATGCTCCAGTGCATATAAATTGGTTGAAAAATCAAATATGTGTCCTTCGGTGCATGCTTAGGTCCCATGCAAGAAATGGGAATGAATTTCAAACACCCTGCCACCGTCACTCGGCCGCAAACATTGAGATACTCAAGTTTTAAATTCTAGTAAATCCAAAACTCGTCTGAAATTCATGAAACTTGGCATGCGGAGTGGCATCAACATGCCGTGGTAATTTTTTTGTCCCATTTGGGGCAGGTTTGGGTATAAACTTCTCACAAACCAGAGCTTCTCGGGTGATGGTTTCGGTAGAGAACGTGCCACCTTTGGGGACGAAATGATATCTGTTGCCTCTTATTGCTTTCTATAATCTTCTAGTGTCAACATTGAACAACAGGAGTGTTGTGTTTAATTTTGGAATTTTTTGGGGCTCGTTTGGACATTTTTATACATTAACTGGGTTTTCTAGGCATTTTATGTGCATAATTCAAATTGGAACTAGATGCACATGCTTCGGCGCATATAAATTGGTTGAAAAATCAAATCTGTGTCCTTTGGTGCATGTTAGGTCCCATGCAAGAAATGGGAATGAATTTCAAACACCCTGCCACCGTCACTTGGGCGCAAATATTGAGATACTCGGTTTTTAATTTCTAGTAAATCCAAAACTCGTCTGAAATTCATGAAACTTGGCATGCTATCATGGAGCGGCATCAACATGCCGTGGTAAATTTTTTGTCCCATTTGGGGCAGGTTTGGGTATAAGCTTCTCATAAACTAGAGCTTCTGACAACATGCGTGATGGTTTCGGTAGGGAACGTGCCGCCTTTGGGGACGAAACGATATCCGTTGCCTCTTATTGCTTTCATTAATCTTCTAGTGTCAACATAGAACAACAAGAGTGTTGTGTTTAATTATGGAATTTTTCGGGGTTCATTTGGACAATTTTATACATTAACTGGGTTTTCTAGGCATTTTATGTGCATAATTCAAATTTGAACTACATGCACATACTCCAGTGCATATAAATTGGTTAAAAATCAAATCTGTGTCCTTCGGTGCATCCTTAGGTCCCATGCAAGAAATGAGAATGAATTTCAAACACCATGCCATCGTCACTCGGCCGCAAACATTGAGATACTTGGTTTTTAAATTCTAGTAAATCCAAAACTCGTCTGAAATTCATGAAACTTGGCATGCTATCATGGAGCGGCATCAACATGCCGTGGTAAATTTTTTGTCCCATTTGGGGCAGGTTTGGGGTATAAGCTTCTCACAAACCAGAGCTTCTCACAACAAGCGTGATGGTTTCGGTAGAGAACGTGCCACCTTCGGGGACGAAATGATATCCGTTGCCTCTTATTGCTTTCAAAAATTTTCTAGTGTCAACGTATAACAACGGGAGTGTTGTGTTTAATTTTGGAATTTTTCGGGTTCGTTTGGACATTTTTATACATTAACTGGGTTTTCTAGGCATTTTATGTGCATAATTCAAATTTGAACTACATGCACATGCTCCAGTGCATATAAATTTGTTGAAAAATCAAATATGTGTCCTTCGATGCATGCTTAGGTCCCATGCAAGAAATGGGAATGAACTTCAAACACTAGGGCGCTTTTAATTGCCGGCAAAATGTTGAGATACTTTTTTTTAATTCTAGTAAATATAAAACTCATCTAAAATTCATGAAACTTGGCATGCTATAATGGAATGGCACCCGATGATACGTCTCCAATGTATCTATAATTTATGAAGCATTCATGCTATTTTATTATCTGTTTTGAATGATTACGGGCTTTATTATACACTTTTATATTACTTTTGGGACTAACCTATTAACCGGAGGCACAACCCATATTGCTGTTTTATTGCATGTTTCAGTATTTCGAAGAAAAGGAATATCAAACGGAGTCGAAACGGAATGAAACCTTCGGCAACGTGATTTTTGGAAAGATTATGATCCAGGAGACTTGGAGTGCAAGCCAGGGGAGCATCGAGGAATCCACGAGACAGGGGGGCGCGCCCACCCCACTACGCGCGCCGTACTCTCTCGTGGGCCCCTCGAGGCTCCCCCGACCGACTTCTTTCGTCTATATAAGCCTATGTACCCTAAAACATCAATACAAAAGATAGATCGGGAGTTCCGCCGCCGCAAGCCTCTGTAGCCACCAAAAACCTCTTGGGAGCCAGTTCCGGCACCCTGCCGGAGGGGGGATCCCTCACCAGTGGTCATCTTCATCATCCCGACGCTATCCATGACGAGGAGGGAGTAGTTCACCCTCGGGGCTGAGGGTATGTACCAGTAGCTATGTGTTTGATCTCTCTCTCTCTCTCGTGTTCTCTCTATGGCATGATCTTGATGTATCACGAGCTTTGCTATTATAGTTGGATCTTATGATGTTTCTCCCCTCTACTCTCTTGTGATGAATTGAGTTTTCCTCTTGAAGTTATCTTGTCGGATTGAGTCATTAAGGATTTTAGAACACTTGATGTATGTCTTGCCATGTTTATCTGTGGTGACAATGGGATATCACGTGCCACTTGATGTATGTTTTGGTGATCAACTTGCAGGTTCCGCCCCTCAACCTATGGATAGGGGTTGGCACACGTTTTCGTCTTGACTCTCCGATAGAAACTTTGCGGCACTCTTTGAAGTACTTTGTGTTGGTTGAATATATGAATATGAGATTGTGTGATGCATATCGTATAATCATGCCCATAGATACTTGAGGTGACAGTGGAATATCTAGGTGACATTAGGGTTTTGGTTGATTTGTGTCTTAAGGTGTTATTCTAGTATGAACTCTATGATAGATTGAACGAGAAGAATAGCTTCATGTTATTTTACTACGGACTCTTGAATAGATAGAACAGAAAGGATAACTTTGAGGTGGTTTCGTACCCTACCATAATCTCTTCGTTTGTTCTCCGCTATTAGTGGCTTTGGAGTGACTCTTTGTTACATGTTGAGGGATAGTTATATGATCCATGTATGTTATTATCGTTGAGAGAACTTGCACTAGTGAAAGTATGAACCTTAGGCCTTGTTTCCTACCATTGCAATACCGTTTGTGCTCACTTTTATCATTAGTTACCTTACTGTTTTTATTTTCAGATTACAAAAACCTATATCTACCATCCATATTGCACTTGTATCACCATCTCTTCGCCGAACTAGTGCACCTATACAATTTGCCATTGTATTGGGTGTGTTGGGGACACAAGAACTCTTTGTTATTTGGTTGCAGGGTTGTTTGAGAGAGACCATCTTCATCCTACGCCTCCTACGGATTGATAAACCTTAGGTCATCCACTTGAGGGAAATTTGCTACTGTCCTACAAACCTGTGCACTTGCAGGCCCAACAACGTCTACAAGAAGAAGGTTGTGTAGTAGATGATGAAGTCATGTACCTAGGGTAGGGTCATAGACCTGATCTAAGTACCCTACCCAAGGACACTCTCAGAAGAAACTGCCTTCCAGTCGACCAAGAGGGACTTCACTCGACGGACTCGAAGGACTCGACCATGAAGACTCACTCGACTACCAGGAGATCAAGAGGCACTCTGCATCCCAACGGTCTGTAATTAAGTAGTCTTTATGGCATTTAGGACACTTTATGTAAGGCGTTACCAGTAACGCCTAGACTTAATGTACTTTAAACCCCACATTACTGAGGGCCGGAGGGGTCTGGCAGGCACTATATAAGCCACCCCCTCCTCAGTATAAAGGGTTCGCACCCCTGTAATCCATACACACATAATTCACTCGACCGCCTCCGGGCTCCGAGACGTAGGGCTGTTACTTCCTCCGAGAAGGGCCTGAACTCGTACATCTCTTGTGTTTACAACTGCTCCATAGTTAGGACCTCGCCTCTCCATACCTACCCCCACTCTACTGTCAGACTTAGAACCACGACAGTTGGCGCCCACCATGGGGCAGGTGTCTTAGCGATTTTTGGAGAAGTTGCGGTTCTTCTCATTACTTTCATCATGGTTGCTGGTGGAGTTTTGGTCGAGGGCCGCGAGATCCGTCTCGGCGCTCTCACCTTCATCGCCGACGACTCCGCTTGGCTCCAGGAGGCTCCACTCGACGTTGATGCGCTCCCCGTCCGCGGTGCAACGCATTTTCACGCATGTGTCCGCAGCGTTCTACTGCGGCAACCGTCGACTCCATATTGGTCGACTCCCCTATCGATCGCCCTCCTGGTCTCCCGCCAGCGCTAGCGTTCTGGTCGGTCGAGACTCCAGCGGTGGGTGAGGCACGCGGTGGCTCGCCAGACGGCCACCACCAAGTTATGCAATCGAGCCCGCGAATCTCTCTGGCTGTTCGATCTGTCGACTGGCTCCGTAGAGACTGCATCCGAGTGTGATAGCAGTGATCCAGCGGCAGAGGTCTTGATGGTCAACGGGCCTCGCAAGCCTCCCGGTTTCCCTCGCGAGGACGGGGTAGATGGTGGAGGTGACCCCGTTCAAGTCCATGAAGAGTACCAGCCCGAGCCACTTAATTCCCTGCAGAGGGAAGAACTTCGCCGCAGGAAAATGGATGCCCTACATACTCCCCTCGCGGGAGAAACCCCCGAGGCTCACGCCTTGGAGGAGGCACGTTTGGCCAACTTGGCTGAACACGCTCGTCTGGAGAACCTTCAGCGAGCACTCGACGAGCTGCAGGCACAGCAGTACCGACTCAATCGACGTCAACTCTTCCCGCCGACTCAGGTATATCGAACCCCGATTCAGAATTTAGCAGATGCAACTCGTATAGCAGAGTCTATCCAGCCCTCTCAGTCGGAGGCTGGCAGAGGCTTGATGCAGATCAGAGATTTGCTCTGGGCAGCAGGAGATCAGAATTCAGCCGTGTCGTAGTCACGCAACAGAACTCATAGTCGATCCGTCGCTGCGAATACGGTTCAGTCAGCTCACAGTCCCAGATCGCCTCCGTGGCGTGAAGGACGTGAGAATCGGTGAGACCAATATGGTGACCGACATGATCGCGATGATAGGCGTCGAGTGCCCACTCCTCCCCCGAGGGGTGGGTCTTACGCTCCTCGGTAGCAGGATGACAAAGCGTCAACTTCGCAGGGGCGAAGAGTTCGGTCGACCCGAGGAACCAGGCTTTGACGCGCGATCCATCATCGTGCAAGGCTTGGTCGATCGAACAGGGCTCATCGAGGTGGCCACGACAGATCGCCCACTAGCAGTCGAGTTCATGTTTCTGGTCCGGAATGTTTCAGCAGGGCTATCAGAGCCGCGGTGATTCCCCCCAACTTCAGGTTGGCAACCGGAGTAAGCAAGTTCACCGGTGAGTCTAAACCCGAAACTCAGCTTGAGGACTACCGAGTGGCTGTACAGATCGGCGGTGGGAATGACGAGGTGGCCATGAAGCACTTACCACTCATGTTGGAAAGTTCTACCAGAGCATGGTTGAATCAGTTACCTCCAAGCAGCATTTACACTTGGGAAGATCTTTCCCGAGTGTTCGTCAGAACATTTGAGGGAACTTGCAAGCGACCAGCTGGATTGACAGAGCTGCAAGTTTGTGTGCAGAAGACGAATGAGACTCTAAGAGAGTATATTCAGAGATGGATCACTTTGCATCATACCGTGGAGAACGTGTCTGATCATCAGGCAGTCTGCGCCTTCAAGGATGGTGTTAAGAACAGAGAATTGAGTTTGAAGTTTGGTCGGACCAGAGATATGACCCTGAGTCGAATGATGGAGATTACTACCAAGTACGCCAACGACGAAGAGGAGGACCGACTCCGTAGCAGCAAATACAAGCCGAGTCAGTCGGAGAAAGGAAACTCCAGTCGGAAGCAGAAGCGGAAAGCCGAACCAGCAGCTCCGGGAGAGGCTCTAGCCGTGACTCAGGGCAAGTTCAAAGGGAAACCCAAAGGATCCTGGAACCCCAAGAAGGTGAAGGATAAAGAAGGAAATGACGTGATGGATATGCCATGTCACATCCACACGAAGAAAGACGAAGAGGGTAATATCATCTACCCGAAGCATACCACTCGGCAATGCAGGCTCCTGATCCAGCAGTTCCAAGGTGAACAGTCCAAGGACAAGGAGAAGGAATCAGACAAAGCCGAAGACAAAGAAGACAGTGAGGGAGGATATCCTCATGTCAATTCCACTCTGATGATCTTTGCGGATGTGGAAAGCAAGAGCCGACTGAAGGTTATTAACCATGAGGTGAACATGGTCGCCCCGGCGACACCTAGTTATTTGAGATGGTCCCTAACTCCCATTACATTCGACCAGTCCGATCACCCGACTCATATAGCCACCCCTAGGAGGCAAGCTTTGGTGGTCGACCCGGTTGTCGAAGGCACACGACTGACGAAGGTGCTAATGGACGGTGGAAGTGGACTGAACTTATTGTATGCGGACACGCTGAAAGGAATGGGCATTCCGATGTCCCGACTGAGCACCAGTAACATGAGTTTTCATGGAGTTATACCAGGAAAGAAAGCCGAGTCACTCGGCCAAATAGCTCTGGACGTGGTGTTTGGTGATTCAAAGCATTTTCGCAAAGAGAAGCCGGCGTTTGAGGTCGTGGATTTTCGAGCGCTTACCACGCTATTTTGGGGAGACCAGCTTACGACGGTTCATGGCTCGACCATGTTACGTGTACCTCAAAGCTGAAGATGCCCGCCCCAAAGGGTGATCACCGCCACGGTGATCGGAAAAAGCGAAGAGTGTTTTCAGAAAGGCTCAAAGATTGCCGATTCCCAGGTGACAGCGGTCGAGTTTGAAGAATATAAGCAAAATGCAGATCCGAGAGATTTGCTGCGAGCCAAGAAGCCTGCCACAGAGTCAGCATTTCAGTCGTCCGGTGAGACGAAGCCCGTCCACATTCACCCGACCGACCCCAATGCAGCTCCGATCCATATCTCCACAAAACTCGACCCGAAATAGGAAGAAGCGCTCTAGTTCCTCCGTGAGAACTGGGACATCTTTGCATGGAAGCCAGCTGACATGCCGGGTGTTCCCAGGGGACTGGCTGAGCATCGTCTTAGAGTTGACTCAGCAGCAAAACCAGTTAAAGAACATCTTCGGTGGTCCACCGTCCAGAAGAGAAAAGCTATTGGTGAGGAGGTGGCTCGACTATTGGTGGCAGGATTTATCCGAGAGATATACCACTCCGAGTGGCTCGCCAATGTCATCATGGTTCCTAAGAAGGACAACTCACTCCGAATGTGCATTGATTTCAAGCACATCAATCGGGCCTGCCCGAAAGATCATTTTCCTCTCCCTCGCATTGATCAAATTGTTGACTCGACTGCGGGATGCGAGAGATTGTCTTTTCTAGACGCCTATTCCGGGTACCATCAGATCCGTCTGTATGGACCCGATGAGATAAAAATAGCTTTCATCACTCCATTCGGGTGATTCTGCTATATCACCATGCCATTCGGCCTCAAGAATGCCGGAGCCACGTTTATGCGAATGATTCAGAAGTGTTTGCTCACTCAAATCAGTCGGAATGTGGAAGCGTATATGGATGATATCGTGGTCAAGTCGCGAAAAGGTTCCGACCTGCTGACTGACCTCGTCAAAACATTTGCCAACCTCAGGAGGTATGATATCAAGCTCAATCCATCAAAGTGCACATTCGGGGTCCCTGGTGGCAAGTTACTCGTTTTCTCGTTTCCGAACGAGGAATCGATGCTAATCCAGAAAAAATCAGCACTATACTCCGAATGAAATGCCCCGTGCGGCTGCACGATGTCCAGAAGCTTACTGGATGCTTGGCCGCATTAAGTCGATTCATCTCACGACTCGGTGAAAAGGCATTGCCTCTTTACCGACTGATGAATAAGGCAGACAAGTTCGAGTGGACTCCAGAAGCTGATGCAGCGTTTGCCGAGCTAAAAGCTCTGCGCTCCACCTAGCCGGTGCTTGCTGCTCCAATCATCAAAGAGCCTCTGTTGCTTTATATCGCAGCCACAGGACAAGTCGTCGATCTGATGCTTACGGTCGGCGGGAAGAAGAAGGGAAAGCCTTCAAAGTTCAGCGCCCAGTGTATTATCTGTCCAAAGTTTTGACTCCATCCAAGCAAAGATACCCTCATTATCAGAAGCTTGTGTATGGGATATACATGACCACGAAGAAGGTTGCTCATTATTTCTCTGACCATTCCATCATAGTCGTCAGCGACGCTCCACTTTCAGAGATTCTGCACAATAGAGATGCAACTAGTCGAGTGGCGAAATGGGCGATTGAACTCCTTCCCCTTGATATCAAGTTTGAGGCAAAGAAAGCCATTAAGTCCCAAGCAATAGCAGATTTCCTTGCCGAGTGGATTGAACAACAGCAGCCGACTAAAGTTCACTCGGAGCATTGGACCATGTTCTTTGATGGCTCTAAGATGTTGAATGGTTCCGGTGCTGGGGTTGTCCTAGTTTCCCCCAAAGGAGATAAGCTCAGATATGTGCTCCAGATTCACTTTGATTCCTCCAACAATGAGGCAGAATACGAGGCCCTTTTGTATGGGTTGCGCATGGCCATCTCACTCGGCGTCCGTCGCCTTATGGTTTATGGCGACTCAGATTTGGTGGTCAACCAAGTGATGAAGGAGTGGGACGTTAGAAGCCCAGCCATGACTGGATACTGTAATGCAGTGAGGAAGCTGGAAAAGAAGTTTGAGGGGTTAGAGCTCCATCATATACCCCGACTGAAAAATCAAGCGGCTGATGATCTGGCTAAGATAGGTTCCAAGAGAGAAGCCATTCCGAGTGGTGTGTTCTTGGAGCATATCCATACTCCATCAGTAAAAGAAGATCCTTTCACCGAAGAAGCTCCGCAGCCCAAGAGTGCCACAGATCCGACTGAAGTAGAAGTCCCAGCAGTGGTCGACTTGGTCATGGAGGTCTTAGTGATCACTCCCGACTGGACAGTTCCATACATCGCGTATATCCTGAGAAAAGAGCTCCCGGAGGATGAGGAAGAGGCTCGACAGATCGTCCGTCGATCCAAGGCCTTTACCGTAATCAAAGGACAGTTGTACAGAGAGAGCGCGACTAGAGTTGGTCAGAAGTGCATAATAGCAGAAGAAGGTCGAATCATCCTTGATGATATCCACTCGGGGACCTGTGGCCATCATGCGTCCTCTCGGACCATCGTGACCAAAGCATACCGAGCCGGATTTTACTGGCCAAAGGCAAATGAGATGGCAAAGGAAATAGTGGACAAGTGCGAAGGATGTCAGTTCTACTCCAATATGTCACACAAGCCCGCGTCAGCTCTGAAGACCATACCACTCGTCTGGCCCTTCGCAGTATGGGGGTTGGATATGGTAGGCCCCTTGAGGACATGTCGAAGCGGTTTCACGCATGTACTGGTTGCAGTCGACAAGTTCACCAAGTGGATTGAGGCTAAACCCATCAAGAACCTTGACGCCGGTACTGCTGTTAGCTTCATCAGGGAACTGATATTCAGATATGGAGTCCCGCACAGCATCATCACAGACAATGGGTCGAACTTCGACTCGGAGGAATTCAGGGATTTCTACACTTCTCAAGGCACACGAGTCGACTACGCTTCAGTCGCCCATCCACAGTCGAATGGACAAGCGGAGCGAGCTAATGGCTTAATCCTCAAAGGGTTGAAACCCTGACTGATGCGTGACCTTAAGCATGCGGCTGGAGCATGGGTCGATGAACTTCCCTCGGTGCTTTGGGGTCTGAGGACCACGCCTAATCGGTCGACCGGAAGGACTCCATTCTTCTTGGTCTATGGAGCTGAAGCGGTCTTGTCGAGTGATCTGCTCCACAATGCTCCTCGTGTTGAGCTCTACAACAAGGCGGAAGCGGAACAAGCGCGGCAAGATGCAGTCGACCTTTTAGAGGAGGAAAGAGAGATGGCTCTGATCCGACTGACAATCTATCAACAGGACTTGCGTCGCTTCCACGCTAGAAACGTGAAGAGTCGAGCCTTCCAGGAAGGAGATTTGGTTCTCCGAGTGGATCAGCAGGAACAACACAAGCTTGCTCCTTCTTGGGAAGGACCCTTCATTGTCAGCAAGGTTCTCCACAACAGAGCGTACCGTCTCTACAACGTCAAGCACAATATTGACGAGCCCTGAGCTTGGAACGCGGAGTTACTCCGCCCATTTTACACTTAAGTTTTCACTCGGATGAGTTGTAATAAAAGTACTCTTGTAGTTCATGTTTGGCAAGATAATAGTGTCATAATTTCACCAATGATTTTTGTCACTTTTATTTGTTCAGTAAAATTTCCCCCTCAGTGGGTGACTTAGCTGCGAATCCGTTTCGCCTAAGTTTGTAAAAAAATCCTTACCGAGTGGAGATCCAGCCTCCCACTCGGGGGCTTAGCTGCGAATCCGTTTCGCCTAAGTTTCAATAAAATCCTACCGAGTGGTGAGCCAGACTCCCACTTGGGGGCTTAGCTGCACTCCAAGTACTCGCCTAAGTTTCAATAAAATCCTACCGAGTGGTGAGCCAGACTCCCACTCAGGGGCTTAGCTGCAGTCCAAGTACTCGCCTAAGTTTAAATAAAAATCCTACCTAGTGGTGAGCCAGACTCCCACTCGGGGGCTTAGCTGCAGTCTAAGTACTCGCCTAAGTTCAAATTCAACGTGTGCTCGCAAGGAGGACGAGGCGCAGGTCGACTGCGACCCTCTCCTCTGAGCTACGCCGCAAGTACAATGTGTGGTCGCAAGGAGGACGAGGCGCAGGTCGGCTGGGACCCTCTCCTCCGAGCTACGCCACAAGTACAATGTGCGGTAGCAAGGAGGACGAGGCGCAGGTCGACTGCGACCCTCTCCTCTGAGCTACGCCACAAGTACAATGTGCGGTAGCAAGGAAGACGAGGCGCAGGTCGACTGCGACTCTCTCCTCCGAGCTACGCCACAAGTACAACGTGAAAATCCTATCGAGTGGAGAGCAGACCTCCCACTCAGAGGCTTAGCTGCAGCCCAGTGCTCGCCTAAGTAATAAAAATCCTACCGAGTGGAGAGCAAACCTCCCACTCGGAGGCTTAGCTGCAGCCTAGTGCTCGCCTAAGTAATAAAAATCCTACCGAGTGGAGAGCAACCTCCCACTCGGAGGCTTAGCTGCAGCCCAGTGCTCGCCTAAGTAATAAAAATCCTATCGAGTGGAGAGCAGACCTCCCACTCGGAGGCTTAGCTGCAGCCCAGTGCTCGCCTAAGTAATAGAAATCCTACCGAGTGGAGACCAGACCTCCCACTCAGGGGCTTAGCTGCATCCCAGTGCTCACCTAAGTAATAAAAATCCTACCGAGTGGAGAGCAGACCTCCCACTCGGAGGCTTAGCTGCAGCCCAGTGCTCGCCTAAGTAATAAAAATCCTACCGAGTGGAGAGCAGACCTCCCACTCGGAGGCTTAGCTGCAGCCCAGTGCTCGCCTAAGTAATAGAAATCCTACCGAGTGGAGAACAGACCTCCCACTCGGGGGCTTAGCTGCAGCCCAGTGCTCGCCTAAGTTATAAAATTCCTACCGAGTGAAGAGCATGCCAACCACTCGGAGGCTTAGCCGCAGCCCAGTGCCTGCCTAAGCGAATTGGAGAACAAGTCGACTGCAATGAGCACCTCGCTTTAACCTGCAAAAGACATCCCAAGCCAAATGCAAGCATAACTCATCAAGATCAATTCCGTCCGTGATCCGAGTGGCAGCAGCGATGAAAGTCTCCATGAAAGCCCGGAAATCATGCTTCTTGGTGTTAGCCACCCGAAGAGCCGCTAGCTTGTCCTCTCGTGCATCCTTGCAATGGACTCGGGCCAGACACAGAGCACATCTGCACCACACCTAGCAGAAGACTTCTTCCACTCTTGCACTCGACCAGGGACTGTGTTTAGTCGAGTCATCAGAGACTCGAGGTCATTTTGGACTGTCTCCCTGGGCCAGAGCGTAGTGTCAATGCGGGAAGTGGTGACCTTCAGCCTTGCAAGATAGTCAATGACAATAGCAACGCGAGACTCGAGCCGGCACACGTTCATGGCGACTTCATCATTCACCGGAGAGTTGATGGGGTCCAGGTCTGGTTCCAGTCGACCAGTCTCCTCTTCGAAGTTTTGGCAAAATTCTGCAAGTACAATTGCTGAGTCAAGGCAATGGTCGAATGGAAAGATCACTATAAAAACGATTGTTTGGCGCAAAGGATTACCTTCGAGCATGAGGAACAACTTCTTGGCGATTCTGCTCAGATAGGCCTCCAGATCATTCTTCTTCCCAGCCAACTGACTGGCCTTGTCATTCAGAGCAGCTTTGTCGCTTTTCAGTCGACTGACCTCCTTGTTGGCAATTGCAAGCAACTTTCAGATTGGTGTTTTCTTCTTCAAGCTTGGTGACCGAAGCTAACTTCTCGTCTGTGAGCTTGGTCTTCTCTAAAGCTGTCTTCTGCATCTCAGCTAGCCACTACTAGGGAAAAGGCTATACAAAGACGGTAGCAGTTCAAAAACTGCGCTAGTGCTATATAGCGAGTGAGCTTTCAAAAACCGCTTCTGAGACACAAACTTAGCGATGGCGCTTTGTTGTGAAAAAGCGCTACTACTAATATTCCCATTGGCGAATGCTAGGCTATGCATAGGAGTAGCGATCTTAATGTAAACGCTCTTTGCTAGAGAACGATTAGCGATGCGTTTCAAAGAAAGCGCTACTACTAACGGAAATAAAATAAGATGATAAACAAATAGAAATTTAAATGGAAATGAAAGAAATAGAAAAAGGAGAAAGGAAATATAAAATGTAAAGCAAAATAAGCGAAAAAGTTAAAAATCGTCGGAAGGCATAGCAAAGAACGTTTGTTTGTGAGACGCGCTATAGCTAACGTGGCTGCAGTGCGCGCCCTAGACCCCGCTATAGAAGCAGAATAGGAAATTAGCTATAGCAGCAGTAGCGTTTTGAGGAAGGCACTATAGCTAACTTAGCTATAGCGTTTTCTTGGCAGCGCTACCGCTAAGTTGACTTAGCCAAAACCGTTTCCCCGCCACCACTTCCCCAAATCCCTCAAACCCACCCAGCAGGCCGCCGTCTCCCGATTCCTCGCCCACACTTCGCCGCCGCCGACAGCGCCACGAGCCGTCATTGCGTCGACGACACCGAGCCACCCCAACGCCACGGAGCCGCGGTCTCGTCAACGCCAGTGAGCGCCGTCGGCGCCACCTTCCTCGCCGTCATCGGAGACGCCTGCCTCCCTCGCCGTCACCGAGGCGCCCTGCCTCGCCACCACACTGCCTCTGTTGCCACCACTGGAGCCATCATCTGTAAGCCCCCACCCCTCCTCTCTCTCTCATGCATAGGTTAGCCAGTTTAATTAGGTTAATTATCTAGGTTAGGGCATTGACAGAGAAGTAGTTAGGTTAACTAGTTTAATTAGGTTAATTATCTAGGTTAGTGCAAAAACTTAGTTAGGGCTTTGACAGAGAACTAGTCAGGTTAACTAGTTTAATTAGGTTAATTATCCATGTTAATTAGCGCAAAAATTTATTTTAGGCTTTGATAGAGAACTAGCTGCGTTAACTAGTTTAATTAGGGTTAATTATCTAGGTAAACTAGATTAACTAACTAGGTTAAATAGGTAGGTTAATTAGGTTCGTTGGATTAAGAAGCTAGGTTAAGTAGATTGGCAAGGGTTTTTGATTTTTCAAAAGACCACTATTTTTCAAGGAAAAGAATTTAGGCAAATTTTATTTTTCATTGAAGTGGTCATGTTATATCTTTTCATTGAAGTTGTTCGATTGTGCCCAAGTGGTGGCTTTGTTGTTTCAGGGAATGATCTTTGAGTGGCCTATGTTTTGCGGAATGTTGATTCGTTTCGTTAAAGCAAATTTTAGGTTCTCGATTTGTCCACTTTTTTAAAGGTCATGCGAAATTTCCGTGAATTTCGGCATGACTTGTGCTAAACTAGGACATATCGAGTGCCGGATTTGCCGCACCAAGAAGGAGTCAACATTCCTGCAAAACAATAGTCCTTTTTATGTCATTATTCATTTTATTAGGTCTAGAATTAATTGACTAGATTTAATCATAGGAAACATGGCTAGCAACGATGAAGGACAGGGTTACGGTGATTGCGACGGCGTCTACCGGGCGGTGAGCGAATTTTTAGCTTTACCGACGATCAACAGATGTTGTTCTGGGCCCGCATCGGGACTGAGACCGACACGCAGACCGGTCTTTGAGGATCGTCTGTTGACCGGTCTTTGAGATCGACACCGGCGCTGAGATTGAGACCGCATCGAGACCGGCGCTGAGACCGGTGCTGCCTCGGGGAGCGGATCCGATGTAGCACCGAAAGCGAAGAGGCAACGGGTTCCTAACAAACTCAGGACTACTAGACTGGTGGTCATGGAGGTGGACAACGGCAATTTTGAGCCAAAGGCGCCCGAGGAAGCGCGCGCGTGCTACGGCAATCAAATAGGCTGCATCATACGGACAACCGCCACCATCAACGATGAGAATCTAAAGAAGATAGAAAATATGAGGAGCTCCCTCCTAAAGAAGTTTCACCAGATATTCTTGTTCCCAGGCCGGAATGAGAAGGATTATGAAGATCCAGACAATGACCCGGAGATAAACAAACACGCCATGACCAAGTTTAGCAACGCGTTGGCTGCCTGGAAAAATCGAGTGAAAGCAAAGATCAACGACGGGGAACCCTACTCTGAGATTGTAAAGGAAAGTCCGACAATCACGGAAGAGCAGTTTCAAATATTCAAGGAGGCTTGCGAGGCGAAGCTGCCAAAGAAAAGTCTAAGTACATGAAGGGGCTTCAAAGAGGAACATTGGGACCCACCACCTCGGAAGCCGTGGTTACTGGCGGAAAGAGGTCCAAATGGGCCAAGGAGGGCCGAAGCCGTGAGTCTGGGCATCCTGACCCTTGGCGGATTTCACCGTCCCGCAGAGGCGTGATGTCCGAGGGCCCTCCACCGTTGGGACCCAGAAGAAGGTTTACGAGACAACACCGGTCATTATGGAGTTCATGAGACTGCTAGTAATTTTAGTTTCGATCAATTCACCGCACACGTTAGTCATATTTGTAAGCGATCCTTGTGCCTTTTGCGAGAGAGAGCAACACCGGATTGCGGCTGAAAGCGACTTCGCCGTCGAGGCATTGGCGAGGCCAAGTGGGACACTCCATTCAACCGGGCATTGAACATATTGAAACGACAACGGTGGATACTCGACCGTCGTATGGGACGCTGCGGTGTCGGAGGCGGCGCCACGTGGAAGAAGTACTACGGTGAGACCCGGAGGAGAAAAAGGAAAGACGGAGGTTAAGCGGCGAAAGCATCGACAAGAAGGTTGAGATTGCGGTTGAGAAGAAATCATCTCGCATATCAAGAACAGCGGTAGCTGCCGCCAAAACAAAGCGATTGCAGATATATCTACTTCCTTGGTGACGGGCATTCACACTTGGACAAGGGAAAATCCAAAAAATGCAGAGGACTTTCCCTTGCGACTTCTTGGCAGCACATGCTCCCGCACCGGCTCCCAGACTGCTCCCGCACGGCTCCCTTTTGCTCCCGACCGGCTCCTGCACTGCTGCCGCACTGGACGTGCTTTCGGTGGTGCCTCCTCTTTGGCTGAGCTCGGCGCCCTCACGGTATCTTCCACACGGCCCCTTCAATATAAATGTATAATCTCCGTTTTCGTTGCCTTTCGGATGTCTCACGTCGCAGACTTTTATTTGCAGGTTAACGAAACCCGTGCACCATATTGTACACCATCGGTGAATGAAGGTGGGCGTGGGGAAGCGGACGATAAATGGAGCCGAAGGAACCATTGTTCCACACCGGTCGATCCCCGAGCGTCTTCAAGGTTTCCGTGGCGATGTCAAACCGGGCCACGAGAATTTGCCTCCTCTAATACTAGTGGGGATGACGACAAGACCCCGGCGGCTTGGTGATTGTTGCAATGGGTGGGTCTGTTGTGGCCAAAGAGTCTCGCCGCCTCGAGGCAGCGGGAGCACACCCACGAGCACGCAGCCTCGAGAAGGTATGAACATCAACACCCCACTTACCCAATTAGCGTCGGGTGTCGGGTTGGGTGATAGCGGACGGGTAAGCGGTGGCTCCATTAGAGGCTGATGGCGTCGCCATGGATGAGGATGAGGATGACGATGGCGCTGAACAAGTATGTCTATCTGGCGCCTCCTGGTTTGAGCATCATGAGTCGGTGCTGAATTCTCGTCTCAACGTGTTATTGACGACCATCCGGTGGTAAAGAAGCCTAGGAAGAGAGCGAGGAAAGGCAAAAAGCTGATTCTATGATCCGGCCGCCAAAGCAGCCTCGGCCGGGACCGTGTAGATATCCCGATGCGGATAAATGGCATATCGGTAAACCAATCCTACGAAACAGCGCTACGGGCCAAATTCGGCGATCTTAGGAGACTTCATGACGATGTCTTTGTGGGTAGAGAAAGGCCTCATCGCCTCGAAGATCCAGGATACCCACTCTACGTGGTTAACGTTCCGCAGCAAATGTAAATGACGTCAATGGCTTCCCGCGGATAAGTTCTTCCTCCGATTTGATTACATATTCGACATATTTCACGTGAAGAAGCTGGATTTTACTTTTGTCCGCCTTTATGCCTTGCACATGAGCTACATCATTGGGGTTGAGCAGATAGCTCATATACGTGTCGCTGACCCGTACTACATGCACGAGGCCTTCTTGGGAGTCTGTGCACAAGATCGTGAATACGCGAGGGATTACATCGTCGGTTTCATGCTCGCCAATAAGGACAAGGAGGCGATTCTTGTGCCTTATCATCCCGTGTAAGTCATCCGCTGCTATCCTTCCTTCGATTTCAATAATTCATTTGCACGGTGGAGGCTAATTAATTTGAGGTGTACTTATTTTGCTTGCTTGCAAGGGCGCGCCGTCCTCATCATCCTCTACCCCGATTCTCCCACGCTCTTTACTCGGACTCGTCGAAGAACATTCACAAAAGGATTACACCCACATCAAAGATGTTCTCGGCGATGCTATGTTTTACTACCAAGCAAGGGGTGGAGAGGTTAGGGACAAGAAGAAAAGGTGCGGCGAGCACGCCTTCAGCCATAAGACCGACTTCTGCTGCATCCAACAACGGAACGATTCTCTTAATGATGGATTCTATGTCCTACACCACATGCTTTGGAGTACCGACGGGATCACCGTAACCTTCACATGGCACCTAGATCTAGCGATGCCCATATTCGCAATGGGCAAAGGACATAGGAGATATCGAGGATCATCGACTTGAGCTGAGTTCTATAACATCCAGCGAACTTGCCCAAATCATCATGAATGAGGTCGTCGGAAAAACAGGATGTTCCATGCGAAGGACAAATGTCGCGGGAAGACGTCCGAACATGGATAGCCTCTCAGCGTCTCGACATGAAGCCTTTCACAAAGCTCGATGACTATCTCCCTGACTTGGATGGATGGCACGACATGATGGAGTGATTGTCGATATATGACAATGTGTCCGTTTAGTCCATACTTTCTTTTATGACAAAACTTTGAGTTATGCACGGTGAAACTTTATTTGTGATGTAATTAAACCGTTCTCCTCGACTAGCGAAAATCACTCTAGTTAGGTCATTTGGGTACGATGAACTTTGTTATTTATGCTTATGATATGTTGTTTCTATTTTTGCCAAGTCTGTCTCTTTGTGTTGCTCAGCTATATATGTTGCATATCATCGACTCATGTGACGATGCAGGTGCATAGATCATAAATGGCGAAGAAGTGCTACGCCAGAGTATATATACGACAAGTGGCGGAGTGTCGTGCCCAGTGTACCGGTTTTCGGTTTTCGCGTTTACACACAAGACTTAGTTTAGCTTCACGCTAATGCGAGAGAGGATACGAACTCATGTACTCAAAGTGATAGCTATTCTCATGTATATCATTGTTTAGATGGATGACGATGTATTTGCAAGTAATCGAGACTTGTATCGCTATTTTGAGATTGATGACGAGAGACCACTTTGTGTTGGATGATGATTATGATGATGACATGATTTGATGAGACTAATTGTATGTATATGCTATGATTACATTTGTATGTGGATGATATGCTAAAGATTATTGTATAAAGCCTATTCAAATGCAAAACAAATAAAAAAATCTGCAGGAAAAAACTAATAAAACTAGTAGTAGCGAGGGGATTTAGCAAGATGGCGCCGACTTACGATGGCGCTTACCTCTAAACGGCGCTGCAGATAATACCAGTAGCGTCCTCTTCTAAAGAGCGCTGCAGCTATTTATGTGTAGCAGTAGCGTGTGTCAACACGCGCTACTGCTATACGTTAGCTGTAGCGCCTTATTAGTAGTGCCGGTACACGCGCTACTGAGAGGGCCCAAACCCGCGCTGCTGCTAGGCTTTTTCCTAGTAGTGAGCTCAAGGTCCTTCTTCTTCTGGGCTTCCTTCAGTTTGCCTGCAAAGTTACAGCAAGATCAGATTTTGAAACAAATGAGGGGCAAAAGCAGTCGTCGAGGCCTCACCAAACATACCTTTGGTCTCCTCCTTCGCCTTCGCCAGATTCTCCTGGACCAGCTTCAGATCAAGCTCAAGCTGGATATGCTTGTTCTCCAGCTCGGTGTAACGAGCCGCAAGGTTGCAGGATTTCTATGAAGAACCAATCGACAAAATGTCAAAGATAATTCACTTCCGAGTGACTAAGGAAAAATCTTACGTTTCTAAGACTACAGCCGAATACAAACATTCGACCGTAGTCTCGGGGACTACACCCAGTGGGTGCAGTCAGCGTGCCCCCACTAGTTCTATCAAGATAGAGTCGACCAGTCGACCAAAAAAACAGGATGTGTTCTTCAGACTATAGCCGACTGCCAGCAGTCGACCACAGTCTCGGGGACTACACCCAGTGGATGCACTCAGCATGCCCCCACCGGTCTGAAGGTCCGTTCGACCTAATCGAAAGAAGGAAAAAGTGTGAAATATAAAGCCTATGGTCGACTGCCAGCAGTCCATCATAGCCTTGGGGACTGCACCCAGTGGGTGCACTCAGCGTGCCCACTAAACTAGAATTTCAATCAACACACCCAGTGGGTGTAGGACTACTAAGGATTTCGGAAAGAAGGATTTTCAGAGATCATATCCTAACAGAACAGGCGATAACCGACTGACCTGAACGTTGCTTTGAAGAGCGGAACTGGCGTCATAGGCTGCCTGGCTAGCCTCCCGGATGGCCTTCACCTGCTCCATCATGACTCCCGCCTGGCATATCGCTTCTTTTGCAGCACTGGCTTGGTCCTCTGGGATGTAGTGGGTCGAGAAGAGTGAAGGCTGTGCAGCACTCGACGACGCGGGGTGAGCACTTGTCAGCGGCACCGCGAAAGATATGGTGTGCCAAGTGGTGTTCTCCCCCTCTGCGACCAGTGTCTCGGGTGCTATCATGTCCTGAGCCACCCTGCCAGCAGACGCTTTCCTGCTCCTCCTGTGCTTCAGCGGTTCCTCATCGTCGTCGTCGTCAGGAAGGGTGATAACGACATTGGATGGAGCTGCAGAAAAGAATCAGAATTAGAGACCAAGAGCCAATCGACTAAAAAACGGAATTAAGAGAGTGGTACCAGGTTTTGAGGTTGCAGCATCTTCCATCTCATGATCGTCAGCCCTGGCCGAGGTATCAGAAGTAGCAGCACTGCAAGTCCAAAAATCAATCGGTTAACTCGTGAGTCGACCAAAAATAAACTCGTGTCGAGCAAGAAGACTCAGATAGCATTTTTAGCCTGATATGGTGGGAATTGACACCTTCATCTTCGGCAAGACCTTCGCTGGTTTCGTCGGCGCCGTTCGAGATTGCTTCAGAGCCTTCTCAGTCGGCGCCGGGGAAGTGGTCCGAGGGCGCTTGGTCGACTGCGCGATAGTCGCGACCCCCTTACCACGTTCAGTCGCAGGGTCATGGATGAGCTTCGATCGCCTCTCCGTGTGAGGCGGTGCAACTTCCTCCTCCTCCTCCTCCTCTTCTTCCTCCCCATCGGAGTCGTCATCATCATCATCTTCAGCAGCATCCGAGTCCCACTCCTCCTGGCTTTCGCCCCCACTTGCTTCCCCCTCTTTAGTCGGAGTCTGCGCTCCATTGGGCATCGAGTATAGTTTGGTGAGGGCCTGTCAGGCAGCAAGACAAAGATCAATCGACCAATTTGCAGCGAAAACAGAATAAGTATGGCAAGAATACAATTGGAGATAAAGTGGGCATACCTTGTCTGGAATGCTAGAATGGTCGAGTGGTGGAATCCTCCTGGCTCCTCGAGGGTTGTCTTTGTTCCCTGTGAGCGCGGCCATCCACCTCTCCAGTGTAGCATCGTCGACTGCTTCTGGGTGGACCCGAGTGTCATCTTCGATTCCACAGTACAGCCACATACAATGGCCTCGGTACTGGAGTGGCTGGATGCGCCGCCTAAGGAAGACTTCCAGAAGATCCATACCCGTCACTCCTTCCCGTACTAACTGGACTACGCGCTCCATCAACATCTTCACATGGGCTTTCTCCTGCGGGAGCACCTTCAGAGAAGAGGGTTTGTTTGCTCGGTCCATGGTAAACGGAGGGAGACCACTCGACTGCCCCAGCGTCGACTCATTCTGGCAGTAGAACCAAGTCAACTGCCAACCTCTGACCGACTCAGGAAGGGTCATGGCCGGAAAAGTACTCTTGTTTCTCATCTGGATCCCAAGACCCCCGCACATCTATATAATCTTAGTTCTATCGTCATCAGGACTCGCCTTTTTCACCGTCTGAGAACGACAGGTGAATATGTGTTTGAACAGACCCCAGTGCGCTCGGCAGCCTAGGAAGTTCTCACACATGGACACGAAGGCAGCGAGATAGGCGATGGAATTCGGGTTGAAGTGGTGGAGTTGCGCCCTAAAGAAGTTCAAGAAACCACGAAAAAAGACACTCGGAGGCAGAGAGAACCCGCGGTCAACGTGAGTGGCCAGAAGAACGCACTCACCCTCTTCCGGCTATGGTTGCCACTCGTCCCCCGGGAGCCTCGCTGCCCCATGGGGGATCAAACCTTCGTTGGCCATCTCCGTGAGATCCTTCTCGGTGATGCTTGACCGGATCCAATCTCCTTGGACCCAGCTGTGCGGCAGACGAGATCTCGAAGAAGACCCGCCCCGACTGGTCGCTCTCCCTTTCGCCTTCCCCGTTGCCATCGCCTTCTTCGCGCGCTCTAGCGCCGCCGTCTTCTCCTTCACCATTGTTGCCGGCGAAGCGTACGAGGAGCGATTGGGCGGAGGCGAGAGCGGGAGCAGTGGGCGGAGGCGGAGAGGGCAGGGGGAGAATGGAGAGATACTGTTCAAAATCCCTCACCGGATGCCTTTATAAGAGCAGTTCCGAGTGGATGACAAGTGGGCCCGGGCAATCCAATCACATCCCGAAACAGTCGTGCGTACGCGATACGTGGCGAAAAAGGTGGCGCGGGAATCAAGGCGTCTATGCCCTATCCCATCCAAGCGCCGCGGTTCGCCCCGCTTCGCGCGCTTCCCCAAAATTCGGATCCCGCAAAATCCGCGAACCGCAGATTGATCTGTCAGACGAGAGATTTCCCGCGATCCGTCGCTCGGAAATTACTAAGTTCAAAAGTTCACTCGACGAGAGAAAAGAATGGATCAAGGCAACTGAAGAAAAGTTGCTGTTATCTACGAAGAGATTATTGGTCCAAGATGATACATATCCAGAATGCAAAAGCAGGTCGGAAATAATATCAACTCCTTCCTCACTCAAACCTCGATCCATTCGGGGGCTAATGATGAAGTCATGTACCTAGGGTAGGGTCATAGACCTGATCTAAGTACCCTACCCAAGGACACTCTCAGAAGAAACTGCCTTCCAGTCGACCAAGAGGGGCTTCACTCGATGGACTCGAAGGACTCGACCATGAAGACTCACTCGACTACCAGGAGATCAAGAGGCACTCTGCATCCCAACAGTGTGTAATTAAGTAGTCTTTATGGCATTTAGGACACTTTATGTAAGGCGTTACCAGTAACGCCTAGACTTAATGTACTTTAAACCCCGCATTACTGAGGGCCGGAGGGGTCTGGCAGGCACTATATAAGCCACCCCCCTCCTTAGTGTAAAGGGTTCGCACCCCTATAATCCATACACACATAATTCACTCGACCGCCTCCGGGCTCCAAGACGTAGGGCTGTTACTTCCTCCGAGAAGGGCCTGAACTCGTACATCTCTTGTGTTTACAACTACTCCATAGTTAGGACCTTGCCACTCCATACCTACCCCCACTCTACTGTCAGACTTAGAACCACGACAGTAGACATCACCCAACATGCTGTGGTATTTTCCGTGTCCATTTTGAGAGAAGGCGCACTCGAATAACAGCCAACAAAGGCATTTTGAAACAAATAGCTACCATTGTAACATCTCAAACGTTTTGTATAATTTAAATGTGTGCATTCTGTTAACCATTCATGTGACGCCACGCCTCACTCTTTTAATGGCTAGGAGGTGTCGTGCGGACAGGTGCTTGATTGCTTGACTAAACGGGAGGCGTGCGAGTTGTACTCCAATGCGGAGGCTCACCGGGAAGCGTGCGAGCTGTACGCCGCGCATGGTCACCGGGGAGCGAGCCCTTTGACTTCCGTTGCCCCCCGCCTTGCTCGCATCCTCTCCATTAATGGCGCACAAGCCGCAGTTTAATATGGTTTTTGAATATAAAACACTCATCGCTAACATTTTAGTTAGGAAGGCAAGGGAAAATGTGCCTAGGAGGATTTGTGCAGCTCTTGATCACAAACGTTTTAGTTAGAACAATCATATGCAAACCTACAGCTTCCCTAGGAAGCCAAGAGAAAATTTGCCAAGCAGGATTTCTGCAGCTCTTGATCGCAAACGTTTTAGATAGAACACCCGTATGCAAAGTGAGAGCTATGGTCTTCCCCCTTAAGTCGAGGGAAAATTCACAGCGCAGGATTTGTGCATACCTTCAACACAAATGGTTGTTTTGGATGACCCATGTGCAACCACATACAAACAATTTGGTAAGATTTGCATCTGTCATATTAGGTACGTTGCCATTTGTCAAACTAGAAAGATTGACATTTATTGATCTAGTAACATTGCCATTTGTCAATCCTTGTAACACTGTGATTTGTCAAAATATGCAGCTAAAAATCACTAGCACTATATAATGTTTGCAACTAAAATTCAGTAATTAAGCATAGATTTCATTCATAGATTAAGCAGTCGTTCTTAATTTATACAAACAGTTCAACTCGACAGCTGAACCGACCAAACTTCTTCCCAATTGTTGCCAACCACGTACTGAAATAGCTAGTTCAACTATATATACTAGTTAATTTTAAGTATGTTGTACAGTTCCACCACACATCTATAGTCAAATTAACTGAACAAAATAGCCCCTAAATACTACTACTACGGAGGGGCTTTGTGCTACTTCCGGCAGCATCTCCTCTACCAAGCGTGCTCAGTAAGCGGCAAGGGAGGAAGAGGAGCCTACCGACGAGCTGGAGAAATGCAATACGGTGCCTGCCACTGCTGCATGTTCAGCGATGCTTGCCAGCTTGAACGCCCACTGCCGCTCCAGACGATCCCTCTTGAAGCGGCCGGACTGCTCATAGATCTCCTGATTCCTCGCCTCTGCATTGGCGTGTGCTGCGGCCACGGCTGCGGTAAGGCTCTTTGCATGCTCGACGAGGCGCTCCTCCTCCTACCTCCTTCGGGCGGCGGTGGCGCAGCGGGTGATGATCCCGGCGGTCGACGGTGGGCTGGCGGCCATGGCGACCGATGATGGGGTGGCAGCCACGATGACCACCTCCCGCCTTCGGGCTGCGGTGGCGGAGCGAGTGATGGCCAGCAGTGGGGTGGCGGCCACGACGACCACCTCCCGCCTTCAGGCAGTGGTGGCGGAGCGGGTGATGGCCGGTAGTGGGGTGGCGGCCACGACGGCCACCTCCCGCCTTTGGGCCGCAGCGGCGGAGCGGCCGATGGCCCTGGCTTTCGCTGGTTGTGTGGCGGCAACAACGGCCGACTACAGTTGTCGACGGGCACCGCCGGTGGAGCGTGTGGTGGGTGTTCCGCGCACACCCAACAGGGACGCCACGCGCACAACACTACGCCAGGGATTGAGTCGCCGTTGCGATGTAGCCTCCTAGCTAGAGCTGTCCTCTGATGATGGCGGAGTGGCTGAGTGACGATGACGGACCGGTGCCATTGGTGATTGTGGGAGAAGAAGACGAGATAAGCTACAGGGAGGGAGGGGAAAATGCGACGCAGGACTCATCGGCCATGAGGGTTTATATAGCAGGCCGGTAAGCATTGGGATTTTGGGAGATTTCACCGAGCCGGGCGGGAATCTTGCGCAGGAACCTGCGAGGTAGCGCGGGAACGGGCGCACCAACGATTCATTGGTGCCACCGTTTGGCCAAAAGAACGCCCCCGCGCGCTGCGCAAGCTTGCGCTGTAAGCCGTCTGTGGCAGCGGGGTGATAAGACGTGCGAGAGGAGGTCGAAAGGACAGTACACATACGGTTAATACAAAAAAACTTTTGCGATTTAAATACCTCCTATACCGCCGTCCTGGTTTATATGTAGGATTTAACTAATAAAATACGAATGCATGTCACCAAAGATTATACCATTGGATTCGTATTTGAACATAGTTTCTAGTTATACAATTTTTGTAACATGCATTAACACTTTTTTGGTTAAATTTAAGGTTATACACCAGCAAGCGTTTGCCCGCAATACACACGGCTTATTCCATCACAAACTGCTCAGATGGATCAACTATATGGCACATATCGCACATGCAACTCTAATCTGATTCGTGCTTGATGTCTCTGACATCGCTCGCACAGTTCATCTTATTTGCCATGTATCACTATGCCGGCCTCTGTTCGCGTCCCTCGGCAAGCTCTGCTCGCCGTTAGGCGCCGTAGCGTGTTGTGCTTGCTGTTAGGCGCTGCAGCACGCTCTGCTCGCGTCCGTTGGCATGCTCTGCTCCCGTCCATCGGCGTGCTCGGCTTGTGGACAACTTTTCCTTGCGTGTTCTGATGACTCCCTAGCAGTGGGCCAAAAAGTTCCTGTCTGCTAGAATTACGCCGGTATTTCCCCAAAGAGGAAGGGATGATGCAGCACAATGACGGTAGGTATTTCCCTCAATGATGAAACCAAGGTTATCGAACCAGTAGGAGAACCAAGCAACACAACGTAAACAACCCCTAAACAGATAACAAATCCTCGCAACCCGACGTGTTAAAGTGGTTGTCAATTCCTTTCGGAGTACGGCGCCTCAAGATAGGCAAACAGACCTGAGATAAATTTGTAGTAGATTGAAAGATAGATCACAAATAAAATAAATATAAATAAAACACAGCAAATTATTTTTGTATTTTTGGTTTAATAGATATGAAAATAAATGCAAGGAACAAAAGTAGATCGCAAAGGAAAATATATGAGAAATAAGACCCGGGGGCCGTAGGTTTCACTTGTGGCTTCTCTCGAGAAAAAATAGCAAACGGTGGGTAAACAAATTACTGTTGGGCAATTGATAGAACTTCGAATAATCATGACGATATCCAGGCAATGGTCATTATATAGGCATCACATCCAAGATTAATAGACCGACTCCTGCCTGCATCTACTACTATTACTCCACACATCGACCGCTATCCTGCATGCATCTAGTGTATTAAGGTCATGGAAAAGCGGAGTAATGCAATAATAATGATGACATGATGTAGACAAGATCTATCTATGTGGAGATAGACCCCATCGTTTTATCCTTAGTACCAATGATACATACGTGTCGGTTCCCCATCTGTCACTGGGATCAAGCACCGTATGATCGAACCCACTACAGAGCACCTCTTCCCATTGCAAGATAAATAGATCAAGTTGGCCAAACAAAACCCAAATATTGGATAAGAAATACGAGGCTATAAGCAATTATGCATATAAGAGTTCAAAGAAACTCAAACAAGTTTCATGGATATAGAAAGATAGATCTGATCATAAACTCAAAGTTCATCAGATCCCAACAAACACACCGCAAAAAGAGTTACATCATATGGATCTCCAGGAGACCATTGTATTGAGAATCCAGCGAGAGAGATAGAGCCATCTAGCTACTAACTACGGACCTGAAGGTCTACAAAGAACTACTCACGCCTCATCGGAGAGGCACCAATGGAGATGGTGAATCCCATCCGAGATGGTGTCTAGATTGGAACTGGTGGTTCAGGACTCTGCGGCGACTGGATGAATATTTTGTCGATGCCTCTAGGGTTTCTAGAATATTGGGGTATTTATAGAGCAAAGAGGCGGCCCGAGGGCAACCGAGGTGGGCACAACCCACCAGGGTGCGCCTGGGCCTCCTGCTATACCTTGGTGGGTCGTGCCCCCCTTGGGGAACCCCCCCAGGCGTAGACAGGGCCTGTTGTGTTCCTTCTGGCCCATAAAAATTCTTCCTGGAGTTTCGTTGCATTTGGACTCCGACTGATATTGATTTCCTGTGATGTAAAAAACATGAAGAAAACAGCAACTAGCATTTGGCACTATGCCAATAGGTTAGTACCAAAAAATGATATAAAATGATTATAAAACATCCAAGATTGATAATATAACAACATGGAACAATCAAAATTATAGATACATTGGACATGTATCAGCATCACCAAGCTTAACTCCTACTCGTCCTCGAGTAGGTAAGTGATAAAAACGGAATTTTTGATGTGGAATGCTGCCTAACATGTCATATCATATTCTTTTCTTTATAGCATGGACATTTGGACTTTTATGTGATTCAAAGCAATAGTCTAGTTTTGACATAATAATTTAGATACTCAAGCATATCAACAAGCAACCATGTCTTTCAAAATATCAACGCTAAAATAAGTTATCCCTAGCCCATCATGGTCAACCATTGATCCATTCATGAAACACACTCGAATATTAGCTACACCCAATACTTAAGTATGATCATATTGCCTCCTGGTTGGTGCTTTTATAAGATGAGATGGACACTCAAATTCAAAATCAAAATTGCATAAAGTAAAAAGAAAGGCCCTTCACAGAGGGAAGCAGGGATTTGTGGAGGTGCCAGAGCTCAAAGCAAAAAACTTAGAGATAAAAACAGTTTGGGAGGTGTATCCATCCCACCAACGAAAACGACATAGAGTTTCCAACACTTTCCATGCTAGATATATCATAGGCGGTTCCCAAACAGAAAATAAAGTTTATTCCTTTTTCCACCATACTTTCACTTTCCATGGCTAGCCATATCCACGATTGCCCTCCACACCAACACTTTACAAGGAATTTATTATTTGACAACATAAAGTAAATTCGTTTTTGCATTTCCGGACTGGGCATCCCTAAAACCTTTGCCTTACTCTCGTGCAATGACAAGTCAATAAACACTCATATTGAGAATAACACATCTAGCATGGAAAATATGAGCCACCCCTCACCGCTCCGCGAGCGAAACAAACACACAAAAGAGAAGTTTATTTTGAAAATTAGAGATGGCACATGAAAATTTGCTTAGAACGGCAAAAGAATACTGCATATAGGTAGATATAGTGGACTCATGTGGCAAAATTGGTTTAAAGGATTTTGGATGCACAAGTAGAGATCATACTTAGTGCAAACTGAAGGCTAGCAAAAAGATTGAGAAGCGACCGACCAAGAAACGAATAATCTCATAAGCAAGCATTAAGCATAAGTAACAGCGAATAATGCACCACAAGTAGGATATAATTTCATTGCATGACTATTGGATTTCGTACTTGCATAGGGAATCACAAACCTTAACACCAATATTCTTACTAAAGCATAATTACTCATCAACATAACTCACATATCACATCATCATATCTCACAACTATTACTAAGAGTCATGTTTATTTTGTCCAATGATCTTCATGATAGTTTTTCTTATATCCTTCTTGGATATCTATCACTTTGGGAATAATTTTCATGTGTTGCTTTTCATAAGCTCAAACAAATATAAGTGAAGATCATGAGCATAATTTTTTTCTTTCTTTCAAAATAATTTAAGTGAAGCAAGAGAGAATTTCTTCAAAGTTTAGTAACTATCAAATAAATCAAAGTGAAGCAAGATTGCATTTCTTCAAAAATACTAAGCACACCATGCTCAAAAAGATATAAGTGAAGCACTAGAGCAAGTCCATAGCTCATAAAAAATTAAGTGAAGCATAGAGAGCAATTCTAACAAGTCATGAAATAGTTTTGGCTCTCCCAAATAGGTGTCTCTAGCAAGGATTGATGACTTAAAACACAAAATAAAACAAGCAAAGACTCATATCATACAAGATGCTCCAAGCAAAACACATATCATGTGACGAATAGAAATATAGTTTCGAGTAAAATACCGATGGTCGTTGGAAGAAAGCGGGGATGCCACTCGGGGGCATCCCCAAGCTTAGTTGGTTGCTCATTTTTGGATAATAGCTTGGGATGCCAGGGCATATCCAAGCTTAGGCTCTTCTATCCTTCCTTCATCCATCGTAAGATAACCCAAAACTTGAAAACTTCAATCACACAAAACTCAACAAAACCTTCATGACATCCGTTAGTATAAGAAAGCAAACCACTACTATAAGTACTATATCAAACCAATTAATATTTTGTTTTTCTATCATATCTACTGTATTCCAACTTTTCTATGGCAAAAACTCATCAAAGAAAACCATAGAGCCATCAAAATAAGCACACAACACAAAGAAAACAGAATCTGTCAAAACAGAACAGTCTGTAGCAATCTGACTTTTTCGAAAACTTCTGTAACTCAAAAAATTCTGAAAAACTAGGATAACCTGGATAATTTGTATATTAATCTTATGCAAAAAGAATCAGGGCAAAATCTCTTTATGATAAAAAATGAGAATTTTTTTGTGAGTGCAAAGTTTCTGTCTTTTTCAGCAAGATCAAACAGCTATCACCCAAGAAGATCCTATTGGTTCTACTTGGCGGAAAAACTAATTAAAACACAAAAAAGAATCATAACAGTAGCATAATTGTGTAAACACTCAAGAACAGGAAGCAAAAAGCAAAAATAAAATTTATTCATTGGGTTGCCTCCCAACAAGCGCTATAGTTTTACGCCCATAGCTACGCATAAAGCAAGGATCTAAGTTGTCATCCTTGTCCAACTCTTCAATCGAACACTTAGGATCCTTAAGAGATTTAGAATAAACATCTTCAATAACAAGGCTCCTAGGAATAAATTGAAAGAATTTATTCTTGCAAAAAGGATCTCTTATAACTTCGAAATAATCCAGTTGAATACTAATCATCTTAAGATCTTCTTTATTACCACTACTAGAAATTGCACCCTTGTTCTTGGGAACTTTGGCAATTTTTATGGGAGTTTTTTCGGTAATTTTAGCAGGAGCAAAAGCCGTGCTTAGATTACTAAAGATTTGCTCTAGTTTATCAATCCGAGACGGGCTTTCTTCTATTCTTTCATGGATTATAGGACCCTTTTCTTTTAGCAACTTAAATTTTTTTCCTGCTCTTGACCCAACCTTGGTGGCAAAATTATGCACATTTTTATCTATAATTTCCATATGATCTTCAGTGAGCATTTTCTTTTCAATAGCATCTAATCTTTCCATAACATGCTCAAGAGTCAAAGTTGTTTCATTAATCATAAGAGGTGGTGAGCCCACCAAATTTACCAAAGCATTGAAAGCATCAAGAGAGGGACACATCAAGTGATTTCCACTGGTAATCGTATCACGGACGAATCTATACCAAGTGGTGATGCCAACATAAAAGCAACGAAGAAGAACAATGATAGATTGCTTACGAATAGATCTATTACGAGCAGTGCAAATTCTATACCAAGCATCTTTTAAATTTTCTCCTCCCCTTAGTTTAAAGTTGAGAACCTCATTCTCGGGAGTGCAAGCAAAAGAGGAAGAACTATCTACAATGATAGTAACGCAAACAAGATTGCACACAAAAAAAGATCCAGCAAGAAAATGACGAACATAAAAGAGAGGCGAATAAAACGACAAATTTTGTGAAGTGGGGGAGAGGAAAATGAGAGGCAAATGGCAAATAATATAAATTGTGAGGAGATGAAATTTATGATTAGGAACCTGGTATATGTTGAAGTTCCTCCCTGGCAACGGTGCCAGAAATCCCTTTTGATGATTCCCTAGCAGTGACGCTAGAAAGTTCCTGTCTGCTAGAACTACGTCGGTATTTCCCCAAAGAGGAAGGGATGATGTAGCACAACGATAATAGGTATTTCCATCAGTGATGAAACCAAGGTTATCGAACCAGTAGGAGAACCAAGCAACACAACGTAAATATCCCCTGCACATAGATAACAAATCCTCGCAACCCGACGTGTTAAAGGGGTTGTCAATCCCTTCCGGGGTACGGCGCCTCAAGATAGGAAAATGGACATGAGACAAATTTGTAGTAGATTGAAAGATAGACCGCAAATAAAATAAATAGGAATAAAACACAACAAGGTATTTTTGGTTTAATAGATCTGAAAATAAATGCAAGGAAAAAGAGTAGATCGCAAAGGCAAATATATGAGAAAGAAGACCTGGGGGGCATAGGTTTCACTAGTGGCTTCAGTCGAGAAAAATAGCAAACGGTGGGTAAACAAATTACTGTTGGGCAATTGATTGAACTTCGAATAATCATTATGATATCCATGCAATGGTCATTATATAGGCATCACGTCCAAGATTAGTAGACCGACTCCTGCCTGCATCTACTACTATTACTCCACACATCGACCGCTATCCAACATGCATGTAGTGTATTAAGTTCATGGAAAAACGGAGGAATGCAATAAGAACGATTACATGATGTAGATAAGATCTATCTATGTAGAGATAGACCCCATCGTTTTATCCTTAGTAGCAACGATACATATGTGTCGGTTCCCCTTCTGTCACTGGGATCAAGCTCCGTAAGATCAAACCCACTACAAAGCACCTCTTCCCATTGCAAGATAAATAGATCAAGTTGGACAAACAAAACCCAAATATCAGAGAAGAAATACGAGGCTATAAGCAATCATGCATATAAGAGATCAAAGAAACTCAAATAACTTTCATGGATATAAAAAGATAGATCTGCATAAACTCAAAGTTCATCGGATCCCAACAAACACACTGCAAAAAGAGTTACATCATGGATCTCCAAGAGACCATTGTATTGAGAATCCAGCGAGAGAGAGAGAGCCATCTAGCTACTAACTATAGACCCGAAGGTCTATAAAGAACTACTCACGCATCATCGGAGAGGCACTAATGGAGGTGGTGAACCCCATCCGAGATGGTGTCTAGATTGGGTCTGGTGGTTCTGGACTTTGCGGCGGCTGGATGAATATTTTGTCGATGCCTCTAGGGTTTCTAGAATATTGGGGTATTTATAGAGCAAAGAGGCAGTCCGGGGGGCACCCGAGGTGGGCATAATCCCCAAGGGCGCGCCTGGGCCTCCTGGTGCGCCCTGCTGGGTTGTGCCCCTCTCGGGGCACCCTCCCAGGCGCAGCCATGGCCCGTCGTGTTCCTTCTGGCCCATAAAAAATGTCCCTGGAGTTTCGTTGCATTTGGACTCCGTCCAATATTGATTTCCTACGACGTAAAAAACTTGTAGAAAACAACAACTGACACTTGGCATTGTGTCAATAGGTTAGTACCAAAAAATGATACAAAATGACTATAAAATGATTATAAAACATCCAAGATTGATAATATATGGTTGCTCGCCGTTGAGGCGATCGCAGAGTGCTCTGCTCGCGTCCCTCCGCGTGCTCTGCCAGTAGTTGGGCGTGTGCACGGTCATGTTGGAGGCCCCATATGCATGCGGTTGTGCCGCGTGCGTTGTCATGCGATGTAGTTACTTGTGGCATGATGGAGTTACACGCTGCAAATTAGAACTGCCATCAGGGACCTACTGATATTCCTGGCCGCCTGGCTTCCCCTTTAATTCCGGCGGCCATTATAACCTTAGTCTCTTCAACCTTTCGATTGCGCCCCACAACACAACAAGCACACCTACGACGACACATAGAGAGGGGATGTCTAGCGGTGCTCCAATGGAGTTCAACAAGCATAGAGTGGAGACCCAGGAGAGGGAGACAGATCTCTTGGTGGTGCACACCATCGACCCTGCCGTGGTGGATGACTACACCAACAACGTTGAGCAGTTGCTTGCTCGAGACAAGTACAAGGTGGTCGGCATCGACCTCCAGTACACCGGTGGACGTCCCGGCATAGATCAGAAGGTTGTCGTCGCCCAGTTGTTTGTGCGCCATCATGTCCTCATCTACCACTACTGCATGGCCACAGAGCCTTGCGTCCATTTCAAGAGGTTTGTCAACAGCACCGACTACAAGTTCGCCACGGTGGAAACCACCAACGATGGAAAAGCGCTCAGTGTTATGGGCTTGGCCTGCAAGAACCTTGTCAAAGTCTGTGACCACTACAGGGTCTGGGGAAACACGAAGAAGGACTCCCTGGTTGAACTCGCCTCGGCCATCATCGACCCCTACTACGAAAGTGAAAGTGCAACTATCCCTAGGTGGTTTTGGTAATTCATAACAACATATAGCTCATTGAGCTAATGCTATTCCAAGACAAATATTTCAGGAAAGCTCAATGAATGGCATGGCATGGATGAGCAAAGTGGATCCCTCAAAATATTAAGGACAAAGGATTGGCTCAAGCTCAAAAGCTCAAGACTCTACATTTTACATTTTTGTGATCCAAGATCACATTGAGTCTATACGAAAAGCCAATACTATCAAGAAGCCAATACGAAAAGCTTAATGAGCCTCTTGCTTCAAGTTCTTAGTGATATGCTCCAAAACCCTCAACTACTTTCCCACTTCCACACATATGACCTAAACCTAAAGTCAAACTCGGCCATACCGATTCCTTCTATCCGGCGCCACCGAGTTCAAATGTCATAGCCACTGCCACAAACCCTAGGCAAATTGGTCTTACCAATAGGGATCTCGGTCTCACCGAGATGGGATTGTAATCTCTCTGTTTCTGTTCATAAAGTTTTGGTCTAACCGAAGTGAGCGATCGGTCCCACCGAGATTGCTATGTAAACTCTCTGTTTCCCCTTCGTAACGTTTCGGTCCAACCGAGAAGAGCGAATCGGTCCCACCGAGTTTACCTGACCAACTCTCTGGTTAGCTAATTACCAAAATCGGTCTCACCGAGTTTGTGTAATCGGTCTCATCTTGATTACGTTATGCCCTAACCCTAACCATATCGGTCCTACCGAGTTGCATGTCGATCCCACCGAAAATCCTAATGGTCACTAAGTTTACTAAATCGATCCGACCGAGTTTGTTGATTCGGTCCCACCGAGTTTGGTAAATTGTGTTTAATGGTTAGATTTTGTGTGGAGGCTATATATACCCCTCCACCTCCTCTTCATTCATGGAGAGAGCCATCAGAACGTGCCTACACTTCTAGCATACATTTTCTGAGAGAGAACTACCTACTCATGTGTTGAGGCCAAGATATTCCATTCCTATCATATGAATCTTGATCTCTAGCCTTCCCCAAGTTGCTTTCCACTCAAATCTTCTTTCCACCAGATCCAAATGCTATGAGAGAGAGTTGAGTGTTGGGGAGACTATCATTTGAAGCACAAGAGCAAGGAGTTCATCATCAACGCACCATTTGTTACTTCTTGGAGAGTGGTGTCTCCTAGATTGGCTAGGTGTCACTTGGGAGCCTTCGACAAGATTGTGGAGTTGAACCAAGGAGTTTGTAAGGGCAAGGAGATCGCCTACTTCGTGAAGATCTACCGCTAGTGAGGCAAGTCCTTCGTGGGTGTAGCGACCCGACCCGAATGGATGAAGTCTCTGTGCTTAAGTGTCATCCCTGGATTGGTATGCTGACACACACAGTACTCGAGGATTTATAACAGAGGTAAATCACATGCAGAAAGTAACGTAAATACTATTACCTCAATCCAAAATAGCGGAAGTAACAAGGTTGTGGATTCCCATCAACACCAATGGCAAAGTTGAGTATAGGAATCGTAACCCTAACGTATCACTTACTCGTCGTAAGATCCTGCAACATGAGACGTTGCAGCCACAAAGGGTCAGTACATTGAATGTACTGGCAAATTCACACCATAGAGCAATGATGAAAAGGCTATCACTACATGCATATTTGGCTGGTGGATAAGCTCTATGGTTACAGTTTTGCGTAAAGCCAATTTTTCCCTACTGCAAAGGAATAAATTTATTTACTATCATGGTGGTTGTTAAACATTGAGAATGGTTGACAGCATTCTCAATCCCAATTAAAAGTACTCATTAACAACCCAACAATATTAGTTTAAAGTAACATGATGAGATTCACATGATATCCAAGTACTAGATACTCAAGATGTCCATAACCGGGGACACGGCTAATCATGATTAGTTTGTTACACTCTGCAGAGGTTTGCGCACTTTCCCCCACATGACACGATCTCCTCCGTTTGGTTTCTCGCACTACATGGTGTTTGAGAAACGGATGACCGAGACATAGTCTTTCAGAAGCGCTTGCACCTTATGTAGAGGGTAGACCGTACCAACCTACATCCCCTACATCTGCTAGTCTACCCTATAAGAGTTCGCATGACTTAGTCAACTATGCTAGAGCCCATAATAGCATGTGGCTGCACACGGAAGTTTCTAGCATGAATAATCTTATGATCCCTTTGAGCCTGGGTGGCGGTCCGAAGAAAAACAGGCAAGTCCTGGAGACCCAGGTGCCTAGACAGGCAAGTCCTGGAGTAACCAAGTGCCTCTATCCACCCATATGTGTATTAATGTTGCCACCTTAAATAAACCATTAATCAACAATCTCACATCTGTCATGGAAATTCACTCTAACCCAATCCACGTCTACGAGCATAGCATGGCATAATAAGCAAACGTAGAAGTAACTCCCAAAGGGTTTTATAATAAAACAGGTAATAGGTACTACCTCAACCTACTTCCCAAAAACCACAATTTAATTCAGATCCTAATCATGCAATTGTTTAGAGGATTGAACTAATGCAATAAAACTGGGTAATAAGGAGGTATGATCAAAGTGTGAACTTGCCTACATTGTTGATGAAGATGATTCGCACTCAAAACTCTTGATAGTTCTACTCGTCACACTCCGGTCAATCTATCGTAAGCAAGCAATAGTAACCACACATAAGCAATCACTCAAAAGATCGGAAAGATTGAAGAGAACAACTCGGAAAACATCAAAGCTAAGCAAATAACTCTTGCAGCATAAAACAATTTCTAACAGTACCAAAACTCTATGAATTTGGCCTTATCAGAAGGTTTAGGTCAAGAGCTTCGCTTTGCAAAAAGAATCAACTCAAACAGAGTTATAAAACTCAAGTTATGATCAAACAAAGTTCAAATTCAAATCTGATCTAATTCAAATTTTAAACTTTCAAAAACATGTTTGAGTTGTTTTATTGGATAGAGGAGATCATAACAAAGAAGTGGGCGTTGGTTTCGTCTATTTTGGGTAAACGAGTAAAAAGACGTGGTCGTTTGAAGATTAGGGACTAATTTGTGAATAAAATATTCACGGATGGGTCCCTGGCCAAAATAACAGAAAAAGAAAAGAACTAAATAACGAACGTTCGTTTATAAGATCTAAACAGGGGATGTTCGTTGTTTAAATAAAACAGAGAAAAAAACCGATCTAGTCTAGGTTTTTTTTAAAAAACCGATGTTAAAAGAAACACTGGATCGGACCGGGGTCGGTTTATACCGGTTTGGCCGGTTCGGTCAGATCGGTCGGCGGGTCGGCGGCGGCGGGCGATTCTGGCAAGGCTGCCGCGGGAGGCGACTCGGTGGTCGACGGCGGCATGAGTAGACGGGAGGGCGGCGCTAGGCGGCGGAGTGCGGTGGCGGTGTCGGCGGCGGCCGACGGCGACGAGAGCGGCGTGAGCTGAGGAGCGCAAGGGCGGCGGGCGCTACTGAGCTGCGGACGGGAGGAGAAAAGAAACAGGCCCGGCTCCGTATTTAAGGGGCGGCGAGACGTGGAGGAGGGGCGGCGTAAGGCGGCGGTGGCGTAGCTAAGGCGGGCTCACCGGCGTCGGCGGGGAGTCGCCCCGTCGTGACGAGGCGGTCGGGCGCTGGTTGTCTTTGGCCGTGGCTTTGGCTAGCTAATTGGCGGCCCACCAAGGAGTCTTTTTAAACAGACAAACAAAATAAAAACAAAAGAAAAATAGAAATATTATATAGGCATATAATATATCAAAAATTTTAGAAAAAGATTTCCTACAAGATGAGTCTTGGTTGGGCAGGTTTAAGACAGATTTCTCTCTCTTGCCTATAGGGTCAAGGAAAAGCACAAACACCTCATCCCCAAAATCCTCTCTTCTTTACATTAGCACACTAACACACCCCCAATGGGGTGATGACACTTGTACAGTCACCATGTAACTTGTACTTTATCATATTAATACAAAAACAACAGTGGGAGGTGCTCCTACTGTTCAAGGTTTCAAAAAAAACATTATTCTAGAATCAAATAAAATCTACACAAATTCAGATAATTCAAACAGTGCTCCTGCTCTACTAAAATCCAATATAAATAATTTTAAAAATACCAAAATGAATTCAAATTTATTTCTCTCCAATTTACTGATGTAGGGAATCATGTTACCCTAATTTCTGTATATTTTATTTTTGGAGAAAAATAATTTGAATAAAACTCAAATAACTCCAAATTGAAAATAAATTCAAAAGAACTTTGAATTTGATCCTTTGAAACTCCCAACTCATATTTCATCTGTTTTGAATAAGTCATGTTATCTTCGCTCGTGAAAATCATTGAGTTGCATAAAGTTCCTGGGTTGGAAATATTTTCAAATGAAATTCAAATATTTTCAACACCCCTTGTCATTTAAATAAATGGAAGAAGTCATGTCATCTTCTCTCCAGGGTTTTGTGGTGAAAAGAATTTGAATTCACGGAGATCAGAAAAGAAAATGAAAGTCTGGGAAAGTCCTTTTATTCCCTCTCATTTAACTTCAAAAAGTTTCGAATTCACTCACTTTTAGTCAATCAATCAAAACTATCTATTTGTTTATAACATTCCAAAATTTAGAATTTTGGGATGTTACAAACCTACCACCCTTAAAATGAATCTCGTCCTTGAGATTCGGAGAGGCTAGAAAGAAATAGGTTAGGGTTTGGGGTCTTCAAAATCCATTGATCATCTCTAGAGGTCTGGGGTGCTACCACCCTTAAAACATGGTTACGGTTCTAGCAAAACTTATATACTCCATCCTTTTGTTGAAGGGTCGGTCTTCTCAGATCTTCAGGAAAAATTCCTTCTCTGGGCTCTTCCGGTGGTGGCATAACTTTTCCTCAATACTTATGTGTCCTTTCCATCTTGGTAAGGTTATTCCGAGACTGGGTCTTCTTAGCTGACGGGTCTGGCGCCAATGCTAAACAACTATCGATATCTCATGGTGGTGAACAATTTATGGTTTCTCCTGTAGAAAACGGGTCTGGGCTGATCCTCACCGTATGACCTACGATTGGCAACAACTTCCTTGTTCAAGGAAAAAAATACTTATACCATTCTAAGGTTGAAACAAGGTTTCGATCGTCGTCTCTCTACTATAGGTAAGTCACTCAGATTTACCATCCCATATAGCAAGGCGAATAATAAGAGTAATTCGGTATGGTGATCAATCCATCCCGCACCCAAATCATTACCTTGTATACGGTTTAGCGTCTCGCATTCTAACACTCGGTCATCCTCACAAGCATTGCAGAATTTCTCTTGTCGACGAACCAAGTTCGGATAAATCCATTGATTCTGCAAGCCAAACAAACATCTATCGTTTCTTCACAACCCTTAGGTTTTGCGTTGCTCCTATAAAATCAGCGGTTAATAAAATCGTAACTTCTTCCAAGGTTTTTCCTTCAGCAAGAATGTGCTTGCTTCTTGGCAGGTCCTGGGGCCTGTGGGTTATGGCCCATCTGATCACTTGTAGTCCTTGAACTTATCCTCGGGATTCTGATCATTATTCCAATTTCCAACTTCCTAGTATTCTTAAATCCATCCAATTGTACTATCTTCCTTCCTTCTATTGGCACCAAACTAAGACATGATTACTCAGACTCATCATGGAATTTCCATTGATCCATATTTCCAACATCATACCTCCTTTATATCCAATAGTAATTCATCTCTTCATCCTCGTGGGATGTCCCACATACCGAGATAAAAAATTATACTTATGAAGTCCATACTCCACTTCATGGAACATCATTATCCTTTCCAGGGTCAAGCGTCCTTACAGGGGAATATTGGCCATCTCTGCATGGCACTTCTTCAACTGGGAAACGTGAAACACATCATGAACTTCTGACAGTCCTTCGGGTGACTCCAACTTGTTGGCCACTTCTCCCATACGCTCTAAAACTCGGTATGGTCCTACAATCTCGGGGCTAACTTTCCCTTAACTCCAAATAGTTTAACTCCTCGCAGAGGGGACACACGAAGACATGCTCTGTCTCCAATTTCATAGACTACCTCCTTGCGTTTTTGAGTCTGCATAACTCTTCTGCCTAGACTGAGCTACTTTCAGTCTATCTCGAATCAACTTAACATTCTCTTCTGACTCTTTGATCACATTTGGTCCAAACAACTGACAGTCTCCAACTTCATCCCACATCAACGGTGTTTCGCTCCTTCTCCCATACAAAGCTTAAAAAGGGGCCATCTTCAAACTGGCTGGGTAACTGTTGTTGTATGAGAACTCCACGTAAGGTAGATTATCATCCCTACTAGATGCATAATTTAGCGCTTACACTCTCAACATGTCCTCCAGAATCTGATTGACTCTCCCGGTCTATCCATCTGTCTGCGGATGAAAGGCTGTACTGAACTCTAGCCTAGTACCCAAAGTGTGGTGCAGCTGATCCCAAAACTTTGAGGTAAATTCTGTTCCTCTATCTGATACGATGGTCCTCGGAACTCCATGCAGACATACGATCCTGGTCAAAAATATCTTGGCCAACTTCTCACTTGTATAGGTGGTTTTCACTGGGATAAAGTGAGCCACTTTGGTCAAGCGAATCAACTACTACCCAGATTGAATCATATCCCGATCGGGTTCTGGGAAATCCGGTAATGAAATCCATGCCAAGCTTATCCCACTTCCTTTCAGGTATCGGCATAGGCTGTATTAATCCCACTGGCTTCTGATGCTCTGCGTTTACTCTCTCTAGCATACATCACCTATGACTACATACTCCGCAATATCCTTCTTCATACCAGTCCACCAGAAACACTCCTTCAAATCCAAATACATCTTGGTGTTTCCAGGGCGAATCGAGTATGGTGAGTCATGCCTCTTGAAGTATTTACTTCCTGTTCTTTGCATTATTGGGATCATATACACGGTCCTCGAACCATAAGGTCTCATGCTCATCCTTATGAAAACCTTTGGCCTTTCCTTTGCTCATCCTCTCTTTTATCTCAGCAATCTCTTTGTCATACTTCTGAGCTTCACGAATCTTTCCCAACAATGTAGACTGAACTTCCATTGCTGCAACAAAACCTTCGGAAACAATCTCCAACCGTAGTTCCCTGAGATCCTCGGCTAACTCCTTTGGTAATCCCCCGCTTATGAGGGTATTCGTCCTTGTTTTATTTATGGTTGCATCCTATTTCTCCACAAAGCTTGCATGCACAGAGTTTCTTCATATGACTTCCATAAGGCTTCATCTTCTCGGACATAAGACGACACTTTAGCAAAGTCAACTTAATTCCTTCCAAGTGGTTACTCTTTGCCTTCCATTGATGGTTTGGTACATCCTCCACCAAGTAGCAGCACCTCTTTCAAAACTCTAAAGAGCATGCTGGGTCATATCTTTTCCGGCTATAGAGTTATTCTCCATATGATCCTCCATGTTCTGAATCCATTGGTCCATCTCCAATTGACTCATCGGTCCAGAAAATATGAGCTCATCTCCATTCATCCTCTATTGGATCCATGGGTTTGGGTGGGATAAGAGAGATAGAGAGGGATGCACACAGTACAAACAAAAGTTTTGAAAAGGCAGATTTTATTGTGGCTGTCGGAAAAACATCAAACAAATGACAGCTCACAATCGTCGCATCTATCGTAGGTATATAACAGGGGTTTGGTCTTCTAATTGTCAATAAATCTCAACGTCATCAAGCTCTTCAAGTCTTGGTCATGTCTCCTATGGCTCCTTCTGATCATGCTTGTCCTTCTCAAGTTCTTTTGCCAAATCATCTCTATTGACATGAAGTCTCTCATGACGTCCTTTAATATTCTGGAGTTGCCTTGCAAACTTCTGGGTTTCAACCTCCTTGACATGAACCATGTCCTTCTATCCTTCAGCTCCTGACTAATCTCTAGTATCTCAAGGTTTTGCTCCTCCAGCTTGGCTACTTTCAGTTTCTGGATCCTGAATTCTTCACAAAATGCTCCTGGTCAAATACGGCTTCCTCCAGATCCAACTTAAACTTCTTGTAATACTCTAGATCCTGGCGATGCACCAACTAAGGTTAAAACTTGATCTCTTGCCGGTAGGTGCTCCATTAGCCCCTTTGTCATCCAATTCTTCTGAAAGATGCGTGCTTAACACCTCACAGTGACAATAACATGAGCGAGCGATAGCATCATGGATATCCATGTTTATGACTATGTTACTGCCATGAGCTATCATTCCATAGTTGATATCTCCTGCCTTTAGAGTTTTCTTGACAAAACTTTGAGTTCTAATGCTCCATGTTCAGGTCTTTCTCCGATACTCCATGATCTCGGGTATTGACAGCTTCCATAGTCTGTCAAGTTCCATAAGTGTATCCTTCCTTGGTCATACCAAATCTGGAAATTCTTCATATTCTCCTAGTCTTCGAAATCTTTATCCGTCGTAGTTTCCATTATCATAACGTATAGTAAAATCCTCTTCATTCCGAATGGTCTTAATTGTCCAATATCCGGTCCTTCTTGGAGTGGTCTCATCAGTCGAATCTTCGAGGGGTCAAAAGGGGAAAGGGGTATGGTCTCACTAAAAGGGAATATTTGAATAAGCTCAGAAGAGAAGAGAGGTAAAATATTCTTTTGAAAAGAAAGTTGTAGAGAAAAATCTTTCCTATGGGCTTGCCAGTTTCTAGGGTCACGTCCTACAATCAACATGTGCTCTGATACCATCTTGTAGTGACCTGACCCGAATGGATCAAGTCTCTGTGCTTAAGTGTCATCCCTGGATCGGTATGCTGACACACACAGTACTCAAGGATTTATAACAGAGGTAAATCACATGTAGAAAGTAACGTAAATACTATTACCTCAATCCAAAATAGCGTAAGTAACAAGGTTGTGGATTCCCATCAACACCAACGACAAAGTTGAGTATAGGAATCGTAACCCTAATGTATCACTTACTCGTCGTAAGATCCTGCAACCTGAGACGTTGCAGCCACAAAGGGTCAGTACATTGAATGTACTGGCAAATTCAGACCATAGAGCAATGATGAAAAGTCTATCACTACATGCATATTTGGCTGGTGGATAAGCTCTATGGTTACAGTTTTGCGTAAAGCCAATTTTTCCCTACTGCAAAGGAATAAATTTATTTACTATCATGGTGGTTGTTAAACATTGAGAATGGTTGACAACATTCTCAATCCCAATTAAAAGTACTCATTAACAACCCAACAATATTAATTTAAAGTAACATGATGAGATTCACATGATATCCAAGTACTAGATACTCAAGATGTCCATAACCGGGGACACGGCTAATCATGATCAGTTTGTTACACTCTGCAGAGGTTTGCGCACTTTCCCCCACATGACTCGATCTCCTCCGTTTGGTTTCTCGCACTACATGGTGTTTGAGAAATGGATGACCGAGACATAGTCTTTCAGAAGCGCTTGCACCTTACGTAGAGGGTAGACCGTACCAACCTACATTCCCTACATCTGCTAGTCTACCCCCTAAGAGTTCGCACGACTTAGTCAACTATGCTAGAGCCCATAATAGCATGTGGCTGCACACGGAAGTTTCTAGCATGAATAATCTTATGATCCATTTGAGCCTGGGTGGCGGTCCGAAGAAAAACAGGCAAGTCCTGGAGACCCAGGTGCCTAGACAGGCAAGTCCTGGAGTAACCAGGTGCCTCAATCCACCCATATGTGTATTAATGTTGCCACCTTAAATAAACCATTAATCAACAATCTCACATCTGTCATGGAAATTCACTCTAACCCAATCCACATCTACGAGCATAGCATGGCATAATAAGCAAACGTAGAAGTAACTCCCAAGGGTTTGATAATAAAATAGGTAATAGGTACTACCTCAATCTACTTCCCAAAACCCACAATTTAATTCAGATCCTAATCATGCAATTGTTTGGAGGATTGAACTAATGCAATAAAACTGGGTAATAAGGAGGTATGATCAAAGTGTGAACTTGCCTGCAATGTTGATGAATATGATTCGCACTCAAAACTCTTGATAGTTCTACTCGTCACACTCCGGTCAATCTATTGTAAGCAAGCAATAGTAACCACACATAAGCAATCACTCAAAAGATCGGAAAGAACGAAGAGAACAACTCGGAAAACATCAAAGCTAAGCAAATAACTCTTGAAGCATAAAACAATTTCTAACAGTACCAAAACTATGTGAATTTGGCCTTATCAGTAGGTTTAGGTCAAGAGCTTCGCTTTGCAAAAAGAATCAACTCAAACGGAGTTATAAAACTCAAGTTATGATCAAACAAAGTTCAAATTCAAATCTGATCTAATTCAAATTTTAAACTTTCAAAAACATGTTTGAGTTGTTTTACTGGATAGAGAATATCATAACGAAGAAGTGGGCGTTGGTTTCGTCTATTTTGGGTAAACGAGTAAAAAGATGTGGTCGTTTGAAGATTAGGGACTAATCTGTGAATAAAATATTCACGGATGGGTCCCTGGCTGAAATAACAGAAAAAGAAAAGAACTAAATAACGAATGTTCATTTATAAGATCTAAACAGGGGATGTTCGTTGTTTAAATAAAACAGAAAAAAACCGATCTAGTCTAGGGTTTTTTTTATAAAAAAAACCGATGTTAAAAGAAAAACTGGATCGGACCGGGGTCGGATTATACCGGTTCGAGCAGATCGGCCGGCGGGTCGTCGGCGGCGGCGGTTACGGCGTCGGCTGCATGGGAGGCGACTCGATGGTCGGCGGCAGCGTGAGTAGACGGGAGGGCGGCGCTGGGCGGGCGGTGCGGTGGCGGTGGCGGTGTCGTCGGCGGCGACGAGAGCAAGCAGAGCAGCTGGCGGCGGTGGCGAGATCCGGCGGCGGTGCTCTGAGCTGCGGACGGGAGGAGAAAGGAAGCGGGGCAGGGCTTCGGTATTTAAGGGGCGGTGGGAGGCGGCGTAAGGCGGTGGCGGTGGCGTAGCCGAAGCGGACTCGCCGGCGTGCGGCGGCGGGAGTCGTTCCGCGTCGGGAACGAGGCGGTCGGGGCGCTGGCTGGGCTGGGCCGTGGCCTGGCTGGCTAGCTAGGCCGGCCCAGTCGGCGGAAGTCTTTTTTTTAAAGCAGACAAACAAAATAAAAACAAAAGAAAAATAGAAATATTTTATACGCATATAATATATCAAAATTTTCAGAAAAAGATTTCCTACAAGATGAAAATCATTCTAGAATCAAATAAAATCTACACAAATTCAGATAATTCAAACAGTGCTCCTGCTCTACTAAAATCCAATAAAAATCATTTTAAAAATACCAAAATGAATTCAAATTTATTTCTCTCCAATTTACTAATGTAGGGAATCATGTTACACTAATTTCTGTATATTTTATTTTTGGAGAAAAATAATTTGAATAAAACTCAAATAACTCCAAATTGAAAATAAATTCAAAAGAACTTTGAATTTTATCCTTTGAAACTCCCAACTCATATTTCATATGTTTTGAAGAAGTCATGTTATCTTCGCTCGTGAAAATCATTGATCGTCGGTATCTCCATACCTAGTTCAATCTTGTTACCGGCAAGTATCTTTACTCATTCCGTAATACAAGATCTCGTGACTAAACTCATTAGTCACACATGCTTGCATGCTTTTTGTGTTGTTGTATTACCGAGAGGGCCTAGAGATATCTCTCCATCATATGGAGCGACAAATCCCAGTCTTGATCCGTGCCAACCCAACAAACACCTTTAGAGATACCTGTAGTGCACCTTTATGATCACCCAGTTACGAAGTGACGTTTGGATACACACTAAGTATTCCTCCGGTGTCAGGGAGTTGCACGATCTCATGTCTAAGGAACAGATACTTGGCATGATGAAAGCTATAGCAAATAACTAAAATGATCTGATGCTAAGCTTACGGTTGGGTCTAGTCCATCACCTCATTCTCCTAATGATGTAATCCCATTATCAAATGACAACTCATGTCTATGGTTAGGAAATCTTAGCCATCTTCTATCAACGAGCTAGTATAGTAGAGGCTCACTAGGGACGTGGTATTTGTTTATGTATTCACACATGTATTTAAGTTTCCGATCAATATAATTCTAGCATGAATAATAAACCTTTATCATGAACAAGGAAATATGATAATAACCAATTTATTATTGCCTCTAGGGCATATTTCCAACAGTCTCCCACTTGCACTAGAGTCAATAATCTATTTCACATCTCCATGAGATAACACTCAATCAGTTCTAGGGTTTGATCATGTTTTGCTTGTGAGAGAGGTTTTAGTCAACGGGTCTACAACATTCAGATCTGTGTGTACTTTGCAAATCTCTATGTCATAATGTAGATTTTGCTTGCACGCTCCACTTGGAGCTATTCCAAATGATTGCTCCACTATACATGTCCAGTTTACGACTCAGAGTCATCCGGGTCGGAGTCAAAGTTTGCAATGATGTAAGCCTCTACGATGAACTCTTTATCACCTTCATAACCGAGAGACATTTCCATAGTCCTCTAAGGATAATCTTGACCGCTATCTAGTGATCCACTCCTGGATTACTCTTGTACCCCCTTTCCAGACTCATGACAAGGCACACATCAAGTATGGTACACAACATGGCATACATTATAGAGCCTATGGATGAGGCATAGGGTACGACCTTCATCCTTTGTCTTTCTTCTGTCGTGGTCGAGCTTTGAGTCTTACTCAGCTTCACACCCTACAATACAGGCAAGAACTCCTTCTTTGACTGATCCTTTTTGAACTCCTTCAAAATCTTATCAAGGTATGTGCTCTGTGAAAGTCTTATCAGGTGTCTTGGTCTATCTCTATAGATCTTTATGCCCAATATGTAAGCAGCTTTACCCAGGATTTCCTTTGAAAAACTCCTTTCAAACAACCCTACATGCTTTTCTAGAAATTCTACATCATTTCCAATATACTATCGGAAATGTTATAGATCTCCCACTCACTTTCTTGCAAGTACAGTTTCTTCATAAACTTCGTATAAACCCAAAAAATTTGATCACCTCCTCAAAGAGTATATTCCAACTCCAAGATGCTTACACCAGTCCATAGATGGATCGCTGGAGCTTGCATACCTTTTTAGCATCTTAGGATCCACAAAACCTTTAGGTTTGATCATATACAACTCTTCCTTAAGGAAAGCGTTTTCACATCCATCTGCCAGATTTCATAACTAAAAAATGAAGCAATTTGTAACATAATTCTAACAGACTTAAGCATCGCTACAGGTGAGAAAGTCTTGTCATAGTCAACTCCTTGAATTTTTTGAAAACCTTTTGCGACAAGTCGAGCTTTATATATGGTGACATTACAATCAGCGTTTGTCTTCTTCTTGAAGATCCATTTATTTTCAATGGCTTGCCAATCATCGAGCAAGTCCACCAAAGTCCATACTTTGTTCTCAAACATGTATCCTTTCTCAGATTTCATGGCCTCAAGACATTTGTTGGATTCTGGGCTCATCATAGCTTCTTCATAGTTCATAGGTTCGCCGTCATCTAACAACATGACTTCTAGTTCAGGAATACCGTACCACTCTGGTGCAGAACATACCCTGGTCGACCTACGAAGTTCAGTAGTAACTTGATCCGAAGTTTCATGATCATCATCATTAGCTTCCTCTTCGGTTCGTGTAGGCATCACGTGAACTGCTTTCTGTGATGTGCTACCTTCCAAATCAAGAGAATGTACAATTACCTCATCAAGTTCTACTTACTCCCACTCACTTCTTTCGAGAGGAACTCCTTCTCTCGAAAGGACCCATTCTTGGCAACAAAGATCTTGCCTTCGGATGTGTGGTAGAAGGTATACCCAATGGTCTCTTTAGGGTATCGTATGAAGACGCACTTCTCCGCTTTGGGTTCGAGCTTATCAGGCTCAAGCCTCTTGACATAAGCGTCGCATCCCCAAACTTTAAGAAACGACGGTTTAGGTTTCTTGCCAAACCACAAGTCATATGGTGTCGTCTCAACAGACTTTAGACGATGCCCTTATTTAAAATGAATGCGGTTGTATCTAATGCATAACCCCAAAACGATAGTGGAAAATTGGTAAGAGACATTATAGTACACACCATATCCAATAGAGTATGATTACGACGTTCGGATACACCATTACACAGTGGTGTTCCAGGTGGCGTGAGCTGTGAAACAATTCCACATTGTCTTAAATGCATACCAAACTTGTAACTCAAATATTCACCTCTGAGATCAAATCACAGAAACTTTATTTTCTTGTTACGATTCTCCACTTCACTCTGAAATTGCTTGAACTTTTCAAATGTTTCAGACTTGTGTTTCATTAAGTAAATATACCCATATCTACTCAAATCATCTGTGAAGGTAAGCAAATAACGATATCCACCACGTGCTTCAATACTCATCGGACCGTATACATCGATATGTATTATTTCCAATAAGTCAGTAGTCTGCTCCATTTTTCCGGAGAACGGAGTTTTAGTCATCTTGCCCATAAGGCATGGTTCACATGTGTCAAGTGATTCATAATCAAGAGATTCCAAAAGTCCATCAACATGGAGTTTCTTCATGCGCTTTACACCAATATGACCTAAGCGGCAATGCCGCAAATATGTGGTACTATCATTATTAACTTTGCATCTTTTGACATCAATATTATGAATATGTGTATGACTACGATCGAGATTCAAGAAGAATAAACCATTCACAAAGGGGTGCATGACCATAAAAGATATTATTTATATAAACAGAATAACCATTACTCTTTGACTTAAATGAATAACCGTCTTGCAATAAAAAATATCCAAGTATAATGTTTTATGCTTAACACAAGCACCAAATAACCATTATTTAGGTTTAATACTAACCCTGAAGGTATTACGAGCGTGCCGATAGTGATCATATCAACCTTGGAGACACTTCCAACACTCATCGTCACCTCGCCCTCAGCTAGTCTATGTTACTCTGCAACTCCTGCTCCGAGTTACAAATATTAGCAACTGAACTGGTATCAAATACCAAGACGCTACTACGAGCACTAGTGAGGTACACATCAATAACATGTATATCAAATATACCTACGTCGACGTTCCCATCCTTCTATCTGCCAAGTACTTGGGGCAGTTCCGCTTCCAGTGGCCTTTCCCCTTGAAATAGAAGCACTTAGTCTTAGGTTTGGGTCTGGCCTTGGGTTTCTTCACGGGAGCGACAACTGCCTTGTCATTCTACTTGAAGTTCCCTTTCTTTCCCTTGCCTTTCTTGAAACTAGTGGTCTTATTAACCATCAACACTCGATGTTCTTTCTTGATTTCTACCTCCACGGCCTTAAGCATGGCGAATAGCTCAGGCATCGTCTTCTCCATCTCTTGCATATTATAGTTTAGCACGAAGCCCTTATGGCTTGGTGGCAGTGACTGGAAAACTTTGTCAACCGCTGTCTTACTGGAAGATTAACTCCCACTTTATTCAAGCGACTGTAGCACCCAGACACTCTGAGCACATGCTTACTAACTGAGCTATTCTCCTCCATGTTGCAGGCAAAAGAACTTGTCAGAGGCCTTATACCTCTCAACATGGGCATGAGTCTATAATACTAATTTCAGCTCTTGGAACATCTTATATGCTCTGTGGCGTTCAAAACTTCTTTGGGCCCCTCATTTTTAAGTCGTAAAGCATGGCACACTGAACTATCAAGTAGTCACCAGAACGTGCCTGCCAGACGTTCACAACATGCACAGACGATGTTAGAGGGGTTGGCACACTAAGTGGTGATCAAGGACATAAGCCTTCTGTGCAGCAGTGAGGACGATCCTCAGACTATGGACCTAGTCCGCATAATTGCTTACAATATCTTTCAACTCAGTCTTTCTCCAGGAACGTATTAAAACAGGGAGCTACCACGTGAGCTATTGATCTACAACATAATTTGCAAAGACATTTTAGAATATGTTCATGATAATTAGTTTAGTTAGTCAAATTACTAATGAACTCCCACTTAAATCAACATCCCTCAAGTTTTCTAAGTGATACATGATCCAAATCAACTAACCCATGTCCGGTCATCACGTGAGATGGGGTAGTCATCAATGGTGAACATCTCCATGTTGATCATATCTACTATATGACTCATGTTCGACCTTTCGGTCTCCTGTGTTCCGAGGCCATGTCTGTACATGCTAGGATCGTCAAGTTTAAACCAAGAATTCCACATGTGTAAAAACGGGCTTACACCCGTTGTATGTGAACATAGGGTCTATCACACCCGATCATCACGAGGTGCTTCAAAACGACGAACTTTCACAACGGTGCATACTTAGGGAGAACACATTTATCTTGAAATTAAGTGAAGGGATCATCTTATAATGCTACCGTCGTCCTAAGAAAAATAAGATGCATAAAAGATAAACATCACATGCAATCAAAATATGTGACATGATATGGCCATTATCATCTTGTGCTTTTGATCTCCATCTCCAAAGCACCGGCATGATCTCCATCGTCACCGGCGTGACACCATGATCTCCATCGTCACCGGCGTGACATGGTCGTCTCGTGTAACACCCTGGTTTTTGGCCCTTTCTTTTCTTTTGATTTTATTTAGTTTTTGCTCTAGTTTTCTTTTTGGAGCAGTTCTACGGACATGAAACTTGGGAGATCATCATTTCTTCTTCTCTCAAGTGACTCATCATTCTCAAATCTTTTCCAGGATCATGTAATTTACTTTCTAGCTCCCAACATTCTTTTCTTGGGAATATTCCTTTTTCTATTAAAGGAATTGTCCTGTTTTCCCTAGGTTGTGAAGCAACCTATATTTTTGTCTTCCACAAAATTTCCAAATAATTATCATAATTTGTTTGGATCATATATTACCCAAATATGTCCAAAACTTCATCATCCAGTTCAAAAATAATTCATCAATATTCATTCTTCAATTATGTCCAGAGTGGCACTTTGTGAAGGAAGTGCCGCCTATCCTTACTTGTTTGCTCCCAAACTTTTTTGGGCATTCTTTCATGTCCAAATCAATATCTCATGACAAAATTCAACCCCATTGGCTTAGTGAATCTTCCTCAATGATTTTTCATAGTTTCTATTCAAATAGAAGCTTTGTGAAGGAAGTACTAGCTAGGGTAGTTCCAATGAGTTGAAATTTTGCACGCTCCTTCATGTGCTCATATCATGACTCTCCACCAATTTTCATCCCCATCCAACCAACTATGTGAGCACACCTTCAAATCTTTGCCTCTGACCAAATTTTCAGTTTGTGAAGCAAGTATATTTTATATTGCTTCACTAATTCTGAGAAATTACCAGATCATACTCCTACCCATACAACTTATCTACACCTAATTTGAGATATTTATTAAACCATTTTCTCTCCAAAATTATCCCAATTTTCTGGACAGAGAGGATATCTGTGAAGGAAGTACCATTTTGGAGAGTCCAAATGGTATAAATTTTTTACAGCATATTCTTATGTCCATCATGCTTTTCCAAATTTCATCACAATCCAATGAAACATGTGAGTGCATCATCCTAATCAAGCTTCTGGACCTATTTTGCAGTTACAAAGCAACTATGTTGCTTTGTGGTCTAATTTATTCCAAAATCCCCAGGATCATAGTCCTTCCTATGATAAACCTCCCAGACATCAACTTTGGTCCTTATCACTTCTCTGTTGATCACAGTGACATGGCCAAGTTTGATACAACAATGTTCCAGTGATGCCTCACATCTCTTCTTGGTTTCTTTTGTTGATCTTTCACCTCCTACTATCTCCAGGGTGCAAAGACAACTCACTAGACAACATTTGCCAGGCTATCTTGCCCCTTAGTCTTCATGTCACGCGGTGACCGCGTGGATTCTTGCCTGTGCGCACGCTCTGGCCACAGCGCCCGCGCTATGAGCGTCGGGTCACGTCGAGCTACGTCACCCCGGCGAGGTTTGTGCGTCCCCTGGTGCTGACCTGACGCGCTCCTCTCTCACGTCGCTCTCCCGCCCTCTGCCCTCTCCAGAATCCTCCTCGCTGGCACTAGTCGCCACGTGCCCACGAGCGCACAGTGCTCTGCTCGCCCTGTTCCTCGCCCCGTCTTCCTCCTCCTCGCATTGGCACGGTCCTCTGCTCCTGCGTGATCCTCTGCCCTCTCCGGTCACCTCCATCCCTCCCCATGAACCCTATCTCTGCCGGAGCCTTGGCCGGACCTGAGTGGCAGCTCTCTGCCATGTGCACCTCGCCCCACCTATTTAAGCTGCCCTCGTGTAACATCCCAAATTTTCAATTTGGAAAGTTATACATAGGTCATCATATGCATATCATATTTTATTTGCATTTTGGTTTTGATCCTAAAAATTCTAAGCAACTCAAGGACCCACGGAGAGAGTTGGGGATTTCGTTTATTTTCATATTTGAATTTTCTCAAATTTGAAAAGAGGATCATTTTGATTTTAATTATTTTTCTCTCCAAAATATTTCCAATATTAAAAATAAAAGAGAGGAGATAAAAAGACTTCTCCAAAATAAAAAGAAATATTGGAGGAAAAATATTAAAATCAAATAAATAGTTTTATTTGGTTTTATTGCTATTTTATTTGAATTAGAAATATATGCTTTTTTCAAAATTGCATTTTTAGGCCAGAAAAATGTTCACTTTGTTCTAAGTATTTTATTTAGACGGCGAAAATTGTTTTGGCATTTTTAGAATTTTTTTATATTTATTTAGGATTTTTCCTTTCGGAGGAATTTATTTTTTAAAAAAAATCCCGGACCGCACTTGGCCGAAGGCCCAGCCGGCCCGCAGCGCCACCGCCTTTGCCGCCGTGCCCGCGTCAGACACCAGCCCCTGCCCAAGCCACCGCGCGCCCCCTCCTGTTAAATACCGCCGCCTCTACTCCTCGTCCCAAGCCGCTATCTGCAAGATCTGCCGCCCGCCTGCGCCACGCCGCCACGCCCACGCCGCCCAGTGACCCACGTCGGAGCCGCCGCCGCCGCCATTGACTTCATCGACGCCGGTTTTTTTTGGTTTTAGGTATAAACCGTTCGTTTTTTAAAAAAACACTAGATCGGTTTTTTTCTATTAGATCGGTTCGGTTTTCTCGGTTTAGATTATTTAACGAACATTCATTTGTTAGTTCGTTTTAACAACGAATTCGTTCGTTTGCCTCTGTTAACGGATGTTCGTCAGATAGATTTTCCTTTTATTTTTATTTTCGGCCAGGGACCTGTTCACGCTTACTTTTATTGCACATTAGCCCCTGATCTTCAAACCCTCGTAACGTTTTAACCGTTCGTCCAAATCCAGTGAAACTAACGCCAAAATATTCGTCTCAAACCCCTCTTTCCGGTTAGACAACTTGAACATGGTTTGACAATTTAAAATTTGGTTTCAAGCAGATTTGATTTTGAAGTTCTTTTGGTCGTAGTTTCAGTTCCGTAGCTCCGATTTGATCGATTCTTTTTGCAAATTGTAGTTCTTCAGTTGGACATTCAGATTTGACTTTCTCATCTGAGTTTTACCCGTGCATCTATGCTTGAGTGCTTATGTATTCTATTGTTTGTTTGCGATTGAATTTCCAAAGTGCGAAGCATGCTAGTACGAGTCTCTAGGGTTTGCGGATCGTCAGCAAGGCAAGTAACACATTATCATACCCCTTTATTACCCAGTTTTTATGCATTAGTTACAATCCTCGAACACTGCATGATTAGGATGTGATTTAACTTGTGGGTATTGGGAAGTAGATGATGAGGTAGAACCTATTTCTCTTTTATTATCAAACCCTTGGGAGTTACTTCTACGTTATGCTTATATTGCTATGCTATGCTCGTAGACATGGTTTGGTGTGAGTGATCCATGGCAGATGTGAGATTGTTAATTAATGGTTAACTTAAGGTGGCTACTTAAACACACATCTGGGTGGATTGGTTGCGTGCACCTGGGGATATACCAGTGTTGTCCTTTGGTTCGCCACCCAGGCTCAAAGGGATCATAAGATTATTCATGTTAGAAACTTCTGTGTGCAGCCACAAGCTATTATGGGCTCTAGCATGTTGAGTCTGTTGCATGACCTCTTTCAGCGGTAGGCTAGCAGATGTAGGGGAAAGTAGGTGTAACTGTCTACCCAGAGTAAAGAGTTAATGTTTCTGAAAGACTATGTCTCGGTCATCTGTTTCTCAAACACCGTGTAGTGTGAGAAAGCCAACGGAGGAGATCGAGTCTGGTGGGGAAAAGTGCGCAAACCTCTGCCGAGTGTACAAACTAATCATGGTTAGCCGTGTCCCCGGTTATGGACATCTTGAGTATCTGGTTCTTGGATTATCTTGTTGATCTCATCACTCTAAATTAATTTGATGGGTTGTTAATTACTTTTTAATTGGGATTGAGATGGGGTTACCATTCTCAATGTTTATCAACTACCATGATAGTTAAACAAAATATATTCCTTTGTTTTAGGGAAAAATTGGCTTTTCGCAAAACATTATAACCGTAGAGCCTCCACCGGCCATATATGCATGTAGTGATAGCATTTACCTGTTCATTGCTCTACTGTGTTATTTTGCTAGCATATTCCATGTGTTGACCCATTCTGGGCTGCAACATATCATGTTGCAGACTTTTTAGACAAAGAGTAAGGTGTGCTAGGTCGTTGTCATGCACTCAGCTATGCCGTTGGAGTTGATGGACTCACTTTATCTCCCAAGTCTTCCGCTGTTATCTTATTTAGATGGCCTTAAGCCATATTATTGTAATAAGTTCTCTTTTGAGACATTCGATGTAATAAGTGTGTGATCGCACTCTGTTATAAATCCAAGTACTGTGTGTGTCAGCATTACCGATCCAGGGATGACACTTATGCACAGAAATTTGACCGTTTGAGGTCGGATCGCTACAAGATGGTTTCAGAGCACATGCTGATTGTAGGACACGGCCACTAAGATAAGCCATAGGTCACTCTTCTCTACTCATTTCTGACTCCTCTCCATTTTCCACTCTATAGGATGGCGGACTCAAGGAACAAGTTTGCACAATTGGATGAAGACATACCTTTTGGACGACACTTGAAGGAAGTCACTAGGTACCTTAAATCGGAATACCAAGATTCACAGGGACCTACACCGCCACTTTACCAGAAGAGGAGCGTTGGATGATTCGAGTTCAAGTTCCAGGAAGGACATTCACGCCAGTTACTAAACCCATAGAGTTTTCCTTTGATGCACCAACTGGAGTCTAGGTAAGAGCATGGCAGCCCACATCGCCATGGGATGCATCGGCGAAGTTTATCACAAGGATCTTAAGGACACCATCTACTAGATATGTGGGCGCCGAGATGAGCAATGGGAGATGATCAGCACCAGGAGGGACATGTCCATTGCAGCTTTTATTCAGGAGATAAACCAGCACATTCGTCGCGAGGAGAACCAAATGTGTGCAAGCATGATAGATCTGAAGAAAGTGATGACCAGGAACATGGAGCTAGAAGAGAACTCAAGTTTACACGCGATGGATATGAGGAGGAAATCACAATACTAGTGGAGAAGAATGACGATCTGACAAGGAAGCTATGAGTGTTCATGGGAGACCCCGTGCCAGGAGGAGATGACGACCCTCCCGAGGTGTCGGTGTACTAAGGTAGGGGTACCTCAGCACCCCAACTTGTGCACGGGCAGTCGCAGCTCCCCGCGGCAGGGTTTACCATGTGCTTGCCGGAGACCATTCCTGCTCCATATCGAGCCGTTCAAGAACAAAGTATACAAGATAGAAGATCGAGACCCCGGCAAGAGGAGCTTGCCGGGAAGGCCGTTTCGGGCTCAAGATTACATCACTCACGCAAGGCCCCGGCGAGAGGAGCTCGTCGGGAAGACTAGAAGATTACATCATAGAAGACACGCCTCGGCGCTGCATGCGTCCCGGCGAGGGCCCGGGGAGCGGCAAGTTACAGAGCCCGGCAAGCTCCCGGGCCCGGCAAGGTCAAGACCCCGGCAAGGTGCTTGCCGGAAAGAGTCTTGTTGTGTGCTGCGCTCCAGCTCATCCGCCAGCGTGCATACAGGGCCTTTCCAGAGCAGCGTGGCGGATGGGCAGTGCAACTGGGGACACGGTGGCATTTCACGTGGTGGATCCATCGCCGTGGCAGACGGAGACGCAAGGGCGGGAGCTTTTGGGGTCGACGGCGACGGGCATTAAATGCCCTTGTCCCCCTCTGTCAAAAGTAGGTAGAAACCACTGTTCATGCACTGTAGCTCCACTGTTCCCGCACTGTTCCAACTACCACCTCTTTTACCTTTCTACCCCTTCTTCCTACGTTGCCACCTGTCGGTGACCCCTTCCAACTATAAAAGGGAGGCCCATGCGCACGTAGAGGGGGGTGGGGGGCCAGTTCGACTCATTCGACGCTACACACCACCATACGCTCGCTCCCTTGAGCAAGATCAAATACTAACACAAGCAGCAGTAGGGGTTTTATCTCTCCGGAGAGCCCCCACGATCGATCGTAAGAACTTTACCTTTCTGTCACGTTGATTCTCTACCTCATTCTGAAATTCCTTGAACTTTTCAAAGGTCTAAGACTTGTGCTTCATCAAGTAGACATACCCATATCTACTCAAGTCATCAGTGAGAGTGAGAACATAACGATATCCTCCGCGAGCCTCAACGCTCATTGGACCGCACACATCAGTATGTACGATTTCCAATAAATTGGTTGCTCGCTCCATTGTTCCGGAGAACGGAGTCTTGGTCATCTTGCCCATGAGGCATGGCTCGCATGTGTCAAACGATTCATAATCTAGAGACTCTAAAAGTCCATCAGCATGGAGCTTCTTCATGCGCTTGACACCAATGTGACCAAGGCGGCAGTGCCACAAGTATGTGGGACTATCGTTATCAACTTTACATCTTTTAGTATTCACACTATGAATACGTGTAACATTACGCTCGAGATTCATTGAGAATAAACCATTCACCAGCGGGGCATGACCATAAAACATATCACTCATATAAATGGAACAACCATTATTCTCGGATTTAAATGAGTAGCCATCTCGAATTAAACAAGATCCTGATACAATGTTCATGCTCAAAGCTGGTACTAAATAACAATTATTGAGGTTCAAAACTAATCCTGTAGGTAGTTGTAGAGGTAGCATGCCGACGGCGATCACATCGACCTTGGAACCATTCCCGACGCGCATCGTCACCTCGTCCTTCGCCAGTCTTCGCTTAATCCGCAGCTCCTGCTTTAAGTTACAAATATGAGCAACCGCACCGGTATCAAATACCCAAGAGCTACTATGAGCACTGGTAAGGTACACATCAATTACATGTATATCACATATACCTTTAGTTTTGCCGGCCTTCTTTTCCGCTAAGTACTTGGGGCAGTTCCGCTTCGATGTCGCTTCCCTTGCAATAAAAGCACTTTCAGTTTGAGCTTGGGTCCATTACTTGACTTCTTCCGGCAAGGCGGCTTACGGGCGGCAACTCCTTGCCGTCCTTCTTGAAGTTCTTCTTACCCTTGCCTTTCTTGAACTTAGTGGTTTTATTCACCATCAACACTTGATGTTCCTTTTTATCTCCACCTCCGCTGATTTCAGCATTGAATATACCTCGGGAATGGTCTTTTCCATCCCTGCATATTGAAGTTCCTCACAAAGCTCTTGTAGCTTGGTGGGAGCGATCGAGGATTCTATCGACCATCCGCGTCATCCGGAGATTAACTCCCGTTGAGATAAGCGGTTGTGCAACCCAGACATTTTGAGTATGTGCTCACGTGAGAACCATTCTCCTCCATCTTACAAGCTGTAGAACTTGTCGGAGACTTCATATCTCGACCCGGCGTGAGCTTGGAAAACCATTCTCAGCTCTTGGAACATCTCATATGCTTCGTGCTGCTCAAAACGCTTTTGGAGCCCGGTTCTAAGCTGTAAAGCATGCCGCCTTGAACCAGGAGTAATCATCACTCTGATTGCCGGTGTTCATAACGTCTTGAGTTCTTTGGGAAAATGGGTGCTTCACCTAGCGGTGCATCTAGGACATATGCTTTCTTGGCAGCTATGAGGATGATCCTCAAGTTCGGACCCGATCCGTATAGTTGTTGCCATCGTCTTTCAGCTTGGTTTTCTCTAGGAACGCGTTGAAGTTGAGGGCAACATTAGCATGGGCTATTTGATCTACAAGACATATTGCAAAGACTTTAGACTAAGTTCATGATAATTAAGTTCATCTAATCAAGTAATGAACTCCCACTCAGTTAGACATCCCTCTAGTCATCCAAGTGATCCATGATCCGAGTCAACTAGCCCGTGTCCTATCATCACGTGAGACGGACTAGTTATCATCGGTGAACATCTCCATGTTGATCGTATCTTCTATACGACTCATGTTCGACCTTTCGGTCTTCCGTGTTCCGAGGCCATGTCTGTACATGCTAGGCTCGTCAAATCAACCTAAGTGTCTTGCGTGTGTAAATCTGGCTTACACCTGTTATATTCGAACGTTAGGATCTATCACACCCGATCATCACGTGGTGCTTCAAAACAACGAACCTTCGCAACGGTGCACAGTTAGGGGGAACACTTTTCTTGAAATTATTATGAGGGATCATCTTATTTACTATCGTCATTCTAAGTAAACAAGATGAAAAACATGATAAACATAACATGCAATCTAATAGTGACATGATATGGCCAATATCATATTGCTCCTTTGATCTCCATCTTCGGGGCGCCATGATCATCTTTGTCACCGGCATGACACCATGATCTCCACCATCCTGATCTCCATCATCGTGTCTTCATGAAGTTGTCACGCCAACGACTACTTCTACTTCTATGGCTAACGCGTTTAGCAATAAAGTAAAGTAATTTACATGGCGTTCTTCAATGACACGCAGGTCATACAAAAAATAAAGACAACTCCTATGACTCCAGCCGGTTGTCATACTCATCGACATGCAAGTCGTGATTCCTATTACAAGAACATGATCATCTCATACATCACATATATCATTTATCACATCCTTCGGCCATATCACATCACAAAACACTTGCTGCAAAAACAAGTTAAACGTCCTCTAATTGTTGTTGCAAGTTTTTACGTGGCTTCTTTAGGTGATCTACCAAGAACGTTTTCTTACCTACGTTAAAGCCACAACATGATTTGCCAACTTCTATTTACCCTTCATAAGGACTGTCGGTGTCAAAACCGGCGGATCTCGGGTAGGGGGTCCCGAACTGTGCGTCTAGGCGGATGGTAACAGGAGACGAGGGACACAATGTTTTTACCCAGCTTCAGGCCCTCTCGATGAGGGTAATACCCTATGTCCTGCTTGATTAATATTGATGATACGGGTAGTACAAGAGTAGATCTACCACGAGATCAATGAGGCTAAACCCTAGAAGCTGGCCTATGGTATGATTGTTGAGATGTAATGTTGTGTCCTACGGACTATGGCCCTCCGGTTTATATAGACACCGGAGAGGCTAGGGTTACAGAGTCGTCGGTTACAATGGTAGGAGATCTACATATCCGTATTGCCAAGCTTGCCTTCCACGCCAAGTAAAGTACCTTCCGGACACGAGCGGAGTCTTCAATCTTCTATCTTCGTGATGCGGGAGTCCGCGGATATTGATAGTCGGCTGTCGGACACCCCTAGTCGAGGACTCCTCGGTAGCCCACGAACCGGTCTTCAATGACGATAAGTCCGGTGTGCATAATGTTTGGCATTGCAAGGCGGGTTCCTCCTTGAGTAATCCAGAGAAGATAATGAACACCGGGATAGTGTCCGCTCGCAAAATAATTTCCACACTCCAACGTAGGGAGAATAAAACACATACACCGATTCAATCTGGCGGCGTATTATGCGGCATGACATCACACCGCAGCCAAGCCTTCGTTTTAATTGTTTTTACTATTCCACCTCAACACGTTTAGCGGCGGCTTCCTTAACACGCCCCGTCGAGCGAGATCGTGTTCCCTTTTATTCGGGATCCTCATCAATACGTGCGGGTAACCCAACCGTTCCGTCGCCCGCCTCCTCTATCGAAGGGAATCTCAAGCGGTCACGAAGACGGCCCTTGGTATTATTTCCCTTTATAAGAGGACCAAGGCCTGTCCTTGTCTCTTAATCTCGCATCAAATCTTTCCTCTGCTCCCAATTCCAACACCGAGAGCTTGAGACTCGGCGCTTGGATCCACAAACAATGTCCGGCTCCGACCTCCGGGGCGGTGGGTGCCCTCCTCCGTCCACGGAGGAGGACATAATGAAGTTGCGTGAGGCCAAGTACACTGCCTCTGAAGTCAAGACAGGTTGCCTGCCTTACTGGGCAGGCCGTGCCAACCCGAGCCCGGCGAATGTGTCATTTCGCATCCCACCTCTGTCGGGATTAGGCTTCCGGCGGATCCTTTCGTGAGGGGCTTCTATTCTTCTCGGGCTGGACTTCCACGACTTGGCTCGAGTCCATCCTCCATATCTCCGCATTCATTATTGTCTGCGAAGCCTTCCTCCGTGTCATCCCCCACTTCGCCTGTGGCTGAAAACATTCAAGGTGGGCGAAGATGATCGGGGCGTTGGCGGAGTGTGCGGGCGACCATAAGCAAGATGGTCGATGCCCGTGGCTCGAAGGTTCCTTCAAGAGGAACAGAGGATTGTGGCAGCAGGAGTGGTTCTACATCACCGCTCCAAGGGCGAGCAAGCAAAGCCGCCGCCCTCCTTCACTTGGGACCTCCACAAAGAATCGATGTCGTGGGTCGACCAAGGGCTCAGCGGGGGCCGCCCAGGGCGTGCCCGCCTGCTGAGGGCGGATTCGGGACCTCCAAACAAGGGAGATCGATCTGGTCAAGGTGATGCAGGTTATGCTAACTAGGCACCTCCTACCCTGCAAACGTCGTCCTCTCCATTTATGGGAGTTCAATCCAGAGGGACCTCGTATCCTCCAGCATTTCATGTGGGCAACACCCCTGGAGATGTACGAGCTGTTCTTCGCACCGCAAGTGGCGTGTCCGGATTCGGCTGAGGATGCGGGACTAAGCCGCGATCGTCCGGATACTCAGGTAAATAGCTCAGAGCCCGGACATCCTGCTTGTACGCCTTTCAAAAGATCATCTCCTAACCCTTTTTATTCTTTACAGGAATGGGTGGCGCGATCAAGGCTGATAAGGTGTCCGGCCCCCCTCCCCGAGACCGCACTGGAGCCCGTGCTGGTCAGAATGTTGGAGGCCGCACCCACAGAAGGGGGCGATGGGGGAGATAAAGGAGCTAATACTTCGTCCAAAGAGGCGACTAAAGAGGAGAGGACCAAGGATCCCTCCCTTCAGAGGGAAAAGAGGACCGCCCCCGAAGATCCGGAGGTCAAAGCCCCCAAGCGTGAGAAGAAATCCTCACCGGGGGGTCCGGCGTCGGAGAGAATCGACGCTTGATCATCGCCAAGGACCAGCCTCCAACGAGCCGTGAGTATGAAAGAGGAAGTTTAATAAGAAAGTACCTTCATTTATGCTTCTGTAGGTAACCGAAATATTTATATCGCAGTTCGGATCTGCAGCCGTCTCAGATGAGTTCGTCCTCGGAGGATCTTCTTCCGGAGATGATGGAGAGCGATACGCCTCCGCCCGACGCGCCGCCAGATGAAGCAGGTGAGCCCGAAGTGTCGTCACGAAGGGCGTCCCCGAGTCTGGAGGGGTCGAAGAGTTCAATACCCACCAGAGCCCGGCCGGGAGAACTGAAGAGTTTGCTTGAGAGGGCGTCCATTTCAGAAGATCACCGCGCGTTAAAGCATACGGTGGTTGGAAGGATTTTCGTCGTGGCGGATTGCGTGATGCTGCCATGAGCTTCTGGTGGGATTTGAGGTATGCGAAAATAGCGTACCCTTTGCTTTTTAACAGTTGTGCATATAAAGATCGCCCTGTATAGATAGTAGCCCACGAGACTCGGTAGGTTGTCGAAGGCGACAGCGTCGTCGAGGATCGAAAATCTAAATATCTCGGGTAATAAATATCGCCGTTCGTCACGGTGGCGGATAGTCGAGGCCAGCCGGACTGATCGATTCTTGAACCGAGTTGGCAGCTGGACATGGCGAGATCTTGACATAGCACTTGTCAATCAGCGACTTGACAAGTCGCAAGGTAAATAAATTCTCCATAGCCGCTTTATTGAGTGGGTTAAAGCCCTCCTCGATAAGTTATATGCTGTTTATCTGAGCAGTCTTTGCTCTTTGTGGAGAGACTTGGGCGAGCTTGCACAAGCGAGAGCAAGCCCGAAGAAGTAATTCGGCTGCCGCGAGGGCGGCCGAGGAGTTGAAGGCGAAAGGGTTGCGCCTTTGCCAAAGCAGGCGGAGGTGGCGGATTGGCCAAGAAATTAAAGGATGCTACCGACCGTAGCGAGGCTCTTGAAAAGGCGCCTATTGGGCGGGAAGACTGAAGAAGGCCACCGCCGAGACCAAGGATGCTCGTTACGCAATGCGGGCTATGAAGGAGGAGCTGCGCCAAGCCGGAGAGATCACGGTGGCGGCCGTTTCTTATCGTTGCGGTTTATGGATGCGGTATGCCCAATTTGAAAAGCAGTGGAGTTGAAGGATCTTACATGGACTGGCTGTGAGTGCGGCGGACGCCGTTAAGCACTTCGGGCCGGGGATCACGAGGTGGAAGAGTTATATTGGACTCAATTCCACGGTCCAGATCGCCCTCTTCATTGTCAGACGGAGTTGGCGAATGGGCGAACTGAATAGACTGTCCGGGCTGGCTATGGTCGACATCGGGGCCCATGTGTGGCGAGAGGTCCAAGGTGACGAGCTATTTTGACCCATCGCAGCAGTTCCTTGGGCGGTGCCGCATATCAAGGAGATGAAGCGGTCGGCCTGCATAGAGGGCGCGTGGATGGCTCGGCCCGTGTAAAAGCGCGATGTCCGGAGATGGATGCCACCGCTATTGCTGCCGAGGTTCGGATGGGAACCGTCTTCTGCCGAACATTATTTCGGGAAGTTATCTTGTGGCGCTTCGTATAATAAAGTCGCAGATGCTCGAAGAATGTAACGTTCAATGGAACGCATTAACTTGTTTATGAATGATTATAGTATGAATGCTTTTTATACTTGTGCTTCCAAGTAATAGTACTTCTCCTTGCGGCCGTTTTAAGTATACTTGTGTATAACCTGAAAGATGCAGTCTTCGGCTTCAGCCCCCATGCACAAGGTGCTGGGGTGTTCGCAAAATAGCGCTTTTCACACTTTAATCCGGCGTCTCGGTCTGTTACAAGGAGGTGGTAGCGTAGCGAACGAGGCAATCCGGACTATAATGCTTTATCTCTTTCACTTAGCCAATGGAGCTCGAGGGTAGGGCTACGACATAGCCCCTAATGGCACCGCACATCTCCGGATTTGGGGTGCGTATGTGCCTGACCGGGAAGCGGCTCTTCACAAAGCGGGAATTCTAAACATTCCGTAGTCAATCAAGTGGTGACGGACTCTCGCTATATCATGACGATCAGTTTTGGCTTTCTCTCTTGAGGTGCTAACCCAGCGAGCTGGGGCACAATCGCGGTAGTTCTCCAGTGCGCGTTAGCGGATGATCTGAGCGTAAGGCAGCAAAACACAGGAGCCAGGCAAACCCAACATTTGACCAAAGACATGATTGAGCTGATGCATATAGTGCCCAACTTGAGGCGCCGAACACTCCACGAGGTGTTGGACTTTATGATAACGGGTAGAATTATACCTAAGCCCCTTGTGTCTAGGTAGGGCGTTGTCTTCGACGCGCCAATGCCAAATCGTCAGCTCCGCCTCGGCTATAGGAAGAAGCCGAGGCTGATATAGCAACAAGAGACGATAATAAAAGGTCCACGTAGGGTCTTAATCAAAAGAAACCTTGCGACGGGTCCCTCTCGCACGTCTGCGCTGTGTCTCCGTTGTGCGTTTATCACGGGCGAATGCGCACGTTGCTCATCTGTAGAAAAGAGAGGAACACTTCAAAAACGGTTCGTGCGAAAATAATGCAAAAGAATAAACGTAAATAATTAAGGGTAGGTTTATATGAAACCAATATTAATTGTGCACGCAGCCCCTTAATGAAAGGGTATGCGGCTAGGAGCCCCTAACTTTCGCTGAGTCGGATTCGTCTATCCGAGTCCGGGGCTTTAAGTGACCCTCGCCTTTGAAATAGTGCCGTGTGGACCGGGCATCTTAAGTGTAAGAGATGCGAATCACGGTATGGCATTGAAGCGGACAAAAGCCTTCGTCCTAATAGTGCTTGATGTTCACTTTTAAATGGGACGATATGGAAAATTAACTTTTCTCATCGGAAATTGTTCGGTGATCCGAACACGACTTGAGTAATATCGAGCCTGTGCACTTGGCGTAAGGGCGGGCGTAACTCCTTTGAAGGAAGTGCGGCTGTGTCGAATTTTGGTAGGGTCTATCCCCATCCAACGGATTGTATTTGAATATAGCAGGTTTAAGTCACCGCCTCCGTCCATTAGGGCGTTTGTGAATTGTAGTCCATCTATTATCGGATTCAATATCGAAGTCCGTCCGTGGTTGAACACTTTGGGAATAATCCGGTGGTCGAAAGTGATTGGTTTGATATCAATCTCTACGGTTTGTGGGGCGGACCATGCGAAGCTCTTTTAGAAAGTGCCGCCTTTTTTTCCGTATCCTCACATGAAGTGAGTTTCTTGCTTTGACCCCTTGTGGGAAAGTCTTTTGTTTTCCGGTGCCTCTTTGGCGGGGTTTATCTTCTTCGCTGACGCGTCGAGCCCCTTGCGTTCGGCGTTTAATCGGCGGACTATTTGAAAACCCAACAATCCTCGTGGGTGTGATTTGCGAGCCTTCCGGGGTACTATGGATTTGACAGATCCGACCCAGGATTTCGTGTAGGTTAGACAGTTCGTCGCTGTCGTCCTTTATGGGTTGAGCTTTATTATTCGGCCGTGAGCTTTTAAATCCGGCGTTGACTGCCGTGCTCTTTGGGCTTTTCTCTTTATTCCGGCGCTGATCTTTTCTGCGCCGTGATTTTCCGTTTCCATCTCTTATCTCGGATGTACTTGGGTCGCTGGTGCTGCTTCTTGCCAACCAGCTGTCCTCTCCTGCGCAAAAGCGGGTCATGAGGCTTGTTAATGCGGTCATTGTCCTCGGTTTTTCTTGACCGAGGTTTCTGGCAAGACATTCGTCTCGGACATTGTGCTTGAAAGCTGCTAAGGCTTCGGCGTCCGGACAGTCGACTATTTGGTTCTTTTTGGTGAGGAACCTGTTCGAATTTCATGCTGACTCTCCGGGCTGTTGAGTTATGTGACTTAAGTAAATCGCATCCGGAGGCCGGACATAAGTCCCTTGAAAGTTTGCTCTAAACGCTTCCTCGAGCTCTTCCCAACTTCCAATAGTGTTTTATGGGAGGCTTTTGAGCCAATGACGAGCTGGCCCTTTGAGTTTGAGGGGTAGATATTTTATGGCGTGGAGATCGTCTCCTCTGGCCATATGTATATGTAATATATAGTCTTCTATCCAGACTCCAGGGTCTGTTGTTCCATCGTAGGCTTCTATGTTTATGGGTTTAAACCTGCTGGGAATTCATGTTCCAAAGACTTAAATGCTGTGAAGCATAGTGGGTGTGCGGCACCTGCACTTATATGTGCATTGTCGTCGGACACTTGACGTGTTCCTTTGCTTATTGGGGCTTTCCTTTTGGGTCCATAGATGGACCTGGCAGGGCCATTGGACGGTGGGGGCTTTACGGCCTCTTCGTCGAATTCTGGGAGCAGCTTGCGCTTTGGGTAGCTCTTCGGTTGGTGGCTGTTGCCTTGTTTGTCTGCGGTTTTGAGCACTTTGCTCCATCTTATCCGGGAGCGTCTTCCGCTGTGTTGAGCTTCGCTTTTCCTCCTTGAGCTTCTTGTTGTAGCGATGAGCTGCGTTTGTGAAGATTTTGTTCGACGGGCTCTTGAGTTCATCGTCATCGGGCTTGATTCGTCGCGGAGGGAGGTACATAGTTGTGATCCTCAACCTTTTCTTACGCCGCCCTTTCGTGAGGCGTGCTTACGCATCCTCCTTCGCTGATTCTTCTTTGGAGGGTTTGTCTTCGCACTCTCCGGAGTGTTATTATCTCCGTGCGGATTCTCCATTCTTCTTTGTGGCGGGATTTAGAGCGGCGCCGTCGGCGCTGGGTTGCTTCTTTAAAGAATCTTCCTCCGCTGCTTCTCGCCATCCCCTTCTTTTGGGGTATCCACCATGTAAGCGTCGTATGACGAGGCGGCCTTCCGGTGTCCGTTGGGCGCTGGGTCTGATCGTCTCGGCATAAATCGTCCATAGCGTCGATGTCATCGAGTCGTAGTCTAGCATGTCGGTTAGATCCTCGGCAGTGGCTACAAAGTGGGTGGTGGGTGGGCTCGAATTTCTTCGTCGTCGAACTCCAACCGCCCCGCCATAGTCCGCCAGATTCCCCGATAGCGAGAGATGCTTCAGAGAATTCAAGATATCGCCAAAAAGCGAGTGTTGAAAGATGTCATGGCGGTGAATTCCATAACGCGCGCCAATCTGGTTTAATTGGCGGGCGCGGGAGGCTCGGAGTCCGGCAAGGAGTCCGGCGCCTCGGGATCACGAGTTTCGCGGGGGAGAAGATTGGTGTTCGGCTCCATCGCCGTAGATATTGAAGCCCCCGGGGTGGCGTCTATCCACCGACCCTCGTCATGGGCGATCGGCTCCGGGCAAGTAGCCGGGGAGGATTCAAGTGCGGCCGTCAAAGCACTGTGCGGCGGCAGAGCTAGATCATGCCCATCGTCACAGTGCGGCGCGCTTGGCTGTGGCTCGAGTCCGTCGAAGATCAAGTCTCCGCGATCGTCGGCCGTGAAGTTTAGGCTTCAAATCTGACTGACGGCCAGGGCATAGCTTCGATCTGCTCCAGTGGCCAAGAGAGTTGGCCGCGAGTGCAAAGCCGCCGAATATGAAGATCTGTCCGGGAGGAAAGTCTCATACTGGGCAGTGTCAAAGATTGAAGATGCCATCGAGCCTATTGGTGGCGACACGGAGGAACTCTCAATGAAAGCACCAATGTCGGTGTCAAAACCGGCGGATCTCGGGTAGGGGTCCCGAACTCGTCTAGGCGGATGGTAACAGGAGACGAGGACACAATGTTTTACCTGAGTTCAGGCCCTCTCGATGGAGGTAATACCCTCGTCTGCTTGATTAATATTGATGATATGGGTAGTACAAGAGTAGATCTACCACGAGATCAATGAGGCTAAACCCTAGAAGCTAGCCTATGGTATGATTGTTGAGATGTAATGTTGTGTCCTCACGGACTCGGCCCTCCGGTTTATATAGACACCGGAGAGGCTAGGGTTACAGTCGGTTACAATGGTAGGAGATCTACATATCCGTATTGCCAAGCTTGCCTTCCACGCCAAGTAAAGTACCTTCCGGACACGAGCCGGAGTCTTCAATCTTCTATCTTCGTAGTCTGGGAGTCCGGCGGATATTGATAGTCCGGCTGTCCGGACACCCCTAGTCCAGGACTCCCTTAAGGACCCTTTTCATCGAATTCGCTCCAACTAAAGTGGGAGAGACAGACACCCGCTAGCCACCTTATGCAACTAGTGCATGTCAGTCGGTGGAACCTGTCTCACGTAAGCGTACGTGTAAGGTCGGTCCGGGCCGCTTCATCCCACAATACCGCTGAAGCAAAATAAGACTAGTAGTGGCAAGAAAGTTGTCAACATCTACGCCCACAACAAATTGTGTTCTACTCATGCAAAGAGAACTACGCAAAGACCTAGCTCATGATGCCACTATTGGGGAACGTTGCATAAAATAAAAAAATTCTACGTTCACCAAGAACAATCTAGGAGTTCATCCAGCAATGAGAGAGAGGAGTGCATCTACATACCCTTGTAGATCGCGAGCGGAAGCATTCAAGAGAACGGGGTTGAGGGAGTCGTACTCGTCGTGATCCAAATCACCGGAGATCCTAGCGCCGAACGGGCGGCACCTCCACGTTCAACACACGTACGGTCAGTGTGACGTCTGCTCCTTCTTGATCCAGCAAGGGGGAAGGAGAGGTTGATGAAGATCCAGTAGCACGACGGCGTGGTGGTGGATGCAGCAGGGATCCGGCAGGGCTTCGCCAAGCGTCCCGGGAGGGAGAGGTGTAGCAGGGGGAAGGAGGCGCCAAGTGCAAGGTGAGGCTGCCCTCCTCCCCCTCTTTATATAGGGTCCCTGGGCGCGGCCCTAGGAGATGGGATCTCCTAGGGGCGGCGGACAAGGGGGAGCCTTGCCCCCAAGGCAAGTGGGCGCCCCTCCCTAGGGTTCCCAACCCTAGGCGCAGGGGGGCCCAAGAGGGGGGGGGCTCACCAGCCCACCAGGGGTTGGTCCCCTCCCCACTTCAGCCCACGGGGCCCTCCGGGATAGGTGGCCCCACCCGGTGGACCCCCGGGACCCTTCTGGTGGTCCCGGTACAATACCGGTGACCCCCAAAACTTTCTCGATGGCCGAAACAGCACTTCCTATATATAATTCTTCACCTCCGGACCATTCCGGAACTCCTCGTGACGTCCAGGATCTCATACGGGACTCCGAACAACTTTCGGGTTACTGCATATTCATATCTCTACAACCCTAGCGTCACCGAACCTTAAGTGTGTAGACCCTACGGGTTCGGGAGACATGCAGACATGACCGAGACGCCTCTCCGGTCAATAACCAACATAGGGATCTGAATAACCATGTTGGTTCCCACATGTTCCTCGATGATCTCTTTGGATGAATCACGATGTCGAGGATTCAATCAATCCCGTATACAATTCCCTTTGTCAATCGGTATGTTACTTGCCCGAGACTCGATCATCGGTATCCCAATATCTTGTTCAGTCTCGTTACCGGCAAGTCACTTTACTCGTACCGTAATGCATGATCCTATGACCAGCACTTGGTCACATTGAGCTCATTATGATGATGCATTACCGAGTGGGCCCAGAGATACCTCTCCGTCATACGGAGTGACAAATCCCAGTCTCGATTCGTGCCAACCCAACAGACACTTTCGGTCATACCCGTAGTGCACCTTTATAGTCACCCAGTTACGTTGTGACGTTTGGCACACCCAAAGCACTCCTACGGTATCCGGGAGTTGCACAATCTCATGGTCTAAGGAAATGATACTTGACACTTGGAAAAGCTCTAGCTAAACGAACTACACGATCTTTGAGCTATGCTTAGGATTGGGTCTTGTACATCACATCATTCTCCTAATGATGTGATCCCGTTATCAATGACATCCAATGCCCATAGTCAGGAAACCATGACTATCTATTGATCAACGAGCTAGTCAACTAGAGGCTTACTAGGGACATGTTATGGTCTATGTATTCACACGTGTATTACGATTTCCGGTTAAAACAGTTATAGCATGAATAATAGACAATTATCATGAACAAAGAAATATAATAATAACCATTTATTATTTCCTCTAGGGCATATTTCCAACAACCCGCCCCTTCAACTTATATAAGGAGGGGCAGGGCTCCTCAAAGGGGGACAAGCAAGAAACAATCTCTAGGGCTAGACTCAAAGAGCCGGTTTACGGCGACTCCCTCGTGAAGATAATGAGATCTAGCCTCAAACAGCATGTAGGGTTTTTATCGGATGATGTTTCTCGGGGCCCGAAGCTGTCTAAATCTTTGTCTTGTGTTGTGTCTCTCGATTCCGCTCAACCCCTCTCAAGCTACCACATAGATCCGCGGCCTCACGATTAAGTCCTCACCCTAGGACATCTGACGTGTTAAATCCACGACAGTTGGCGCCCACCATGGGGCTCGCGCACGGTGGTGTTGAGTTCTTAGAGGGCGCTATCCCAGGGATTGAGAAGCTCCGCGCAGCTTATTGAAGAAGTTCCGGTTGGTTTGTCGGAGAGTTCCAGCTGGCTCGCCCAAAAGTTCCGACCGCCTAATGGAAGGTTCCGTCTCAATCGACGAAAGAGTTCCGACCGCCTCAACGAAAGGTTCCATCTGAATCAGCGAAAAGTTCCGACCGCCTCGACGAAAGGTTCCATCTGAGTCGGCAAAAATGTTCCGACCGCCTCGACGAAAGGTTCTGTCGGAATTGACCAAGAGTTCCAGCCGAATCACCAAAAGGTTCCATCCGAGTCGCCAAAGGGTTCCGACTTAGGTTGAACAAAAAAAGTTCCGGTTCAAAAAGTTTCGGCCGGATTATCCAGAGGTTCCGGATCAAAAAGTTCCGGCTCAAAAAGTTTCGACCGGGTTATCAAGAGGTTCCGGTTCAAAAGTTCTGGATTATCAAAAAGTCCCGGCCGGATTATCTAGAGGTTCCGGATTAAAAGGTTCCGGATTATGAAAAAGTTTCGGTTCAGGGTCATCTATTGTTACTAGCAGTAATAATATGCCCATCCATGACTGGCGTTCAGATGCATCAGATGATATTTGTCTAACTTTATTTTATTAACATATATTATTTTTTATCATAGAACAATTTATCTTTGTTTTGGTCTGCAACATTGTTGATGCAGGACAATTGTTCACTACATCAAGACGACATGGTTAACTCGCCCGTCCGCGCCGTTTTACAACGCTGCGGCCGACACATCTGTTAGTGCCGCATCTGATACTATGGTCGTCTTTCCCATTCGTCTCTTGCGGCTTGGTCTACATCAACACGCAAGGCCGCACCTGTCTGCGTGAGCTGCTTCTTGATTATGAGCAAGTCACTGCTTGGGTAGCCTGTTTTTCTTCCAACAAATTGGAGGCAAATTATCATCAACCACCGTCTGTACTGGATGGATCAATGGACATGCGCACAAATCGCTGCCACTACAGTTAAGTTAAATTTCAAACAGCCAGTTGGAAGGAACCATTGGCCGAGTTACTGACATGGCTCATACGGGATCATTTATAAACCACCGCAGTCACCTCAACCCTCTGTGGATTCACATCGTGCTATCAACACCAATGGTATACAAGTTATGCCGGTTTATATCACGGTCGAATATGGAGAGTTTCAAGCCAACTCCTCGAGTTACCTTGAGACTCGGGGGCTAAAATGGCATGACTCAGCAAATCTTGCCAGTTTCAGCAAATTTAAGAATCCCAGGACGATGGAGGGAAAGATAACCCGGTCCCGGAGGCTACTGTTATTTGAAGGCCGTCAGAAAATTTTCGGCTTAAAAAGTATATGACAGTTACAAAATCCCGGCTCAATGAAGAAATTCCGGATCATCAGAAAGGATTCCGGTTTAAAATCCGGCTCAAAGGAAGTCAGTCTGACTGAAGCTCTCAAATATCCGGTTTACAACCCGGTTCAAGGGAAATCTGTCTCCCACAAAAGCTCTAAAGCTCTCAAATCCGGTTTAAGAATTTCCGGTTCAAAAAGGAATTAACTTCTCGCAAGTTCGAGTTTAAAGGACGTCAGAAAATTTCTGGCTGAAAATGAAGTTTCCGATTTACAATCTGGTTCAAGAGAAAGATGTCTCCCACAAAGCTTTGAAGCTCTCAATGTCCGGTTCAAAATCCCGGTTCAAGAAGAATTTATCTCTTGCAAAAAGTTAAAGGTTGCCGAAGAGGAACTGCTGCCATGATGCGCGGTTCAAACATGGGTATCCTGCCTTATTGGCTTATCATATCTTTGGTCACTTGGGGGCTTCCTGCTCATTGAGCATAGCTATGAATACCCTCTTGATCCGGCTAAGCCAATATTATCAATATTATCATAAGGGGCCAAAGAGAGTCTGCTACACAGCACAACTCAAACATGGGTATCCCTTGAGCACTGCTCACAATATCACTTGGGGGCTATGTTCGAACCATAGTCACACCTCTTGATAGGCATAAGGTCCACCAAGGAAATCCTTTGGGGGCTTGGTCGTATCCGAACCATAGCTACACCTCTTGATAGGCATAAGGCCACCAGGGAAATCATTTGGGGGCTTGGTCGTATCCGAACCATATCTACACCTCTTGATAGGCATAAGGCCACCAGGGAAATCACTTGGGGGCTATGGGTTCGAACCATAGTTACACTCTTGATAGGCATAAGGGCACCAGGGAAATCACTTGGGGCTTGGTCGTATCCGAACCATAGCTACACCTCTTGATAGGCATAAGGGCACCAGGGAAATCACTTGGGTGCTTGGTCGTATCCGAACCATAGCTACACCTCTTGATAGGCATAAGGCCACTAGGGAAATCACTTGGGGGCTCTGGTCATATCTGAACCATAGCTACACCTCTTGATCGGCGCAATGCCACAATTATGACTACTTGGGGGATCTGGTCATATCTGAACCATAGCTTAAACCCTCTTGATCATACACATACATCATCATATATTGCATCATCATTACATTATCATAGCATGTATCTATGATAAGCTGGCGTTTATTGACCCGGCTTGGCTTTCAACTACAAGTTGCCAGTACAGGATCAAGTTATAATCCGGAGACTATCAACCCAGTCTGGTTTGACTATGAGTCGCCAGTATTATATATGGTTCAACCGATGTTTATCACAACCCGGTACGGTTTTATCATAAACCGGCACAGAATGAAAGGAGTCATCATTACTCAAAAATTGGGGTTATCACTCTTACTACAAAAAGTTGGTAAACCAACGATGTGATTTAATGTCACAGGTATGATATATTTCATATTTGATTAAGTGCAGCCTTGGTTATAAACCCAGGTTATATGTTGGGCATTATGACCCATCCGGCGGTAAACCGCAGGACACTTTAAACTTTTTGTATGCAGAAACAGGTTGAATAAAGCATGATTATAAATTATCCAGTGTTTGTTAAACCGGCCTGGCTTTTGACTATAAGTTGCCAGTTTATATTTGGATTACGCCATTGGAATCATGCGCTTATAAATCATTGGGTTATATTATTCAAATAGCCAAACTTGGCTGAATTTTCATTATGATATTGAATGAATAAGGTTTTCATACCGGATTATATTATCTTGAATAGCCAACATGGCTGGATTTTATTATGGTTATCAATAACCACTATTATGATCAAGGTTTTCAAAGTCGCTTTAGCGCAATGGCTATCATATTATCAATGGATATGATTTATTCTACAATTGAAGGAATAGCCCCGAGTTGCTGCAGACTTACAACCCGACACTTGGGGGCTACGTTATTTAAGTTGAGATTACATCAAATACAAAAGTCTCATGTCGCTGCAAGCATGCACCATGACACTTGAGGGCTAATGCAAAGTCATTTTTCACTCACCTTATTCAAGACCCGACTCATCACATCATAATGAGCCGGCCTTTGGGGGCTACCAATTTCTCCTGTCAACAATTCAAGATACACAAGTTTTAATCCATTATATTGAAGGGTCCACTCCTCAGTTGGTATAGCACAAGGCTCTTAACCTTGTGGACGTGGGCTCAAGCCCCACGATGGGAGTTACATTGTATGATGTTATTTTCATTGAAGTATATATCAAGTCCCAGCTCAATATTATCTTACTGAGTCGGCCCTTGGGGGCTACACATCATTGCTCAAGTCTACATGATTATACCTACTAAGTCCCTGCTCATTATTGCATAATGACCCGGCCCTTGGGGGCTACACTGGTTGAAGTTTTTATGAGTATAAGACAATTACAAGTCCCTGGTTGCTGCAAGCATGACAACCCGGCACTTGGGGGCTACATAATATGGAGTATATAGTTTTTACTAAATGACTAGGATGAACAACATGGATTTCTTCTTAAGTGGCAGTATTTATATTGAAGCAAGTCTTAAGCCATCACTTTGTTCTGCTCAAGACTTGGGGGCTACAGGTATTATATTATTACCAAAGAACTATTTTCAAATTCTCTGTTTTGAGCAAACCGAATTGACCCGGCGTCACCAATCATTACGACCCTGTGTCTGCAACCTGGCGTCATCAATAATCATGAACCGGCATTCGCAACAATCATGACCCAGAATTATCAGTTTTTATAACCCGACAATGGTGGTAATCATAAACCGGCAAGTTTTACATCTTAAGCTGGCTGGATATCAGTTGAATATTTCAGAGACTAATATTTTTGTCAAGTCAGAGCATTGAAGGCCAATTCAAATGGATTCTTTATTTACAAAATATCTTCTGCAAGCAAATCGATTATGAAACTGGTCTATTGACTCGAATTTTTTAGAAGGAAGACATGACAAGGATTTAAGGATGATCAAGTGCCGGTTTACAAGGATACTTAAACCGAAGCACAACCCGACAAATTTGTTCTTGTGTTTATGTTGCAGATCAGTTTAACATGGATGAATCCAAATTAAACTGGGGGCTAATGTTGGGGATATTCCCGCGGTATAAACCCCGGATGTATGACCCGACTAGAGTTTGGCAATTCACCGGCGACCCACTTGGACCTAGTGGTTTAAGATTCATTGGTAATCCGGCAGGCGGGTCAGAGGAGCGATAAGACCCGGTGGCCCAACAGGCGGTTTATGGAAGGCCGGATCACGCTATGGTGGGTCGGTTTATGAGGAAAGCACAAGGAATATTTTTCTACAAGGAAGCAAGACTAGGACTCCACTTGTAATAGAGTAATCCTAATCCTACTAGGACTAGTCATGTAACCCGCCCCTTCAACTTATATAAGGAGGGGCAGGGCTCCTCAAAAGGGGACAAGCAAGAAACAATCTCTAGGGCTAGACTCAAAGAGCCGGTTTATGACGATTCCCTCATGATGATAATGAGATCTCGCCTCAAACAACATGTAGGGTTTTTACCGGATGATGTTTCCCGGGGCCCGAAGCTGTCTAAATCTTTGTCTTGTGTTGTGTCTCTCGATTCCGCTCAACCCCTCTCAAGCTACCACATAGATCCGCGGCCTCATGACTAAGTCCTCACCCTAGGACATCTGACGTGTTAAATCCACGACACCAGCATTCAAGTTTCAGCAAATATTATGAACTAACCATACTCACAATAACACATAGGTCTCACAATTACTCATATAAATAGCATAATCAGCTAGCGAGCCATAATAATAAAACTCGGATGACAACACTTTCTCAAAATAATCATAACATAATATAACAAAATGGTATCTCGCTAGCCCTTTCTGAGACCGCAAAACATAAATGCAGAGCACCTTTAAAGATCAAGGACTGACTAAACATTGTAATTCATGGTAAAAGAGATCCGATCAAGTCATACCCAATATAAACCAATAGTAATGAATGCAAATGACGAGTGTGCTCTCGGTGGGTGCTTTTTAATAAGAAGGGTGATGACTCAACATAAAAGTAAATAGATAGGCCCTTCACAGAGGGAAGCGGGGATTTGTAGAGGTGCCAGAGCTCGATTTTAAAATAGAGATTTAATAACATTTTGAGCGGCATACTTTCATTGTCAACGCAACAACTATGAGATGGCTGTATCTTCCATACTACATGCATTATAAGCAGTTCCCAAACAGAATGGTAAAGGTTTATACTCCCCCAACCACCAACAAGCATCAATCCATGGCTTGCTCGAAACAATGAGTGCCTCCAACGTACAACAGCCATGGGGGAGTTTTGTTTAATTATTTTGATTTGCTTTGATCTTTTTGGATCATGGGACTGGGCATCCCGGTTACCGGCCCTTTCTCGTCAATGAGGAGCGGAGTCCACTCCTCTTGAGAATAACCCACCTAGCATGGAAGATATAGGCAGCCCTAGTTGAAACATGAGCTGCTCAAGCATACAAAACATAATTTCATTTGAAGGTTTGGAGTTTGGCACATACAAATTTACTTGGAACCGCAGGTAAATACCACATATAGGAAGGTATAGTGGACTCATATGGAACAACTTTGGGGTTTATGGAGTTTGGATGCACAAGCAGTATTCCCGCTTAGTACAGGTGAAGGCTAGCAAAAGACTGGAAGCGACCAAGCGAGAGAGCGACAACAGTCATAAACATGCATTAAAATTAATTCACACGAATACAAGCATGAGTAGGATATAATCCACCATGAACATAAATATCATGAAGGCTATGTTGATTTGATTCAACTACATGCGTGAACATGTGCCAAGTCGAGTCACTCAATTCATTCAAAGGAGGATACCATCCCATCATACCACATCATAATCATTCTAATAGCATGTTGGCATGCAAGGTAAACCATTATAACTCATAGCTAATCAAGCATGGCACAAGCATCTCTAAATGTCATTGCAAATATGTTTACTTCATAATAAGCTGACTCAGAAACGATGAACTCATCATATTTACAAAAACAAGAGAGGTCGAGTTCATACCAGCTTTTCTCATCCCAATAAGTCCATCATATATCGTCATTATTGCCTTTCACTTGCACAACCGAACGATGTGTATAATAATAAGAGTGCACATGCATTGGACTAAGCTGGAATCTGCAAGCATTCAACTCAAGAGAGAAGACAGGGTAATATGGGCTCTAAGTTAAATGAACAATCATGCATATAAGAGCCACTAAGCATTTTCAATATGGTCTTCTCGACCCCCAAAGGAAAGAAAAGAAAATAAAACTATTTACACGGGAAAGCTCCCAACAAGTAAGAAGAAGAACAAGAAATCTTTTTGGGTTTTCATTTTAATTCTACTACAAGCATGGAAATTAAACTAACTAATTTTTTTGGTTTTTCTTAAGGTTTATCAAACACACAAGAAGAAAGCTAGAAAAATAAATTTAAACTAGCATGGATGATACAATGAAAGAGTATGAGCACCGACAACTAGTGTGTGAACATGAATGTAAAGTCGGTGAGAAATACGTACTCCCCCAAGCGTAGGCTTTTGGCCTAAGTTGGTCTAATACCAATGACCGCCTGGCTGATATCCATAAGTGAAACTGGGGTTGTACTGAGATGCAGAGGCAATAGCCTCCTGAGCAGCAGCGTGTTGGCGAGCTACCTCCATTCCCTTCTCGTATTCAGCTGCTTCTTCCCTGGTGACAACATATCTTCCTTTTGCCTGATAATCAAAAAGGTAGGGGGCAGGAAGAGTAACAGGGATGACGTTGCGCCTCTCATAGATTAGTTGATAATGGAGGAATTGTTTATTCCTCTCAAGAAAATGATGATCGAACATAGCTTCTTTATCCAAACAAACAGGAGGTATAATCATATCCCCCTCTCATGAGGCTATATTAAGAAAATTAGCCACACGGGTTGCATAAATTCCTCCAAATAAATCCCCCCTTCTACTATTATTCTTCAACCTACGTGCAACTATTGCCCCCAAGTTATAACTTTTATAACCTGACACAACACTCTTGAGGACACAAAGATCAGGGACACACATGTGACATGCTTCGTCCTTACCATTAATGCATCTACCAATGAAGAGAGCAAAATAGTGTATAGCAGGAAAATGAATGCTCCCTATGGTAGCTTGTGCTATGTCCCTGGATTCTCCCACAGTAATACTAGCAAGAAAATCTCTAAATTCAGATTTGCGAGGATCATTAATATTACCCCACTGCGGGAGTTTGCAAGCAGTTGTGAAATCCTCTAAATCCATGGTATAAGATGTATCATAAATATCAAACATGACACTAGGAGAATTACGCGCACAAATATATTGGAACCTCCGCACAAAGGAATCAGTTAATTGATAGTATTGAGGACACTTATCTTGTAAGAAGTCCTCGAGCTCGGCATTATGCACATACACGTCAAATTCCTCCTTGAAGCCTGCTTCGACCATAAAATCATCGGATGGCCACTCACAAGCTCGTACATTTGTGTCCCTTGGCAATTCAACATCTTGCTCACGTATAGCAATCCTTGGCCCTTTCTTTGCCGAGGAACCACCTTGGTACATTCTTCTAAGCATATTTCTTTTTCTGAAAATTTCTGAAATTTTAGTAACTTCAAAATAAAAGTGAATAAAACTAAACAAGATTGGTAGCAACTACTCCTACAAGTGCCTAGATCCTATATCATGCATTGGAATTGCTTGGGACCTCATAAATTTTAACATGCAAGCTCAAGAACATGGTCACCTATGCAGCAAAAATTTGCAATGAATAAAGCACTAGAACAAAAACTAATTGGACCAATGGAGGAGTCACATACCAAGCAACAATCTCCCAAAGCAGTTTTGTGAATGGAGCTTTGAGCTAAGAGATGAAAATCGCAGCAAAACGAGCTAGAACTCGTTCTTGAGCTGGATGGGGATTTTTTGGGTAGAAGATGAAGTGTGTGGGTGCTGGCATAAGTGGAGGGGGGCCAGCAGGGGTCCACGAGGCAGGGGGCATGCCCTATTGGGGGCGCGCCCTCCACTCTCGTGGCCTAGTGCTTGCCCCTCCTGCAGTGATTTCAGTGTCTAAAATCCTCAAATATTCTAGAAAAAATCATACTAAATTTGCAAGGCATTTGGAGCACTTTTATTTTCGGACTATTTTTTTATTGCACGGATAGTTCAGAAAACAGACAGGTAATACTATATTTTCTTTATTTATTCTAAATAACAGAAAGTAAAAGAGGGTACAGAAGGTTGTGCCTTCTAGTTTCATCCATCTCATGATCATCAAAATGAATCCACTAACAAGGTTGATCAAGTCTTGTTAACAAACTCATTCCGAATAACACGGAACCGGGGAAATTTTGAATAACACTAAGTTACCTCAACGGGGATATGAAAATCTCCAACAATAAGAATATCATTGTTTTTCTTGATAGTAGGGAGAGGAAATTCAAAACCTCCAAAAATGATAGTTGGAACTTTTTCAATAGAATTGATGCTATGAACTTGAGATTGTTTCCTTGGAAAGTGTACCGTATGCTCATTACCATTAACATGAAAAGTGACATTGCCTTTGTTGCAATCAATAACAGCCCCTGTAGTATTAAGAAAAGGTCTACCAAGGATAATAGACATACTATCGTCCTCGGGAATATCAAGAATAACAAAGTCCGTTAAGATAGTGACATTTGCAACCACAACAGGCACATCCTCATAAATACCGACAGGTATAGCAGTTGATTTATCAGCCATTTGCAAAGATATTTCAGTAGGTGTCAACTTATTCAATTCAATTCTACGATATAAAGAGAGAGGCATAACACTAACACCGGCTCCAAGATCACATAAAGCAGTTCTAACATAATTTCTTTTAATGGAGCATGGTATAGTTGGTACACCCGGATCTCCAAGTTTCTTGGGTATTCCACCCTTAAAAGTGTAATTAGCAAGCATGGTGGAAATTTCAGCTTCCGGTATCTTTCTTTTATTTGTAATGATATCCTTCATATACTTAGCATAAGGATTTACTTTCAGCATATCAGTTAAGCGCATACGTAAGAAAATAGGTCTAATCATTTCAGCAAAGCGCTCAAAATCCTCATCATCCTTTGTCTTGGATGGTTAGGAGGAAAGGGCATGGGTTTCTAAACCCATGGTTCTCTTTCTTTACCGTGCTTCCTAGCAACAAAATCTCTCTTATCATAACGTTGATTCTTTGATTGTGGGTTATCAAGATCAACAGCAAGTTCAATCTCTACATTATTGTTTTTGCTAGGTTGAGCATCAACATGAACATTATCATTAACATTATCACTAGGTTCATGTTCATCACCTGATTGTGTTTCAGCATCAGAAATAGAAATATCATTGGGATTCTCAGGTGTGTCTACGGTAGGTTCACTAGAAGCATGCAAAGTTCCACTCTAACAGCAAAGTCATTTTTAATATTTAATTCATCAAGCAAATCATTTTGAGCTTTAAGTACTTGCTCAGCTTGAGTAGCAACCATAGAAGCATATTTGCTAACAAGGTGAAGTTCATCTTTAACTCCAGCCAGATTATCACTTACACGTCCTATCTCGAAAGCATTATTCTTTAACTCTCTACCAACATAAGCATTAAAACTTTCTTGTCTAGCCATAAAGTCATCAAATTCATCTAAGCATGGGCTATGAAATTTAGTAGAGGGGATTTCAACTTTATCATATCTATAGAGAGAATTTACCTTTACTACCTGTGTCGGGTTATCAAGACAATGTGGTTCTTCAAAGGTATATTAAGACCATGTATTTCTTCAATAGGAGGTAAATTCTTAACATCTTCAGCTTTAATACCTTTTTCTTTCATTGATTTCTTTGCCTCTTGCATATCTTCAGGTCTGAGAAATAAAACACCTCTCTTCCTCGGAGTGGGTTTAGGAATAGGCTCAGGAGTTGGCTCAATTGGTTCAGGAATTACTTCAGGAATTGGCTCAGGAAGAGTCCAATTATTTTCATTAGTCAACATATTATTCAATAATATTTCAGCTTCATCGACTGTTCTTTCCCTGAGAACACAACCAGCACAACTATCCAAGTAGTCCTTGGAAGCATCGGTTAGTCCATTATAAAAGATATCAAGTATTTTGTTTTTCTTAAGAGGATGATCGGGCAAAGCATTAAGTAACCGGAGAAGCCTCCCCCAAGCTTGTGGGAGCCTCTCTTCTTTGATTTGCACAAAATTATATATTTCCCGCAAGGCAGCTTGTTTCTTATGAGTAGGGAAATATTTAGCAAAGAAGTAATAAATCATATCCTGGGGACTACGCACACAACTAGGAGCAAGAGAATTATACCAAGTCTTAGCATCACCCTTTAATGAGAATGGAAATATCTTAAGGATATAGAAATAGCGAGACCTCTCATCGTTAGTAAACAGGGTGGCTATATCATTCAACTGGGTAAGATGTGCCACAACAGTTTCAGATTCAAGGCCATAAAAAGGATCAGATTCTACTAAAGTAATAATCTCAGGATCAACAAAGAATTCATAATCCTTATTAGTAACACAGATAGGTGAAGTAGCAAAAGCAGGATCGGGTTTCATTCTAGCATTAAGAGACTGCTGCTTCCATTTAGCTAATAATTTTTTAAGATCATATCTATCATTGCAAGCAAAGATTTCCCTAGCAGCTTCTTCATTCATAACATAATCCTTAGGAACAACAGGTAATACATAATCATTGGGAGAACCTTCATCATCACTATCATCAATAATAGGTTCTTCAGTAATTTCATTCCCCCTAACTCTAGCAAGTTGTTCATCAAGAAATTCACCTAATGGCCAAGTAGTATCACGCACAGAAGTAGTTTCATCATGCATAGCAAAAGTGGCATCATCAATAACATGCGACATATCAGAATTCATAGCAGTAGCAGGTTTAGGTGTCGCAAGCTTACTAATAATGGAAGGAGAATCTAGTGCACAACTAGATGGCAGTTCCTTACCTCCCCTCGTAGTTGAGGGCAAAATAGTAGTTCGGTCGTCTTTCAAGTTCTTCATAGTGATCAACAGATATAATTCCCAAGTGACTCAGAGAATAGAGCTATGTTCCCCGGAACAGCGCCATAAATTAGTCTTGATAACCCACAAGTGTAGGGGATCGCAACAGCTTTCGAGGGTAAAGTATAACCCAAATTTATTGATTCGACACAAGGGGAGCCAAAGAATATTCTTGAGTATTAGCAGTTGAGTTGTCAATTCAACCACACCTGGATAACTTAGTATCTGCAGCAAAGTGTTTAGTAGCAAAAGTGGTATGATAATAAAGGTAACGGTTGCAAAAGTAAAGATAAATGTTTTTGGGGTTTCGTAGTAGTTGTAACAGTAGCAACGGAAAAGTAAATAAGCGAAGAATAATATATGAAAAGCTCGTAGGCAATGGATCAGTGATGGATAATTATGTCGGATGTGATTCCTCATGTAATAGCTATAACATAGGGTGATATATAACTAGCTCCAATTCATCAATGTAATGTAGGCATGTATTCCGTAAATAGTCATGCGTGCTTATGGAAAAGAACTTGCATGACATCTTTTCTCCTAACCTCCCATGGAAGCGGGGTCCTAGCGTAAACTGAGGGATATTAAGGCCTCCTTTTAATAGAGAACCGGAACAAAGCATTAGCACATAGTGAATACATGAACTCCTCAAAGAACTACGGTCATCACCGAGAAGTATCCCGATTATTGTCACTTCGGGGTTGTTGGACATAACACATAATAGGTGACTATATACTTGCAAGATAGGATCAAGAACACACATATATTCATGAAAACATAATAGGTTCAGATCTGAAATCATGGCACTCGGGCCCTAGTGACAAGCATTAAGCATAGCAAAGTCATAGCAACATCAATCTCAGAACATAGTGGATACTAGGGATCAAACCCTACCAAAACTAACTTGATTACATGGTAAATCTCATCCAACCCATCACCGTCCAGCAAGCCTACGATGGAATTACTCACGCACGGCAGTGAGCATCATGAAATTGGTGATGCAGGATGGTTGATGATGACGACGGCGATGAATCCCCTCTCCGGAGCCCCGAACGGACTCCAGATCACCCCTCCCGGGAGAGATTAGGGCTTGGCGGCGGCTCCGTGTCGTAAAACGCGATGAAAATTTCTCTCTGATTTTTTTCTCCCCGAACGTGAATATATGGAGTTGGAGTTGAGGTCAGAGGAGGTCCAGGGGGCCCACGAGATAGGAGGGCGCGCCCTAGGGGGCGCCTGTCTCTCGTGGACAACTAATCAGGCCCCTGGTCTTGATTCTTTCGCCAAAAATTCTTATTAATTCCAAGAGGTTTGTCAACAACACCGACTACAAGTTCGCCATGGTGGAAACCACCGACGATGGAAAAGCGCTCAGTGTTATGGGCTTGGCCTGCAAGAATCTTGTCAAAATCTGTGACCACTACAGGGTCTGGGGAAACACGAACGACTCCCTGGTTGAACTCGCCTCGGCCATCATCGACCCCTACTACGAAAGTGAAAGTGCAACTATCCCTAGGTGGTTTTGGTAATTCATAACAACATATAGCTCATTGAGCTAATGCTATTCCAAGACAAATATTTCAGGAAATCTCAATGAATGGCATGGCATGGATGAGGAAAGTGGATCCCTCAAAATATTAAGGACAAAGGATTGGCTCAAGCTCAAAAGCTCAAGACTCTACATTTTACATTTTTGTGATCCAAGATCACATTGAGTCTATACGAAAAGCCAATACTATCAAGAAGCCAATACGAAAAGCTTAATGAGCCTCTTGCTTCAAGTTCTTAGTGACATGCTCCAAAACCCTCAACTACTTTCCCACTTCCACACATATGACCTAAACCTAAAGTCAAACTCGGCCATACCGATTCCTTAAATCCGGCGCCACCGAGTTCAAATGTCATAGCCACTGCCACAAACCCTAGGCAAATCGGTCTTACCAATAGGGATCTCGGTCTCACCGAGATGGGATTGTAATCTCTCTATTTCTGTTCATAAAATTTTGGTCTAACCGAAGTGAGCGATCGGTCCCACCGAGATTGCTATGTAAACTCTCTGTTTCCCCTTCGTAACGTTTCAGTCCAACCGAGATGAGCGAATCGGTCCCACCGAGTTTACCTGACCAACTCTCTGGTTAGCTAATTACCAAAATCGGTCTCACCGAGTTTGTGTAATCGGTCTCACCTTGATTACGTTATGCCCTAACCCTAACCATATCGGTCCTACCGAGTTGCATGTCGGTCCCACCGAAAATCCTAATGGTCACTAAGTTTACTAAATCGGTCCGACCGAGTTTGTTGATTCGGTCCCACCGAGTTTGGTAAATTGTGTTTAATGGTTAGATTTTGTGTGGAGGCTATATATACCCCTCCACCTCCTCTTCATTCATGGAGAGAGCCATCAGAACGTGCCTACACTTCCAGCATACATTTTTGAGAGAGAACTACCTACTCATGTGTTGAGGCCAAGATATTCCATTCCTACCATATGAATCTTGATCTCTAGCCTTCCCCAAGTTGCTTTCCACTCAAATCTTCTTTCCACCAGATCCAAATCCTATGAGAGAGAGTTGAGTGTTGGGGAGACTATCATTTGAAGCACAAGAGCAAGGAGTTCATCATCAACGCACCATTTGTTACTTCTTGGAGAGTGGTGTCTGCTAGATTGGCCAGGTGTCACTTGGGAGCCTCCGACAAGATTGTGGAGTTGAACCAAGGAGTTTGTAAGGGCAAGGAGCTCGCCTACTTCATGAAGATCTAACACTAGTGAGGCAAGTCCTTCGTGGGCGACGACCATGGTGGGATAGACAAGGTTGCTTCTTCGTGGACCCTTCGTGGGTGGAGCCCTCCGTGGACTCGCGCAACCGTTACCCTTCGTGGGTTGAAGTCTCCATCAACGTGGATGTACGATAGCACCACCTATAGGAACCACGACAAAAACATCCGTGTCTCGAATTGCATTTGAATCCTCCAAACCCTTCCCTTTACATTCTTGCAAGTTGCATGCTTTAATTTCCGCTGCTCATATACTCTTTTCATGCTTGCTTGAATTGTGTAAAGATTGCTTGACTTGTCCAAAGATCGCTAAAATCTGCCAAACTCTAAAATTGGGAAAAGGTTAAGTTTTTAATTGGTCAAGTAGTCTAATCACCCCCCCTCTAGACATACTTCAAGGTCCTACAAGTGGTATCAAAGCTTTGGTCTCCATTTGCTTTGATTTCCATAGCTTTTGGTGGTCATAGCCTTGGTTTCACAACCTAGGAGAGTATGGCGTCTAGCGAGGGAAATTATCACCGTAGATGTCCTTAATTTGATGGTACTAATTTTGCTAGTTGGAAGCATAAGATGAAAATGCATATTCTCGGACATAACCCCGCCGTTTGGGCTATTGTGTGTATTGGCTTGCAAGGTGAATTCTTTGATGGGAGAGAGCCGAACCGTGAAGCTAGCGCGGAAGAATTGAAGTTGCTGCAATACAATGCTCAAGCTTGTGATATCCTCTTCAATGGCTTGTGCCCCAAAGAATTCAACAAAAATCAGCCATCTTGAGAATGCAAAGGAAATTTGGGATACTTTGATTGATATGCATGAAGGTACCGACTCCGTCAAGGAATCCAAGTTGGATGTGCTCCAAAGTCAGCTTGACAAGTTCAAAATGAAGGATGGTGAAGGTGTCGCTGAAATGTACTCTAGGCTTGCTCTTATCACAAATTAGATTGCCGGCTTAGGAAGTGAAGAGATGACCGACAGATTCATCATCAAGAAGATCTTAAGAGCATTGGATGGAAAGTATGATACCGTGTGCACATTAATCCAAATGATGCCAAATTACAAAGATCTCAAGCCAATGAAAGTCATTGGAAGAATTGTTGCTCATGAGATGTCACTCAAGGATAAGGAGGAACTTCACAACAAGTCAAGTGGTGCTTACAAAGCCTCATGTGAAGCCCCCACATCATCAAGTGAGAAACAAACCTTCAATGAAGAATTGAGCTTAATGGTGAAGAACTTCAACAAATTCTACAAGAGTAGAAGCAAAGAAAGAATCTCTAAGTCAAGGTCTTACAATGACAAAAGATCTTCTAGTCGAGAGCGCAATTTCTACTATTGTGGGAGACCTGGACACTATTCCAATGAGTGTACGACACCCTACAAAAGAAGAGAAGATTCTCCAAAAAGAAGAAGTAGAAGAGAAGAATCACCACCAAGAGAGAGGAGTAGAGATGATCATTATGAACGAAGACCCTCACGGAGGAGCAAGGATTCGGAAAGGAAGGACAAGTCATCAAAGAGCTACACAAAACGAAGACATCAAGCTCATGTTGGTGAATGGGTATCCGGCTCCGACTCCGACAATCACTCCGAGAGAAGCTATCACTCTGACTCCGAATATACTCAAGATTAAGGTGTTGCCGGTCTAGCACTTGTGTCAACCAACTCCTATGACATATTTGATTCACCAAATGAAGGAATTGGAAGATGCTTCATGTCCAAAGGTCCAAAGGTAACACACCCCGAGTATGTTGATTTCAATAGTGATGAAGATGACTTGCTAAATGATGATGATTAACTTGTTCACAACTCTAGTGATTAATACTATGATGAAACGTCAATTAATCATGCTAATCAAGATAAAACGAATGACAATGATAAGGAGAAGATTGAGCTTCTAACTAAAGAACTAAACACTCTTAAGTTAGCTCATGAAACTATCTTCGAAGATCATCGAGAACTTTTAAGGGCTCATGAGAAGTTACGCTTTGAAAAGCTCAGTCTTGAGCAAGAGCATGAGTTCTTAAAGGCAATCAATGATGATCTCCATAAGAAAAGTTCTTCTTACATTGCGAAGCGTTTACTCTTATCTACTTACATGCCTCAAGTCTAGTAACAAGTACAAGAAAGATCCTTCCTCTAGTAGTAACAATAATAATGCCAAATCCAATATTGTTGCTTCTATTAGTTCTCTTGATTCCACTAATGATTCTCTTAGACAAGTTACACTTGAGCAAGAAAATAGCTTATTGAAGGGAATTATAGAGAAAGGTGTATACAAGAGCCTTGCCGGGAGTAAGCAATTCGAGGAAATTGTATGCAAGCAAGGAAGGCACCGGAAGAATCAAGGTGTTGGTTTTGAACAAAAGTTCAATGCCAATGGAGTTGAGTGGGAAGAAGATCAATACCCCAAGACGAAGTTTGTTCCTCAACAAGAGAAGTATGATCCTACTTCCTTCAAGGGAACACAAGCACAAGATGATCTTCCACCACAAGACCACAAAAACAAAGTCAAGGACAAGCTTCAAGAGGAGATTGATGCATTTGAAGAAGCACCTAAGGCCTTGGTCAAGTGGGTTCCCAAGACTACGTCAAGTTCTACTTCATCAATACAACTACAACTCCAAGGATTCCCATCAAGATGATGTGGATCCCGACGAAGAAGAACTAGAGTGTTCTTGAGGGTGACTCCGCCAACATTGTTCACTCATATCATTATGGCAAGGACAAGTGCAATCAACTTCCATATCTTGCACTAGTTCAAGGAGTCACAAACCCTCATGTTGGTAAGGCAAGGGACAAGGTAACCGAAAGCACATTTGCTCCCTGGGTGGTTTTGGTAATTAATGACAACATACTTTGTGGTTGGACTAATGCTTTTATCAAGTATGTTTCAGGAAAGTCAATCACTTTGGCATGGCAAAAGGACTGAAGAAGTGGACCCCTCAAAATGCTAAGGAAAGCATTGGCAAAAGCTCAAGACTCCATTTTTTGGTTTAGTGATCCAAGATCACATTGAGTCTATAGGAAAGCCAATACTATTAAAAGGGGATGAGGTTATGATAATGATCTGGTTGCTCAAAGTGCTTAGTGATCTATCTCCCAAACTATCAGCAATCTTTCATTCCAACATATACTCATAAGTAATCTCGGTCTCACCGATTCCATAAACTCACCACACCGAGATGAACCACCTCAGCCATATACCCAAACCCTAGTAATTTGGATTTTCCGATTCCAAACTCGGTCTCACCGAAACTAGTGTTGCCAAGCTTCAGAATCTTCATCATCATATCGGTGTCACCGAGATGATAAAGTCGGTCCCACCGAGATTGGCAAACCCTAGTCTTTGGAAGAATCGGACTCACCGAGATTGTATTTTCGGTCCCACCGAAAATCCCAACGCTCACAAGATTTGAACTTTCGGTCTCACCGAGTTGTCAACTTCGGTCCGACCGAGATTGGTCAAATGTGTGTAACGGTTGGATTTTGTGTGGAGGCTATAAATACCCTCCACCTCCTCTTCATTCGTGGAGAGAGCCATCGAAAGAACTACCACTCCTACCTTACATTTCGAGAAGAAAACTACCTACCCTTGTGTTGAGATCAAGTTGCTCCACTCCCACCATATGAAACTTGATTTCTAGCCTTCCCAAGTTGCTTTCCACTCAATCCTTTCTTCCACCACAGCCAAATCAGTGAGGAGAGTTGAGTGTTGGGGAGATTATCATTTGAAGCACAAGAGCAAGGAGTTCATCATCACCAACACCATCTATTACCTTTTGGAGGGTGGTGCCTCCTAGATTGGTTAGGTGTCGCTTGGGAGCCTCCGTCAAGATGTGGAGTTGAACCAAGAAGTTTGTATGGGCAAGGAGATCGCCTACTTCGTGAAGATCTACCCCGAGTAAGGCTAGTCCTCCGTGGGCGTATGCCATGATGGCATAGACAAGGTTGCTTCTTTGTGGACCCTTCGTGGGTGGAGCCCTCCGTGGACTCTCGCAGCCGTTACCCTCCGTGGGTTGAAGTCTCCATCAACGTGGATTGACGATAACACCACCTATCGGAACCACGAGAAAAATCTCCGTGTCTCCAAACTACATTTGATCTTCTCCACTTCTCTTTACTACTTGTGCAATTTACTTTCCGCTGCCCATTCTCTAGAATTGCATGTGTAGTATGCTACTTGACTTGATCATCATTGTGAACTTGCCAAAAACTTGTCTTTGTCAGAAGGCATAATTTTTTTATCTTGTCGAGTAGTCTAATCACCCCCCCCTCTAGACACTCTCACCTTCAACGATCCTACAATTGGTATCAGAGCATTGGTCTCCATTGCTTTGGTTTGCACACCATTGGAGGAAGATGGACGTGTCTACGTTTGGGAGTGTTAGTCATAGAGTGCCTATTCTTGATGGAGTGTCCTATAACTCGTGGAGGATTGAAATGCTTGCTATTTTTAAGATGTACAACTTGCGCAAATATGTTGAAACCCCATATGTACCTCCATTTGACCCCTTGCACCCTACTATGGATGAAGAGCTTGATTTGCTTCAGAACCTTAGAACTGTAAATCTCATCATTAGAGGCTTGCCCGATAACTTGCTTGAGCTTGTCACAAACTTTGAGTGCGCCTATGCTATGTGGAAGTTCTTGGAAGAACTTTATCCGGACTACTCTTTGAGAGGTCTTGATGAAATTCTACACAAGACTATTGAATTTGATATGATGCGCCCCAATGATCCCAACTTTGATAAATGCTTCTTTGAGCTTCGTGATCTTATGAAAAAGAAGGGTGATCCCAGACTTATCAATGTTCTAATTAGAAATGGTCTTGTATTGCATTCCGATGATTATTGTCACATTGACAAAACTAATGCAAGTCATTGTCAAATTGACCTAGGTATTGATGATGAATTATCTATGGGTCAATATGATGATGAGCATGAGCATGATGATGATTACTCCGATTCGGACACCGAGCTAGACAAGATCATGAAGAGTCTCAATCTTATGGCAAATCTGAGAGACTACATATCCGGTGGAAAAGAGTGGATTCTTGATAGTGGATGCACCGATCACATGACCGGAGATAAAGACATGTTTCGAGAGCTTGCAAAGAACGATGGTCCACGCAAGTATGTGACTTTTGGAGACAACTCCAAAGTTAAGGTACTTGGCCTTGGTAAGGTGGCCATATCTCATGATAGCTCTATTCAAAATATCATGCTTGTTGAGTCACTTGGATACAATTTACTTTCCGTGTCTAGATTAGCTGACTTTGGATTTAATGTGCTATTCACCGAAGTAGATTGCCAAGTCTTTCGTCGTGACAATCATAACATGGTTTTTACCGGTATCCGTAGAGGTGATCTATACATTGTTGATTTCACTAAGAAAGCTCAACCTAGAACTTGCTTCATTGCTAAATCTGCTAAAGGTTGGTTATGGCATAGAAGGCTTGGACATGTTGGAATGCGTAATCTAGATAAGCTAATCAAAGGTGATCACATTCTTGGTGTAAAAGATGTTTTCTTTGACAAAGATAGACTCAGAGTGCTGTCAAGCAGGAAAACAAGTAGGTGGAAGTCATCCCGTGAAGAACATCATGACCACTAGGAGACCGCTTGAGCTTCTTCACATGGATCTCTTCGGTCCCAATGCTTACAAAAGCCTTGGTGGTAACTCCTTTGGTCTAGTTATAGTTGATGATTATTCCAGATTTACGTGGGTATTTTTCCTTGATGACAAGTCACAGGTTCAGAGAATCTTCAAAACCTTTGCCAGAAAGGCCCAAAATCAATTTGAGGTGAAGATCAAGAAAGTTCGGAGTGACAATGGAACGAAGTTCAAGAACGCCCATGTGGACTCTTTTCTCGATGAGGAAGGGATTCTACATGAGTTCTCGGCTACGTACACTCCTCAACAAAATGGAGTTGTTGAGAGGAAGAACCGAACGCTCATTGAGATGGCGAGAATGATGCTTGATGAATACAAGACACCGAAGCACTTTTGGGGTGAAGCCGTCGAGACAGCCTGTCATGCTATCAACAGGCTCTATCTTCACAAGCTCCTCGGCAAGACTTCATACGAGCTCCTCACCGGTAACAAACCCCAAGTGGGATACTTTCGTGTCTTTGGTTCAAAATGCTATATCCTTGATAAGCATCGTCGGTCTAAATTTGCTCCTAAAACTCATGAAGGTTTTTTCCTCGGTTATGGATCAAACTCCCACACCTACCGTGTCTACAATAATTTCTCCCGAAAGGTTGAAGAGACGGTAGACGTGAAGTTTGATGAATCTAATGGCTCACAAGTAGAGCAAATGCCTATTGATGTAGGAGACAAGGACCCATCGGAAGCCATTCAAGATTTATCTATTGGAAAGATCCATCCCATGGAAGTGAAGGAGAGTACCTCATGTGGAGCCCCCTACCTCACGGCAAGATGAACCTCAAGGCAACATGGAGGCCTCCACAAGTGGAACTCACCAAGATGAGGAAGTGCGACAAGAAGATCCACCACAACCTCCTTCTCCACCACCTCAAGACAACACCAACAACAATGAAGAAGAAGAGGAAGATGAGGATGATGAGGAAGCTCAGCCGCGACCACAACAAAAGCTTTCTCGAGTTCGAGCAAGAGTCAAGAAGAATCATCCCGTGGAACAAATGATGAACGACATCGACTCCGGGAGAATTACTCGCTCTAAAACTCATTTAGCTAACTTTTGTGAGCACTACTCATTTATTTCTAGTCTTGAACCTATGAAGGTAGAAGAAGCGCTTGAAGACCCGGATTGGGTGAACGCTATGCACGAAGAGCTACACAACTTCGAGAGGAACAACGTTTGGACTTTGGTAGAGAAGCCCAATGATGACCAAAACGTCATTGGAACCAAATGGGTGTTTCGGAACAAGCAAGATGAAGATGGACAAGTCATCCGCAACAAGGCTCGTCTCGTAGCACAAGGTTACACCCAAGTCGAAGGTATGGACTATGGTGAGACCTATGCCCCCGTTGCTAGACTTGAGTCCATTCGCATTCTTCTTGCTGATGCCAACCACCATGATATTACTCTCTATCAAATGGACATTAAAAGTGCTTTCCTAAATGGTGAAATTGAGGAGGAAGTATTTGTGAAACAACCTCCCGGATTTGTGAATCCTAAAAAGCCTAATCATGTTTACAAGTTGCACAAAGCTCTTTATGGTCTTAAACAAGCTCCTAGAGCTTGGTACAAATGCTTGACTAGTTTTCTTCTTGAAAAGGGATTTGAGATTGGTAAAATAGACTCAACGCTATTCACGAAAAGGGTTGATGGTGAACTATTTGTGTGCCAAATATATGTTGATGATATTATCTTTGGTTCAACTAACCCTCATTTTAGTGAGAAGTTTGGAAAGCTTATGTCGGAGAAGTATGAGATGTCCATGATGAGTGAACTCAAATTCTTCCTTGGGTTGCAAATCAAGCAATCTAAGGAAGGTACCTTTGTCTCACAAACAAAGTACACCAAGGATCTCTTCAAGAAGTTCAACATGCAAGAAAGCAAAGGTATGAGAACCCCATGCCTACTAGTGGACATAATGACTTGACAAAAGATGGAGAACCTGTTGATCAAAAGTTTATCGATCCATGATCGGTTCTCTACTATATCTCGTGCTTCTCGTCCGACATAATGTTGAGTGTATGCATGTGTGCTCGATATCAAGCAGCCCCTAAAGAATGTCATCTTAAAGCTGTTAAAAGAATTGTGAGATATTTGATACACACACCTAACTTTGGCATTTGGTATCCTAAGAGGGCCTCTTTCGATCTTGTTGGATATTCCGACTCGGACTATGCCGGAGACAGGTTGATAGAAAGTCAACTTCGGCACGTGTCAATTCCTTGGTCGATACCTTGTATCTTGGTCCTCCAAGAAACAAAATTCGTATCATTATCTCATCGCCAAGCAGAATATATTGCTGCTAGTTCATGTTGTGCTCAGTTGCTATGGATGACACAAACGCTTAAGGATTATGGGATACATGCGAGACATGTTCCTTTGCTTTGTGACAATGAGAGTGCGATTAAGATTGGACACAATCCCGTGCAACACTCTCGCACGAAACACATTGAAGTTCGTCACCACTTTATTCGTGATCACATTGCTAAGGGTGACATCGATCTTAAGCATGTTCGTACTGACAAACAGCTTGCTGATATCTTTACAAAACGGCTTGATGAGAAAGTGTTTTGTCGCTTAAGGAGTGAGTTGAACATCATTGATGCTTCAAACTTGGAGTGAAAACTCCATTGATGCATGCAAGGCATGAGCCTACTTGACTAATCCTTGATATTTCTCTTATGATGATGATCATATGTCTTGGACACATTTTCCCCTTGTATTGCATCTAACTCCTTGCAGGTACTTGGATGATCTACATTCCACAAGATTACCACACACTCAAATTATGAGTAATCTTGGCATTGACCAAGTATCTAGCCCTTTGGGATGTTGAGTTCAAGGAACAAAATTCCACATATCCTTTTTGACACCTAATACATCTAGTATTTCACTCTTGTCATCTTGGATATTCTTGAGTATTTCCTTGCTTGCCTAACCCGTGTAGGAAGATGAACTACACAATAGGGAAAGGTGTTCCAACTTCACATTCTATGAGCATCTATATCAAGTTCACCTACATGAGTACAAGCAACAACAATCCCAAGGTATGTTCTTCACATCTTGAAGGAGCTTTGCTCAAAGTCATGAGTACAAGCAATTTCATAAGATGTGATCACATCAAATGCTTAATCGAAAAATGGCAACCCCATTTTGAGCTTAAACGATGAGTATGACCTATGATCAAATGTTCTCATTTGACTCCTAAAGTCAATATACTCAAACATAGGTGACCTAGTCGCCGACCCCTATCTAGATGAAGTACATATGATTTGGAGTTTTTCTATTTTCTCTTATGTTCTCTCATTAAGTCTTCTTTTTAATAAAAAAAAAACTTCATCTAGCAATTTTTTTTACTCTTCTGTTCTTGTGAATATCCTTTTGGCTCAGATCAATTCCTTGAAAATCTTTTACAAATTCATTGCAAATCTTTTGAAACATTCCTTGCAAAGTGAGCTGAATTATTTCTATATTTCCTTGGAATAAAACTCGGCGTCACCGACCAAACAATTTCGGTCTGACCGAAAAAGGATCTACCCTAAGTCCCAGACTTTCGGATCCACCGATCCATCTCACTTCGGTGCCACCGATTTTCTTTCAGGATATCATCTTTTGCAGCTCTATTTCAATGATTCTCTATGCGTATTTTCTTTTACCCAGTTGTGATTCTTAAGGATCCCACTTCTTTCTTCCGTTCTTTCCTGACCTTCCTAGTTTGCTGTCCTTTTCGGAACTTGATGTCAAAGGGGGAGAAGATTTAGGGGGAGATAAGGGGAGAAGAGTTAATTTAGGGGGAGAAGAAGAGCAATCTTATCTTAAGGGGGAGAGAGTCACATCAAAGCTTTGCCGCGTTTCACATTGAATATTACTTTTGGCATCATTCTTTTGATTTTGCTTTCTTCGCTCTCACAATTGATATCTTATGGAAAGCAAAATCTCTAAGAGTTCATTGACAAATCTTTTAGTCTTGGGAGACATGTTTGCTGATTCAAGCTAGTGCTCAACATGAGACACTCTTTATACATGTCATCCCTGGCTTGGTACTCTTGATGTTCTTGATGTTGGTTGAAGAAATACTCTGGTGTTATCTAACCTTGTTTTCCCAAGTCTATTTCTTCAGGTACAATGCCAAGGAATCTCAAGGTAAGTATATGCATCTTGCAGAATGTGCATGATGGTGACTTGCTTGTGAATATCTGTTTGCAAGAAATCACCATGCACATATGTTTTTTCACTCACTTTTCCTCATCTGCTCTGATGCATATAGCCAAGCTGCATGTAGCACATCTTGTTCTTCTCTCTTGTGTGCTTGTGGTAGTCCAAAACCATAATCTATGAAAATCTTGCACACTTGTAGGGGGAGCCTGTGTACTACATGTTTGTCAAAGCTTTAGTGATAATTCTGTCTTTATTTCAGTAAGCTTTGATGTCTTGTTTTGTGTGTTGCCATCAATTACCAAAAGGGGAGATTGAAAGCACATTTGCTCTCGGGTGGTTTTGGTAATTAATGACAACATACTTTGTGGTTGGACTAATGCTTTTATCAAGTATGTTTCAGCAAAGTCAATCACTTTGGCATGGCAAAAGGACTGAAGAAGTGGACCCCTCAAAATGCTAAGGAAAGCATTGGCAAAAGCTCAAGACTCCATTTTTTGGTTTAGTGATCCAAGATCACATTGAGTCTATAGGAAAGCCAATACTATTAAAAGGGGATGAGGTTATGATAATGATCTGGTTGCTCAAAGTGCTTAGTGATCTATCTCCCAAACTATCAGCAATCTTTCATTCCAACATATACTCATAAGTAATCTCGGTCTCACCGATTCCATAAACTCAGTCACACCAAGATGAACCACCTCAGCCATATACCCAAACCCTAGTAATTTTGGATTTTCCGATTCCAAACTCGGTCTCACCGAAACTAGTGTTGCCAAGCTTCTGTAACCTTCTGTCATCATATCGGTGTCACCGAGATGATAAAGTCGGTCCCACCGAGATTGGCAAACCCTAGTCTTTGGAAGAATCGGACTCACCGAGATTGTATTTTCGGTCCCACCGAAAATCCCAACGTTCACAAGATTTGAACTTTCGGTCTCACCGAGTTGTCAACTTCGGTCTGACCGAGATTGGTCAAATGTGTGTAACGGTTGGATTTTGTGTGGAGGCTATAAATACCCCGCCACCTCCTCTTCATTCGTGGAGAGAGCCATCAGAAAGAACTACCACTCCTACCTTACATTTCTGAGAAGAAAACTACCTACCCTTGTGTTGAGATCAAGTTGCTCCACTCCCACCATATGAAACTTGATTTCTAGCCTTCCCAAGTTGCTTTCCACTCAATCCTTTCTTCCACCACAGCCAAATCAGTGAGGAGAGTTGAGTGTTGGGGAGATTATCATTTGAAGCACAAGAGCAAGGAGTTCATCATCACCAACACCATCTATTACCTTTTGGAGGTGGTGCCTCCTAGATTGGTTAGGTGTCGCTTGGGAGCCTCCGTCAAGATGTGGAGTTGAACCAAGAAGTTTGTAAGGGCAAGGAGATCGCCTACTTCGTGAAGATCTACCCCGAGTAAGGCTAGTCCTCCGTGGGCGTATGCCATGATGGCATAGACAAGGTTGCTTCTTCGTGGACCCTTCGTGGGTGGAGCCCTCCGTGGACTCTCGCAGCCGTTACCCTCCGTGGGTTGAAGTCTCCATCAACGTGGATTGACGATAGCACCACCTATCGGAACCACGAGAAAAATCTCCGTGTCTCCAAACTGCGTTTGATCTTCTCCACTTCTCTTTACTACTTGTGCAATTTACTTTCCGCTGCCCATTCTCTAGAATTGCATGTGTAGTATGCTACTTGACTTGTATGCATGATACTTGACTTGATCATCATTGTGAACTTGCCAAAAACTTGTCTTTGTCAAAAGGCATAATTTTTTTTATCTTGTCGAGTAGTCTAATCACCCCCCCCTCTAGACACTCTCACCTTCAATGATCCTACAGTAACCTAATGTTTTCATGGACATCATCTTGTGTGTGCATCACTCTATGTCTATGGATATTCTTGTTTGTTCCTTGTGGGACTAACCCATGTAGGTATTGAAAGTGCAACTCACTCAAAAGGATTGCTCCAAATGATCTACATCAACATTGAGCATCCACATCTTCAACACCCTACATGAAGTAATCATCGACAAAACCCAAGGTTAGTTCATCCCTCTAAGGGGGGATCTCACATCTAGGAGGAGCTTAACTCTAAGAATTGAGTCAAAGCAACTCTAATGATGTGAACACATCAATGCATTATGTAAAAGTGGTAACCCCACTTGAGCTTAAACGATGAGTATGACCTATGATCAAATGTTCTCATTTGACTCCTAAGTCAATATACTCATATATAGATGACCTAGTCAACGCCAATTGTTTGATAGATGCTAGAATTGGTTGTGCATGCTTTGCCACATATTTCATTTGCCATTTTATTGTGTGAGCATGTTGGTTCCATATTTTACTCATTCAAGGACATCCACTTGTTGTTTTGATTGATTGGATTTTTTTGCCAAGCGGATGGACAAGAATGCCTAAGAACCTTCTCTAGCTATCTATGCTTTTCTTGTATCAAACTCTATTCATGCTACATCACAAAATTTGATCAAGTCAGATTCGAACCACTTTGTGTGAGGAGCACTCGGAGTCCCCGATTCATCATAGACTTAAACTTCCAAAACTTCTTTGTGCTTTTCGGTCTGACCGATTCCTCCATTTCGTCATACCGAGATCACTAAGTCAATCTAGGTTTTCAATCTCGGTGCAACCGATTTGAACTTCTCGGTCTCACCGAGTTGCTGTAACTGCCAACAGTTATGCATCTCGGTGCCACCGAGTCGTTCCACTCGGTCACACCGACAGGTCGGGCTATATATTCACACGGGAAAAAATTTGGAAAACTTTCTCCAAACCTCTTCGCCGGCGCATAGCTCGCTCTGCCTTCTAGGTCTTCGGATCGTCGACTTCGTCGCCAGCCGCCTCCTGTCGCTGGTCTCCGCAGCCATCAACCGATTTCAACTCCTCCGTTGTTGCCGTAGCGAGTTCATCGCCGAACTAGGGTATGAACTCGATCACAGTGCTATCCTCGTCTGATTCTCAGCACATTGTGTTCATTATGATTCTTGCCACGATTGAAACACCTCTATCCAGTCAAAACAATCCTTAGAATAGATGCGATTTGAAAATTTAGGGTTAGGTTTCCACCGAAACCATCTCGGACCCACTGAGTTGAAAAACTTGGTCCCACCGATTTGGCTAACGCCATTGCACTAGTAACTCTCGGTCTGACCAAGAATTGCTAATCGGTGTGACCGATTTTAGAACTTTGTGAAACCCTAGCAGTCTCGGTGCCACCGAACTATGACTCGGTCTGACCAAGTTCACTAGTTTAGGTTCCAAAACTGCTTCGGTGTCACCGAGTTTGAAAATCGGTTGATCCGAAATGCTTTCTGTGGAAAACTAAAACTAAGTTTTTGAATCATTCTTTTGCAAAAATCTCTGCATTTTGTGATACTCATCCACTCTATCTCATCTATAACTATTCACACAGGTCAGTGATCGGTGTTTTCAGCATGTCAGACCAAAGTGATAGTCAGAACAGGGAAGAAGAGCAGATTCACATGAGTGAGGGCACTAGTCCCTCTAGCACTTCAGATGATGGCAGCAGGAGCACCCCAAGCAATCTGCCTAAGGCTGCCACCAGGACAAGGAAGAAAAGAACCTCAGAATCTGAGGATGAGGACTATGTGGCTGTTGAGATGAGGCCACTTCTAAGAAGAAGGTGGTCAAGAAAGAATATGGGTCAGCTGCAGCCACTAAGCCAGTTGTGCAGAAGAAGGCACCTGCAAGAAGGATTCCCACTTCCAAACCCAGGAAGGTTGCCATTGGAGAAACCATGAAGTTTACTATTGAGTAAGAAGATGAGGCTGCTGGTCAAGGCAAGAAGAAGAAAAGAGTTAGAACCACCACTGCCAAAGTTCTTGGCAATCCCTCTATGAGGAGAGACTCTGATGAGGAAGAGGAAGAAGAGGTTGCTGCACTAGCACCCAAGGCACAAAAGCTGATGGGTGATGCTATTAAGTCAGGGGCTGCATCATCAAAGCCCAAGGAAGCACCCAAAGCTTCCCCAAGCCCAAGAATGCACCAAAGAGGAATACCAGGAGTATACCAGCTGCTGAGAAGAACAAGGCCCCAGTGCTTCAAGTTGCTGCTGAGGAAGATGATGAAGGACAAGTCCTGAGGAAGATGAAGCCAAAGATTCCAGACCACAATGATGCTTATCCTGTGGCTGAGAACATGAAGCTAAGAAAGGATGCAGGACTCAGATAGTGGAGGTTGTCTGATCCCTATGCTATCAGGAGAAGGACTGCTGTTGATTACAGGTTCCACACAAAGGAACAACAGGATTTCTATGAGATAGTGTTGTTGGACAAGAAGCCTATAGTGTGTGATATGAGGTGGTTCGCCTGGACCTACATGAAGGAGAATGAAGAACACTATCCTGGAGTGCAAGACAGTTTCATTGCTTGTGGAGTTGCAGACTTTGTTGGGTAGAAGCTCACAAAGTGGAATGATGAGCTCATTATGCAATTCTACTCCACAACACATTTCTATCCACATGGTAGGATAGTTTGGATGTCTGAAGGTACAAGGTACCAATCAACCATTGAGGAATGGGACAATCTGATCAATGCACCCAAGGAGCAGGAAAATGACTTCGATGTCTATGCCAAGAAGAAGATGGATCACAATTCCGTGGCTCATATGTACAAGGAGATCCCAGATACTGCAGTTGAGACACATAATTTTGGGTCAGTCCATTTTCTTCTGTCAGGGCTGCCAACGATCAACTGGATCCTAAGGCATGCTCTATTTCCCAAGTCAGGTGACCACAACATGATAAGAGGCCATGCTATAAACTTGCTACACTTGTTTGATGTGCCACAGAAATTCAAGGTCATGAGCCTCATGGTCGATACTATCAAGAGGACAGCAGCAGACCAAAAGAGAAGTTGTGGATATGCCCCACAAATTCAGGAGTTGATTAACTCAAAGATGGGCACAGGCACATACTTGCTGGACAAGGAACATTTTGCTATCTATCTAGAATTTGAGGACAATCAAGTTGTGATGAATGAGAATGAACTATCATCAGTACAAGCTCAAGGGAAGAAGGAGAAAGCAAAGAAAGAGAAGGCTGCCAAGATGCCAACTCAAGAGGAGGCATCTGAGTACTTTTTGAAGAACAAGCAGGAGCAGCTTGGTTACTTGATAGCATCAACTCTGAGGATTGAGAAGGGGTTGGCCACCCTAACTCAAAACCAGGAGAGCCTGGAAAGAATCATCGAACAAAAATTCTATGATTTAGATGTCAAATGGCGAGATTGATCGGTTGTGGAGCAGCAACAGGATGACATGCAGGAGAGGAAGGGCAAGACAACCACTGATGCATTTGCCAGAGTGCCTATAGCTCAGAGATCAGCTGCAGTGCCTGTGACAGACACCAGAGCCACTTCATCTACACCAGCTACAGCTCCTACAGCTCTAGTGCAACCAGCTCCAGCACCTACACCTCCAGCTCCATCCACATCAACTGAAGCCTTTCGTCCAAGGAGCCATCTCTACACCACCACCTGAAGATCAAGCCTAAGAGTCGATCTAGTACTATGCATTTTCTATGAACTTTTTGGTAACTTGTTGCCGAAGGGGGAGAAAAATGTATAGATCATAGGCTTCGAGAGAGAGAGTGTTGCTTTTTGTTCTCTCTTGCTTTGGTGGTTAAACTTTGTTTGCTTTTGATTGCTTGAGATACTATGCTATTATTTGTGAGACATTGATGATCATGTGTTTGATCATAAGCTACACTTATGCTTGTTAGATGATATTATCTTACTTATCCTAATATGATCATTCACTTTGCTTGGTGATGAGTGCATGTATTCAATCTTTATTATTTTGAGCGCTCCACCAAGATGTATGTGACATGGAAGAGTAACCCATGAGCCTAATTCCTTGTGCATTTGCAGTCCAAAGCAAATCTTAAACTATGCACAAATTTAGGGGGAGCTCTTGCTTATCACATACTTCTCAAAGCAACGATGTTTTTCAATCTTATTATCATTTGTCGAAGCTTTGATCTATATGTTGTCATCAATTACCAAAAGGGGGGAGATTGAAAGTGCAACTATCCCTAGGTGGTTTCGGTAATTCATAACAACATATAGCTCATTGAGCTAATGCTATTCCAAGACAAATATTTTAGGAAAGCTCAATGAATGGCATGGCATGGATGATGAAAGTGGATCCCTCAAAATATTAAGGACAAAGGATTGGCTCAAGCTCAAAAGCTCAAGACTCTACATTTTACATTTTAGTGATCCAAGATCACATTGAGTCTATAGGAAAAGCCAATACTAAAGGGATGAGGTGTTGCTTAATGAGCCTCTTGCTTCAAGTGCTTAGTGATATGCTCCAAAACCCTCAACTACTTTCCCACTTCCACACATATGACCTAAACTTAAAGTCAAACTTGGCCATACCAATTCCTTCTATCCGACGCCACCGAGTTCAAATGTCATAGCCACTGCCACAAACCCTAGGCAAATCGGTCTTACCGATAGGGATCTCGGTCTCACCGAGATGGGATTGTAATCTCTCTGTTTCCCTTCGTAACGTTTCAGTCTAACCGAAGTGAGCGATCAGTCCCACCGAGATTGCAATGTAAACTCTCTGTTTCCACTTCGTAACATTTAGGTCCAATAGAGTTGAGCAAATCGGTCCCACCGAGTTTACCTGACCAACTCTCTCATTAGCTAATTACCAAAATCGGTCTCACCGAGTTTGTGTAATCGGTCTCACCGAGATTACTTTATGCCCTAACCCTAACCATATCGGTCCTACCGAGTTGCATGTCGGTCCCACCAAAAATCCTAACGGTCACTAGGTTTACTAAATCGGTCTGACCGAGTTTGTTGATTCGGTCCCGCCGAGTTTGGTAAATTGTGCTAACGGTTAGATTTTGTGTGGAGGCTATATATACCCCTCCACCTCCTCTTCATTCGTGGAGAGAGCCATCAGAACGTGCCAACACTTCCAGAGAGAACTACCTACTCATGTGTTGAGGCCAAGATATTCCATTCCTATCATATGAATCTTGATCTCTAGCTTTACCCAAGTTGCTTTCCACTCAAATCTTCTTTCCACCAGATCCAAATCCTATGAGAGAGAGTTGAGTGTTGGGGAGACTATCATTTGAAGCACAAGAGCAAGGAGTTCATCATCAATGCACCATTTGTTACTTCTTGGAGAGTGGTGTCTCCTAGATTGGCTAGGTGTCACTTGGGAGCCTTTGACAAGATTGTGGAGTTGAACCAAGGAGTTTGTAAGGGCAAGGAGATCGCCTACTTCGTGAAGATCTACCGCTAGTGAGGAAAGTCCTTCGTGGGTGTAGCGACCCGACCGAATGGATGAAGTCTTTGTGCTTAAGTGTCATCCCTGGATCGGTATGCTGACACACATAGTACTCAAGGATTTATAACAGAGGTAAATCACATGTAGAAAGTAACGTAAATACTATTACCTCAATCCAAAATAGCAGAAGTAACAAGGTTGTGGATTCCCATCAACACCAACGGCAAAGTTGAGTATAGGAATCGTAACCCTAACGTATCACTTACTCGTCGTAAGATCCTGCAACATGAGACGTTGCAGCCACAAAGGGTCAGTACATTGAATGTATTGGCAAATTCACACCATAGAGCAATGATGAAAAGGCTATCACTACATGCATATTTGGCTGGTGGATAAGCTCTATGGTTACAGTTTTGCGTAAAGCCAATTTTTCCCTACTGCAAAGGAATAAATTTATTTACTATCATGGTGGTTGTTGAACATTGAGATTGGTTGACAACATTCTCAATCCCAATTAAAAGTACCCATTAACAACCCAACAATATTATAACATGATGAGATTCACATGATATCCAAGTACTAGATACTCAAGATGTCCATAACCGGGGACACGGCTAATCATGATCAGTTTGTTACACTCTGCAGAGGTTTGCGCCCTTTCCCCCACATGACTCGATCTCCTCCGTTTGGTTTCTCGCACTACATGGTGTTTGAGACACGGATGACCGAGACATAGTCTTTCAGAAGCGCTTGCACCTTACGTAGAGGGTAGACCGTACCAACCTACATCCCCTACATCTGCTAGTCTACCCTGTAAGAGTTTGCACGACTTAGTCAACTATGCTAGAGCCCATAATAACATGTGGCTGCACACGGAAGTTTATAGCATGAATAATCTTATGATCCCTTTGAGCCTGGGTGGCGGTCCGAAGAAAAACAGGCAAGTCCTGGAGACCCAGGTGCCTAGACAGGCAAGTCCTGGAGTAACCAGGTGCCTCAATCCACCCATATGTGTATAAATGTTGCCACCTTAAATAAACCATTAATCAACAATCTCACATCTGTCATGGAAATTCACTCTAACCCAATCCACGTCTACGAGCATAGCAAGGCATAATAAGCAAACGTAGAAGTAACTCCCAAGGGTTTTATAATAAAACAGGTAATAGGTACTACCTCAATCTACTTCCCAAAAACCACAATTTAATTCAGATCCTAATCATGCAATTGTTTGGAGGATTGAACTAATGCAATAAAACTGGGTAATAAGGAGGTATGATCAAAGTGTGAACTTGCCTACAATGTTGATGAAGATGATTCGCACTCAAAACTCTTGATAGTTCTACTCGTCACACTCCGGTCAATCTATCGTAAGCAAGCAATAGTAACCACACATAAGCAATCACTCAAAAGATCGGAAAGAACGAAGAGAACAACTCGGAAAACATCAAAGCTAAGCAAATAACTCTTGCAGCATAAAACAATTTCTAACAGTACCAAAACTCTGTGAATTTGGCCTTATCAGAAGGTTTAGGTCAAGAGCTTCGCTTTGCAAAAAGAATCAACTCAAACAGAGTTATAAAACTCAAGTTATGATCAAACAAAGTTCAAATTCAAATCTGATCTAATTCAAATTTTCAACTTTCAAAAACATGTTTGAGTTGTTTTACTGGATAGAGGAGATCATAACGAAGAAGTGGGCGTTGGTTTCATCTATTTTGGGTAAACAAGTAAAAAGATGTGGTCGTTTGAAGATTAGGGACTAATCTGTGAATAAAATATTCACGGATGGGTCCCTTGCTGAAATAACAGAAAAAGAAAAGAACTAAATAATGAATTTTCATTTATAAGATCTAAACAGGGGATGTTCGTTGTTTAAATAAAACAAAAAAAACCGATCTAGTCTAGGGTTTTTAAAAAAAAAAACGATGTTAAAAGAAAAACTGGATCGGACCGGGGTCGGTTTATACCGGTTTGGCCGGTTCGGGCAGATCGGCCGGCGGGTCGTCGGCAGTGAATTCTGGCGGCGGCTGCTGGGAGGTGACGGTGGTCGGCGGTGAGTAAACGGGAGGGCGGCGGCGGCGGAGTCTTGGTGGCGGTGTCGGCGGGTCGTCGGCGGCGCAGAGAGGTGAGCTGAGCTGCGGCGGTGGCGAGATCCGGCGGCGGCGGCGCTACGGAGCTGCGGGACGGGGAGGAGAAAAGAAACGGGGCCCGGGGCTCCGGTATTTAAGGGGGCGGCGAGACGTGGAGGAGGGGGCGGCGTAAGGCGGCGGTGGCGTAGCCGAGGCGGACTCACCGGCGTGCGGTGGCGGGAGTCGTCCCGCGTCAGGGACGAGGCGGTCGGGGCACTGGTTGGGCTAGGCCGTGGCCTGGCTGGCTAGCTGGGCCGGCCCAGTCGGCGGAAGTCTTTTTTTAAAACAGATAAACAAAATAAAAACAAAAGAAAAATAGAAATATTATATAGGCATATAATATATCAAAAAATTTAGAAAAAGATTTCCTACAAGATGAGTCTTGGTTGGGCAGGTTTAAGACAGATTTCTCTCTCCTTGCCTATAGGGTCAAGGAAAAGCACAAACACCTCATCCCCAAAATCCTCTCTTCTTTACATTAGCACACTAACACACCCCCAATGGGGTGATGACACTTGTACAGTCACCATGTAACTTGTACTTTATCATATTAATACAAAAATAACAGTGGGAGGTGCTCCTTGTCGGTGTACTAAAGTAGGGGTACCTTTGTACCCCGAACTTGTGCATGGGCAGTCGCAGCACCCTGCGGCAAGGCTTTCCGGGCGTCCGCCAAGACCCTCCGTCATTTCCTATTACTGCCATTCAATAACAAAGTATTAGTTGTGAAGTCAAGGCCCCGACAAGAGGAGCTTGCCGGGAAGGACAAAGCCCCGGCAAGAGAAGTTTGCCGGGAAGGACAAAGACCCCGGCAAGAGGAGCTTGCCGGGAAGGCCAACCAAGACACTTCCAGAAACTTGCGCGGCGTCATGGCGTCGGCAAGGCCCAGCGGGACGGCAAGCTCGCTGGTGCGACAAGACAACAGCCGCGGCAAGGCCCTTGCCGCGGCAAGGCTGCCACTCTACACCCAAGTTCCAGCACATCCAACGACGTGTCACCCCAGGACCATCCCAGGAGCACGTGGTGAGGCGCTGTGCAGCTATGCGGTGTGAGGTGGCGAGCGAAGCTGACAAGGAGGCCATCGTGGCGATCGGTGGCGCCCCTAACGGTCGCTTCCTTGCCTTTGTTAGGGACGGGCGGATCAAATGCCCTTGTCCCTGCCGTCGAGTTAGGTAGGGGACACTGTTGGACACTGTTGTACCAACCTGCGTTTTTACCTTTCTACCCCTCTTTCTACGCTGCCACCTGTCGGTGACCCCTTTGGACTATAAAAGGGAGGCCCATGCGCACGTAGAGGGGGTTCGGCTCATTGGGTTCGGTCAGTTCGACTCATTCGAGGCCATAGCTTATTCATGCTTCCAAGCAAGAACACAAATACAAACACAAAGCAGCAGTAGGAGTTTTATCTCTCCGGAGAGCTCCGAAGCTGGGTAAAAATCGCCCATCTCCCCCGCGTGCTCGACCTCGATCTGCTCTTCATGCACCCTCCGCTCCCCGCCGGACCAGAAAGGGGCTCCCTGCCCCATAGGTGCTCGTGCCCCGCAGAACGCCACGACATCTTTGGCGTGCCAGGTAGGGCGGCATCGAGGTCGTGCGAACCTGATCCGGTCTCCGCGCGCGCTACATCAGCATCTACATCGACATGCCACCAAAGAAGAAGCCTTCGAGGTGGCTGCTCCATCTACATCGATTCCACCACCGCCGCAGGAGCAGGCGGGCGGTGGGGTGGACACCGGCGGAGGAGCGGGCGCCGACGGTGGGACTCACGTCGTCACCAGGTCCAAAAACAAGGCCCCGCAAGCATCGGCAACCGTGCAGACACCACGCCCTTCCCAGGAGGTGCAGGGTCGACAACGCCCCGGTGCTCCTATCACCGTGCTCGCGTTGGAGCAAGGCCAAGCTGGTGGGTCGCGGGACGTTCAAGACCAGCGTGCGCGCCGACATGCTGGTGCGAGTGAGGTGCGGTCGCCCGGGCGGGGTACCGCTCCTTCCAATCCGGTTGGGAGCCCGAGCACATCCTGCTCCTCGCGCCGCTCGTCGCCTCCGCCACCCAAGACTCCAGAGGAAGCGCTGGCCCGAGCCCAGCTGCTTCTAGATTACCCTCCGCGCCACATAAGATTGACGACTGGAGGATGGCCATTTATAGCCTCATCGGCTTCGCCAACGGCGACAAGCCCCGGCAACCGAGCGCATCGAAGCCCCGGCAAGATGCCCATGCGCGAGCCGATGCCGACAAGGCCGCTGGGGGTGCCACCACTGCGCACTCCCCGCCCAGAAGGCCAAGATCGCCGACTCATCGGGCCCACCTCGACGCCAACTCCACTGCGTCGTCGGACCCGTGAACTCGCCGCGATCAACGCCAAGTTATCCAAGAGCGGCGACGAAGGCGCTCGAACTTCGCATCGGCGTCGGAGGAAGCGCGATGTCAATCGACCAGCGCACGGACCCACTGTCGATATGCATGCGCCCGAAGAACCAGCGACTTGCCGTCTGCGATAAGTTGCCTGCGTTCACTCGTGAGCTGCGGCAAGTCGATGGCCCAGCACCAGAACTTCAAGCGGACATGCCGAGAAATGCGATGGCGGGATACATCCATCGGAGTTCCTCGGCATCTACACCATCGTGGTGCGAGGCTGCCGGGGCGAGACGCGAAGATCTCGCCAACTACTTCCCGCGGTGCTCAAGCCCAACGTCGAGATCTTGGCTCATGCACTTGCGGACGGCTCCATCTCTTCATGGGCGGACTGTGTGTCATCAGTTTGTCGGCGCCTTCACGGTGCGCCACAAACCCCATGGCAGGAGAGCGATGTGCATCTGCTCGTCCGAAGGAGGAGAGCCCTGCGCAAGTACATCTGAAGATTCGGCCAGTGCGGCGCAACATCCCCGGCGTCCACCCTGCGCGGTTATCGGCGCGTTCCATCGAAGCGTCGCGTAACCGCGAGGATGAGGAGGAGTTGGCGATGTGCAAGATCGAGAGATGTCGATGAGCTCTATGCTCTAGTCGACAAGTGTGCACGGGATGAGGAGGAGGAAAATCCCGGAGAGCTGCAGGAGCGAAGGATCGGCAGTGAGGAGGGCGCCGCCCGGCAAGGAAGAACCGGGCGGAACAACAGAAAGAGAAAGGCTAAGGATGTGTTGGCTGTTGAGCAGTCCGGCAACGGAGGCGGCTCCGACAAGGCCAAAGCTAGTGACTCCGGCGAGGCTGTGGTAGCCGCCGACAAGCAGGATAGCTCCGGCAAGCAGTATTGCAAGATCCACCGCACCAAGGGCCATGACCTCCAAGCCTGCAAGAAAGTTGAGCAGATGGCGGAGCTACAGAGAGCTGAATACAAGCGCCGCGACAAGGAGAAGGCCCAAAAAGGTGGCGGCGGATCCGGCAAGAAGCTTCCCGCCCAGGGAGGGCGCCGCGGCAAAGCCAAGCAGCGGCAAGGAGATAGACCTCCCCGTGGCCGCGACAAGGACGAAGAAGAAGATGAGGATGATGAGATGGATGAGGATGAGACCGACGATCAAGAGTTTCAGAAGGCGACGGAGGTTCTGTGCGTTGACGGCGATGCTTCTCTGCACACCTCGCACCGTCAACTCAAACAGTGGGTGCAAGAGGTGAATGCAGCAGAACCATCAGTCGAATCGCGCAAGCCCCTGAAGTGGTCCAGCACGCCCATCGTCTTTGACGTTGAGGATCACCCTGACCGCATCACTGCGGTCGGGTGCTTGCCGATGTTGGTTTCGCCAACCATCCGCAACCTCAAGGTCACAAAGATGTTGGTTGACGGCGGGGCCGGCCTGAATCTCATCTCCTCCGCAGTGCTCAAGAAGCTCCAGATCCCCGACAGCGAGCTCGAAGAGACTGGTACCTTTCAAGGGATAAATCCGGGAAGGAGCAAGCCGAAGGGGAAGATCACACTGCCAGTAACTTTTGGCAGCGAGCTAAATTTCAGGACAGAGAGAGTCACATTTGATGTTGCTGATTTCCCATTGCCCTACAATGGGATACTCGGCCGTCCGGCGCTTGCCAAGTTCATGGCAGCCTCTCACTACGCCTACAATGTGCTCAAGATGCCTGGTCCGATAAGTGTCATTTCTGTCCACGGCGACAAGAAAGATGCACTTATATGTACCGACAAGATCTACCGAGAAGCAGCAGACGCAGCAGAGCGCCAACCACTTGCCGCTGAAGCTCTCGGGAGGAAGAAGAACAAGACCAAGTCCGGCAAGCGTAGCTCTGATGCCCACTCCGGCAAGCCCACCTCTTTGGAGTGCTGCGCTGCCGTCGAGGACGCACCATCGAGCTCCACCGGCAAGTGCAAGAAGGCAAAAACAGCAGCACCAGAGACCAAGAAAGTGGCCGCCAAGGAGGACGGCACTGGTGGTACCTTCACCATCAGTGCTACGCTTGATCCTAAATAGGAAAGCGCGCTCGTTGCTTTCCTGCGGGCGGATGTCGATGTGTTTGCATGGCAACCATCTGACATCCCCGGTGTTCCCAGGGAAGTAATTGAGCACCACCTTGCCATCTGCCCTCACGCGCGGCCCGTCAAGCAAAGAGTCAGGAAACAAGCAATGGAGTGTCAAGAGTTCATTGCAGAGGAGATCAAGAAGTTGGAAGCAGCAGGCCTGGTCCGGGGAGTACTCCATCCAACGTGGTTAGCCAATCCAGTAGTCGTGCACAAAGCAAACGGGAAGTGGAGGCTTTGTATTGACTTCACGGATGTTAATAAAGCTTGTCCCAAGGATCCATTTCCCTTGCCGCGCATTGACCAGATTGTCGACTCCACAGCAGGATGTGATCTGATTTCGTTTCTTGACGCATACTCAGGATATCATCAGATCTTCATGGCAGAAGAGGATGAAGAGAAAACCGCATTCATTACTCCTTGTATCGGATGCCTTCGGACTAAAGAATGCGGTTCAACATTTGCAAGAGTAGTCAGTCATGCTTTTGAGCCACAGCTTCACAGAAATTTAGAAGCTTACATGGATGATATAGTGGTCAAGAGCAGAGACAAAGCAACTTTGATCCAAGATTTGGACGAGACCTTTGCAAATCTGCGCAAGGTCAATCTCAAGTTGAACCCCGAGAAGTGCGTGTTTGGAGTTCCTTCCGGCAAGCTTCTCGGGTTCTTTGTGTCCCAGAGAGGGATCGAAGCCAATCCCGACAAGATCAAAGCCATTGAGCAGATCGAAGGCTTTCTGGCTGTGTTTCTGCTCTCGATAGGTTCATCTGCGAAGCGAGCCTGCCGTTTTCAAGATTTTGAAAATGGCAGGTCCAATGCAATGGACTCCGGAAGCGGAGGCCGCGCTGCAGGACTTGAAGAGATACCTATCCTCTACTCCAATGCTTGTCGCACCTAAGCCACAAGAGAAGTTGCTGCTATACCTAGCGGCAACCAATCAAGTGGTTAGTTCTGCGTTAGTTGCGGAGAGGGAGGTAGACGATGAGCCGGCAACCGCGGCAAGTGTTGGGGATATTACCACTTGGTGTAAACCGGCCAGCTTGGGCCGAGTTAACTCCGTTAGTGGTATAAGCAGAGAAAGGCCCAAGGCCTGTAGTCGGTTTAGAACTTGTAGCCGTAAACCGGCCTGATGTATAACTTGTATTGTAAGTTAGGAATAGAGAGATACCAACGGGATACAGTATGAACGGTTGGGACTCTATGAACGGCGTGGCGTCACCACGTGTATATAAGGGGCGACCGGCGGCAGTTCAAGGACAGACAACCACAACTCGAGCCTAAGCGAAGCTTGTTTGCTCCTAGCCATCGAGACTACATCAATTCCATCACAACTAGGCGAGGCTTTTACCTTCATCGAAGGGCGAACTAGTATAAAACCCTTGTGTCTTTGTGTCGCTTTAACCCCTTCAAGTAAACCCGTAGCGATGGCTCCACGACCAAGTCCTTACGCTAGGACATCTGCCGTGACAAATCCACGACAGCAAGCGAGCCCAGCGACAAGCGAGGCTTCCCGACAAGCTACGCTCCGGCGAGATGGATCTGCACGATTGCGGAAAGGAAGCGAGAGAAAGATGGTGTAGCGCCCAGTTTACTTTGTCAGTTCCCTTCTGCAAGGGGCTAGGTCAAGGTACTCTGGTGTGCAGAAGTTGCTTTTCGGCCTTCTTATGGCCTCGAGAAAGCTGCGCCATTACTTTCAAGCACATGAGATCACAGTGGTCACTCGCTTTCCGTTGAAGAGGATATTGCAAAATCCAGAAGCAATAGGCAGGATTGTCGAGTGGGCCTTTGGGCTATCAAGCTTCGCCTCAAGTTTGAAAGTACTTCAACTATTGAGCCGAGCATTGGCGAGTTCATAGCGAGTGGGCGCCAACATCGGATGAAGAAACTCGGAGAGGAGCATCCCGTCAAGGAAGCGAGCAAGGCATGGATCATGTACTTTGATGGTGCCTTCTCGCTGCAAAGCGCCGATCTTGAGCGTACTACTTGTCGCACCCACCGGAGAGCACCTCAAGTACGTGATCCAAATGCACTTTCCCAAGGAGCAAGCAACAAACAATACTGCAGAGTATGAAGGCTTGCTTGCCGGACTCAGAATAGCAGCAGAACTTGGGATCAAGAAGCTCATTGTCAGGGGTGACTCATAGCTTGTCGTCCGCCAAGTTAACAAAGATTATCAGAGTCCGTTGATGGAAGCATACATCGATGAAGTGAGGAAGCTAGAAGAATATTTTGACGGCCTGCAGATGGAACATGTTCCAAGAGCTCAGAATGACATTGCAGATGGCCTGTCAAAGTGTGCCGCACTCAAGTTGCCTGTGGAACCAGGGATTTTTGTGCTCAAGCTGACTCAACCGTCTGTCACACCATCAACTGGACAGAGCAAACAGAGAAAGTTGGTCACTGGCGACTACTTTCCGGCAGAGCTCCCCGGAGCCGCCGCCAAGAAGGTCTCCAGGATCAACACAGAGAACGCTGAGGGACAGTCTGCTCCGACAAGCCCTAGGGTTTGTTTCGTTGAAGCAGACGCCCCCGACAAGCTGTGTCCCGACACGCTTGCCGGGGAGCATCACGCTCCGGCAGGATCCCAGATTCTTGCCGTGGAAGCGGATGCTCCCGTAGCAGCATTTGCGCCTTTAGTCCTTGTCGTCGAGCCTCGGGGTCCGGCATGGGCACAGCAGATCGTCCAATTCCTTCAGACAGGAGAACTTCCCGAGGAGCAAGAGACAGCGGAGAAAGTAGCCCGGCAATCTAGTATGTACCAGTTTGTCGATGACATACTGTACAAAAGAAGATTCAACGGAGTGAAATTGAAGTGCATCTCCCGGGAAGAAGGACAGGAGCTGTTGGCGGAGATACATGGAGGCATATGTGGTCACCACATTGGTGCAAAGAGCACTTGCAAGCAAAGCTTTCGGCAAGGTTTCTTCGGCCGACAGCCCTCCGAGGATGCAAGCTGCGCAAGTAACCAAGTGTGAAGCGTGCGGTTCCACTCCAAACAGATTCATCAACCAGCTCAAGCTCTCCAAACAATCCCTTTATCCTGGCCATTTTGATGCAGGGGCTCGACATCCTCGGCCCCTTCCCCGAGCTGTCGGGGCATTGAGTACTTATGCGTTGCAATCGACAAGTTCACAAAGTGGCCTAAAGTGGAACCGGTGAGGAAGGTGACAACCTGATCGGCCGTCAAGTTCTTGGTCAATTGTTTGCCGTTTGGAATCCCTAACGGGATCATCACCGACAATGGCACACAATTCACAAGCAGCGCCTTCATGCGAGACGCCCAAGATATTGGCACCAAGATCGCGCTTTAGCCATTGCTCACCGAGAAGCAATGGTTAAGCGGAGAGGGAAGCGCTGAAGTGCTGCGCGGGCTCAAGACGAGAACTTTCAACAGGCTGCACAAGTCTGGAAGAAATTGGATTGAGCAGCTGCGGTGGTTCTTTGGTCGATCGGGGCGACGCCAAATCGAGCCAGCGGCGGACACCCTTTCCTCTTGTCTACGGAGCAGAGGCAGTTCTCCCCACGGAACTCGTATACGGATCGCCTCGAGTGCTCACTTATGATGAGCTTGAGCAAGAGCAACTGCGGCAAGATGACGCGCTGCTCCTTGAGGAGAATCGTCTTCAGGCGAGCTGCTTGCTACCAGCAAGCTTTGCGCCGCTATCATAGCCGCAAAGTTAATGCCAGAAGCTTCGAGGAAGGCGACCTTGTTCTTCGGCGTGTTCAATCCGCCAAGAATTCCAACAAGTTGACGCCAAAGTGGGAGGGCCCTTATCGGGTGAAACGAGTCACTAGGCCCGCGCTGTCGCTTTGAGACCAAAGATGGCATTCGGTGAGCAACTCTGGAACATAGAGCATCTTCGCAAGTTTTACCCATAAGGCGCGGTTGCCGGCCCCGTTCGACAACCACCTTTTGTACAAGCCTTGCCGCTGTTGCATGTAACCCTTTGTACAAAGCCGGGCGCAGCCCCCGTGCGTAAATAAAGTTTATGTGCCTCGCACATCTTGTCAAATTTAATGCATTTTTCTTTTTTGCATCTATATCTGACACTTTGTGCAGCACTTACCACCGGTAAGCAATAGCGAACCGTAAGGTTCCGTATCATTATTTTCTCTTCTTTCTTCTTAAAAAGAAGATTCCTCCGCCCACAAGTTCACCGGAGGGGGAAGGGAAGATAAAGGTGTGGACCAGGCGTCGTTCAAAGGAATCTAACCTTGCTGGGACACAGACGACAGAAAAGCTAAGTTGCCAAAGTTTGAGCATAGTCAGTTTTAAATTTTTTAAGTTATATCCCTTGAGCGTTAGGTGCCTTGTATGGAAAAACACATGCGCGGAGGAATCGACTCACGGCTAAGTTCGCCCTTGATTTGTTTTCGAGTCCGCTCAACAATACAAGCGAGCTGCAACTAGTCCCGACAAGATTTCTTGCGGAGGCAAGACCGATGGGCTCTTGATGTTCCGACTCAGCAAGTGTGCTTGCGCCGGCAAGTTCCTCAAAGCGTAGGGCAAAAGCATACAAGGGGCGTATGAGTAAAGGAAATAACATAGCAAGCAGTACCGAATAAAGTTATATTACAAGGATGACTTATTGTGGCAATCGACTAGATTGTTCTCATAAGCAAAGCGGCAGCAGATGAAAAAGGGAGAAGAAGGCGGCCTAATCCGCGCTCGCCATCGACCCTCGACCTCGTTCACCTTGTCCACGATGGGTGCGGCGATGGCCTGAGCTCCTCAAGATCGGCGTCCTCCGGCAGCTTCTTGGTGGCGGGGAGAGGTCGAGGCATGGGTTGCGGAAGAGGACCTTAACCAGCACCTTCTCCAAGACCTTGGCGCAGATTGCGCGCGCGACTTCGTCCGCCCGACTTCTTGGGATCCTTTCCGGAGCTCTTTGGAGGGCCATCGCCACGCCCTTGAAGAAGAGAGTGAGCTTGGCGCTGGGCTGAAGGTTCTCGTTGGTGGAGTACCCGAAGCCCGCCAAGTCCAGCTCCGCCAGCTCCTCGTCGATGACTGCAGCGATGTTGACGAGGCCCTCCGTCCAGAGCTCCACCGTGGCTTGAAAAGTGTTCTAAGTCTCAGCGGCCCTCGTCAGCAGCTCCTCGTTGCCTTTGAGCTCCTTCCTCAAGTCATCCTCTTGCTTCTTGGCGGCGTCCAGCGTCCCCGCCAAGGTGGCCAGCTTCAGCTCCAGATCAGCAATCGAGTCCTTGGCGGCGTTCAGCTCCTTGATCTTCTCGGCAAGTTGGACCTGCAGATCGCCATGGGCGCGTGCGTCCTTCTCACATTCGCGCTGGAGTGCGGCAAGCTCTCCGTTCTTCCCTTTCATGTCCGCCTCCAGCTGCGTCACCTTCACCTCTAACCCCTTCTTGGCGGCCTCGGCGGTGCAGCGGCATCCTTTGCCTCCTTGAGGGCCCCGCCAAGTGATTGCTCCCGGACGGCGAGCTCCTCTTTGTGGCTGTCCAAGTTTACCTTCTTCTGTATCAGCTCACCATCCCGCTTGGACAGCTCTTCGGCGGCAAGCCTCTGCTGCTCTTCGGCTTCAGCCTTCTCCAGGATGAACACCTTCTTCGCCTCGTCGAGCTGCGCCCTCTCCTCAGCAATGGACCGGAGGGCCTCCTGATTCTGACTCTTGAGCTCCTCGCGTGTTTCTCTATGTCAACTCCCTTTGCACGACAAGCGCTTCCGGGACTCGAGCTTTGCGGGCGCGGTAGAGTGACACCAGCTTCAGAGCAGTTGCTCCTCCTCGGACTTCGCCGCTGCTGCTTTGCTTGGTCGTCGACCGCTTGCCCAGCCAGAGGCGTAGTACTTCCCGTCAAACTCCTCCCCTTCCACCGGCGCCGTGGAGATCAACGCCTTGGGAAGCTTGATGTACTGCGCCCTCGCCGGCCTTCAAATCTGGCGCTGGCTGGGGCTCGTCGAACCAGCTGCATCAGCGGCGGAGGGTCGGCGGACGGTGCAGCGCCTTGCGCTCCTGCGTCCTCGGGTCGTCGGTCGATCGCGGACCCCGCCCGGCTTCTGCGCCAAAGAGCCTTGGCGGCTTCCTCGTCGGCGGGTTCATCGGCGCCGGCCTCTTCCTCGCCCGGTGGCGACATCTTGATGTTGCGCGTCGCCTTCCTCGCCGGAGGCCTCGGTATCCATCGAGTCTGCGAGAGGGGGATCTGAGGATAGGAAGAGGGAGGAAAAGTCAAGCAAATATCCAAAAGAAGAAAGAAAATCAAAAGAAGAACCCAAGGGAAGATTCCCGACAAGAAGGGTTACCTGTGCTGGGCTCCGTGGCCATGGGCCCCTCCACCAGGGGCTCACTAGTTCCACCCCTCGCCGGGGACCCCTCCCTTGCCGGGGAGCAATCCCTTGTCGGAGAATCGCCCCTTGGCGGCGTAGTCGAAGCAGACAGCACCTCCGGGTCGGCCTCCGGTTGCTCCTGGTGGGCTTGTTCTGCTCCTATATACAAATGAGTCAACAATCAAGATGTCAGCAAAAGAAGAAGCACCCATGCGCGCCCCACAACAGGAAGTAAACCAAAACACTTACGCTGGGGGCTGTCTTTGAGGGGCTCTCTTGAGGAGAAGGACGGGTCCGTCAAGGTGGTCTCGGACGTATCTTCTGCCGTCATAGCAGGATCGTCCTCGATGTTAACCACGGGGACCTTGGCCCTCTTCGCCGCCCTCTCCGCCAAAGTCCTGAAACAGAACAGGGATTTAGAGAGAAGCAAATTAGATACAAGGCAAACAACAACAAGGATCAAAGAAAGACAAGTACAGTAAGAAGAAAGCCTTACTCCTCCTCCTCCTCCTCCTCCTCTTCATCGTCGTCGGAGCTCAGCGCGGAGAGGTCGAACTCCGGTACCCTCTCAGCGCGGTGTGGCGGAGGAGTAGGCTCCCTCCGGCGTTTGCCGAGGGCTGCGGCAGGGTCAGGCGTGGCGACCCGGGAAGACCCCGCCTCGGCGGATGGCACAGCCTGGGACCCTCCCGTGGCAATAGTACTTGCCGCGGTGGAGCGTGTCCCACGGCGCCTCGGCCTGCTGGGCTGCCTGCCCTCCAGCCGTATCTCCATCTCGACGGAGGCGCCTTCTCGGTTGGAATTGGGGCTGCGTTGGGGGCTCCGCCTGCGGCAAGCTGCTCGAGGACGGCTGGCCGCTCGCGCCCTCGGCGGGCTCGCTCGCCCCGGCCTCAGGCTCCTCCTCGCCAGCGAACTCTCCGGCAAGGTCCTCCCTGTCGGCAAAGCTTGCCGCTTCAGCTGCATCCACCTCATCCAACGTGAAGCCAAACTCGCCCGCGGTAGCGGCTGCCGCCGCCTCTTCGGCCCTGGAGGTGATGTACGCCACCTCGTTGTCGGTGGTGGCGCGGGTGAGAAGCTTCTGCTCGTCGGAATTGACCGCTACCTCCGTCAAATCGTCGAAGAATTGCTGCACAACGTCGTCAGCGGGCTCCACCCAAAGTGGGACTACTCCGTGCGAATCGCACTCTGGCATCATTACGCAGATGCGATCGCGCTGGGAGTTGTTGCACAAGGGAACGACGCCCTGCGGCAACCTGAACCACTCTGGATGGTCGGCATCATGCTTGAACATCTCCCTCAGCATCCCGTCAAGCTCCAGAACGGTGAAGTTGAAGTTGAGGCTGGACGCAGCCTCATGATATCCGCCGGGCCGCCAAACAGCCAGGCGGGCCTCCCCTCTTCGCGAGAGGCGTGCGACGACGGAGGAAATCCGCGCCGACCGCCCCTATTGTGAGCCCGGCGTGCCTGAGCCGGAGGATTCGGGTGGTGGCGATCCTCAGTTTGGCGTCGTCCGGCGACAGAGCGCTCCAGTCGCTGCCACGCACCACCCGGGTCTGGCGCAGTTTGGTGAATGGCTGCGGGTTGGCATCACAGATCCAGCACCACTCCGCCCTCCACTCGTCCCACTTGCTGTGGAGCTCGCCCGTCAAGTACACCTCCTTCATACCCATCCGGGAGGTCCAGGCAATTCCGCCAGCCAGTGGCTCCACTTTCTCGGCCCGGGGAGAGAAATAATGACGAAAAAGAGTGACATTGGGGAGGATGCCAACAAAGTTCTCGCAGAGATGTGCGAAAACCGCCATTGTCAGAACGGCGTTGGGGGTGAAATCAAGAAGATGAAACCCGTAGGTGTTCATGATGTCGCAGAGGAAATCGGAAAAGGGCGGGCAGAGCCCGCAATAGAAGAACACAGGAAAGAAGTAGTAACCTCTGGGGCACCTTTTCGATTTGGAAGCCTCATCGGAAAGCACCGGCGTGCGCGGATGCGCCCGCGTCTCCGTCGACCAGAAGAGGTAGAACTCCGCCCGCAGCTCCTCCCGGGTGAGCTCGGGGAGGAAAAGCACTCGCTTTTTGCGCAGCGCCTCGAGCTCCAGTGCCTCGGCCGACTTCGCAGCCTTTGCAGCCTTCCAGCCTTCCCGGTCTTCGGAGCGATGGCGGAAGCGGTGGGGGAAAGCGAGGGCGACGGCGGCGGCGGCGGCGATGGGCGGCGGAACGTTGCTCTCTTTCGACTTGAGAAGCGGAGGGGAGCGGTGGAGCTTTCGGAGGAAGGAATTGCAAGTGGCGAAGGTGGGGGAACAGTTCCGTTTCCTCTACTTATAAACAGGGGATGCGAACGTTGCGCATTTCCTGGAATTAAGTATTGACCACGTTCTCTCCCACGACGCTGCAATCGACGCGTGCCATTGCGTAGGCGCGGTGAATCTGGTCGATTTTATGTGGACCCGGGCCACGCGTGCCGTCTGCTTGTTTTGGGCTGGCCCAATAGCGCTCGGCACCTTGTATGGCCCAGGCCGGGGCTCTGTCGGTGTACTAAAGTAGGGGTACCTTAGTACCCCTAACTTGTCTGCAGGCGATCGCTTGACACCAGCGGCAAGGCTTGCCAGGCGTCCGCCAAGACCCTCCGTCATTTCCTATTACTGCCATTCAAGAACAAAGTATTAGTTGTGAAGTCAAGGCCCCGACAAGAGGAGCTTGCCGGGAAGGACCTTGCCGGGAAGGACAAAGACCCCGACAAGAGGAGCTTGCCGGGAAGGACCTTGCGGGAAGGACAAAGACCCCGACAAGAGGAGCTTGCCGGGAAGTCCAACCAAGACACTTCCAGAAACTTGCCGCGACGCCCCGCGTGTCCCGGCAAGGCCCGGCGGACGGCAAGCTCGCTGGTGCGACAAGACAACAACCGCGGCAAGGCCCTTGCCGCAGCAAGGCTGCCACTCTGCACCCAAGTTCCAGCACATCCAACGACATATCACCCCAGGACCATCCCAGGAGCACGTGGCGAGGCGCTGTGCAGCTATGCGGTGCGAGGTGGCGAGCGAAGCTGACAAGGAGGCCATCGTGGCGATCGGTGGCGCCCCTAACGGTCGCTTCCTTGCACTGTTGGGGCGACCGGACGGGCATTAAATGCCCTTGTCCCCTGCCGTCAGAGTTAGGTAGGGGACCTTTGTTGGTTTCTTGTTGTACCAACCTGCATTTTACCTTTCTACCCCTCTTTCTCGCTGCCACTGTCGGTGACCCCTTTGGACTATAAAAGGAGGCCCATGCGCATGCGAGGGGGTTAGGCTCCTTTGGGTTCGGTCAGTTCGACTCATTCGAGGCCATAGCTTATTCATGCTTCCAAGCAAGAACACAAATACAAACACAAAGCAGCAGTAGGAGTTTTATCTCTCCGGAGAGCTCCGAAGCTGGGTAAAAATCGCCCGTCTCCCCCGCGTGCTCGACCTCGATCTGCTCTTCGTGCGCCCTCCGCTCCCCGCCGGACCAGAAAGGGGCTCCCTGCCCCATAGGTGCTCGTGCCCCGCAGAACGCCACGACACTCCTATTGTTCAAGGTTTCAAAAAAACATTATTCTAGAATCAAATAAAATCTACACAAATTCAGATAATTCAAAAAGTGCTCCTGCTCTACTAAAATCCAATAAAAATCATTTTAAAAATACCAAAATGAATTCAAATTTATTTCTTTCCAATTTACTGATGTAGGGAATCATGTTACCGTAATTTATGTATATTTTATTTTTGGAGAAAAATAAATTGAATAAAACTCAAATAACTCCAAATTGAAAATAAATTCAAAAGAACTTTGAATTTGATCCTTTGAAACTCCCAACTCATATTTCATGTGTTTTGAATAAGTCATGTTATCTTCGCTTGTGAAAATCATTGAGTTGCATAAAGTTCCTGGGTTGGAAATATTTTCAAATGGAATTCAAATATTTTCAACACCCCTTGTCATTTAAATAAATGGAAGAAGTCATGTCATCTTCGCTCCAGGGTTTTGTGGTGAAAAGAATTTGAATTCACGGAGATCAGAAAAGAAAATGAAAGTTTGGGAAAGTCCTTTTATTCCCTCTCATTTAACTTTCAAAAAGTTTCGAATTCACTCACTTTCAGTCAATCAATCAAACAATCAATCAAAACTATCTATTTGTTTATAACATTCCAAAATTTAGAATTTTGGGATGTTACAAACCTACCACCCTTAAAATGAATCTCGTCCTTGAGATTTGGAGAGGCTAGAAAGAAATAGGTTTGGGTTTGGGGTCTTCAAAATCCATTGATCATCTCTGGAGGTCTGGGGTGCTACCACCCTTAAAACATGGTTACGGTTCCAGCAAAACTTATATACTCCATCCTTTTGTTGAAGGGTCGGTCTTCTCAGATCTTTAGGAAAAATTCCTTCTCTGGGCTCTTCCGGTGGTGGCATAACTTTTCCTCAATACTTCTGTGTCCTTTCCATCTTGGTAAGGTTATTCTGAGACTGGGTCTTCTTAGCTGACGGGTTTGGCGCCAATGCTAAACAACTATCGATATCTCATGGTGGTGAACAATTTATGGTTTCTCCTGCAGAAAACGGGTCTGGGCTGATCCTCACCGTATGACCTACGATTGGCAACAACTGCATTGTTCAAGGGAAAAAATACTTATACCATTCTAAGGTTGAAACAAGGTTTCGATCGTCGTCTCTCTACTATAGGTAAGTCACTCAGATTTACCATCCCATATAGCAAGGCGAATAATAAGAGTAATTCGGTATGGTGATCAATCCATCCCTTTTAAATCATTACCTTGTATACGGTTTAGCGTCTCGCATTCTAACACTCGGTCATCCTCACAAGCATTGCAGAATTTCTCTTGTCGACGAACCAAGTTCGGATAAATCCATTGATTCTGCAAGCCAAACAAACATCTATCGTTTCTTCACAACCCTCAGGTTTTGCATTGCTCCTATAAAATCATCGGTTAATAAAATCGTAACTTCTTCCAGGGTTTTTCCTTCAGCAAGAATGTGCTTGCTTCTTGGCAGGTCCTGGGGCCTGTGGGTTATGGCCCATCTCATCACTTGTAGTCCTTGAACTTATCCTCGGGATTCTGATCATTATTCCAACTTCCAACTTCCTAGTATTCTTAAATCCATCCAATTGTACTGTCTTCCTTCCTTCTATTGGCACCAAACTAAGACATGATTACTTAGACTCATCATGGAATTTCCATTGATCCATATTTCCAACATCATACCTCCTTTATATCCAATAGTAATTCATCTCTTCATCCTCGTGGGATGTCCCACATACCGAGATAAAAACTTATACTTATGAAGTCCATACTCCACTTCATGGAACATCATTATCCTTTCCAGGGTCAAGCGTCCTTGCAGGGGAATATTGGCCATCTCTGCATGGCACTTCTTCAACTGGGAAACGTGAAACACATCATGAACTTCTGACAGTCCTTTGGGTGACTCCAACTTGTTGGCCACTTCTCCCATACGCTCCAAAACTTGGTATGGTCCTACAAATCTCGGGGCTAACTTTCCCTTAACTCCAAATAGTTTAACTCCTCGCAGAGGGGACACACGAAGACATGCTCTATCTCCAATTTCATAGACTACCTCCTTGTGTTTTTGAGTCTGCATAACTCTTCTGCCTGGACTGAGCTACTTTCAGTCTATCTCGAATCAACTTAACATTCTCTTCTGACTCTTTAATCACATTTGGTCCAAACAACTGACGGTCTCCAACTTCATCCCACATCAACGGTGTTTCGCCCCTTCTCCCATACAAAGCTTAAAAAGGGGCCATCTTCAAATTGGCTGGGTAACTGTTGTTGTATGAGAACTCCACGTAAGGTAGATTATCATCCCTACTAGATCCATAATTTAGCGCACACACTCTCAACATGTCCTCCAGAATCTGATTGACTCTCCAGGTCTATCCATCTGTCTGCGGATGAAAGGCTGTACTGAACTCTAGCCTAGTACCCAAAGTGTGGTCCAGCTGATCCCAAAACTTTGAGGTAAATTCTGTTCCTCTATCTGATACGATGGTCCTCGGAACTCCATGCAGACATACGATCCTGGTCAAAACTATCTTGGCCAACTTCTCACTTGTATAGGTGGTTTTCACTGGGATAAAGTGAGCCACTTTGGTCAAGTGAATCAACTACTACCCAGATTGAATCATATCCCGATCGGGTTCTGGGAAATCCGGTAATGAAATCCATGCCAAGCTTATCCCACTTCCTTTTGGGTATCGGCATAGGCTGTATTAATCCCGCTGGCTTCTGATGCTCTGCGTTTACTCTCTCTAGCATACATCACCTATGACTACATACTCCGCAATATCCTTCTTCATACCAGTCCACCATAAACACTCCTTCAAATCCAAATACATCTTGGTGTTTCCAGGGCGAATCGAGTATGGTGAGTCATGCCTCTTGAAGTATTTACTTCCTGATCTTTGCATTATTGGGATCATATACACGGTCCTCGAACCATAAGGTGTCGTGCTCATCCTTACGAAAACCTTTAGCCTTTCCTTTGCTCATCCTCTCTTTTATCTCAGCAATCTCTTTGTCATACTTCTGAGCTTCACGAATCGTTCCCAACAATGTAGACTGAACTTCCATTGCTGCAACAAAACCTTCGGAAACAATCTCCAACCGTAGTTCCCTGAGATCCTCGGCTAACTCCTTTGGTAATCCCCCGCTTATGAGGGTATTCGTCCTTGTTTTATTTATGGTTGCGTCCTATTTGTCCACAAAGCTTGCATGCACAGAGTTTCTTCATATGACTTCCATAAGGCTTCATCTTCTCGGACATAAGACGACACTTTAGCAAAGTCAACTTAATTCCTTCCAAGTGGTTACTCTTTTCCATCCATTGATGGTTTGGTACATCCTCCACCAAGTAGCAGCACCTCTTTCAAAACTCTAAAGAGCATGCTGGGTCATATCTTTTCCGGCTATAGAGTTATTCTCCATATGATCCTCCATGTTCTGAATCCATTGGTCCATCTCCAATTGACTCATCGGTCCAGAAAATATGAGCTCATCTCCATTCATCCTCTATTGGATCCATGGGTTTGGGTGGGATAAGAGAGATAGAGAGGGATGCACATAGTACAAACAAAAGTTTTGAAAAGGCAGATTTTATTGTGGGTGTCGGAAAAACATCAAACAAATGACAGCTCACAATCGTCGCATCTATCGTAGGTATATAACAGGGGTTTGGTCTTCTAATTGTCAATAAATCTCAACGTCATCAAGATCTTCAAGTCTTGGTCATGTCTCCGATGGCTCCTTCTGATCATGCTTGTCCTTCTCAAGTTCTTTTGCCAAATCATCTTGTCAGGACCCCGACTCAATGTCACATCGATCTAGCCTGTAACACCTCATATCACTTTGCGGCCTCACGCACGGTATTCCCACGGGTGTCGCCTTACCTTTTCCCGGGACCGTTTGCGCCTTTTGGCACACGTATATGATAGTGTCGCTAGCATCCATATGATAAGGAGCCCGGGCTGACATGGCTAGTCGTAAACCCAAAGTGGCACAGACTTACAGGACAGCATCCATGACCCGAGATCGAAGCGTGTCGGTCATCAGCGAGTAAGTTCCGGCTGTAGCACTGGCTAGCAGGGTTCGTAAACCGGGCAGAAGCGGGCTAACAGGACTCGGTACTCAACGCGTGACATTTCCCCAAAGGGATGCACACAGAACGAAGAAGGACACATGCCGGCCAGCCTAAGTGTTAGGAGCAGTAGCAAGCTACCATGGCTCGGTGGAAACACTAGGAGACATTTCGGTAAGAGAGGCTACTAAAGATAAACAACTAGATAGTCGATCCACACATACCAAGCATTTCAATAACATACACACAATATGCTCGATATGTGCAATTACAACATGGCATCACAACATGACTCTACGACTCGGTATTTATTCATTAGGCTCGAGGAGCGAGATATTACAAACAGGGTCTCATGACCCAACATTGAAGCATACAAGTCAAAACACAAGCGGAAGCTATCATGTCCGAAAGTACAGACATCTATAAATGAAAAATTTGGAAAGCGACTATCTACCGAGATCTGCCAAGGGCACAAGATCGTAGCTGAGGTAACAAGCTAAACGTCAAGTCCACGCGGAACTACTAGCGAGACCGGGTCTCTCTGCAAAAACATAAAATAGGCAAACGTGAGTACAAATGTACCCAAAGAAGACTTACATCGAGAACTAACTACATATGCATCATTATCAACAAAGGGATGGTGGAGTTTAACAATGACAAGCCAGCTTTGACTCGGTGGCTATCCTAAACTACATTGCAAGTAACTCTTTTGAGGTGGCACACGAGTCCACATATTCACCATATCAATACACCACTATGGATCCGCTTGTCTCCCTACGAGAACGCCATCCATAGCACTCACGCTATCTTGCGTATTTTAGAGTATCCACTTTCACTTGTCTATGAACTGCACAGCAACCCGAAGTCCTTTACGCGGACACGGCTATTGAATAGATGATGTTAACCTGCGGGGTGTACTTCTTCACACACGCTCACCACTTATCGCCGTTTACACTACATGTACTCGGCAACCTTCAAGCGGAAGCCCAACGTGGGTGTCGGCCACGGCCTACCTAAACACTCAAGTCCCTAGTCCAGGTTTATCGCCTATTTGGGTTCCATCTATGAGGAGTTCCGCCAAGTTTCGCTCACAGCCCCAAACGATGTGAACAGGTTCCGTGACACCAAGCAGGCGCCGGTTTACCTTGCCACGTGCCTACCGCATCATAGCCCACCCCTACGGTCAAGATCAAGACGGCCTCCAAAGATACTACAAACACCGAAACTACTTGCAACTCCGGGCAGAGGACAAGGGTGATCAAGAAGCCGAGAGGGTCCATTGGTTTGGGCCCAATGCGTGGTAGTAGCTGAATCATGGATCACAAACACAGAACTCAGTTCTCGAGGACGGCTGCAATGAGACAACCCACCATGTACTCCTACATGGCCTCTCACCGCTACCTTTACCAAATCGTGTTCACACACTTAGCTCACACACAAGAGGACATGTTCACACACCTCGATTCATCCTCGATGAATCGGACCCGACTCAACTCTAAGCAGCAGCAGCATGACAAACAAGCATGTATGAGTAGGCACAACAGGCTCAAACAACTCCTACTCATGCTAGTGGGTTTCATCTATTTCTTGTGGAATGACAGTCATGCAAAGGATAAAGGGGTTCAGCTACCGCAGCAAGTAACAGATGAATCGTTGTTGTCCTAATGCAGTAAAAGAGAGCAGGAGCGAGAGAGTAGGATTGTATCGGAATGAACAAGGGGGTTTTGCTTGCCTGGCACTTCTGAAGATAGCATTGAGTCTTCATTAGTGTCAACGATCACAACGTCGGTACAACGTCTACCGAGGGGGAACAATACCGGCAAACAGAGAAGAAACACGATCAATGCAATGCGCAATATGATGCATGCTATGACATGGCAATATGAATGTGTTTTGGCTAATGCAACTACAACCAGATGGATTTGGGTCATATTGAGCCAAAGGTTCAACCCCAAATTCAAATTATGAATTCAAATAGTGCCTTATCATGTTTTGCACTAAACAGCAAGGTTAAGTTGTTTAAACATGCATGAAACCAGTGCAGATGGATAGATTAGATTTTTCTGATCATTTTTCATATATAACTTGTTTGATTTGGAGCTACGGTTGAATTTATATGAATTTTAGAAGTTTTGGCTATTTTCTGGAATTTCCTGAATAAGAATAATTCCAGTAAATGATTTACTGTGTCAGCCTGACGTCAGCATGACATCAGCAGGTCAACTGCGGCTGATCAGGTCAAACCTGACCAGTGGGTCCCGCGTGTCAGTGTCATTAGCCTAACTAATTAAATTAGTACTAACCCTAGATTAATTAGCAGTGCTAGGACCCACCTGTCATTGACCCGGGGTCAAACCGCCCCACACGTGGTCAAACGGGTCGTGAGGTCAAACTTCCGGCGACTCGACGCCGGCGAGGCCCGAGACGGCGGCGCGGCTCGGAAAACGCCCACAGGGCACGGACGAGGCCGTTCTTGGGCTCGTTGGAGAGCTCTCGCTGGCGCGCGTCAAGTGGTGGACGCAACAGCGGCTCCGGTGGTCCAAGTCGACGGCGGCAGCGACTTGCGCGGCGGCCGGAGTTCGGCCGTCGAGCGGAACGAGGCTACGGAGTGCTAGCGGCTGGCCAAAGGGGTTCCCTGGACTCCTGGGAGCTCCAGGAGCACAACCGTGCGGCGGGTTTGAGCGGAGGAGCTCGCGAGCGCAAGGCTCGTCAGCCATGGCGGCGGCCGGAGCTCGGGTGCACGGGATGGCGGATAGAGAATGGGAACGGAGGGGGAGAGCATAGGGGGAGGATCCGGAGCTCACAGGGGTGCTGAAAAGAAGCTCAGGGAGGCCGCGGAAGCACGAACGGCGGCAAATCGAGGGTGAGGTTGCCGGCGGCCGAAGGTTGAAGACGAGCTCGAGGGCGATGCTGCAGGGCTTCTGGCGGGACGTGGCTCGGTGAGGGGGTCGAGGGCGACGTCGCGGAGCTCGTGGGCACAACAGAGGGGCGAGAGGGTAGCGGTGGCCGTGGTGGTGCGAACGGCGGCGGCGGCTGCGTTCGGGTTCGGGCGAGAGAGAGGGAGCAGAGGGGCGGGGGCCTCGGGGAAGAGTGAGAGGGGTCCGAGGGGGTGGCGTGGCGCTGCGGGAGACGTCCCGGGGGAGGCGAAGGCAGCCAGGCAGGGAGGAGCTGGCCTCCTCGGTCAGGCAAGCTTGAGCACGCAGCTGCTCCTCTTGGCGGGAAGAAGGCAGCGGGAGAGGGAAAACGGTGGTGGGCTGGGCCGGCCACTTGGGCTGCCAGGCTGAACAGGTAAGCGGCCCAGGTAGTATACTTTCTCTCTCTGTTATTTGTTGTTTCTGTTTTCTATTATGTTATTTTGCTCTGGGCTTTATTAAAAATACTTAGGCATACTCAAAAATCACCAAACTGCCCATGGCCACTGTTTGGAATATATCCAACATGGAACATTTCAGTTTAGGATTATTTGGACATTTAAAATATTTTATAGCATTTAAATGCCCAAATGCAAATACTATATGATTTAATTCAAAAATCCAAAATGGCCTAGAAAAATGTGCACCATTTTTGGGAGAGGTTTTCACCTTTATCAAAAATCATGAACATTTCCAAAGACATTTTGGGTTCATTGAAGATTATTTTTATTGAACCTAGTTGAATTCATTTGGTGCTAGGGTTTCAACAATCCCCATTTCAACTTCCATGAAATTTAAACATGATGACATGGATGAAGATGCAACTAATTACAATCAAAGATCTAGGGCTGTGACAACTCACCCCCACTAAACAAGAATCTCGTCCCGAGATTCAAGACGTGAGGTAAGAAGACAAAGGGGATACTAAGTATCTCAAACTTCATGATCCAACTGTCTTCTTGAAGTTTGTTGATTTATGCTCCAATTGATCTTGATGTCTTGCCTTCGAGATCTTTATCCAACATGACGATGACAGAAGGAAGCTCTACGGAATCGATCTTCTCAAGGATCGAACAACTCGGGATCAACTCACGAAATGAAACATAGCAATATCTCTCGAGCTGAGACACGAGGCACACATCTAGAAGGATGGAGTGGAACAGATGCCGAGGGTTCACTAGGTAGACAACAATTCCACACTTTGGAAGGTGGTGATCGGTTGTCAACGTAGCGAGGAGTTGAGTTGCCATGACTTCAAAACGGGGCATCTTGGAAGAGGTGGCTCGTAGAACTATTTCCTTAAGTGGCAAAAAGAATTACCTTTGATTTAGAGATCGTTGAAACTCTTTATACCAGCCTAAGGCAAATCACAATCAATTATTTGAAGGAGTCCGAAAGAATGACATTCTCGGGCCAGGTTGGATGATGTGGACTACCTTGTTGAAGACAACACAAAGAATGATTTTAGTAACTGGGGAGAAGCTCAACAGTAGAGAGTGATTCCACTATTGGAGTGGTTATAGCATAACCGAAAAGACTAGGAACAATTCCAGTTAGTGCCGGTGATAATACATAGTGCTTGTGCGTGCTCTCAAGAACTTGAGCATTTCCATATTCATCAAGGTTTTACCAACATCCGTGTCAAGGGTGCTGACAACACAACATACTACCATGATGAATAGCGATGGACAATGCAGATGCAAAGGAAGATAATACTTTCTCAGATTTCACCTTAGCGAAACCAAGGGAACAAAATCTGGATGATTGACCGAGGGACACTTAGCACTCCGCTTCTAATGTTCTCCTTGATGTACTAGCGTAACCCATTCATTGAAATGGTCTGGTATCTAGAACATCAAGTAAAGGTCGGACTTCGGGAGAACAAAGGATCCATAAGGAACAACTAGAGAGTAAATCCTACGAAATCCTTATGGGGAGGCGGCCAACTTCCTCAAACAAGATACTACAATAATAGGCCTTCCGGCTAGGTGTGTTGACCACGACATTTACTTTGCCGGTTACAGAGAGACCAATATTATAATTCTTGGGAAACGTTCCAACCATCATATCTACCTGAGATTCAGATCTGGTTGGTGTTAGAATAATCTAGACTCGTCGAGTCTAGAAAGTAAAATGAAAGTTTGCAACACAAGTCGACGAGAAGACGTTGCGAGATTCTCGGGAAATGGACTACGATAGCAAGCTCCAAAACACAAGCCGGTTCTGCTACACACATGTGAACACGTTGTCCCGGACAAACATGATCCCATGGTAGTCTTACAACAAAACACTATCGAGTTCCGGTGGGGAACCATCATTGCGAATAACGAAGTCCTTGCATAAGTCATATGATTAGCTCTTACGAAGGAACTTCTTCTCCCTGAACAAGTCAATCAGTGGCTTGGTGTGCTAGGAACACATATGGAGTGGAGGCGGCCAACCTATCAAACCATAGGGCACTTCGCACGTGCATGACTAACTTGGGATGATTCCAGAGGAAGCAACATTGACTTTCTCGAATCCACGGCGGCAACTTGCACCAAGTACACGTGAGTTAGAGAGAGTCACTTCGTACAACCGAACATATGCTTCATGAGCTAGCATGAACAAATGTTTTCAAAAGTTTCCAATACTAGCTTAATGTTCAACAAGATTATGGAGAAGATAAGGATGTTGTCGATGGGCTCAACAACAATTCATCCAGATTCCTATGGAGAAGGAATTCCATAATTATGTGAACGAGGTGATAGTACTGGTCAGATCCAAAAGATATAATGTGTATGCTCGAGAAAAATCCATGGGTAAGACAACATTACGAACATCGTTGGTTCTGACTTGATTTGAGGATAGCCCATACTCAAATCAATGTTTTGGCAAGACAATAGCTCCAACAACTGATCACGAGGATCAATCGATGAAAATATCATCTTTCTTCAACACACATACAAGATATCCCTTAACATGAGCTAAGTCGGACAAGCTTTTATCTTCCAACTCTCCAAGTTGTTGTTTAGCTAAACCAACTAGCTCAGGGGTATGCAACACAGATTCTTGGAGAAGAGGGTGGTTTATATGAAACCAACTTGATCACGAACTCAACATAGCAGTCAGGTGACAACCTGATAATACTTCCGAGAAGATACTCGGAAAATCACGATCCACCGATATGTTACTACGCTCGAGAACAATCTTGCTTCCAGAGCAAGACGATATGATCAAATAAGCAAGGGACTGAATAATCCTAACTCATTGATCGGAGAGTGCACCGGAAATAAGGACTAGGTAGCACAATCATACTTAGGGTGACGATTCAATAATCAACACACTAAGAATGAGGTTATTGTCCATTAACTACCAAGCAACGGAGTTACTAGCAGTATTGATTTCACACACCACGATTCACTTGTCGGCATTCCGGTTACAATAACACGGAAACCGAGGAATGAATAATGATGGCGAGAAGTATCACTGTATCAAGAGTTCATAAGAGGGTGTGCAATTCTCACGATACTCTTGTTATGGAAGAGGGTGATACTCCAAGGTAGAACAGAACAAAAGCTGGATTAGCAATTTGATCTGCGGAGTACAACTGCTTTGACCCAATCCTAGAAATGGATGAGGTACTGGAGTTTGTTTCTCCTAGTCATTCCAGAATAGAATGGCTTGACGGACCACAAGAGTAATAGGTATCGATGAGCAATCGCACGCATAATCTTGACTATCAAATGATAGACGGGGGTCAGAATACAACTAAAGAGGGACAACCCAAAAGGACATACGATTTTCTGAGTTGTGGATGCATGGATTAGTATGTCGAACCAAGTTCAACATATTTCTTCCAGATAACCCATGCAGAAAGGTAGAACTGGCAGAGTCACAACATAGAATCGATAATTCATCGAGAGCACTTTTGTTGTGATCTTTTGGTTCAACGAGGAACTGCTGCCATAAGTAGTTCATGGTATTTGGAAGAATGATATACCACGAAGCTCGAGGACTATCGCAAAGGTTACTAATAACCTAAAGGAACGAGTAAACACTATCAACATGAATTGAGTAGGGTGAATATCGGGTTCAAAACCCAGGAGTAGAATACCTACTACCAAATGGCATCACGGGATGCTTCCGAGAATGAAGGCCAGAGTCATCACACTGGGATACAAATCATGGCTAGATTACTAGATGATCTCCTAAGACACCTAGGGTCATAATAATAATTCCAACATATATGTCGAGGCAATAGAATACCTCAACTCAGCAATTAGTGTGATTAACCTGGCCCAAAGGAACATCGGAATGAAAAGAAGGGATTTTGCAAATGCTTCAGACTATTTAGAAACCTGGGATGACTCGGACAGCATAACGGCTATAAATGCTCAAAATGATTTAAGACATCCGGCAAAAATGGTGGCATAACTACTCAGAAGCACAATATCAAGGTTCCGAGACCAACTATGAACACACGGAAGTAGTACAAACTGAACTGAGATTTGAACTATCAATTCTATAAGTCTATGGTTTAGTAACACGTCATCCTGATAGATAGATGAGAAGGCCTAGTTCTTAAACCCCGTAGAAGAGAAGAGGTTGACTCAGATCAGAAGGCCATGAGGTATAAGGAGTTAAAAGATCCTTACGTTCCCATCCCACAATCAATTCCCCTACATATAACTAAAGAATTTCTAGACACAACTTCGACCAGTTTGGCTTGGTAATCCTACAGGCAGTCAAGCTCTGATACCAAAGCTGTCAGGACCCCGACTCAATGTCACATCGATCTAGCCTGTAACACCTCATATCACTTTGCGGCCTCACATACGGTATTCCCACGGTGTCGCCTTACCTTTGCCCGGGACCGTTTGCGCCTTTTGGCACACGATATGATAGTGTCGCTAGCATCCATATGATAAGGAGCCCGGCTGACATGGCTAGTCGTAAACCCAAAGTGGCACAGACTTACAGGACAGCATCCATGACCAAAGATCGAACGTGTCGGTCATCAGCGAGTAAGTTCCGGCTGTAGCACTGAGCTAGCAGGACTTCGTAAACCGGGCTGTGGCGGGCTAACAGGACTCCGGTACTCAACGCGTGACATTTCCCGATGTATACAGAACGAAGAAGGACACATGCGGCCAGCCTAAGTGTTAGGAGCAGTAGCAAGCTACCATGGCTCGGTGGAAACACTAGGAGACATTTCCGAAGAGAGGCTACTAAAGATAAACAACTAGATAGTCGATCCCACACATACCAAGCATTTCAATAACATACACACAATATGCTCGATATGTGCAATTACAACATGGCATCACAACATGACTCTACGACTCGTATTTATTCATTAGGCCCGAGGAGCGAGATATTACAAACAGGGTCTCATGACCCAACATTGAGAGCATACAAGTCAAAACACAAGCGAAAGCTATCATGTCCGAGTACGTACATCTATAAATGAAAAAAGGCCGAAAGCCCGACTATCTACGAGATCCGCCAAGGGCACAAGATCGTAGCTGAGGTAACAAGCTAAACGTCAAGTCCACGCTGAACTACTAGCGAGACCGGGTCTCTACAAAAACATAAAATAGGCAAACGTGAGTACAAATGTACCCAAAGAAGACTTACATCGTAACTAACTACATATGCATCATTATCAACAAAGGGGATGGTGGAGTTTAACGTGACAAGCCAGCTTTGACTCGGTGGCTATCCTAAACTACATCGCAAGTAACTCTTTTGAGGTGGCACACGAGTCCACATATTCACCATATCAATACACCACTATGGATCCGCCTCGTCTCCCTCACGAGAACGCCATCCATAGCACTCACGCTTATCTTGCGTATTTTAGAGTATCCACTTTCACTTGTCTATGAGTATGCACAGCAACCGAAGTCCTTTACGCGGACACGGCTATTCAATAGATGATGTTAACCTGCAGGGTGTACTTCTTCACACACGCTCACCACTTATCGCCGTTTACACTACATGTACTCGGCAACCTTCAAGCGAAGCCCAACGTGGGTGTCGGCCACGGCCTACCTAAACACTCAAGTCCCTAGTCCAGGTTTATCGCCTATTTGGGTTCCATCTATGAGGAGTTCCGCGAAGTTTCGCTCATAGCCCCAAACGATGTGAACAGGTTCCGTGACACCAAACAGGCGCCGGTTTACCTGCCCGCGTGCCTACCGTGATCACAGCCCACCCCTACGGTCAAGATCACGACGCCTCCAAAGATACTACAAACACGTAAACTACTTGCAACTCCCCGGACAGAGGACAAGGGTGATCAAGAAGCCGAGAGGGTCCATTGGTTTGGGCCCAATGCGTGGTAGTAGCTGAATCATGGATCACAAACACGTAACTCAGTTCCTCGAGGACGGCTGCAATGAGACAACCCACCATGTACTCCTACATGGCCTCTCACCGCTACCTTTACCAAATCGTGTTCACACACTTAGCTCACACACAGAGGACATGTTCACACACTCTCGATTCATCCTCGATGAATCGGACCCGACTCAACTCTAAGCAGCAGCAGGCATGACAAACAAGCATGTATGAGTAGGCACAACAGGGCTCAAACAACTCCTACTCATGCTAGTGGGTTTCATCTATTCTTGTGGAATGACAGTCATGCAAAGGATAAGGGGTTCAGCTACCGCAGCAAGTAATGATGAATCGTTGTTGTCCTAATGCAAGAAAAGAGAGCAGGAGCGAGAGAGTAGGATTGTATCGGAATGAACAAAGGGGTTTTGCTTGCCTGGCACTTCTGAAGATAGCATTGAGTCTTCATTAGTGTCAACGATCACAACGTCGGTACAACGTCTACCGAGGGGGAACAATACCGGCAAACAGAGAAGAAACACGATCAATGCAATGCGCAATATGATGCATGCTATGACATGGCAATATGAATGTGTTTTGGCTAATGCAACTACAACCAGATGGATTTGGGTCATATTGAGCCAAAGGTTCAACCCCAAATTCAAATTATGAATTCAAATAGTGCCTTATCATGTTTTGCACTAAACAGCAAGGTTAAGTTGTTTAAACATGCATGAAACCAGTGCAGATGGATAGATTAGATTTTTCTGATCATTTTCATATATAACTTGTTTGATTTGGAGCTACGGTTGAATTTATATGAATTTTAGAAGTTTTGGCTATTTTCGGAATTTCTGAATAAGAATAATTCGATAAATGATTTATTATGTCACCGACGTCAAGATGACATCAGCAGGTCAGCTGCGGCTGATCAGGTCAAACGACCAGTGGGTCAGCGTGTCGGTGTCATTAGCCTAACTAATTAAATTAGTACTAACCCTAGATTAATTAGCGTGCTAGGACCCACTGTCATTGACCCGGGGTCAAACCTGGCCCCACACGTGGTCAAACGGGTCGTGAGGTCAAACTCGCGGCGACTCGACGCCGGGCGAGGCCCGAGACGGCGGCGCTGGCTCGAAAACGCCATACGTGGCACGGACGAGGCCGTTCTTGGGCTCGTTGAGAGCTCTCGCCTGGCGCTGCGTCAAGTGGTGGACGCAGCAATGCTCCGGTGGTCCAAGTCGACGGCGGTAGCGATTGCTGGGCGGCCGGAGTTCGGCCGTCGAGCGGAACGAGGCTACGGAGTGCTAGCGGCTGGCCAAAGGGGTTCCCTGGACTCCTGGGAGCTCCAGGAGCACAACCGTCTTGGCGGGTTTGAGCGGAGGAGCTCATGGCGCAAGGCTCGTCGACCATGGCGGCGGCGGAGCTCGGGTGCACGGGATGGCGGATAGAGAATGGGAACGGAGGGGGAGAGCATAGGGGGAGGATCAGGAGCTCATAGGGGTGCTGAAAAGAAGCTCAGGGAGGCCGCGGAAGCACGAACGGCGGCGAATCGAGGGTGAGGTTGCCGGCGGCCGAAGGTTGAAGACGAGCTCGAGGGCGATGCTGCAGGGCTTCTGGCAGGACGTGGCTCGGTGAGGGGTCGAGGGCGACGTCATGGAGCTCGTGGGCACAATGAGGGGCGAGAGGGTAGCGGTGGCCGTGGTGGTGCGAACAATGGCGGCTGCGTTCGGGTTCGGGCGAGAGAGAGGAGCAGAGGGCGGGGCCTCGGGGAAGAGTGAGAGGGGTCCGAGGGGTGGCGTGCGCTGGGAGACGCCCGGGGAGGAGAAGGCAGCCAGCGGGGAGGAGCTAGCCTCCTCGGCACAAGTCTTGAAAGCACGCACTGCTCCTCTTGGCGGGAAGAAGGCGACAGGAGGGAAAGCGGTGGTGGGCTGGGCGGCCACTTGGGCTGCCAGTGAATGTAAGCGCCCGTAGTATACTCTCTCTCTCTGTTATTTGTTGTTTACATTTTTCGTTATGTTATTTTGCTCTGGGCTTTATTAAAAATACTTAGGCATACTCAAAAATCACCAAACTGCCCATGGCCACTGTTTGGAATATATCCAACATGGAACATTTCAGTTTAGGATTATTTGGACATTTAAAATATTTTATAGCATTTAAATGCCCAAATGCAAATACTATATGATTTAATTCAAAAATCCAAAATGGCCTAGAAAAATGTGCACCATTTTTGGGAGAGGTTTTCACCTTTATCAAAAATCATGAACATTTCCAAAGACATTTTGGGTTCATTGAAGATTATTTTTATTGAACCTAGTTGAATTCATTTGGTGCTAGGGTTTCAACAATCCCCATTTCAACTTCCATGAAATTTAAACATGATGACATGGATGAAGATGCAACTAATTACAATCAAAGATCTAGGGCTGTGACACATCTCTATTGACATGAAGTCTCTCATGACGTCCTTTAATATTCTGGAGTTGCGTTCCAAACTTCTGGGTTTCAACCTCCTTGACATGAACCATGTCCTTCTATCCTTCAGCTCCTGACTAATCTCTAGTATCTCAAGGTTTTGCTCCTCCAGCTTGGCTACTTTCAGTTTCTGGATCCTGAATTCTTCACAAAATGCTCCTGGTCAAATACGGCTTCCTGCAGATCCAACTTAAACTTCTTGTAATACTCCAGATCCTAGGGATGCACCAACTAAGGTTAAAACTTGATCTCTTGCTGGTAGGTGCTCCATTAGCCCTTTTGTCATCCAATTCTTCTGAAAGATGCGTGCTTAACACCTCACAGTGACAATAACATGAGCGAGTGATAGCATCATGGATATCCATGTTTATTACTATGTTACTGCCATGAGCTATCATTCCATAGTTGATATCTCCTGCCTTTAGAGTTTTCTTGACAAAACTTTGAGTTCTAATGCTCCATGTTTAGGTCTTTCTCCGATACTCCATGATCTCGGGTATTGACAGCTTCCATAGTCTGTCAAGTTCCATAAGTGTATCCTTCCTTGGTCATACCAAATCTGGAAATTCTTCATATTCTCCTAGTCTTCGAAGTCTTTATCCGTCGTAGTTTCAATTATCATAACGTATAGTAAAATCCTCTTCATTCCGAATGGTCTTAATTGTCCAATATCTGGTCCTTCTTGGAGTGGTCTCATCAGTCGAATCTTCGAGGGGTCAAAAGGGGAAAGGGGTATGGTCTCACTAAAAGGGAATATTTGAATAAGCTCAGAAGAGAAGAGAGGTAAAAGATTCTTTTGAAAAGAAAGTTGTAGAGAAAAATCTTTCCTATGGGCTTGCCAGTTTCTAGGGTCACGTCCTACAGTCAACATGTGCTTTGATACCATCTTGTAGCGACCCGACCCGAATGGATCAAGTCTCTGTGCTTAAGTGTCATCCCTGGATCGGTATGCTGACACACATAGTACTCAAGGATTTATAACAGAGGTAAATCACATGTAGAAAGTAACATAAATACTAATACCTCAATCCAAAATAGCGGAAGTAACAAGGTTGTGGATTCCCATCAACACCAACGGCAAAGTTGAGTATAGGAATCGTAACCCTAACGTATCAATTACTCGTCGTAAGATCCTGCAACATGAGACGTTGCAGCCACAAAGGGTCAAGACATTGAATGTCTTCGCAAATTCACACCATAGAGCAATGATGAAAAGGCTATCACTACATGCATATTTGGTGGTGGATAAGCTCTATGGTTACAGATTTTATGTAAAGCCAATTTTTCCCTACTGCAAAGGAATAAATTTATTTACTATCATGGTGGTTGTTAAACATTGAGAATGGTTGACAACATTCTCAATCCCAATTAAAAGTACTCATTAACAACCCAACAATATTAATTTAAAGTAACATGATGAGATTCACATGATATCCAAGTACTAGATACTCAAGATGTCCATAACCGGGGACACGGCTAATCATGATTAGTTTTTTACACTCTGCAGAGGTTTATGACTTTCCCCACATGACTCGATCTCCTCCGCTTGGTTTCTCGACTACATGGTGTTTGAGAAATGGATGACCGAGACATAGTCTTTCAGAAGCGCTTGCACCTTACGTAGAGGGTAGACCGTACCAACCTACATCCCCTACATCTGCTAGTCTACCCTGTAAGAGTTTGCACGACTTAGTCAACTATGCTAGAGCCCATAATAGCATGTGGCTGCACACGGAAGTTTCTAGCATGAATAATCTTATGATCCCTTTGAGCCTGGGTGGCGGTCCGAAGAAAAACAGGCAAGTCCTGGAGACCCAGGTGCCTAGACAGGCAAGTCCTGCAGTAACTAGGTGCCTCAATCCACCCATATGTGTATTAATGTTGCCACCTTAAATAAACCATTAATCAACAATCTCACATATGTCATGGAAATTCACTCTAACCCAATCCACGTCTACGAGCATAGCATGGCATAATAAGCAAACGTAGAAGTAACTCCCAAGGGTTTGATAATAAAATAGGTAATAGGTACTACCACAATCTACTTCCCAAAACCCACAATTTAATTCAGATCCTAATCATGCAATTGTTTGGAGGATTGAACTAATGCAATAAAACTGGGTAATAAGGAGGTATGATCGAAGTGTGAACTTGCCTGCAATGTTGATGAAGATGATTCGCACTCAAAACTCTTGATAGTTCTACTCGTCACACTCCGGTCAATCTATTGTAAGCAAGCAATAGTAACCACACATAAGCAATCACTCAAAAGATCGGAAAGAACGAAGAGAACAACTCGGAAAACATCAAAGCTAAGCAAATAACTCTTGAAGCATAAAACAATTTCTAACAGTACCAAAACTATGTGAATTTGGCCTTATCAGAAGGTTTAGGTCAAGAGCTTTGCTTTGCAAAAAGAATCAACTCAAACGGAGTTATAAAACTCAAGTTATGATCAAACAAAGTTCAAATTCAAATCTGATCTAATTCAAATTTTAAACTATCAAAAACATGTTTGAGTTGTTTTACTGGATAGAGAATATCATAACGAAGAAGTGGGCGTTGGTTTCGTCTATTTTGGGTAAACGAGTAAAAAGATGTGGTCGTTTGAAGATTAGGGACTAATCTGTGAATAAAATATTCACAGATGGGTCCCTGGCCGAAATAACAGAAAAAGAAAAGAACTAAATAACGAATGTTCATTTATAAGATCTAAACAGGGGATGTCCGTTGTTTAAATAAAACAGAAAAAAACCGATCTAGTGTAGGGTTTTTTTTTAAAAACCGATGTTAAAAGAAAAACTGGATCGGATAAATTGGTTTATACGGTTCAGGCAGATCGGCCGGCAGTCGTCGGCGGCGGCGATTCTGGCGTCAAGCGTCATGAGGAGGCAACTCCGTGGTCGGCAACGGCAGCGGAGTAGACGGGGAGGGCGGCTGGCGGGCAAGTGCGGTGGCGGTGTCGGCGGCGACGGCAGCGGCAGAGCAAGCGAGGCTATATGCGGCGATGGCGAGATCCGGCGGCGGGCGGCATGGAGCTGAGGACGAGGAGAAAGAAAAGGGCCCGGCTCCGTATTTAAGGCGGCAAGACGTGGAGGAGGGCGGCGGCGGTGGCGTGGCGAGGCGGACTTCGCCGGCGTCTTGGCGGGAGTCGTCGCGTCGGGAACGAATGGTCGGAAGCTATTGGTGGGTGGGCCGTGGCTGGTGGCTAAGCTGGGCCGCCCGATCGTGAAAGTCTTTTTTTAAGCAGACAAACAAAATAAAAACAAAAGTAAAATAGAAATATTATATAGGCATATAATATATCAAAATTTTCAGAAAAAGATTTCCTACAAGATGAAAATTATTCTAGAATCAAATTAAATCTACACAAATTCAGATAATTCAAATAGTGCTCCTGCTCTACTAAAATCCAATAAAAATCATTTTAAAAATACCAAAATGAATTCAAATTTATTTCTCTCCAATTTACTAATGTAGGGAATCATGTTACACTAATTTTTGTATATTTTATTTTTGGAGAAAAATAATTTGAATAAAACTCAAATAACTCCAAATTGAAAATAAATTCAAAAGAACTTTGAATTTGATCCTTTGAAACTCCCAACTCATATTTCATATGTTTTGAAGAAGTCATGTTATCTTCGCTCGTGAAAATCATTGATCGTCGGTATCTCCATACCTAGTTCAATCTCATTACCGGCAAGTATCTTTACTCGTTCCATAATACAAGATCTCGTGACTAAGCTCATTAGTCACATGCTTGCATGCTTTTTGTGTTGTTGTATTACCGAGAGGGCCTAGAGATATCTCTCCATCATATGGAGCGACAAATCCCAGTCTTGATCCGTGCCAACCCAACAAACACCTTTAGAGATACCTGTAGTGCACCTTTATGATCACCCAGTTACGAAGTGACGTTTGGATACACACTAAGTATTCCTCCGGTGTCAGGGAGTTGCACGATCTCATGTCTAAGGAACAGATACTTGGCATGATGAAAGCTATAGCAAATAACTAAAATGATCTGATGCTAAGCTTACGGTTGGGTCTAGTCCATCACCTCATTCTCCTAATGATGTAATCCCATTATCAAATGACAACTCATGTCTATGGTTAGGAAATCTTAGCCATCTTCTATCAACGAGCTAGTATAGTAGAGGCTTACTAGGGACATGGTATTTCTTTATGTATTCACACATGTATTTAAGTTTCCGATCAATATAATTCTAGCATGAATAATAAACCTTTATCATGAACAAGAAAATATGATAATAACCAATTTATTATTGCCTCTAGGGCATATTTCCAACAGTCTCCCACTTGCACTAGAGTCAATTATCTATTTCACATCTCCATGTGATAACACTCAATCAGTTCTAGGGTTTGATCATGTTTTGCTTGTGAGAGAGGTTTTAGTCAACGGGTCTACAACATTCAGATCTGTGTGTACTTTGCAAATCTCTATGTCATAATGTAGATTTTGCTTCCACGCTCCACTTGGAGCTATTCCAAATGACTGCTCCACTATACATGTCCAGTTTACGACTCAGAGTCATCCGGGTCGGAGTCAAAGTTTGCAACGATGTAAGCCTCTACGATGAACTCTTTATCACCTCCATAACCGAGAGACATTTCCATAGTCCTCTAAGGATAATCTTGACCGCTATCTAGTGATCCACTCCTGGATTACTCTTGTACCCCCTTTCCAGACTCATGACAAGGGACACATCAAGTATGGTACACAACATGGCATACATTGTAGAGCCTATGGATGAGGCATAGGGTACGACCTTCGTCCTTTGTCTTTCTTCTGTCGTGGTCGAGCTTTGAGTCTTACTCAGCTTCACACCCTACAATACAGGCAAGAACTCCTTCTTTGACTGATCCTTTTTGAACTCCTTCAAAATCTTATCAAGGTATGTGCTCTGTGAAAGTCTTATCAGGTGTCTTGGTCTATCTCTATAGATCTTTATGCCCAATATGTAAGCAGCTTTACCCAGGTCTTCCTTTGAAAGACTCCTTTCAAACAACCCTACGTGCTTTTCTAGAAATTCTACATCATTTCCAATATACTATCGGAAATGTTATAGATCTCCCACTCACTTTCTTGTAAGTACAGGTTTCTTCATAAACTTCGTATAACCCAAAAAATTTGATCACCTCCTCAAAGAGTATATTCCAACTCCGAGATGCTTACACCAGTCCATAGATGGATCGCTGGAGCTTGCATACCTTTTTAGCATCTTAGGATCCACAAAACCTTTAGGTTTCATCATATACAACTCTTCCTTAAGGAAAGCGTTTTCACATCCATCTGCCAGATTTCATAACTACAAAATGCAGCAATTTGTAACATAATTCTAACAGACTTAAGCATCGCTACAGGTGAGAAAGTCTTGTCGTAGTCAACTCCTTGAATATTTTGAAAACCTTTTGCGACAAATCGAGCTTTATATATGGTGACATTACAATCAGCGTTTGTCTTCTTCTTGAAGATCCATTTATTTTCAATGGCTTGCCAATCATCGAGCAAGTCCACCAAAGTCCATACTTTGTTCTCAAACATGTATCCTTTCTCAGATTTCATGGCCTCAAGACATTTGTTGGATTCTGGGCTCATCATAGCTTCTTCATACTTCATAGGTTCGCCGTCATCTACCAACATGACTTCTAGTTCAGGATTACCGTACCACTCTGGTGCAGAACGTACCCTGGTCGACCTACGAAGTTCAGTAGTAACTTGATCCGAAGTTTCATGATCATCATCATTAGCTTCCTCTTCGGTTCGTGTAGGCATCACATGAACTGCTTTCTATGATGTGCTACCTTCCAAATCACGAGAATGTACAATTACCTCATCAAGTTCTACTTACTCCCACTCACTTCTTTCGAGAGGAACTCCTTCTCTTGAAAGGACCCATTCTTGGCAACAAAGATCTTGCCTTCAGATGTGTGGTAGAAGGTATACCCAATGGTCTCTTTAGGGTATCGTATGAAGACGCACTTCTCCGCTTTGGGTTCGAGCTTATCAGGCTCAAGCCTATTGACATAAGCGTCGCATCCCCAAACTTTAAGAAACGACAGTTTAGGTTTCTTGCCAAACCACAAGTCATATGGTGTCGTCTCAACAGACTTTAGACGATGCCCTTATTTAAAATGAATGCGGTTGTCTCTAATGCATAACCCTAAAACGATAGTAGAAAATTGGTAAGAGACATTATAGTACACACCATATCCAATAGAGTATGATTACGATGTTCGGATACACCATTACACAGTGGTGTTCCAGGTGGCGTGAGCTGTGAAACAATTCCACATTGTCTTAAATGCATACCAAACTTGTAACTCAAATATTCACCTCTGAGATCAAATCACAGAAACTTTATTTTCTTGTTACGATTCTCCACTTCACTTTGAAATTGCTTGAACTTTTCAAATGTTTCAGACTTGTGTTTCATTAAGTAAATATACCCATATCTACTCAAATCATCTGTGAAGGTAAGCAAATAACGATATCCACCACGTGCTTCAATACTCATCGGACCGTATACATCGATATGTATTATTTCCAATAAGTTAGTAGTCTGCTCCATTTTTCCGGAGAACGGAGTTTTAGTCATCTTGCCCATAAGGCATGGTTCACATGTGTCAAGTGATTCATAATCAAGAGATTCCAAAAGTCCATCAGCATGGAGTTTCTTCATGCGCTTTACGCCAATATGACCTAAGCGGCAATGCCGCAAATATGTGCTACTATCATTATTAACTTTGCATCTTTTGACATCAATATTATGAATATGTCTATGACTACGATCGAGATTCAACAAGAATAAACCATTCACAAAGGGGTGCATGACCATAAAAGATATTATTTATATAAACAGAATAACCATTACTCTTTGACTTAAATGAATAACCGTCTTGCAATAAAAAATATCCAAGTATAATGTTTTATGCTTAACACAAGCACCAAATAACCATTATTTAGGTTTAATACTAACCCTGAAGGTATTACGAGCGTGCCGATAGTGATCATATCAACCTTGGAGACACTTCCAACACTCATCGTCACCTCGCCCTCAGCTAGTCTATGTTACTCTGCAACTCCTGCTCCGAGTTACTAATATTAGCAACTGAACTGGTATCAAATACCAAGCCGCTACTACGAGCACTAGTGAGGTACACATCAATAACATGTATATCAAATATACCTACGTTGACGTTCCCATCCTTCTATCTGACAAGTACTTGGGGCAGTTCCGCTTCCAGTGGCCTTTCCCCTTGCAATAGAAGCACTTAGTCTTAGGTTTAGGTCTAGCCTTGGGTTTCTTCACGGGAGCGACAACTGCCTTGCCATTCTACTTGAAGTTCCCTTTCTTTCCCTTGCCTTTCTTGAAACTAGTGGTCTTATTAACCATCAACACTTGATGTTCTTTCTTGATTTCTACCTCCACGTCCTTAAGCATGGCGAATAGATCAGGCATCGTCTTCTCCATCTCTTGCATATTATAGTTTAGCATGAAGCCCTTATGGCTTGGTGGCAGTGACTGGAAAGCTTTGTCAACCGCTGTCTTACTGGAAGATTAACTCCCACTTGATTCAAGCAACTGTAGCACCCAAACACTCTGAGCACATGCTTACTAACTGAGCTATTCTCCTCCATGTTGCAGGCAAAAGAACTTGTCAGAGGTCTTATACCTCTCAACATGGGCATGAGTCTATAATACTAATTTCAGCTCTTGGAACATCTTATATGCTCTGTGGCGTTCAAAACGTCTTTGGGCCCCTCATTTTTAAGTCGTAAAGCATGGCACACTGAACTATCAAGTAGACACCAGAACGTGCATGCCAGACGTTCACAACATGCACAGACGATGTTAGAGGGGTTGGCACACTAAGTGGTGATCAAGGACATAAGCCTTCTATGCAGCAGTGAGGACGATCCTCAGACTACGGACCTAGTCCGCATAATTGCTTACAATATCTTTCAACTCAGTCTTTCTCCAGGAACGTATTAAAACAAGGAGCTACCACGTGAGCTATTGATCTACAACATAATTTGCAAAGACTATTTAGAATATGTTCATGATAATTAGTTTAGTTAGTCAAATTACTAATGAACTCCCACTTAAATCAACATCCCTCAAGTTTTCTAAGTGATACATGATCCAAATCAACTAACCCATGTCCGGTCATCACGTGAGATGGGGTAGTCATCAATGGTGAACATCTCCATGTTGATCATATCTACTATATGACTCATGTTCGACCTTTCGGTCTCCTGTGTTCCGAGGCCATGTCTGTACATGCTAGGATCGTCAAGTTTAAACCAAGAATTCCACATGTGTAAAAACTGGCTTACACCCGTTGTATGTGAACATAGGGTCTATCACACCCGATCAACACGAGGTGCTTCAAAACGACGAACTTTCACAACGGTGCATACTTAGGGAGAACACATTTATCTTGAAATTAAGTGAAGGGATCATCTTATAATGCTACCGTCGTCCTAAGAAAAATAAGATGCATAAAAGATAAACATCACATGCAATCAAAATATGTGACATGATATGGCCATTATCATCTTGTGCTTTTGATCTCCATCTCCAAAGCACCGGCATGATCTCCATCGTCACCGGCGTGACACCATGATCTCCATCGTCACCGGCGTGACGTGGTCGTCTCGTGTAACACCCTAGTTTTTGGCCCTTTCTTTTCTTTTGATTTTATTTGGTTTTTGCTCTAGTTTTCTTTTTGGATCAGTTCTACGGACATGAAACCTGGGAGATCATCATTTCTTCTTCTCTCAAGTGACTCATCATTCTCAAATCTCTTCCAGGGATCATATAATTTAGTTTCTAGCTCCCAACATTCTTTTCTTGGGAATATTTCTTTTTCTATTAAAGGAATTGTCCTGTTTTCCCTAGGTTGTGAAGCAACCTATATTTTTGTCTTCCACAAAATTCCCAAATAATTATCATAATTTGTTTGGATCATATATTACCCAAATATGTCCAAAACTTCATCATCCAGTTCAAAAATAATTCATCAATATTCATTCTTCAATTATGTCCAGAGTGGCACTTTGTGAAGGAAGTGCCGCCTATCCTTACTTGTTTGCTCCCAAACTTTTTTGGGCATTCTTTCATGTCCAAATCAATATCTCATGAAAAAATTCAACCCCATTGGCTTAGTGAATCTTCCTCAATGATTTTTCAAAGTTTCTATTCAAATAGAAGCTTTGTGAAGGAAGTACTAGCTAGGGTAGTTCCAATGAGTTGAAATTTTGCACGCTCCTTCATGTGATCATATCATGACTCTCCACCAATTTTCATCCCCATCCAACCAACTATGTGAGCACACCTTCAAATCTTTGCCTCTGAGCAAATTTTCAGTTTGTAAAGCAAGTATATTTTATATTGCTTCACTAATTCTGAGAAATTACCAGATCATGCTCCTACCCATACAACTTCTCTACACCTAATTTGAGATTATTTTATTAAACCATTTTCTCTCCAAAATTATCCCAATTTTCTGGACAGAGAGGATATCTGTGAAGGAAGTACCATTTTGGAGAGTCCAAATGGTATAAATTTTTTACAGCATATTCTTATGTCCATCATGCTTTTCCAAATTTCATCACAATCCAATGAAACATGTGAGTGCATCATCCTAATCAAGCTTCTGGACCTATTTTGCAGTTACAAAGCAACTATGTTGCTTTGTGGTCTAATTTATTCCAAAATCCCCAGGATCATAGTCCTTCCTATGATAAACCTCCCAGACAACAACTTTGGTCCTTATCACTTCTCTGTTGATCACAGTGACATGGCCAAGTTTGATACAACAATGTTCCAGTGATGCCTCACATCTCTTCTTGGTTTCTTTTGTTGATCTTTCACCTCCTACAATCTCCAGGGTGCAAAGACAACTCACTAGACAACATTTGCCAGGCTATCTTGCCCCTTAGTCTTCATGTCACGCGGTGACCGCGTGGATTCTTGCCTGTGTGCATGCTCTGGCCACAGCGCCCGCGCTATGAGCGTCGGGTCACGTCGAGCACGTCACCCCGGCGAGGTTTGTGCGTCCCCTAGTGCTGACCTGACGCGCTCCTCTCTCACATCGCTCTCCCGCCCTCTGCCCTCTCCAGAATCCTCCTCGCTGGCACTAGCCGCCGCGTGCCCACGAGCGCACAGTGCTCTGCTCGCCCTGTTCCTCGCCCCGTCTTCCTCCTCCTCGCATTGGCACGGTCCTCTGCTCCTGCGTGATCCTCTGCCCTCTCCGGTCACCTCCATCCCTCCCCATGAACCCTATCTCTGCCGGAGCCTTGGCCGGACCTGAGTGGCAGCTCTCTGCCATGTGCACCTCGCCCCACCTATTTAAGCTGCCCTCGTGTAACATCCCAAATTTTCAATTTGGAAAGTTATACATAGGTCATCATATGCATATCATATTTTATTTGCATTTTGGTTTTGATCCTAAAAATTCTAAGCAACTCAAGGACCCACGGAGAGAGTTGGGGATTTTGTTTATTTTCATTTTTGAATTTTCTCAAATTTGAAAAGAGGATCATTTTGATTTTAATTATTTTTCTCTCCAAAATATTTACAATATTAAAAATAAAAGAGAGGAGATAAAATGACTTCTCCAAAATAAAAAGAAATATTGGAGGAAAAATATTAAAATCAAATAAATAGTTTTATTTGGTTTTATTGCTATTTTATTTGAATTAGAAATATATGCTTTTTTCAAAATTGCATTTTTAGGCCAGAAAAATGTTCACTTTGTTCTAAGTATTTTATTTAGACGGCGAAAATTGTTTTGGCATTTTTAGAATTTTTTTTAAATTTATTTAGGATTTTTCCTTTTAGAGGAATTTATTTTTTTAAAAAAAATCCCGGAACGCACTTGGCCGAAGGCCCAGCCGGCCCGCAGCGCCACCGCCTTTGCCGCCGTGCCCGCGTCAGACACCAGCCCCTGCCCAAGCCACCGCGCGCCCCTCTTGTTAAATACCGCCGCCCTCTACTCCTCGTCCCAAGCCGCTACCGCCGCATCTGCCGCCGCCCGGCGCCGCGCCGCTGATGCCCATGCCGCCACCCAGTGACCCACGTCGGAGCCGCCGCCGCCGCCATTGACTTCGTCGATGCCGGTTTTTTTTTGGTTTTAGGTATAAACCGTTCGTTTTTAAAAAAAACACTAGATCGGTTTTTTCTATTAGATCGGTTCGGTTTTCTCGGTTTAGATTATTTAACAAACATTCATTTGTTAGTTCATTTTAACAACAAATTCATTTGTTTGCCTCTGTTAACGGACGTTCGTTCGATAGATTTTCCTTTTATTTTTATTTTCGGCCAGGGACCTGTTCACGCTTACTTTTATTGCACATTAGCCCCTGATCTTCAAACCCTCGTAACGTTTTAACCGTTCGTCCAAATCCAGTGAAACTAACGCCAAAATCTTCGTCTCAAACCCCTCTTTCCGGTTAGACAACTTGAACATGGTTTGACAATTTAAAATTTGGTTTCAAGCAGATTTGATTTTGATCGTAGTTTCAGTTCCGTAGCTCGATTTGATCGATTCTTTTTGCAAATTGTAGTTCTTCAGTTGGACATTCAGATTTGACTTTCTCATCTGAGTTTTACCCGTGCATCTATGCTTGAGTGCTTATGTATTATATTGTTTGTTTGCGATTGAATTTCCGAAGTGCGAAGCATGCTAGTACGAGTCCCTAGGGTTTGCGGATCGTCAGCAAGGCAAGTAACACATTGATCATACCCCTTTATTACCCAGTTTTTATGCATTAGTTACAATCCTCGAACACTGCATGATTAGGATGTGATTTAACTTGTGGGTATTGGGAAGTAGATGATGAGGTAGAACCTATTGCCCTTTTATTATCAAACCCTTGGGAGTTACTTCTACGTTATGCTTATACTGCAATGCTATGCTCGTAGACATGGTTTGGTGTGAGTGATCCATGGTAGATGTGAGATTGTTAATTAATGGTTAACTTAAGGTGGCTACTTAAACACACATCTGGGTGGATTGGTTGCGTGCACCTGGGGATATACCAGTGTTGTCCTTTGGTTCGCCACCCAGGCTCAAAGGGATCATAAGATTATTCATGTTAGAAACATCTGTGTGCAGCCACAAGCTATTATGGGCTCTAGCATGTTGAGTCTGTTGCATGACCTCTTTTAGCGGTAGGCTAGAAGATGTAGGGGAAAGTAGGTGTAACTGTCTACCCAGAGTAAAGAGTTAATGTTTCTGAAAGACTATGTCTCGGTCATCTGTTTCTCAAACACCGTGTAGTGTGAGAAATCCAATGGAGGAGATCGAGTCTGGTGGGGAAAAGTGCGCAAACCTCTGCTGAGTGTACAAACTAATCATGGTTAGCCGTGTCCCCGGTTATGGACATCTTGAGTATCTGGTTCTTGGATTATCATGTTGATCTCATCACTCTAAATTAATTTGATGGGTTGTTAATTACTTTTTAATTGGGATTGAGATGGGGTTACCATTCTCAATGTTTATCAACTACGATGATAGTTAAACAAAATATATTCCTTTGTTGTAGGAAAAATTGGCTTTTCGCAAAACATTATAACCGTAGAGCCTCCACCAGCCATATATGCATGTAGTGATAGCATTTACCTGTTCATTGCTCTACTGTGTTATTTTGCTAGCATATTCCATGTGTTGACCCATTCTGGGCTGCAACATATCATGTTGCAGACTTTTCAGACAAAGAGTGAGGTGTGCTAGGTCGTTGTCATGCACTCAGCTATGTCGTTGGAGTTGATGGACTCACTTTATCTTCCAAGTCTTCTGTTGTTATCTTATTTAGATGGCCTTAAGCCATATTATTGTAATAAGTTCTCTTTTGAGACATTCGATGTAATAAGTGTGTGATCGCACTCTGTTATAAATCCAAGTACTGTGTGTGTCAGCATTACCAATCCAGGGATGACACTTATGCACAGATATTTGACTGTTTGAGGTCGGATCGCTACAAGATGGTTTCAGAGCACACGCTGATTGTAGGACACGGCCACTAAGATAAGCCATAGGTCACTCTTCTCTACTCATTTCTGACTCCTCTCCATTTTCCACTCTATAGGATGGCGGACTCAGGGAACAAGTTTGCACAATTGGATGAAGACATACCTTTTGGACGACACTTGATGGAAGTCACTAGGTACCTTAAATCGGAATACCAAGCTTCACAGGGACCTACACCGCCACTTTACCAGAAGAGGAGCGTTGGATGATTCGAGTTCAAGTTCCAGGAAGGACATTCACGCCAGTTACTAAACCCATAGAGTTTTCCTTTGATGCACCAACTGGAGTCTAGGTAAGAGCATGGCAGCCCACATCGCCATGGGATGCATCGGCGAAGTTTATCACAAGGATCTTAAGGACACCATCTACCAGATATGTGGGCGCCGAGATGAGCAATGGGAGATGATCAGCACCAGGAGGGACATGTCCATTGCAGCTTTTATCCAGGAGATAAACCAGCACATTCGTCGGGAGGAGAACCAAATGTGTGCAAGCATGATAGATCTGAAGAAAGTGATGACCGGAAGATGGAGCTAGAAGAGAACTCAAGTTTACACGCGATGGATATGAGGAGGAAATCGCAATACTAGTGGAGAAGAATGACGACCTGACAAGGAAGCTAGGAGTGTTCATGGGAGACCCCGTGCCAGGAGGAGATGACGACCCTCTCGAGGGCATCCGTTCTGAAGACTACATCATCATCGACGACACCGACTCCGACCCTGACAGTAGTGATGATGATTATGAAGATGAAGCTGGAGCGGATATCATGGAGTCTTCCATCGATCAAAATTTCTAGATGACCACCATATTATCAATAGTATTCCCCATGTATATACTAGTAGTCTGAGCACTTCTGTAACGGTAGTTAGATCGTTTGTATGCCCTTGTTTGAATTGATTGGTGTGATATGAATGTGTTTGTCTCATGTACATATGGGTAGTGCTTTCTCACTAGACCTTATTCAATTCTAATCTCTTCCCTCTAAACCCATCAGATGCCTCCGAGACGTGACCCCAGATTTCTCTTCCCACTAGAGCTCACTCAGTTGATGCAATAGCAGAATGCCTTCATGCAGCTATTAGTACAGAACCAAGGCAACAACAACAACAACAACAACAACCCACCGCCACCACCACCAGTTGACAACTTAGCCCGTTTTCTGAGGTTGCAACCGCCGGTGTTTTCTAGTAGCACCAAGCCGATAGTTACTGATGACTGGCTATGCAGGATTGGAAGGGAGTTGACCATCACAAGTTGCACAGATGCTGAGAAGGTGCGTTTTGCCACACATCAATTGGATGAACCTGCAGCCTCATGGTGGGAGAATTACACAACCACTTTCCCCATAGCCAATGTCACTTGGGAGCAGTTTCAGCAAGCATTCTGCACCGCACATGTCTCAACAGGAGCTATGAGCATGAAGAAGCGTGACTTTCGCAACTTACGCCAGGGGGACCGTACTATGGGGCAGTACGTGGATTTGTTCAGTAAGTTAGCCTGCTATGCCCCAGATGACGTGGCCACAGATGCTACAAAGCAGGAGAAGTTTATGGAAGGGCTGAATGATGAGATGAGTATGTAGTTAATGGTGGCAACATTTAACAACTACCAGGAGTTGGTAGACAAGGATCTTATGTTTGAAGGGAAGAAGTAGCAGATTGATAGCCGCAAAAGGAAGTATGGACAAGGGAAGTACAATTCAGGAGCTCAGCAGAAGCCTTGTTTTACCCCCGAACTTGGGAGGATACACCCATAACCATGGAGGCCATACCCACAATGGAGGAAGTTCGCATAACCATAGTGGCTCCAAGAATGGAAATGAGAATGGAGCAGGTAGCAATCAGAACCGCTCTAACCCAGCCACACCTACCAAGAAGGACCAAAGTCACATTACTTGTTTCAAGTGAGGGAAGACTGGACACTATGCCAATGAGTGTCTTGAAGCAAATAATGGAAATGGCAATGGAAGCTCTGGGAAGAAGCCCAACCCTTTCAACAGGGGACAAGTGAAGCACGTGAACGTGGAGGAGGTTGAAGAGCAACCAGATGCAGTTATAGGTAAGTTTTTGGTTAAGTCATTTACTGCAATTGTTCTTTTTGATACTGGTGCATCACATTCATACATTTCAAGGGGATTTGTGGATAAGTATAAGTTGCCCACCAAGGCTCTCAAGACACCTATGTTAGTAAGCTTGCCAGGAGCGGAGTATATGGCAAGCCAAGGATGTTTTCAGATGCTATTGGCCATAGGTAGGCATGTTTTCCCCTCAGACTTAACAATTCTGGAGTCGCAAGGATTGGATGTGATAAGGAATGGATTGGCTATCGATGTATGGAGGAAACATCGATTGCGTCAGTAGGTCAATTCTGCTCACCACCCCGGAGGGAAAAAAGGATTAAGTATGTATCCAGGCATGCGCCAAGGAGGACCCAAGTAAATTCCCTCTCGGGAGTTGTTCAGGAGGAAGTGCCTGTTGTGAAGGATTACCCGGATATATTTCCAGAGGAATTACCAGGCATGCCGCCGGATGGAGACATTGAGTTTTTGATAGAGCTATTGCCAGGCACCGGACCAATATCGAAGAGACCATACCGGATGCCGGCAAATGATCTGGAGGAGATTAAGAAGCAGATCAAAGAGTTATTGGAGAAAGGATACATTCGACAAAGTTCGTCACCGTGGGGAGCCCCAGTGCTCTTGGTTGAGAAGAAGGATGGATCGTTGAGAATGGTTGTTGATTATCGTGCATTGAATGAAGTGACAATCAAGAACAAGTACCCACTGCCGATGATCAATGATTTGTTTGACCAGCTGCAAGGAGCTAAAGTATTCTCCAAGGTCGATCTACGATCAGGATAACACCAGCTGAAGATCCGAGAACAGGATATACCTTAGACAGCCTTCACCACAAGGTCCGGGCAATATGAGTATACAGTTATGTCATTTGGATTGACTAACGCCCCAGCCTATTTCATGAGTATGATGAATAAGGTGTTCATGGAGTTCTTGGATAAGTTTGTCGTGGTGTTCATTGATGATATTTTGGTGTACTCGAAGAATGAAGAGGAACACAAGGAGCATTTGCGTTTAGTACTCGAGAAGCTCAGGGAACATCAGTTGTATGCCAAGTTCAGCAAATGTGAGTTTTGGTTGAAGGAAGTTGGATTTATTAGACATGTTATATCAGGAGAGAATATAGCAGTAGACCCTACCAAAGTTAAGTCAGTCACTAATTGGCTAGCACCCACCTCAGTTGGAGAGATCCGCAATTTTCTTGGACTCGCGGAATATTATCGGAGATTCATTGAGAATTTTTCTAGCGAAGCCCATGATGGAGTTGTTGAAGAAAGACACCAAGTTCAACTGGACAGATGAATGTGAGGCAAGTTTTCAGGAGCTGAAGAAACGATTGGTTACAACCCCAGTGTTGATTCTGCCGGATATACATAAGGATTTCCAAGTGTATTGCGACGCTTCTCGCTTAGGACTTGGAGGTGTACTTATGCAAGACGGAAGAGTGGTTTCATACGCCTCACGCCAGCTTCGACCGCATGAGTTGAATTATGACACACATGATTTGGAGTTAGCATCTGTAATTCATGCGCTCAAGACCTGGAGACATTTCCTTATTGGAAACCGTTGTGACATGTACATGGATCACAAGAGTTTGAAGTACATTTTCACACAGAAGGAGCTAAATCTCAGGCAAAGGAGATGGTTGGAGCTTATAAAGGATTATGATATGAAGTTGCATTATCACCCAGGAAAGGCCAATGTCGTAGCAGAAGCTTTGAGCCGGAAGATTTATGCCAACACCCTCATAAGCGGAGGATTACCCAAGGAGTTAGTCAAAGATCTCAGGGAGCTTTGTTTGGAGTTAGTACCTAGAGGTTTTGTTGTAGCAATGGAGGTGCAGTCAACATTATTGGGAAAGATTCGAGAGGCTCAGAAGGATGATAAGGAAATTGCTGAGATATGGGAGAAGATGAGCAAAGGAAAAGCCAAGGGTTCTCGTGAGGATGAGCATGACACCTTATGGTTTGAGGACCGTGTTTATGTAACCAATAATGCGAAATCAGGAAGTTAATACTTCAGGAAGCTCATGACTCGCCATACTCGATACACCCGGGAAACACCAAGATGTATTTGGATTTGAAGGGGCATTTCTGGTGGACAGGAATGAAGAAGGATATTGCCGAGTATGTAGATGTATGTGATGTATGTCAGAGAGTGAAGGCAGAACATCAGAAGCCAGCAGGATTACTGCAGCCTATGCCGATACCCGAATGGAAGTGGGATAAGCTTGGCATGGATTTCATCACCAGATTACCCAGGACCCGATCGGGATATGATTCTATCTGGGTAGTAGTGGATCGTTTGACCAAAGTGGCTCACTTTATCCCAGTGAAAACCACCTATACAAGTGCAAAGTTGGCCAAGATATATATGACCAGGATCGTATGTCTGCATGGAGTTTCGAGGACCATCATATCAGATAGAGGGACACATTTCACTTCAAAGTTTTGGCATCAATTTCACCAAACTTTGGGGACCAGGCTAGAGTTTAGTACAACTTTTCATCCGCGGACAGATGGGCAGACCGAGAGAGTCAATCAGATTCTGGAGGTCATGTTGAGAGCTGATAACCCACAAGTGTAGGGGATCGCAACAGCTTTCGAGGGTAAAGTATAACCCAAATTTATTGATTCGACACAAGGGGAGCAAAAGAATATTCTTGAGTATTAGCAGCTGAGTTGTCAATTCAACCACACCTGGATAACTTAGTATCTGCAGCAAAGTGTTTAATAGCAAAAGTGGTATGATAATAAAGGTAACGGTAGCAAAAGTAAAGATAAATGTTTTTGGGTTTTTGTAGTAGTTGTAACAGTAGCAACGGAAAAGTAAATAAGCGAAGAACAATATATGAAAAGCTCGTAGGCAATGGATCAGTGATGCATAATTATGCCAGATGTGATTCCTCATGTAATAGCTATCACATAGGGTGATATAGAACTAGCTCCAATACATCAATGTAATGTAGGCATGTATTCCGTAAATAGTCATGCGTGCTTATGGAAAAGAACTAGCATGACATCTTTTGTCCTACCCTCCCGTGGAAGCGGGGTCCTAGCGGAAACTAATGGATATTAAGGCCTCCTTTTAATAGAGAACCGGAACAAAGCATTAGCACATAGTGAATACATGAACTCCTCAAACTACGGTCATCACCGAGAAGTATCCCGATTATTGTCACTTCGGGGTTGTCGGATCATAACACATAATAGGTAACTATAGACTTGCAAGATAGGATCAAGAACACACATATATTCATGAAAACATAATAGGTTCAGATCTAAAATCATGGCACTCGGGCCCTAGTGACAAGCATTAAGCATATCAAAGTCATAGCAACATCAATCTCAGAACATAGTGGATACTAGGGATCAAACCCTAACAAAACTAACTTGATTACATGGTAAATCTCATCCAACCCATCACCGTCCAGCAAGCCTACGATGGAATTACTCACGCACGGCGGTGAGCATCATGAAATTGGTGATGCAGGATGGTTGATGATGATGACGGCGACGAATCCCCCTCTCCGGAGCCCCGAACAGACTCCAGATCACCCCTCCCGAGAGAGATTAGGGCTTGGCGGCGGCTCCGTGTCGTAAAACGCGATGAAAATTTCTCTCTGGTTTTTTTTCTCCCCGAACGTGAATATATGGAGTTGGATTTGAGGTCAGAGGAGGTCCAGGGGGCCCACGAGATAGGAGGGCGCGCCCTAGGGGGGCGCCCCCTATCTCGTGGACAGCCTGTGGGCCCCCTGGTCTTGATTCTTTCGCCAAAAATTCTTATTAATTCCAAAAAGTGCCTCCGTGGATTTTCAGGACATTCCGAGAACTTTTCTTTTCTACACATAAAACAACATCATGGCAGTTCTGCTGAAAACAGCGTCAGTCTGGGTTAGTTTCATTCAAATCATGCAAGTTAGAGTCCAAAACAAGGGCAAAGTGTTTGAAAAAGTAGATATGTTGGAGACGTATCAACTCCCCCAAACTTAAACCTTTGCTTGTCCTCAAGCAATTCAGTTGACAAACTGAAAGTGATAAAGAAAAACTTTTACAAACTCTGTTTGCTCTTGTTGTTGTAACATGAAGAGCCAGCTGTCGGGGATATACCCCGCGGTATAAACCACCGGATGTATGACCTGGCTATAGTTTGGCGATTCGTCGGTGACCCACTTGGACCTGGCGGCTTAAGATTCATTGGTAATCCGGCAGGCGGGTCAGAGGAGCAACAAGACCCGTGGCCCAATGGGCGGTTTATGGAAGGCCGGATCATGCTATGGTGGGCCGGTTTATGAGGAAAGCACAAGGAATATTTTTCTACAAAGGAAGCAAGACTAGGACTCCACTTATAATGGAGTAATCCTAATCCTACTAGGAATAGTCATGTAACCCGTGTTGGGGAACGTTGCATAAAATAAAAAAATTCCTACATTCACCAAGATCAATCTAGGAGTTCATCCAGCAACGAGAGAGAGGAGTGCATCTACATACCCTTGTAGATCGCGAGCGGAAGCGTTCAAGAGAATGGGGTTGAGGGAGTCGTACTCGTCGTGATCCAAATCACCGGAGATCTTAGTGCCGAACAGACGGCACCTCCGCATTCAACACACGTACGGTCAGCGTGACGTCTCCTCCTTCTTGATCCAGCAAGGGAGAAGGAGAGATTGATGAAGATCCAGTAGCACGATGGCGTGGTGGTGGATGCAGCAGGGATCCGACAGGGCTTCGCCAAGCGTCTGCGGGAGGAAGAGGTGTAGCAGGGGGAAGGCAGGCGCCAAGTGCAAGGGTGCGGCTGCCCTCCCTCCCCCCTCTTTATATAGGGTCCCCAGGGGGGCGCCGGCCCTAGGAGATGGGATCTCCTAGGGGGGGCGGCGGCCAAGAGGGGAGCCTTGCCCCCCAAGGCAAGTGGAGGCACCCCCTCCCCTAGGGTTCCCAACCCTAGGCGCAAGGGGGGGCCAAAGAGGGGGCGCACCAGCCCACCAGGGGCTGGTCCCCTCCCCACTTCAGCCCACGGGGCCCTCCGGGATAGGTGGCCCCACCCGGTGGACCCCCAGGACCCTTCCGGTGGTCCCGGTACAATACCGGTGACCCCCGAAACTTTCCCGATGGCGAAACAGCACTTCCTATATATAATTCTTCACCTCCGGACCATTCCGGAACTCCTAGTGACGTCCAGGATATCATCCGGGACTCCGAACAACTTTTGGGTTACTGCATATTCATATCTCTACAACCCTAGCATCACCGAACCTTAAGTGTGTAGACCCTACGGGTTCGGGAGACATGCAGACATGACCGAGACGCCTCTCCAGTCAATAACCAACAGCGGGATCTGGATACCCATGTTGGTTCCCACATGTTCCTCGATGATCTCATCGTATGAACCACGATGTTGAGGATTCAATCAATCCCGTATACAATTCCCTTTGTCAATCGGTACGTTACTTGCCCGAGACTCGATCATCGGTATCCCAATATCTCGTTCAGTCTCGTTACCGGCAAGTCACTTTACTCGTACCGTAATGCATGATCCTGTGACCAGACACTTGGTCACATTGAGCTCATTATGATGATGCATTACCGAGTGGGCCCAGAGATACCTCTCCGTCATACGGAGTGACAAATCCCAGTCTCGATTCGTGCCAACCCAACAGACACTTTCGGAGATACCCGTAGTGCACCTTTATAGTCACCCAGTTACGTTGTGACGTTTGGCACACCCAAAGCACTCCTACGGTATCCGGGAGTTGCACAATCTCATGGTCTAAGGAAATGATACTTGACACTTGGAAAAGCTCTAGCTAAACGAACTACACGATCTTTGAGCTATGCTTAGGATTGGGTCTTGTCCATCACATCATTCTCCTAATGATGTGATCCCGTTATCAACAACATCCAATGCCCATAGTTAGGAAACCATGACTATCTGCTGATCAACGAGCTAGTCAACTAGAGGCTTACTAGGGACATGTTGTGGTCTATGTATTCACACGTCTATTACGATTTCCGGATAACACAGTTATAGCATTAATAATAGACAATTATCATGAACAAAGAAATATAATAATAACCATTTATTATTGCCTCTAGGGCATATTTCCAACAGTCTCCCACTTGCACTGGAGTCATAAATCTAGTTACATTGTGATGTATCGAACACCCATTGCATCCTGGTGTTGATCATGTTTTGCTCTAGGGAGAGGTTTAGTCAACGGATCTGCTACATTCAGGTCTGTATGTACTTTACAAATATCTATGTCTCCATCTTGAACATTTTCACGGATGGAGTTGAGCGGCGCTTGATGTGCACGGCCTTCTTGTGAAACACAGGCTCCTTGGCAAGTGCAACAACTCCGGTGTTGTCACGAGAAGAGTGTAATCGGCCCCGACGCATTGGGTATGACTCCTAGGTTGGTGATGAACTCCTTCACCCAGATTGCTTCATCGCTGCCTCCGAGGCTGCCATGTACTCCGCTTCACATGTAGATCCCGCCACGACGCTCGCTTGCAATCGCACCACCTTCGCCCCACCATTCAAAATATACACGTATCGGGTTTGTGATTTATTGTCATCCAGATCCGTGTCGAAGCTAGCGTCGACGTAACCCTTTACGACGAGCTCTTCGTCACCTCCATATACGAGAAACATGTCCTTAGTCCTTTTCAGGTACTTAAGGATGTTCTTGACCGCTGTCCAGTGTTCCATGCCGGGATTACTTTGGTACCTTCCTACCAAACTTATGACAAGGTTTATATCAGGTCTGGTACAGGTCATGGCATACATGATAGACCCTATGGCTGAGGCATAGGGGACGACACTCATCTTTTCTCTATCTTCTGCCGTGGTCGGGCATTGAGCTGAGCTCAATTTCACACCTTGCAACACAGGGAAGAACCCCTTCTTGGACTGATCCATATTGAACTTCTTCAATATCTTATCAAGGTATGTGCTTTGTGAAAGACCTATGAGGCATCTTGATCTATCTCTGTAGATTTTGATGCCTAATATGTAAGCAGCTTCCCCAAGGTCCTTCGTTGAAAAACACTTATTCAAGTAGGCCTTTATGTTGTCCAAAAGTTCTATATCATTTCCCATCAAAAGTATGTCATCCACATATAATATGAGAAATGCTCCAGAGCTCCCACTCACTTTCTTGTAAACGCAGGCTTCTCCATAAGTCTGCATAAACCCAAACGCTTTAATCATCTCATTAAAGCGAATGTTCCAACTCCGAGATGCTTGCACCAGCCCATAGATGGAGTATTTGGAGCTTGCATACCTTGTTAGCATTCTTAGGGTCGACAAAACCTTCCGGCTGCATCATATACAGTTCTTCCTTAAGGTGATCGTTAAGGAATGCCGTTTTGACGTCCATTTGCCATATCTCATAATCATAGTATGCGGCAATTGCTAACATGATTCAGACGGACTTCAGCTTCGTTACGGGAGAGAATGTCTCATCGTAGTCAATCCCTTGAACTTGTCGATAACCTTTAGCGACAAGTCGAGCCTTATATATGGTGACATTACCATCCGCGTCCGTCTTCTTCTTAAAGATCCATTTGTTTTCTATTGCTCGCCGATCATCGGGCAAGTCTATCAAAGTCCACACTTTGTTTTCATACATGGATCCTATCTCGGATTGCATGGCTTCAAGCAATTTATTGGAATCTGGGCCCGCCATCGCTTCTTCATAGTTCGAAGGTTCACCGTTGTTTAACAACATGATTTCTAAGACAGGGTTGCCGTACCACTCTGGCGTGGAACGTGTCCTTGTGGACCTTCGAAGTTCAGTAAGAGCTTGATCCGAAGTATCTTGATCATCATCATTAACCTCCTCTCTTGTCGTTGCAGGCACCACAGGAACATCTTCCTGAGCTGCGCCACTCACCGGTTCAAGAGGCAGTAATTCATCAAGTTCCACTTTCCTCCGACTTAATTCTTTTGAGAGAAACTCTTTCTCCATAAAGGACCCGTTCTTGGCAACAAAGATCTTGCCCTCGGATCTTAAGTAGAAAGTATACCCAATGGTTTCCTTAGGGAATCCTATGAAGACGCATTTTTCTGACTTGGGTTCGAGCTTCTCAGGTTGAAGTTTCTTGACATAACATCGCATCCCCAAACTTTTAGAAACGACAGCTTAGGTTTCTTCCCAAACCATAATTCATACGGTGTCGTCTCAACGGATTTAGACGGTGCCCTATTTAAAGTGAATGTAGTTGTCTCTAGAGCGTATCCCCAAAATGATAGCGGTAAATCAGTAAGTGACATCATAGATCGCACCATATCCAATAGAGTGCGATCACGACGTTCGGACACACCATTTCGCTGAGGTGTTCCAGGCGGCGTGAGTTGTGAAACAATTCCACATTTCCTTAAGTGCATACCAAATTCGTGACTTAAATATTCACCCCCACGATCTGATCGTAAGACCTTTATCTTTCTGTCACGTTGATTCTCTACCTCATTCTGAAATTCCTTGAACTTTTCAAAGGTCTCCGACTTGTGCTTCATCAAGTAGACATACCCATATCTACTCAAGTCATCAGTGAGAGTGAGAACATAACGATATCCTCCGCGAGCCTCAACGCTCATTGGACCGCACACATCAGTATGTATGATTTCCAATAAATTGGTTGCTCGCTCCATTGTTCCGGAGAACGGAGTCTTGGTCATCTTGCCCATGATGCATGGCTCGCATGTGTCAAACGATTCATAATCTAGAGACTCTAAAAGTCCATCAGCATGGAGCTTCTTCATGCGCTTGACACCAATGTGACCAAGGCGGCAGTGCCACAAGTATGTGGGACTATCGTTATCAACTTTACATCTTTTAGTATTCACACTATGAATATGTGTAACATTACACTCGAGATTCATTAAGAATAAACCATTCACCAACGGGGCATGACCATAAAACATATCACTCATATAAATGGAACAACCATTATTCTCGGATTTAAATGAGTAGCCATCTCAAATTAAACAAGATCCTGATACAATGTTCATGCTCAAAGCTGGTACTAAATAACAATTATTGAGGTTCAAAACTAATCCTGTAGGTAGATGTAGAGGTAGCATGCCGACGGCGATCACATCGACCTTGGAACCATTCCCGACGCGCATCGTCACCTCGTCCTTCGCCAGTCTTCGCTTATTCCGCAGCTCCTGCTTTGAGTTACAAATATGAGCAACCGCACCGGTATCAAATACCCAAGAGCTACTATGAGCACTGGTAAGGTACACATCAATTACATGTATATCACATATACCTTTGGTTTTGCCGGCCTTCTTTTCCGCTAAGTACTTGGGGCAGTTCCGCTTCCGGTGTCCGCTTCCCTTGCAATAAAAGCACTCAGTTTCAGGCTTGGGTCCATTACTTGACTTCTTCCCGGCAACTGGCTTACCGGGCGCGGCAACTCCCTTGCCGTCCTTCTTGAAGTTCTTCTTACCCTTGCCTTTCTTGAACTTAGTGGTTTTATTCACCATCAACACTTGATGTTCCTTTTTTATCTCCACCTCCGCTGATTTCAGCATTGAATATACCTCAGGAATGGTCTTTTCCATCCCCTGCATATTGAAGTTCCTCACAAAGCTCTTGTAGCTTGGTGGGAGCGACTAGAGGATTCTATCGACCACCGCGTCATCCGGGAGATTAACTCCCAGTTGAGATAAGCGGTTGTGCAACCCAGACATTTTGAGTATGTGCACATTGTGAGAACCATTCTCCTCCATCTTACAACTGTAGAACTTGTCGGAGACTTCATATCTCTCGACCCGGGCGTGAGCTTGGAAAACCATTCTCAGCTCTTGGAACATCTCATATGCTCCGTGCTGCTCAAAACGCTTTTGGAGCCCCGGTTCTAAGCTGTAAAGCATGCCGCACTGAACCAGGGAGTAATCATCACTACGCGACTGCCAGGTGTTCATAACGTCTTGAGTTGCTGGGAAAATGGGTGCTTCACCTAGCGGTGCATCTAGGACATATGCTTTCTTGGCAGCTATGAGGATGATCCTCAAGTTCCGGACCCAGTCCGTATAGTTGTTGCCATCGTCTTTCAGCTTGGTTTTCTCTAGGAACGCGTTGAAGTTGAGGGCAACATTAGCATGGGCTATTTGATCTACAAGACATATTGCAAAGACTTTAGACTAAGTTCATGATAATTAAGTTCATCTAATCAAGTAATGAACTCCCACTCAGTTAGACATCCCTCTAGTCATCCAAGTGATCCATGATCCGAGTCAACTAGCCCGTGTCCTATCATCACGTGAGACGGACTAGTTATCATCGGTGAACATCTTCATGTTGATCGTATCTTCTATATGACTCATGTTCGACCTTTCGGTCTTCCGTGTTCCGAGGCCATGTCTGTACATGCTAGGCTCATCAAATCAACCTAAGTGTCTTGCGTGTGTAAATCTGGCTTACACCTGTTGTATTCAAACGTTAGGATCTATCACACCCGATCATCACGTGGTGCTTCGAAACAACGAACCTTCGCAACGGTGCACAGTTAGGGGGAACACTTTTCTTGAAATTATTATGAGGGATCATCTTATTTACTATCGTCGTTCTAAGTAAACAAGATCAAAAACATGATAAACATCACATGCAATCTAATAGTGACATGATATGGCCAATATCATATTGCTCCTTTGATCTCCATCTTCGGGGCGCCATGATCATCTTCGTCACCGGCATGACACCATGATCTCCACCATCATGATCTCCATCATCGTGTCTTCATGAAGTTGTCACGCCAACGACTACTTCTACTTCTATGGCTAACGCGTTTAGCAATAAAGTAAAGTAATTTACATGGCGTTCTTCAATGACACGCAGGTCATACAAAAAATAAAGACAACTCCTATGGCTCCTTCCGGTTGTCATACTCATCGACATGCAAGTCGTGATTCCTATTACAAGAACATGATCACATCATACATCACATATATCATTTATCACATCCTTTGGCCATATCACATCACAAAACACTTGCTGCAAAAACAAGTTAGACGTCCTCTAATTGTTGTTGCAAGTTTTTACGTGGCTTCTATATGTGATCTACCAAGAACGTTTTCTTACCTACGTTAAAGCCACAACATGATTTGCCAACTTCTATTTAACCTTCATAAGGACCCTTTTCATCGAATCCTCTCCAACTAAAGTGGGAGAGACAGACACCCGCTAGCCACCTTATGCAACTAGTGCATGTCAGTCGGTGGAACCTGTCTCACGTAAGCGTACGTGTAAGGTCGGTCCGGGCCGCTTCATCCCACAATATTGCTGAAGCAAAATAAGACTAGTAGTGGCAAGAAAGTTGTCAACATCTACGCCCACAACAAATTGTGTTCTACTCATGCAAAGAGAACTACGCAAAGACCTAGCTCATGATGCCACTATTGGGGAACGTTGCATAAAATAAAAAATTCCTACGTTCACCAAGAACAATCTAGGAGTTCATCCAGAAATGAGAGAGAGGAGTGCATCTACATACCCTTGTAGATCGCGAGCGGAAGCGTTCAAGAGAACGGGGTTGAGGAGTCGTGCTCGTCGTGATCCAAATCACCGGAGATCCTAGCGCCGAGCAGGCGGCACCTCCGCGTTCAACACACGTCACGGTCGGTGTGGCGTCTCCTCCTTCTTGATCCAGCAAGGGAAGGAGAGGTTGATGAAGATCCAGAAGACGACGGCGTGGTGGTGGATGCAGCGAGATCCGCCGAGGCTTCGCCAAGCATCCCGGGAGGGAGAGGTGTAGCAGGGGAAGGGGCGCCAAGTGCAAGGGTGCGGCTGCCTCCTCCCCCTCTTTATATAGGGTCCCAGGGCGCCGCCCTAGGAGATGGGATCTCCTAGGGGGGGCGGCGGCCAAGGGGGGAGCCTTGCCCCCCAAGGCAAGTGGAGGCGCCCCCTCCCCTAGGGTTCCCAACCCTAGGCGCAGGAGGGGCCCAAGAGGTGGGCGCACCAGCCCACCAGGGGCTGGTCCCCTCCCCACTTCAGCCCACGGGGCCTCCGGGATAGGTGGCCCCACCCGGTGGACCCCCGGGACCCTTCTGGTGGTCACGGTACAATACCAGTGACCCCCGAAACTTTCCCGATGGCCGAAACAGCACTTCCTATATATAATTCTTCACCTCCGGACCATTCCGGAACTCCTCGTGACGTCCAGGATCTCATACGGGACTCCGAACAACTTTCGGGTTACTGCATATTCATATCTCTACAACCCTAGCATCACCGAACCTTAAGTGTGTAGACCCTACAGGTTCGGGAAACATGCAGACATGACCGAGACGCCTCTCCGGTCAATAACCAACATAGGCATCTGGATACCCATGTTGGTTCCCACATGTTCCTCGATGATCTCTTCGGATGAACCACGATGTCGAGGATTCAATCAATCCGTATACAATTCCTTTGTCAATCGGTACATTACTTGCGAGACTCGATCATCGGTATCCCAATATCTCGTTAGGTCTCGTTATCGGCAAGTCACTTTACTCATCAGTAATGCATGATCCTGTGACGGACACTTGGTCACATTGAGCTCATTATCATGATGCATTACCGAGTGGGCCAGAGATACCTATCCGTCATACGGAGTGACAAATCGATCTTGATTCGTACCAACCCGCAGACACTTTCGGTCATACCGTAGTGCACCTTTATAGTCACCCGATTACGTTGTGACGTTTGGCACACCAAAGCACTCCTACGGTATCCGGGAGTTGCACAATCTCATGGTCTAAGGAAATGATACTTGACACTTGGAAAAGCTCTAGCTAAACGAACTACACGATCTTTGAGCTATGCTTAGGATTGGGTCTTGTACATCACATCATTCTCCTAATGATGTGATCCCGTTATCAACGACATCCAATGCCCATAGTCAGGAAACCATGACTATCTGTTGATCAACGAGCTAGTCAACTGGAGGCTTACTAGGGACATGTTGTGGTCTATGTATTCACACGTGTATTACGATTTCCGGTTAACACAGTTATAGCATGAATAATAGACAATTATCATGAACAAAGAAATATAATAATAACCATTTATTATTGCCTCTAGGGCATATTTCCAACAACCCGCCCCTTCAACTTATATAAGGAGGGGCAGGGCTCCTCAAAGGGGGACAAGCAAGAAACAATCTCTAGGGCTAGACTCAAAGAGCCGGTTTACGACGACTCCCTCGTGAAGATAATGAGATCTAGCCTCAAACAGCATGTAGGGTTTTTACCAGATGATGTTTCCCGGGGCCTGAAGCTGTCTAAACCTTTGTCTTGTGTTGCGTCTCTCGATTCCGCTCAACCCCTCTCAAGCTACCACATAGATCCGCGGCCTCACGATTAAGTCCTCACCCTAGGACATCTGACGTGTTAAATCCATGACAGATGGCGCCCACCATGGGGCTCGCGCACGGTGGTGTTGAGTTCTTGGAGGGCGCTATCCCAGGGATTGAAAAGCTCCGCGCAGCTTATTGAAGAAGTTCCGTTTGGTTTGTCGGAGAGTTCCAGCTGGCTCGCCCAAAAAGTTCCGACCGCCTAATGGAAGGTTCCGTCTAAATCGACGAAAGAGTTCTGACTGCCTCGACGAAAGGTTCCGTCTGAATCGGCGAAAAGTTCCGACCGCCTCGACGAAAGGTTCCATCTGAGTCGGCAAAAAAGTTTCGACCGCCTCGATGAAAGGTTCTGTCAGAATCGCCCAAGAGTTCCAGCCGAATCACCAAAAGATTCCGTCCGAGTCGCCAAAGGATTCCGACTTAGGTTGAACAAAAAAAGTTCCGGTTCAAAAAGTTTCGGCCGGATTATCCAGAGGTTCCGGATCAAAAAGTTCCGGCTCAAAAAGTTTCGACCGGGTTATCAAGCGGTTCCGGTTCAAAAGTTCTGGATTATCAAAAAGTCCCGGCCGGATTATCCAGAGGTTCCGGATCAAAAGGTTCGGATTATGAAAAGTTTGGTTCAGGGTCATCTATTGTTACTAGCAGTAATAATATGCCCATCCATGACTGGCGTTCAGATGCATCAGGTGATATTTGTCTAACTTTATTTTATTAACATATATTATTTTTTATCATAGAACAGTTTATCTTTGTCTTGGTCTGCAACATTGTTGATGCAGGACAATTGTTCACTACATCAAAACGACATGGTTAACTCGCCCGTCCGCGCCGGTTTACAACGCTGCGGCCGACACATCTATTAGTGCCGCATCTGATACTACGGTCGTCTTTCCCATTCGTCTCTTGCGGCTTGGTCTACATCAACACGCCAGGCCGCTTTTTGTCTGCGTGAGCTGCTTCTTGATTATGAGCAAGTCCTTTGCTTGGGTAGCCGGTTTTCTTGAACAAATTGGAGGCAAATTATCATCAACCACCGTCATCTTGGATGGATCAATGGACATGCGCACAAATCGCTGCCACTACGGTTAAGTTAAATTTCAAACAGCCGGTTGGAAGGAACCATTGGCGATTCTTGACATGGCTCATACGGGATCATTTATAAACCACATGATCACCTCAACCCTCGTGGATTCACATCGCTATCAACACCAATGGTATACAAGTTATGCGGTTTATATCACGGTCAAATATGGAGAGTTTCAAGCCAACTCCTCGAGTTACCTTGAGACTCGGGGCTACAATGGCATGACTCAAGCAAATCTTGCGGTTTCAGCAAATTTAAGAACCCGGGGCGATGGAGGGAAAGATAACCCGGTCCGGAGGCTATTGTTATTTGAAGGCCGTCGAAAATTTTGGCTTAAAAAGTATATGCGATTACAAAATCCGGCTCAATGAAGAAATTTGGATCATCGAGAAAGGATTCGGTTTAAAATCCGGCTCAAAGGAAATCGATCATTGAAGCTCTCAAATATCCGGTTTTCAACCGGTTCAAGAAATCTGTCTCCCACAAAAGCTCTAAAGCTCTCAAATCCGGTTTAAAATTTCCGGTTCAAAAGGAATTAACTTCTCGCAAGTTCGAGTTTAAAGGACGTCAGAAAATTTCCGGCTGAAAATGAAGTTTCCGGTTTACAATCTAGTTCAAGAGAAAGATGTCTCCCACAAAACTTTGAAGCTCTCAATGTCCGGTTCAAAATCCCGGTTCAAGAAGAATTTATCTCTTGCAAAAAGTTAAAGGTTGCCGAAGAGGCTGCTGCCATGATCTGTGGTTCAAACATGGGTATCTGCCTTATTGGCTTATCATATCTTTGGTCACTTGGGGCTTCTGCTCATTGAGCATAGCTATGAATACCCTCTTGATCGGCTAAGCCAATATTATCAATATTATCATAAGGGGCCAAAGAGAGTCTGCTGCACAGCACAACTCAAACATGGGTATCCCTTGAGCACAGCTCACAATATCACTTGGGGGCTATGTTCGAACCATAGTCACACCTCTTGATAGGCATAAGGTCCACCAGGGAAATCCTTTGGGGGCTTGGTCGTATACGAACCATAGCTACACCTCTTGATAGGCATAAGGCCACCAGGGAAATCATTTGGGGGCTTGGTCGTATCCGAACCATAGCTACACCTCTTGATAGGCATAAGGCCACCAGGAAAATCACTTGGGGGCTATGGGTTCGAACCATAGTTACACTCTTGATAGGCATAAGGGCACCAGGGAAATCACTTGGGGCTTGGTCATATCCGAACCATAGCTACACCTCTTGATAGGCATAAGGGCACCAGGGAAATCACTTGGGGGCTTGGTCGTATCCGAACCATAGCTACACCTCTTGATAGGCATAAGGCCACTAGGGAAATCACTTGGGGGCTCTGGTCATATCCGAACCATAGCTACACCTCTTGATCGGCGCAATGCCACAATTATGACTACTTGGGGGATCTGGTCATATCTGAACCATAGCTTAAACCCTCTTGATCATACACATACATCATCATATATTGGATCATCATTACATTATCATAGCATGTATCTTATGATAAACTGGCGTTTATTTACCCGGCTTGGCTTTCAACTACAAGTTGCCAGTACAGGATCAAGTTATAATCCGGAGACTATTAGCCCGGTCTGGTTTGACTATGAGTTGCCAGTATTATATATGGTTCAACCAATGTTTATCACAACCCGGTACGGTTTTATCATAAACAGGCACAGTATGAAAGGAGTCATCATTACTCAAAAATTGGGGTTATCACTCTTACTACAAAAAGTTGGTAAACCAACGATGTGATTTAATGTCACAGGTATGATATATTTCATATTTGATTAAGTGCAGCCTTGGTTATAAACCCAGGTTATATGTTGGGCATTATGACCCGTCCAAATGATAAACCGCCAGGACACTTTAAACTTTTGTATGCGAAAACAGGTTGAATAAAGCATGATTATAAATTATCCAGTGTTTGTTAAACCGGCCTGGCTTTTGATTATAAGTTGCCAGTTTATATTTGGATTACGCCATTGGAATCATGCGCTTATAAATCATTGGGTTATATTATTCAAATAGCCAAACTTGGCTGAATTTTCATTATGATATTGAATGAATAAGGTTTTCATACCGGATTATATTATCTTGAATAGCCAACATGGCTGGATTTTATTATGGTTATCAATAACCACTATTATGATCAAGGTTTTCAAAGTCGCTTTAGCGCAATGGCTATCATATTATCAATGGATATGATTTATTCTACAATTGAAGGAATAGCCCCGAGTTGCTGCAGACTTACAACCCGACATTTGGGGGCTAGATTATTTAAGTTGAGATTACATCAAATACACAAGTCTCATGTCGCTGCAAGCATGCACCATGACACTTGAGGGCTAATGCAAAGTCATTTTTCACTCACCTTATTCAAGACCCGACTCATCACATCATAATGAGCCGGCCTTTGGGGGCTACCAATTGCTCCTGTCAACAATTCAAGGTACACAAGTTTTAATCCATTATATTGAAGGGTCCACTCCTCAGTTGGTATAGAACAAGGCTCTTAACCTTGTGGACGTGGGCTCAAGCCCCACGATGGGAGTTACATTGTATGATGTTATTTTCATTGAAGTATATATCAAGTCCCAGCTCAATATTATCTTACTGAGTCGGCCCTTGGGGGCTACACATCATTGCTCAAGTCTACATGATTATACCTACAAAGTCCCTGCTCATTATTGCATAATGACCCGGCCCTTGGGGGCTACACTGGTTGAAGTTTTTATGAGTATAAGACAATTACAAGTCCCTGGTTGCTGCAAGCATGACAACCCGGCACTTGGGGGCTACATAATATGGAGTATATAGTTTTTACTAAATGACTAGGATGAACAACATGGATTTCTTCTTAAGTGGCAGTATTTATATTGAAGCAAGTCTTAAGCCATCACTTTGTTCTGCTCAAGACTTGGGGGCTACAGGTATTATATTATTACCGAAGAACTATTTTCAAATTCTCTGTTTTGAGCAAACCGGATTGACCCGGTGTCGGTGTACTAAGGTAGGGGTACCTCAGTACCCCAACTTGTGCATGAGGCGGTTCTGACTTCAGCAGCAGGGTTTACCGCGTGCTCGCCGAAAACCTTCCTACTCCATGTCAAACCATTCAAAGGCGAAGTATACAAGGCAGAAGATCGAGACCCGACAAGCGGAGCTTCTTGGCCGTTCGAGCTCAAGGTAACATCACTCATGCAAAGCCTGGCGAGAGGAGCTCATGGGAAGACTAGAAGATTACATCATAGAAGACACGCCTCGGCGCTATATGCGTCGGCAAGGGCATGGGAAGCGACAAATTCTGAGCCAGCAAGCTCCCGGGCCGACAAGTCAAGACCCGGCAAGGTGCTTGCGGGAGATTCTGTTGTGTGCCCGCTCCAGCTCATCGGCCCACAGCGTGCATACAGGGCCTTTCGGGGACACGTGGCGGGTGGCTGTGCAGCACTGGAGGACACGGTGGCACTTCCGGTGGTGAATCCATCGCCGTGGCGACGGAGACGCAAGGCGGGAGCTTTTGGGGTCGACGGCGATGGGCATTAAATGCCCTTGTCCCCCTTGTCAAAAGTAGGTGGCGACCACTTTGTTCATGCCTTTGTAGCTTCCTTGTTCCCTTACTTGTTCAACTACCACCTCTTTTACATTTTACCCCTCTCTCCCTCGCTGCCACTGTTGGCGCCCCCTTCCGACTATAAAAGGGAGGCCCATGCGCACGTAGAGGGGGTTCGGTTCGTCCGGTTCGCACCTTTAGCCACTCTCGCGCTCGGTGTAGCTGCTACTGTAGCTCTTCAAGCTCCCGAGCTCAATACAACCCAAGGCAGCAGTAGGAGTTTTATCTCTCCGGAGAGCTCCGAAGCTGGGTAAAAATCCGCCCGCGTGCTCGCCTCGATCGCTCTCTGTGCTCCCTCGCCCTCGTGCCGCCTGACAGACAAAGGGCCCCGGCCCCATAGGTGTCCATGCGGGCAGATCTCCCGGCATCTTTGGCGCGCCCGGTAGGGGCGTCGAGGTTGTGCGGACCTGATCCGGCGTTCAGCGGGCGTGTTCTTCATCAACCTCTCCGGTTTCAATCGGCAACTTCATCAACAAGCTGCGCCATGGCCCGAAGAAGAAGGCTTGGAGGTTGGAAACCCGTCTGCGTCTCATCCGCCGCCACCGGAGCCAGCGGTGGGCGGAGGAAACGCCGTCGGAAGGTGGTCGCCGGTGAGGACACTCGCGGCGCCACGAGATCAAGGCAGACGGATGACCGCGCCTCGGTCTCCGTGGATCCACGTCCATCTCGGCGCCCGACAACCCAGCGGCGCCATACCACGGGAGGTGGTATCCGCTTTCTTTGAGGAGCAAGACCTGCCGGAGGCTCGCGGGATGCTCCGGACCAACGTCCGGACACAAGCAAGCGAAAGCGCCGGCGAGACCTGCTCCTTCTAACACCGTTAAGTCGAGCATACCCGCTCCTCGCACCGCTTCGCTCCGCTCCCTCCACTCCGGCGAAGCGCTTCGTAAGGCGCAAGCGCTCCTCGACTTCCCTCGGCGGCGGACAAGGCGGCGGCGGAGGCTACCATCAAACACAGTCGCCGCCAACAATGACCCTTCCACGGCCGGCGACCTCATGGCGGCGGCAAGCTGGGAAAGACGAAGGCGACGGCGACAAGCGCGCCGGGTGCAACCACGAGCACTCCCCGCCGCGAAGCAAAAACGCCGTCCCGCTGGAACAACACCGACAGCGGCTCCACGGCATCATCGGATCCAGCGGGCGGCGGGATCAGCGCCAGTCCTCGGCGACCGGCGACAAGAAAACGCTTCGGACCACGATCGGCGCCGCCCGAAGCTTCGGCGACAATCGAGCCGGAGGGCTGGGAGCGCTGTCGATCGCCGCGCCCGGTGAATCTGGCGACTGCCGTGCGGCGAGCTGCCTGCGTTCACCGCGAGCTGCGGCGGCGTCGATGGCCCACATGAAGAATTTCGAGCTGACGTCGGGAGAAATGCGGCGGCAAGGCGCACCTCGGAGTTCCTCGGTGTCTACACCATCGTGGTGCGAGGCTGCGAAGCGCGGCGAAGATTCTGGCGAACTACTTCGCTTCGTGCTTAAGCGAGCGTTCGTTCTTGGCTTATGCACTTGCCGAAGCTCCATTTCTTCTTAGGCGGATCTTTGCCATCGGTTTGTTGGCGCCTTTCTTTGGCGGCCACAAACCCCACGGACGAAGCGATCTCCACATTTTGGCCCGAAGGAAGGAGAATCCTGCGCAAGTATATCAACGCTTGAGCCGTGTGCGGCACAACATCCACGGCGTCCACCCTGCGCGGTTATCGGCGCGTTCCACGAGAACATGTGTAACCGCCGCATGCATGAAGAGATGGCGATGACCAAGATTCGAGATGTCGTGAGCTCTATGCTCTGGCTGGACAAGCGCGCCGAAGAGGGGAGGAGACTCCCGGGGAGGATCTTGGCCTTGAGGAGAAAGCGGCAATGACGACACCGCCCGGCAAGGAAGAGCGTGGCGGAACAACGAAGGAAGAACAAGAAAGAGGTGCTTGCCGTCGAGAAGTCCAGCAAGGAGGCTCCCGCCAAGCAAGCGCGAGCTTGCTTCTCCGGCAAGAGCCTGCCCTATGGCGGCGGCCGACAAGCGGGGCAGCTCCGACAAGCAATCTTGCAAAATCCACGCACCAAGGGCCACGATCTCACCAACTGCAAGCGCGTCGAGTACCTCGTCGAGCAGCAAAAGTTAATCTGAGGCGCGACAAGGAGAAGGCCCAAGGTGGCGGAGGAGAACCGCAAGCAAGCGGCCGTTCAATGGCGGGGAGGGCCGCCGCGACAAGGCCAAGCAGCGGCAAGGTGATCGACCTCCGGGGCGCGACAAGGATGAAGAAGGCGGCAGCGAAGACATGGAGGATGAGGATAACAGCGAGCAGGAGTTCGAGAAGGCCACGGAGGTCTGTGCGTCGGCAGTGGCGCCTCTCGCACACCTCCACCGCCAGCTAAAGCGGTGGGTGCGTGAGGTGAATGCAGCGGAGCCGCCCGTGGAGTCCGCGAGCTCCTCAAATGGTCAAACGCCCATCATTTTGATCTTGAGGATCACCCACGACCGCACCACCGCGGTCGGGTGCTTGCCGATGCTGGTCTCGCCCACCATCCGCAACCTCAAGGTCACCAAAATGTTGGTTGACGGCGGGGCGGGCTGAACTTGATCTCCTCTGCTGTGATCAAGAAACTCCAAATTCAGATGGCGAGCTCGAAGAGACCGGTTCTTTCAAGGAATCAACCGGGACGGAGCAAGCCCAAGGAAAGATCACTCTGCCGGTAACCTTTGGCGGGAGCTCAATTTCAGGGTGGCGCATCACTTTCGGCGTCGCCGATATTCGTTGCCATACAATGGAATACTCGGCCGTCTGCCCTCGCCAAGTTCATGGCAGCCTCCCATTATGCTTCTAGCGTACTCAAGATGCGGGGCGATCAGCGTCATCCTTTGTCACGGCGACAAGAAGGATCGCTTATCTGCGCCGACAAGATCTACCGGGATGCGGCAGCCATGGCCGACAAGAATACACTTGCGGCTGAAGCTCCGGGGAAGAAGACGAAGACCAAGCCGGCAAGTGCTGGGGCCCACTCCGACAGCGCGCCTCTCGGGGCTTGCGCTGCCGTCGAGGACGCGCCATCGAGCTCCACCGGCAAGTAAAGTCCGGCAAGGACAGCTCTGGTGCCCACTCCGGCAACCGCACCTCTTCGGAGTGCTGCGCTGCCGCTGAGGACGTCCCATCGAGCTCCACCGGCAAGTGCGAGGAAACAAAGACAGACCAGCCAAAGACTAAGCCCGGCAAGGACAGCTCTGGTGCCTACTCCGGCAAGCGCACCTCTCCGGAGTGCTGCGCCGCCGTCGAGGACGTGCCATCGAGCTCCACCGGCGATGAGGGCGAAAAGCAACCGATTTCAAACTTTTGAGTTGTATTCCACGAAATTTCGTACCTTGTATGGAGAACACATGCGCATAGGGGTCGAATCGTGGCTAAGTTGCCCCCGATCTGTTTGAGTCGCTCAGCGATGAAGGCGCTGCAACTAGCCCGACAAGTTCTTCTGCGGGAGGCAACACCGCCAGCGAACTGCTGATGTTCCGACTCGGCAAGTGTGTTTCTTGCCGCGGAGGTTCCACAGCGTGAGGTGGCGTACAAGGGAGGAAATCAAGGGAGAAGTCTTGACCTTGTCGGATCGCGAGCAGCGGAAAAGCTAAGTTGTCCAGAGCTTTTGTGCAGAATACTCCTTAGTTCCATGCTTTTTATGTTATATCCCTCGTGCGTTAGTCCTTTATGCACGCAATACACATGCTGTGAAGGAACCTACCGTGGATAGCCGCACCCTTATCTTGCTTTCGAACACGCTCAGCGATTTAAGTGGCGTTGACAAGTGTCGCGCCCTTGTTTCGTTTCGAGCCCGCTCGGCAAGCTAAGTCGTCGCGACTAGGCGCGCAAGGTTGCTGCGGTAAGACCTTAACCCGGGCTGCTTGAGTTCAGCACTTTCGGCGCTTCGCGGCAAGGGCCCTTTGCGGCAAGTTTCCCTAGAAGCGTGGGGTAAAAGCGCACAAAGGGTGTAAGCGAGAGGGTGTGTATAACAAGCCTTGCCGTAAGATGCCCTTCGTATGAGAAACTTGTCTTGCGGAGGAGCAGGTCGTGGCCCGATTGCGCCCTTGTTTTGTTTCGAGTCCGCTCAACAAACACAAGTCTTGTTTGCAACGCCGGCAAGGCTGCCTGCCGGAAGCAACACCGCCCGGTGGCTCTTGATGTCCCGCACTCAGCAAGCGTGTTCGCGCGGCCAGCTCCCGAGGCGTGAAGTATAAGCATCTGAAGGGCAAGGCACAACATAGCATTGCAAAGTTGCACAGAAAGGATTTATATACATATACATGTAAATAATGGAGCTGTTGCAGACCTATCTCAGCTGTTTTCATGGCTGAAATTACAGCAACAAGGAGAAACCAGAAGAGCACACCAGCACCTAGATTTTTGCGGAGCCAGAGTTGCCGGGGGCTGCGAGTGCTAATATTCATCTCCGGCAAGCCAGAGTTGCTAGGGGCTGCGATATCAGATAAGTTTTTCATCCCTCGTCATGCATCCTCTCGTGGACCGGGGAAAGCGGGGCTGCGTCCTTGAACGAGCGTGTCTTGTAAAACCCGTGCGGCGGAGGAGCAGTCGTGGCCCGATTCGCCCTTGGTTTGTTTCGAGCCCGCTCAGCGATTTAAGTGAGCTGCGACAAATGTCAGCGCCCTTGTTTAGTTTCGAGTCCGCTCAACAAACACAAGTGCGCTGCAAGCGCCCGGCAAGGTTGCTTGCCGGAAGCAACACCGCCAGTGAACTCTGATGTCCCTTTTCGACAAGCGTGTTATGCACCGCAAGCTCCCGAGGCGTGGGATGGGAACATACAAGGCACGAATTCAAGTAAAGGACTCGGTCCGACAAGCGTTCCCTCTTTTCATTAAAAACATCCTAGTTTAGTACAAGTCCATAGGGATGAAAAACATGATAGAGAGGATTACATAGTTTAAATGCAACTAAGGCCCAAGGGCTTACAAATTGAAAGATAAGATGCGTAATCCCTCTCCATTCTCTGTTCAGGGAGTTGGGAGGTAGGTCAAGAGGCCCGGCAAGAAGCTTCTTGGGAAGAAGCAAAAAGGGCGCCTAGGAGAGCTACAGGCGCCGAAGACACCAAAGAACTTCCGGGGCTGGCGGGAGCTTGGCGGAGGCAGGCGCCGGAGGCGAGCTTGAAGGCAGGGGTGGTGGGGCGTCGGCCTTGCGGCGAGGCTCCTCGCCCTCGTGCTCGGCATAACAGCCTTGCCGCCACCCTCTTCCTCTTCCATAGCCTCCCTCGCCCAACCGCCCAAGGAGGCGGCCCGGGGAAGGGTTCCGACTTAGGTTGAACAAAAAGTTCGGTTCAAAAGTTTCGGCGGATTATCCGAGTTCGGATCAAAAGTTCCGGCTCAAAAGTTTCGACGGGTTATCAAGGGTTCGGTTCAAAAGTTCGGATTATCAAAAGTCGGCGGATTATCTAGAGGTTCCGGATTAAAAGGTTCCAGATTATGAAAAAGTTTCGGTTCAGGGTCATCTATTGTTACTAGCAGTAATAATATGCCCATTCATGACTGGCGTTCAGATGCATCAGGTGATATTTGTCTAACTTTATTTTATTAACATATATTATTTTTTATCATAGAACAGTTTATCTTTGTCTTGGTCTGCATCATTGTTGATGCAGGACAATTGTTCACTACATCAAAACGACATGGTTAACTTCGCCGTCCGCCGGTTTTACAACGCTGCGGCCTACACATCTGTTAGTGCCGCATCGATACTACTGGTCGTCTTTCCCATTACGTCTCTTGCGGCTTGGTCTACATCAACACCAGGCTGTTGCAGACCTATCTCAGCTGTTTTCATGGCTGAAATTACAGCAACAAGGAGAAACCGGAAGAGCACACCAGCACCTAGATTTTTATGGAGCCAGAGTTGCCGGGCTGCGAAAAGCTAATATTCATCTCCGGCAAGCCGAGTTGCTAGGGGCTGCGATATCGATAAGTTTTTCATCCTCGTCATGCATCCTCTCGTGGACCGGGAAAGCGGGCTGCGTCCTTGAACGAAGCGTGTCTTGTAAAACCGTGCGGCGGAGGAGCAGTCGTGGCCCGTTGCGCCTTTGGTTTGTTTCGAGCCCGCTCAACGATTTAAGTGAGCTGCGACAAATATCGCGCCCTTGTTTCGTTTTCGAGTCCGCTCAACAAACACAAGTCGCTGAACTGGCCCGGCAAGGTTGCTTGCCGGAAGCAACACCGCCGCTGGCTGCTGATGTCCCAAGACTCAAGAAGCGTGTTCAGACCGCAAGCTCCCCGAGAGCGAGGATGGGAACATACAAGGCACGAATTCAAGTAAAGGACTCGGTCCGACAAGCGTTCCCCTCTTTTCATTAAAAACATCCTAGTTTAGTACAAGTCCATAGAGGATGAAAAACATGATAGAGAGGATTACATAGTTTAAATGCAACTAAGGCCCAAGGGCTTACAAATTGAAAGATAAGATGCCCGTAATCCTCTCCTGCTTTCTCTGCTCAGAGTTCAGAGGTAGGTCAAGGAGGCCCCGGCAAGAGAAGCTTGCTGGGAAGGGCAAAAGGGGCGCCTAGGAGAGCTACGGGCGCCAGAAGACACCAAGAGAACTTCCCGGGGGCTGGCCAGGAGCTTGGCGGAGACGGAGGCGCCGGAGGCAGAGCTTGAAGACGGGGTGGTGGGACGTCAGCACGCTGACGAGGGCTCCTCGCCCTCGTACTCCGACGTAACGGCCTTGCCGCCACCCCTCTTCCTCTTCCGCAGCCTCCCTACGCCAGCCGCCCAAGGAGACGGCCCCGGGGAGTTTGAAGGCGGCGACCGGATGATGGGGTCGCCGGTGGCGCTGAGGCGATGTCCGACGCCTAGTCGGACCCGCCATCCCCGCTGCCGCCGCTGCCGCTCCCCTCCTCGTCACTCTCACTCGAGGAGGGACCTTCGCATCGGAGGAGCTGTCCACACAGATCTCGCCCGGATCCCGGAGTCCCGAAGACCTTGACGGCGAGGAGGTCGCCTCCATTAACTTGAAATGGAGGGTAAACCCGCCGCCAAGCTGTGGATGCGGGCGAACGCTTTCCACCCTCGGTCGAAGTACATCACGCGGGGCTGGGGACACGACACTCACTCGAAAGTGCCGCTGATCCCACAGCCCCTCATGCGCAACTCCATCACCTCGGGCGGATCCGTCCCATCGCTCATGAGAACGGGCCGGCAGCCGGAGGCGGCGACGAGCGCCGGCGCAGCTTGATGAAGAACTCCTGGATCGTCTCAGTATGGACCGCCGAGGAAAGGGCCGCCGGTGGAGACGGGGAGGCACATCGCCACGACCGCCTCTCCCGACCGCCTCGCCGCGCCCTCGGCCTCGTCGCGACCTCGCCCTCTCCTCTCCTTCTTCCTCGTGGCGGCTCCGCCACGGGTGCGGATAGGAGAAGTGCGCTGCCTGAGGCGACCCTCGCTGCCACCGTTGAGGAACTAGGATTTCCTCCTTCCATGGCGGAAAGAAGAACGGAAGCTGAAGACGAAGGGAGAAGGGGAGGTGTGAGACCATTGTGCTCCCTTTCCGCCCCTTTTTAAAGGGCGAGGTGGGGGCTCAACCGCCCTGCCCGGCCAATCGGAGAGCGAGGAGGGCAGAGGAGCGGGGCCGACTCGCCATCTTCGCCCGTGACGGCTCGGTCTCCCACTTTCGCCGCCCACGACCCCTATGCATGAGGGCCGCGTGGCGAAAAGGCGGGACCGGAGCGACGGGTGAAATGACCTCGCCTTGCACCACGATTACGGGCGTGGATGCCTTAAAGACCGCATGCGCCGCCCACGTCTCCCACGACGCCGCAATCGACGCGTGCCGTTACGGGGGGATGCGGCAGATGCGGAAGTGGATTCGACGCGCCATGGGCCGCGTGTGCCCGTGCACTGTTTTGGGCCTGGCCCAACAGCGCTCGGCACCGTGTGTGGCCCAGGCCCGGGGGATCCTGTCGGTGTACTAAGGTAGGGGTACCTCAGTACCCCAACTTGTGCACGGGCGGTTGCAGCTTCCCGCGGCAGGGTTTACCACGTGCTCGCCGAAAACCTTCCTACTCCATGTCAAACCATTCAAAGACGAAGTATACAAGACAGAAGATCGAGACCCGCAAGCGGAGCTTGCCGGAAGGCCGTTCTGTGCTCAAGGTAACATCACTCACAAGAAAGCCTGGCGAGAGGAGCTCGCCGGGAAGACTAGAAGATTACATCATAGAAGACACGCCCGGCGCTATATGCGTCCGGCAAGGGCCCGGAAGCGACAAGTTCTGAGCCGGCAAGCTCCGGCCCGACAAGTCAAGACCCGGCAAGGTGCTTGCCGGGAGAGTTGTTGTGTGTGCCCGCTCCACCATCGGCCCACGCGCCGCAGGACCTTTCCAGGGACACGTGGCGGGTGGCTGTGCAGCCTGGAGGACACGGTGGCACTTCACGGTGGTGAATCCATCGCCGTGGCAGACGGAGACGCAAGGGCGGGAGCTTTTGGGGTCGATGGCGATGGGCATTAAATGCCCTTGTCCCCCACTGTCAAAAGTAGGTAGCGACCACTGTTCATGCACTGTAGCTTCACTGTTCCCGCACTGTTCCAACTACCACCTCTTTTACATTTTTACCCCTCTCTCCTACGCTGCCACCTGTTGGCGCCCCCTTCCGACTATAAAAGGGAGGCCCATGCGCACGTAGAGGGGGTTCGGTTCGTCCGGTTCGCACCTTTAGCCACTCTCGCCGTGTAGCTGCATCTTGTAGCTCTTCAAGCTCCCGAGCTCAATACAACCCAAGGCAGCAGAGGAGTTTTATCTCTCCGGAGAGCTCCGGTTGGGTAAAATCCGCCTGCGTGCTCGCCTCGATCTGCTCTCGTGCTCCCTCCGCCTGCATCAAGACAGACAAAGGGCCCCGACCCCATAGGTGTCCGCGGCGGCAGATCTCCCCGCACCGGCGTCACCAATCATTACGACCAGGTATCGCAACCCGCGCCATCAATAATCATGGACCGCGTCGCAACAATCATGACCCGAATTATCAGTTTTTATAACCCGACAATGGTGGTAATCATAAACCGGCAAGTTTTACATCTTAAGCCGGCTGGATATCAGTTGAATATTTCAGAGACTAATATTTTTGTCAAGTCAGAGCATTGAAGGCCAATTCAAATGGATTCTTTATTTACAAAATATCTTCTGCAAGCAAATCGATTATGAAACTGGTCTATTGACTCGAATTTTTTAGAAGGAAGAAATGACAAGGATTTAAGGATGATCAAGTGCCGGTTTACAAGGATACTTAAACCGGAGCACAACCCGACAAATTTGTTCTTGTGTTTATGTTGCAGATCAGTTTAACATGGATGAATCCAAATTAAACTGGGGGCTAATGTCGGGGATATACCCCGCGGTATAAACCGCCGGATGTATGTCCCGACTAGAGTTTGGCAATTCACCGGCGACCCACTTGGACCTAGCGGTTTAAGATTCATTGGTAATCCGGCAGGCGGGTCAGAGGAGCGACAAGACCCAGTGGCCCAACGGGCGGTTTATGGAAGGCCGGATCACGCTATGGTGGGCCGGTTTATGAGGAAAGCACAAGGAATATTTTTCTACAAAGGAAGCAAGACTAGGACTCCACTTGTAATAGAGTAATCCTAATCCTACTAGGACTAGTCATGTAACCCGCCCCTTCAACTTATATAAGGAGGGGCAGGGCTCCTCAAAAGGGGACAAGCAAGAAACAATCTCTAGGGCTAGACTCACAGAGCCGGTTTACGACGATTCCCTCGTGATGATAATGAGATCTAGCCTCAAACAACATGTAGGGTTTTTACGGGATGATGTTTCCCGGGGCCCGAAGCTGTCTAAATCTTTGTCTTGTGTTGCGTCTCTCGATTCCGCTCAACCGCTCTCAAGCTACCACATAGATCCGCGGCCTCATGACTAAGTCCTCACCCTAGGACATCTGACGTGTTAAATCCACGACACCAGCATTCAAGTTTCAGCAAATATTATGAACTAACCATACTCACAATAACACATAGGTCTCACAATTACTCATATAAATAGCATAATCAGCTAGCGAGCCATAATAATAAAACTCGGATGACAACACTTTCTCAAAATAATCATAACATAATATAACAAAATGGTATCTCGCTAGCCCTTTCTGAGACCGCAAAACATAAATGCAGAGCACCTTTAAAGATCAAGGACTGACTAAACATTGTAATTCATGGTAAAAGAGATCCAGTCAAGTCATACCCAATATAAACCAATAGTAATGAATGCAAATGACAGTGTGCTCTCCAGTGGGTGCTTTTTAATAAGAAGGGTGATGACTCAACATAAAAGTAAATAGATAGGCCCTTCGCAGAGGGAAGCAGGGATTTGTAGAGGTGCCAGAGCTCGATTTTAAAATAGAGATTGAATAACATTTTGAGCGGCATACTTTCATTGTCAACGCAACAACTATGAGATGGTTGTATCTTCCATACTACATGCATTATAGGCAGTTCCCAAACAGAATGGTAAAGGTTTATACTCCCCCAACCACCAACAAGCATCAATCCATGGCTTGCTCGAAACAACGAGTGCCTCCAACGTACAACAGCCATGGGGGAGTTTTGTTTAATTATTTTGATTTGCTTTGATCTTTTGGATCATGGGACTGGGCATCCCTAGCACGCCCTTTCTCGTGAATGAGGAGCGGAGTCCACTCCTCTTGAGAATAACCCACCTAGCATGGAAGATATAGGCAGCCCTAGTTGAAACATGAGTTGCTCAAGCATACAAAACATAATTTCATTTGAAGGTTTGGAGTTTGGCACATATAAATTTACTTGGAACCGCAGGTAAATACCGCATATAGGAAGGTATAGTGGACTCATATGGAACAACTTTGGGGTTTATGGAGTTTGGATGCACAAGCAGTATTCCCGCTTAGTACAGGTGAAGGCTAGCAAAAGACTGGGAAGCGACCAACTGAGAGAGCGACAACAGTCATAAACATGCATTAAAATTAATTCACACCGAATACAAGCATGAGTAGGATATAATCCACCATGAACATAAATATCATGAAGGCTATGTTGATTTGATTCAACTACATGCGTGAACATGTGCCAAGTCGAGTCACTCAATTCATTCAAAGGAGGATACCATCCCATCATACCACATCATAATCATTCTAATAGCATGTTGGCATGCAAGGTAAACCATTATAACTCATAGCTAATCAAGCATGGCACAAGCATCTCTAAATGTCATTGCAAATATGTTTACTTCATAATAACCTGACTCAGAAACGATGAACTCATCATATTTACAAAAACAAGAGAGGTCGAGTTCATACCAGCTTTTCTCATCCCAATAAGTCCATCATATATCGTCATTATTGCCTTTCACTTGCACAACCGAACGATGTGTATAATAATAAGAGTGCACATGCATTGACTAAGCTGGAATCTGCAAGCATTCAACTCAAGAGAGAAGACAGGTAATATGGGCTCTAAGTTAAATGAACAATCATGCATATAAGAGCCACTAAGCATTTTCAATATGGTCTTCTCGACCCCAAAGGAAAGAAAAGAAAATAAAACTATTTACACGGGAAAGCTCCCAACAAGTAAGAAGAAGAACAAGAAATCTTTTTGGGTTTTCATTTTAATTCTACTACAAGCATGGAAATTAAACTAACTAATTTTTTTGGTTTTTCTTAAGGTTTATCAAACACACAAGAAGAAAGCTAGAAAAATAAATTTAAACTAGCATGGATGATACAATGAAAGAGTATGAGCACCGACAACTAGTGTGTGAACATGAATGTAAAGTCGGTGAGAAATACGTACTCCCCCAAGCGTAGGCTTTTGGCCTAAGTTGGTCTAATACCAATGACCGCCTGGCTGATATCCATAAGTGAAACTGGGATTGTACTGAGATGCAGAGGCAACAGCCTCCTGAGCAGCAGCGTGTTGGCGAGCTACTTCCATTCCCTTCTCGTATTCAGCTGCTTCTTCCCTGGTGACAACATATCTTCCTTTTGCCTGATAATCAAAAAGGTAGGGGGCAGGAAGAGTAACAGGGACGACGTTGCGCCTCTCATAGATTAGTCGATAATGGAGGAATTGTTTATTCCTCTCAAGAAAATGATGATCGAACATAGCTTCTTTATCCAAATAAACAGGAGGTATAATCATATCCCCCTCTCATGGGGCAATATTAAGAAAATTAGCCACACAGGTTGCATAAATTACTCCAAATAAATCCCCCCTTCTACTATTATTCTTCAACCTACGTGCAACTATTGCCCCCAAGTTATAACTTTTATAACCTGACACAGCACTCTTGAGGACACAAAGATCAGGGACACACATGTGACATGCTTCATCCTTACCATTAATGCATCTACCAATGAAGAGAGCGAAATAGTGTATAGTAGGAAAATGAATGCTCCCTATTGTAGCTTGTGCTATGTCCCTGGATTCTCCTACAGTAATACTAGCAAGAAAATCTCTAAATTCAGATTTGCGAGGATCATTAATATTACCCCACTGCAGGAGTTTGCAAGCAGTTGTGAAATCCTCTAAATCCATGGTATAAGATGTATCATAAATATCAAACATGACACTAGGAGAATTACGCGCACAGATATATTGGAACCTCCGCACAAAGGAATCAGTCAATTGATAGTATTGAGGACACTTATCTTGTAAGAAGTCCTCGAGCTCGGCATTATGCACATACACGTCAAATTCCTCCTTGAAGCCTGCTTCGACCATAAAATCATCGGATGGCCACTCACAAGCTCGTACATTTGTGTCCCTCGGCAATTCAACATCTTGCTCACGTATAGCAATCCTTGGCCCTTTCTTTGCCGAGGAACCACCTTGGTACATTCTTCTAAGCATATTTCTTTTTCTGAAAATTTCTGAAATTTTAGTAACTTCAAAATAAAAGTGAATAAAACTAAACAAGATTGGTAGCAACTACTCCTACAAGTGCCTAGATCCTATATCATGCATTGGAATTGCTTGGGACCTCATAAATTTTTACATGCAAGCTCAAGAACATGGTCACCTATGCAGCAAAAATTTGCAATGAATAAAGCACTAGAACAAAAACTAATTGGACCAATGGAGGAGTCACATACCAAGCAACAATCTCCCATAGCAGTTTTGTGAATGGAGCTTTGAGCTAAGAGATCGAAAATCGCAGCAAAACGAGCTAGAACTCGTTCTTGAGCTGGATGGGGATTTTTTGGGTAGAAGATGAAGTGTGTGGGTGCTGGCATAAGTGGAGGGGGGCCAGCAGGGGTCCACGAGGCAGGGGGCACACCCTATTGGGGGGCGCCCCCTCCACTCTCGTGGCCTAGTGCTTGCCCCTCCTGCAGTGATTTCAGTGCCTAAAATCCTCAAATATTCCAGAAAAAATCATACTAAATTTGCAAGGCATTTGGAGCACTTTTATTTTCGGACTATTTTTTTATTGCACGGATAGTTCGTAAAATGATGAGTAATACTATATTTTCTTTATTTATTCTAAATAATGAAAGTAAAAGGAGGGCATGAAGGTTGTGCCTTCTAGTTTCATCCATCTCATGATCATCAAAATGAATCCACTAACAAGGTTGATCAAGTCTTGTTAACAAACTCATTCCGAATAACACGGAACCGGGGAAATTTTGAATAACACTAAGTTACCTCAACGGGGATATGAAAATCCCCAACAATAAGAATATCATAGTTTTTCTTGATAGTAGGGAGAGGAAATTCAAAACCTCTAAAAATGATAGTTGGAACTTTTTCAATAGAATTGATGCTATGAACTTGAGATTGTTTCCTTGGAAAGTGTACCATATGCTCACTACCATTAACATGAAAAGTGACATTGCCTTTGTTGCAATCAATAACAGCCCCTGTAGTATCAAGAAAAGGTCTACCAAGGATAATAGACATACTATCGTCCTCGGGAATATCAAGAATAACAAAGTCCATTAAGATAGTGACATTTGCAACCACAACAGGCACATCCTCATAAATACCGACAGGTATAGCAGTTGATTTATCAGCCATTTGCAAAGATATTTCAATAGGTGTCAACTTATTCAATTCAATTCCACGATATAAAGAGAGAGGCATAACACTAACACTGGCTCCAAGATCACATAAAGCAGTTCTAACATAATTTCTTTTAATAGAGCATGGTATAGTTGGTACACCCGGATCTCCAAGTTTCTTTGGTATTCCACCCTTAAAAGTGTAATTAGCAAGCATGGTGGAAATTTCAGCTTCTGGTATCTTTCTTTTATTTGTAATGATATCCTTCATATACTTAGCATAAGGATTTACTTTCAGCATATCAGTTAAGCGCATACGTAAGAAAATAGGTCTAATCATTTCAGCAAAGCGCTCAAAATCCTCATCATCCTTTGTCTTGGATGGTTAGGAGGAAAGGGCATGGGTTTCTGAACCCATGGTTCTCTTTCTTTACCGTGCTTCCTAGCAACAAAATCTCTCTTATCATAACGTTGATTCTTTGATTGTGGGTTATCAAGATCAACAGCAGGTTCAATCTCTACATCATTGTTTTTGCTAGGTTGAGCATCAACATGAACATTATCATTAACATTATCACTAGGTTCATGTTCATCACTGATTGTGTTTCAAAGATCGAAATAGAAATATCATTGGGATTCTCAGGTGTGTCTACGGTAGGTTCACTAGAAGCATGCAAAGTTCTATCGTTTTTCTTTTTCTTCTTTTTAGAAGAACTAGGTGCCTCTAAATTATTTCTCTAAGAATCTTGCTAGATTCTCTTAGGGTGGCCTTTAGGATACAAAGGTTCCTGAGTCATTCTACCAGTTCTAGTAGCCACTCTAACAGCAAAGTCATTTTTAATATTTAATTCATCAAGCAAATCATTTTGAGCTTTAAGTACTTTCTCAGCTTGAGTAGCAACCATAGAAGCATATTTGCTAACGAGGTGAAGTTCATCTTTAACTCCAGCCAGATTATCACTTACACGTCCTATCTCGAAAGCATTATTCTTTAACTCTCTACCAACATAAGCATTAAAACTTTCTTGTCTAGCCATAAAGTCATCAAATTCATCTAAGCATGGGATATGAAATTTAGTAGAGGGGATTTCAACTTTATCATATCTATAGAGAGAATTTACCTTTACTAACTGTGTCGGGTTATCAAGACAATGTGGTTCTTCAGGCGGTATATTAAGACCATGTATTTCTTCAATAGGAGGTAAATTCTTAACATCTTCAGCTTTAATACCTTTTTCTTCCATTGATTTCTTTGCCTCTTGCATATCTTCAGGTCTGAGAAATAAAACACCTCTCTTCCTCGGAGTGGGTTTAGGAATAGGCTCAGGAGTTGGCTCAATTGGTTCAGGAATTACATCAGGAATTGGCTCAGGAAGAGTCCAATTATTTTCATTAGTCAACATATTATTCAATAATATTTCAGCTTCATCGACTGTTCTTTCCCTGAGAACACAACCAGCACAACTATCCAAGTAGTCCTTGGAAGCATCGGTTAGTCCATTATAAAAGATATCAAGTATTTTGTTTTTCTTAAGAGGATGATCAGGCAAAGCATTAAGTAACCGAAGAAGCCTCCCCCAAGCTTGTGGGAGCCTCTCTTCTTTGATTTGCACAAAATTATATATTTCCCGCAAGGCAGCTTGTTTCTTATGAGTAGGGAAATATTTAGCAGAGAAGTAATAAATCATATCCTGGGGACTACGCACACAACCAGGAGCAAGAGAATTATACCAAGTCTTAGCATCACCCTTTAATGAGAATGGAAATATCTTAAGGATATAGAAATAGCGAGACCTCTCATCGTTAGTAAACAGGGTGGCTATATCATTCAACTGGGTAAGATGTGCCACAACAGTTTCAGATTCAAGGCCATAAAAAGGATCAGATTCTACTAAAGTAATAATCTCAGGATCAACAAAGAATTCATAATCCTTATTAGTAACACAGATAGGTGAAGTAGCAAAAGCAGGATCGGGTTTCATTCTAGCATTAAGAGACTGCTGCTTCCATTTAGCTAATAATTTTTTAAGATCATATCTATCATTGCAAGCAAAGATTTCCTAGCAGCTTCTTCATTCATAACATAATCCTTAGGAACAACAGGTAATACATAATCATTGGGAGAACCTTCATCATCACTATCATCAATAATAGGTTCTTCAGTAATTTCATTCCCCCTAACTCTAGCAAGTTGTTCATCAAGAAATTCACCTAATGGCAAAGTAGTATCACGCACAGAAGTAGTTTCATCATGCATAGCAAAAGTGGCATCATCAATAACATGCGACATATCAGAATTCATAGCAGTAGCAGGTTTAGGTGTCGCAAGCTTACTGATAACGGAAGGAGAATCTAGTGCACAACTAGATGGCAGTTCCTTACCTCCCCTCGTAGTTGAGGGCAAAATAGTAGTTCGGTCGTCTTTCAAGTTCTTCATAGTGATCAACAGATATAATTCCCAAGTGACTCAGAGAATAGAGCTATGCTCCCGCAATGGCGCTTGAAATTAGTCTTGATAACCCACAAGTGTAGGGGATCGCAATAGCTTTCAAGGGTAAAGTATAACCCAAATTTATTGATTCGACACAAGGGAGCCAAAGAATATTCTTGAGTATTAGCAGTTGAGTTGTCAATTCAACCACACCGGATAACTTAGTACCGCAGCAAAGTGTTTAGTAGCAAAAGTGGTATGATAAAAAAAAAGGTAACGGTAGCAAAAGTAAAGATAAATGTTTTTGGGTTTTTGTAGTAGTTGTAACAGTAGCAACGGAAAAGTAAATAAGCGAAGAACAATATATGAAAAGCTCGTAGGTAATGGATCAGTGATGGATAATTATGCCGGATGTGATTCCTCATGTAATAGCTATAACATAGGGTGATATAGAACTAGCTCCAATTCATCAATGTAATGTAGGCATGTATTCCGTAAATAGTCATGCGTGCTTATGGAAAAGAACTTGCATTACATCTTTTCTCCTACCCTCACATGGAAGCGGGGTCCAAGCGTAAACTGAGGGATATTAAGGCCTCCTTTTAATAGAGAACCGGAACAAAGCATTAGCACATAGTGAATACATGAACTCCTCAAAGAACTACGGTCATCACCGAGAAGTATCCCGATTATTGTCACTTCGGGGTTGTCGGATCATAACACATAATAGGTGACTATATACTTGCAAGATAGGATCAAGAACACACATATATTCATGAAAACATAATAGGTTCAGATCTGAAATCATGGCACTCGGGCCCTAGTGACAAGCATTAAGCATAGCAAAGTCATAGCAACATCAATCTCGGAACATAGTGGATACTAGGGATCAACCCTACCAAAACTAACTTGATTACATGGTAAATCTCATCCAACCCATCACCGTCCAGCAAGCCTACGATGGAATTACTCACGCACGGCAGTGAGCATCATGAAATTGGTGATGCGGGATGGTTGATGATGACGACGGCGACGAATCCCTCTCCGGAGCCCCAAACGGACTCAGATCACCCCCCGGAGAGATTAGGGCTTGGCGGCGGCTCCGTCGTAAAACGCGATGAAAATTTCTCTCGATTTTTTTCTCCCGAACGTGAATATATGGAGTTGGAGTTGAGGTCGAGGAGGTCCAGGGGCCCACGAGATAGGAGGGCGCGCCCTGAGGCGCCTGTCTCGTGGACAGCCTAATGGGCCCCTGGTCTTGATTCTTTCGCCAAAAATTTTATTAATTCCAAAAAGTGCCTCCGTGGATTTTCGTGACATTCCGAGAACTTTTCTTTTCTACACATAAAACAACATCATGGCGATTCTGCTTTGAAAACAGCGTCAGTCCGGGTTAGTTTCATTCAAATCATGCAAGTTAGAGTCCAAAACAAGGGCAAAAGTGTTTGGAAAAGTAGATATGTTGGAGACGTATCAAGAGCTTGTGCGCTAGATTATGGATCTAGCTGGGATGATAATTTTCCTTACACGGAGTTCTCATACAACAAAAGCTACTAGGCCAGTTTGAAGATGGCACCTTTCGAAGCTTTGTATGGAAGGAGGTGCAGGACACCGTTGATGTGGGATGAAGTTGGAGACCGTCAGTTGTTTGGACCTGATTTGATTAAAGAGTCTGAAGAGAAGGTTAAGTTGATTCGCGATAGACTGAAGGTAGCTCAGTCCAGGCAGAAGAGTTATGCAGACTCAAAAAGCAAGGAGATAGTCTATGAAATCGGAGACAGAGCATATCTTCGTGTGTCACCTCTACGAGGAGTTAAACGATTTGGAGTTAAAGGAAAGTTAGCCCCGAGATTTGTAGGACCATACCGAGTTTTGGAACGTATGGGAGAAGTGGCCTACAAGTTGGAGTTACCCGAAGGACTGTATGGAGTTTGTGATGTGTTTCACATTTCCCAGTTGAAGAAGTGTCATGCCGAGATGGCCGATATACCTCTGAGAGATACCGTGCCTATGGAAGCAATTCAGCTGGATGGTGATCTGACCTATGAGGAGAAACCAGTCAAGATTCTCAAGTTTTCCAGCCGAGTCACACGCAGCAAGGTTATCAAGTTTTGCAAAGTTCAGTGGAGCCACCATACCGAGGATGAAGCCACCTAGGAATGAGAGGAAGACCTACGGAAAGACCACCCACACCTATTTTCTAATCAACCCGAATCTCGAGGGCGAGATTCATTTTAAGGGGGGTAGGTTTGTAACATCCCAAATTTTCAATTTGGAATGTTATAATAGGTCATCCTATGCATATAATATTTTATTTGCATTTTGGTTTTGATGCTAGAAATTCTAAGCAACTCTAGGACCCACGGAGAGAGTTGGGGATTTCGTTTATTTTCATATTTGAATTTCCTCAAATTTGAAAAGAGGATCATTTTGGTTTAAATTATTTTCTCTCCAAAATATTTCCGATATTTAAAAATAAAAGAGAGGAGATAAAATGACTTCTCCAAAATAAAAAGAAATATTGGAGGAAAAATATTAAAATCAAATAAATAGTTTTATTTGGTTTTATTGCTATTTTATTTGAATTAGTAAAATATGCATTTTTCAAAATTGCATTTTTAGGCCAGAAAAAATGTTCACTTTGTTCTAAATATTTTATTTAGACAGTGAAAATTGTTTCTGGCATTTTTAGATTTTTTTCATATATTTTTAGCATTTTTCGTTTCGACGGAATTTATTTTTTTATTTTTTTTTTAAAAAAAAATCCCGGCCCGCAGCGCCACCGCCTCCGCCGCCGTGCAGTGCCGCGTCGGACACCGGCCGAGTCCGGCTCGAGCGCCGAGCGCCCCGCCTCAAGCCACCACGCCTCCCATAAATACCCGCCCGTCCCTCTCCTCCTCGTCCCAAGTCGCCGCCGCCGCATCTATTGCCGCCGCCAGCATTACGCCGCCCGCTGACCCGCGTCGGAGCCGCCGCCGCTCGCCGGAATCCCGCCGCTGCCATTGACTTCGTCGCCATCGTTTTTTTGGAGTTATAAACCGTTCGGTTTTTAAAAAAACACTGGATCAGTTTTTTTCTATTAGATCGGTTCGGTTTTCTCGGTTTAGATTATTTAACGAACGTTCGTTCATTACTTCGTTTTAACGAACGGATTCGTTCGTCCGATAGATTTTCCTTTTTATTTTTATTTTCGGCCAGGCACCTATACGCGATTACTTTTATCGCAGATTAGCCCCTGATCTTCAAACCCTCATAACTTTTTAACCATTCGTCCAAATCCAGTGAAACCAACGCCAAAATCTTCGTCTCAAACCCCTCTTTCCGGTTAAACAACTTGAACATGGTTTCGACAATTTAAAATTTGGTTTCAAGCAGATTTGATTTTGAAGTTCTTTTGATTGTAGTTTCAGTTTCGTAGCTCTGATTTGATCGATTCTTTTTGCAAATTGTAGTTCTTCAGTTGGACTTTCAGATTTGATTTTCTCATCTGAGTTTTACCCGTGCATATATGCTTGAGTGCTTATGTATGCTATTGTTTGTTTGTGATAGAATTTCTGGAGTGCGAAGCGTGCTACTACGAGTCTCTAGGGTTTGCGGATCATCAGAAAGGCAAGTAACACATTGATCATACCCTTTTATTACCCAGTTTTTATGCATTAGTTACAATCCTCTAACACTGCATGATTAGGATGTGATTTAAGTTGTGGGTATTGGGAAGTATATGATGAGGTAGAACCTATTGCCCTTTTATTATCAAACCCTTGGGAGTTGCTTCTACGCTATGCTTATACTGCTATGCTATGCTCGTAGACGTGGTTTAGTGTGAGTGATCCATGACAGACGTGAGATTGTTAATTAATGGTTAACTTGAGGTGGCTACTTAAATACACATTTGGGTGGATTGGTTGCGGGCACCTGGGGATATACCAGTGTTGTCCTTTGGTTCGCCACCCAGGCTCAAAGGGATCATAAGATTATTCATGCTAGAAACTTCCGTGTGCAGCCACAAGCTATTATGGGCTCCGGCATAGTTGAGTATGTTACATGACCTCTTTAAGTGGTAGGCTAGCAGATGTAGGGGAAAGTAGGTGTATTTGTCTACCCAAAGTAAAGAGTTAATGTTTCTGAAAGACTGTGTCTCGGTCATTCGTTTCTCAAACACCATGTAGTGCGAGAAATCCAATGGAGGAGATCGAGTCTTGTGGGGAAACATGCGCAAACCTCTGCAGAGTGTACAAACTAATCATGGTTAGTCGTGTCCCTGGTTATGGACATCTTGAGTATCTGGTTCTTGGATTATCATGTTGATCTCATCACTCTAAATTAATTTGTTGGGTTGTTAATTACTGTTTAATTGGGATTGAGATGGGGTTAACATTCTAAATGTTTATCAACTACCATGATAGTTAAATAAAATATATTCCTTTGTTGTAGGGAAAATTTGGCTTTTCGCAAAACATTACAACCGTAGAGCCTCCACCAGCCATATATGCATGTAGTGATAGCATTTACCTGTTCATTGCTCTACTGTGTTATTTTGCTAGCATATTCCATGTGTTGACCCATTTCGGGCTGCAACATATCATGTTGCGGACTTTTCAGACGAAGAGTAAGGTGTGCTAGGTCGTTGTCATGCACTCAGCTATGCCGTTGGAGTTGATGGACTCACTTTATCTTCCAAGTCTTCCGCTGTTATCTTATTTAGATGGCCTTAAGCCATATTATTGTAATAAGTTCTCTTTTGAGATATTCGATGTAATAAGTGTGTGATTGCACTCGGTTATAAATCCTTCAAGTACTGTGTGTGTCAGCATTACCGATCCAGGGATGACACTTATGCATAGAGATTTGACCGTTTGAGGTCCGATCGCTACACCTCGACCTCGTCTCTCCTCACCACTCGACCTCCTCCTCTCCAAATCGACCCTTGTGGCCACTCCGGCGAGCCAGAGAGATCTCCTTCCTCTACTCCGCCCGGCGCTCCACCGTTCGGCCTCCACAACCTCGAGATCGCTCTTGTGCCTCCTCTTCCCAGCTACCACCAACATCGAGTCCCTCTTCATCCACTGGTCCTTCTCAGCCTCTTCCCTGGGAAAATCTTCGCCAGAGTCGTCATCCTCGCCGGCGCCCAATCCCTGCAGCCGCCGAAGACGAAGGGGCCGACATTGTCCGACCATCCCTCAAGGAGCTACGGGTGTGGGCGTGTTCGTCGTGCTGCGCCCGTTCCATCCACAGCGTCTCCCCGGTCCATCGTGGCCTCCTCGCCGGCTAGCCATCATCGGTGAGCCGCCGTCCCTCTGCTCCCTTCATCTCTCTCTTAAACCTGACAGGCCAGCCCCACCTGTGTGCCTCTCCCCCTTCCCCCGAACCATTTTCAAGTGGAGGCATAAACCCACTTTACGCTTTTGACGTCACCCCTCTGGATATTCTCTGGAAATTCAATTAAATTCATTTTTAACAAATTTGACCACAACTTTGACCATGAATAACTCCTAAACTACAAGTACAAATGAGCTGATTCTTTTTGCATTATTTTTCTTATGAGCTCCTCTATTTTCTAGTAGAGTTTGGTATTTTTCTCTGCTTTCTAGCTTTTCTGGACAGAGAAAAATGCATTATGGATTATTTACAAAAGCTTTCAAAAAAAAATTTCAGAAGGTTTTGTGTGCTTGATGAAGACCAGGAGCTTTCCCACACTTTCTTGGAGCAAGGCAAGCCACACCCTCCATTTGCATGATTGCAATGCAATGATATGGTTTATTTTATTTAATTTGCTTAAAATATTGCATTAGTTAGATATGGTTGTTCATGGCATTCCTTGGAGTGATATTTTGATCTTGCTACTTCCATGATATTGCTTGGATTTCTAGGACTAATATTTTGCAGACTCAGGATGACCTTTTGCCATTGGATTATTAGTGGCTATTATTATTATTTTCATTATGATCTATGGGATATTATGCTTTGGAGTATTAGTTTGAATTTGATGTTATCATGTGGATCTTAGGTTATTACCTTGACTTTGCCATTGGTTTAGCAGCATCAATATGCTTCGATTCATCATGATCTTAGTTAGTATGCTATCCTCAGAGTATTATGTCTTGGATCATTTGTTGGACATTTCAATGACTTGGATCACAGGCTGATAGATGATATCAGAGTATTAGTTATCACAGATCTATCTTGGGGATAAATTCCATCATTTCATTGGTCAGGTGCCACCGAACCGGGCTTTTCCAGTGCAACCACATTTGCCTTTATGGGAGGGCCCTAATGCGGTCTATTGTCATGCCTCTTGCCAGTACCTCCAACGAGGGAAGGTTATGTGCGTGTGCTACTCTGACCAGGTAGGCGGCTATAAGCCTTGTGTGCCTGTAGTGCGTAGGGCCCTTTGTCCTTGTTTGGGACCATTTTTGTTTTGCCACAACGATGGTCATTTGATGTCCAGAGTGGCTTCCAGGGCCACCCATGACTTAGCCCTAAGGGAAGTTTGTCGGAGTGGCCGGGAGAGTGTCATGCAATAGTTAGGTTTTGTCGGAACGTCGTTGGTCCACCCGAATGGGAGCACGAGGCCATGGGTTCTGTGGTGTGGGTACAGTGTGCTAACCTCTGTAGAGTGTGTATAAACTATCGATAGCCGCATCCTCAGTCATGGACATAGTTCGTACTAGGTCACACCGTTCGATCAACACTCACGATGATGAAATGACTTATTAGTTGACTTATATGTTGATATGTGAGCAGTAATAGTTTGGCAGGATGCCGATGATGATGATGATGGGGTGATCTAGAGGATGATCATTCTATTTGTGAGGTGATCACGTGGTGATCACGAGGAGGTATTGATCACGAGGTGATCAAGATGATATGCTGCTTGGCTGAATAGCGGAGAGTGAGATGGTTCATGTGACTCAGGATATTGGTTCAACATTATTCTAGCTTTACCATACCATGCTTAATAGATGCTTCCTCACCTTAGTTGTTAATTAAGTTAACCTGTTAAATGCTATGTTATTGTTTGCCTTGATGCTTTTGGTTGTTGTGAGCTTGCAAGTACATTCAAAGTATTGACTTGGCGTGTCATGCCAGATTGCAGGTGATGTCGTGATTGATTGCTTGTTGAGGTTACCGAATGCGAGCTAGATCATGTCCCATCTAGAGTCCCTACTGTGTGGATTTCACCACTGTCGCCATTGTTTTGCTATAGAAGTTTTCTGCCGCTACGAGTTGTTCCGCTGCTAGGATATAGCTCCCTTAGCAGGCATAGTGTCGCCGTGCTGATGTGATTCCTTATAACATCAGACCCATGTATCCATTATTCTTTGTAGTGAGAGTTGATTTGTTCTATGCTAAGCAGTGTTGTATTCCAGAAGACTTGGTATCTGGGCTGGAATATGGGGTGTTCCGGTTTCTCTGAGTCGGGGTGCCAGATCTTGCCAACTATTGCTTATACAACTATTGCTAATGCATAGCGATAAAATAAAGCAATTACATGGCGTTATTTGTTGACACGCAGGTCATACATTAAATTGAAGACAACCCTTTGGCTCCTGCCGGTTGTCGTACTCATTGACATGCAAGTTGTGAACCTATTACAAAGCATGATCATCTCATACCTCAACATATATCACATCATGTTTTGGCCATACCACATCACAACATGCCCTGCAAAAACAAGTTAGACGTCCTCTACTTTGTTGTTGCAATTGTTACGTGGCTGCTAGGGCAAACTATAAGAACCGCTCTTATCTGCGCAAAACCACAACACTGATATAAAAGTTGCCTTTTAACCTTCTACAAGGACCACCCTTGTCAAATCAGATTCAACTAAAGTAGGAGAGACAGACACCCGCAGAGCCACTTTTATGCAATACAAGTTGCATGTCAAACAGTGGAACCGGTCTCATGCGCGTGCACATGTAAGGTTGGTCCGAGCCGCTTCATCCCACAATACTGCCGAATCCAAATAATTCAAGGAAAGTAAGCAATTTGAACATCAAAGCCCACAACAACTTTGTGTTCTACTCGTTCATATATATCTACACATGGACCTAGCTCTGATATATACCATTGATGGGGAACGAAGCATGAAAATCAAAAAAAATTCCTACAAAATACCCAAGACCTAATCTAGGATATGAATGGCTATGAGAGGGGTGGTGTCTACATACCCCCATAGAAAAAAGCGCTAACGATCTAGAGATCGTGGTTGGGATAGTCGTTCTCGCGTCGCGATCCAATCCGATCCAAGTACCGCATGTGCAACACCTCTGAGTTTAGCACACGTACGGCTCAGCAGCGTCCTCTCCTTCTTGATCCAGCAAGTGAGGGAGATGAGGTAGATGATATCTGAACCAACAAGACGACATGGTGGTGGTGGTGGTGGTGGAACTCTGGCAGAGCTTCACCAAGCGCGTGCCGGTGAAACGTGGGAGGAGTTGGGAGAGGCAATGGGCAAGGGTCGAAGGGGGGCTGCCCCCAACGCCTCCCCACCTTTATATAGGCGTGGAGGGGGCTGGTGGATTTCCCTCCAAGGCCCTAGGGTCGTTGGTTAAAGGGAGAGGAAGGAAATCCCTCCTTTCCTTCCCCACAGATCGCTATCCCCTTTTTTTAGGGATCCTGATCTTATCCCTTCGTGATATGATATTATTCCTTTTAAGGGAGGATCTTCGTGCGCATAGACCAGGCTTGTGGGGACTTTTCCCACTACCCATGTTCATGTGGGTCCCCCAAAGCAGGTAGGCCCCACTCCAGAATCTTCTAGAACCTTCCCGATACAATACCGAAAAATTTGAACTTTTATCGAAACCTCGATAACAACTTTCCATATATGAATCTTTACCTCTGAACCATTCCAGAGCTCCTCGTGATGTCCCAGATCTCATCCGGGACTCCGAACAACCTTTGGACTTTCCACTATTAATATCTCAACACTACCCTAGCGCTACGGAACGTTAAGCGTGCGACCCTATGGATTCGAGAATCATGCAGACATGACCGAGACTTCTCTTCAGTCAATAACCAATAGCGGTACTTGGATGCCCATATTGATTCCTGCATATTCCACAAAGACCTTTATCGGTTGAACCACGATGTCAAGGATTCAGTCAATCCCGTATGCAATTACCTTTTTCAAGTGATATGTTACTTGCCCGAGATTCGATCGTCGGTATCTCCATACCTAGTTCAATCTCATTACCAGCAAGTCTGTTTACTCATTCTGTAATACACGATCTCGTGACTAAACTCATTAGTCACATGCTTGCAAGATTCTTGTGATCTTGTCTTGCCGAAAGGGCCCAGAGATATCTCTTCATCACACGGAGCGACAAATCCTAGTCTTGATCTGTGTCAACCCAACAAACACCTTTAGAGATACCTGTAGGGCACCTTTATGATCACCCAATTATGAAGTGACATTTGGATACACACTAAGTATTCCTATGGTGTCAGGGAGTTGTAGATCTCATGGTCTAAGGAATAGATACTTGACATGATGAAAGTTGTAGCAAATAACTAAAACGATCTGATGCTAAGCTTAGGGTTGGGTCTAGTCCATCACCTCATTCTCCTAACGATGTGATCCCGTTATCAAATCACAACTCATGTCTATGGCTAGGAAACCTTAACCATCTTTGATCAATGAGCTAGTCTAGTAGAGGCTTACTAGGGACATGGTATTTGTTTATGTATTCACACATGTATTTAAGTTTCCAGTCAATACAATTATAGCATGAATAATAAACCTTTATCATGAACAAGGAAATTTGATAATAACCAATTTATTATTGCCTCTAGGGCATATTTCCAACAATGGGGCATCTGGGTATGGTAGTCTATTTGCCGTACTTTTAGTTTGTCAGTCCACCGGTTGGTGGGTTGACACTGGGGCCAATATTCATGTGTGTGCCCATGTGTCTTTATTTTCTTCCTATTAGGTCGCATGAGACTGCTCCGTCTTGATGGGGGATGGCTTACATGCTTGTATTCAAGGTGTTGGCATGGTAGATCTGAAGTTTACTTTGGGAAATATCATGCTACTGAAGAACATGCAACATGTCCCCGCCATCAAGAAGAATGTCATTAGTGCCCCCCTTCTATGTAAATAAGGGATTAAGTTAGTATTTGAGTCCAATAAAGTAGTCATATCTCAATATGGATAGTTTGTTGGAAAAGGATATGATTGCGTTGGTTTGTTCCACCTTTCCCTGGATGATTTCTGTAATAAAGTGGTGAACCAAATTCATTCTAATGTGAACAAATATGAGGTTTGGCATTCAAGTCTTTGTCACATTAATTTCAATTGTATTGACACGACTAGCCAAGATAGATTTAATCCCGAGTTTCACTTTAGCCAAAGGCTCTAAGTGTCATGTGTGTGTGCAAGCTAAGCAACCTCGTAAGCCTCTCACAAACCTGTGAAGGAGAGACTGAAACCACTAGACACTGGTACAACGAGGTGCTATACAAATGGTTTTTAACCCCTTTCCACGACGGCATTTTGAACCGTCGCCAAGTGAGTGTGTCACTACTGCAGGATGCTGCTAATGCGACACTATGATCAGAGACCCTTCGACGAAACTGTGTGCGATGCAATAATCGCAAACGGTGGTGTAAAAAACCCATTAAAAAAGGTGCAAAACGTTTGCGATCACGGATGCATCCAACACGGTTCAGATTTTAGTTGCGTGTGTGATACAAGGCATAAGGTTCAGTTCAATGAACTATTTGCGATGCGGAAGAAGAACGGAAACGGGCAGCCAGATGAAGGCGTGTGTCATAAACGGCATACAGTTCACTCGGATTAACTGTTTGTGATGAGGCGGAACAACAGAAACGGCCAGCTACATGAAGGTGTGTGTGATTGAGGGCATACGCTTCAGAAGGATTAACTATTTGCGATTAGGCAACAGAACAGAAACGGCCAGCCAGATCAAAGTGTCTGCGATTGTTCGCACACTTCACACGGATGAATAGTTTGCGATTAGCCACAACAAACAGAAATAGTTAGACAGATCAATGTGTGTGCTCTAGACGGGCAGACATTCTAAGTAAAAGAAGCGTGTGCGATGGTAATAACGAGCACGCACGGTTCTTGGAACAAGACGTGTGCTGGCATTGCCTATTGCGGTGCACCCTATGGTGCTAACGCCACGTACACGGCCGAGAAAGCATGCCCACGTTACGCCGTCCGAGAATAGTGCCGCACTTAGAAATTATAGAACCGTCAATAAATTTTGAGCCTGCGTCCCATCACATTCCAAATTGCAAACCTATTCACACCGATCAAAACCTAAATGGTTTCCCACTTAGGAGCATATTAGTACTCGGTTATAAATACTACTACTCCAAGATGACTGCATATTCCTCCTCAACTCCTCATCCACAAAAACAAACAAGTCATTCATCATCATTCCCTTGTGTCTGCCATGGCCAGCGTGAGTTCTGGGTCGAGAGATTGCCACCAAGGAGAGGTGAGCATGGAAGCGGAAGCACGAGAGATGTCCCGCCTCAACGCGAAAGCAACCAACATGTCCCGCCGCGTGGCCGTAGCAGCACAGAGGTCCCGCCACGCCGCCGAAGCAGCACAGAGGTCTCGCCACACCGTCGATGCAGCAGACTGGTCCAGCCGCGCCACGGAAGCAGAAAAGATGTCCCACTACGCCGTGAATGCAGCAGAGATGTCCTCCCGCGTCGCGGCTGCCTGGGAAAATGTCTCGCGGGTAGGCGAGGACTCTTACAGGTGCATGCATGCGATCGTCCATAGCCAGATGGATCAGATCTTCAACTGGGTGAGGTTGCAGTACGACATGAAAGCCTCGTTTGAACAGGCTACCAATGTCATCCGACATTAAGGGAGGGCAATGAGAAGCTCTGGGCCGAGCGCAACCTGTTGAGGGCGAAGATCGTCGGAAGTGCGGAGCAGCAGTAGGAGACCACTGCCTTGTTGAAGAGGATCAGCGTCATCGTGAAGAAACTTATGGACGAGAATGACATGCTCCGCATCGAGCGCCAAAGGCTGGTGGAGGAATCCATGGATGCTCTCAAGCAGCATCTTGAGGACACCGAACATCTCGTCGTCGCTCGCCGCAGAGACTAGTTTCCGCGGCCTGCAGCAACGCATCAAGAAAGTAGAGATCAGCGAGCCAGATCATTGTCTTCCTTCTTCTTTTGCCCTTGTGTATTTCGGGCGTTGCCACATGTGGATTTTTAAATTATGTTCCTAAATATGTAAGACAATTATTATCCACTGTCATTGTCCTTATGTTCATCAGTCTTGCTATAAGTCGCAGTCGATGCTATATAGGTCCGTCGAATCTTACATCAAGATCCGTGCAAAACTTTCTTTTTTAGATTTTTTTTCTCTCTTAAATCTCAGTCCAGTGAGACATAGTCGCGCCATGAAACAGGGGCTCGGGCGCCATTAGTGGAGACGTTGGGAAGGGGGTGCACGGCGGATAGAGGTCAAAGGGCTCTCCTCCTGATGAGCACGCGCAGGGGTCTAATCGCACGCCTCGCGTAATCAAATAGATACCCTGAACGACACCTCCTAGCCAATAAAAAAGGGGGACCCATGATACGTCTCCAACGTATCTATAATTTTTTTATTGTTCCATGCTGTTATATTATCGATATTGGATGTTTCATAATCATTTTCTAGTCATTTTATATCATTTTTTGGTACTAACCTATTGACATAGTGCAAAGTCCCAGTTGCTGTTTTCTGCACGTTTTTTACATCGCAGGAAATCAATATCAGACAGAGTCCAAATGCAACAAAACTCCACGGACAATTTTTATGGACCAGAAGGAACATAATGGGCCCTGGTTGTGCCTGGGGGGTGCCCCGAGGGGGGCACAACCCACCACGGCGGGCCAGGAGGCCCAGGCACGCTCTGGTGGGTTGTTCCCACCTCGGGTGCCCCCCGGACCGCCTCTTTGCTCTATAAATACCGCAATATTCCAGATCCCCTAGAGGCGTCGACAAAATATTCATCCAGCCGCTGCAGAGTCCAGAACTACCAGATCCAATCTAGACACCATCTCGGATGGAGTTCACCACCTCCATTGGTGCCTCTCCGATGATGCGTGAGTAGTTCTTTGTAGGCCTTCGGGTCCGTAGTTAGTAGCTAGATGGCTTTCTCTCTCTCTCTCTCTCTCTCTGGATTCTCAATACAATAGTCTCTTGGAGATCCATATGATGTAACTCTTTTTGCGGTGTGTTTGTTGGGATCCGATGAACTTTGAGTTTATGATCAGATCTATCTTTTTATATCCAAGAAAGTTATTTGAGTTTCTTTGATCTCTTATATGCATGATTGCTTATAGCCTCGTATTTCTTCTCTCATATTTGGGTTTTGTTTGGCCAACTTGATCTATTTATCTTACAATGGGAAGAGGTGCTTTGTAGTGGGTTCGATCTTACCGTGCTTGACCCCAGTGACAGAAGGGGAACCGACACGTATGTATCGTTGCTACTAAAGATAAAACGATGGGTCTATCTCTACATAGATAGATCTTGTCTACATCATGTCATCGTTCTTATTGCATTACTCTGTTTTTTCCATGAACTTAATACACTAGACGCATGCTGGATAGCGGTCGATGTGTGGAGTAATAGTAGTAGATGCAGACAGGAGTCGGTCTACTAATCTTGGACGTGATGCCTATATAATGATCATTGCCTTGATATCGTCATGATTATTCGAAGTTATGTCAATTACCCAACAGTAATTTGTTCACCCAACGTTTGTTATTTTTCTCGAGAGAAGCCACTTGTGAAACCTACGGCCCCCGGGTCTTCTTTCTCATATATTTTCCTTTGCGATCTACTTTTCTCTTGCATTTATTTTAAGATATATTAAACAAAAAATACAAAAATACCTTGCTGCGTTTAATTTCTATTTGTTTTATTTGCAATCTATCTTTCAATCTACTACAAATTTATCTCTCGGCCGTTTGCCTATCTTGAGGCGCCGTACCCTAGAAGGGATTGACAACCCCTTTAACACATCGGGTTGCGAGGATTTGTTATCTGTGTGTAGGGGCTGTTTAAGTTGTGTTGCTTTGTTCTCCTACTGGTTCGATGACCTTGGTTTCATATCCGAGGGAAATACCTACTGCCGCTGTGCTGCATCATCCCTTCCTCTTTGGGGAAATACCGACGTAGCTTCAAGCGACATCAAAAGGAATTTCTGGCGCCGTTGCCGGGGAGGATCTTCAACATATACCAGGTTCCTAATCACAAATTTCATCTCCTTGCAATTTACATTATTAGCCATTTTCCTCTCGTTTTCCTCTCCCCCACTTCACAAAAATTTGTCGTTTAATTCGCCTCTTTTTCGTTCGTCGTTTTCTTGTCGGATCTGTTTTTGTGTGCAATCTTGTTTGCCATTACTATCATTATGGATAGTTATTTCTCTATTGCTTGCACTCCCAAGAACGAGGTTGTCAACTTTAAACAAAGGGGAGAAGAAAATTTAAAAGATGCTTGGTATAGAATTTGCGTTGCTCATAATAGATCTATTCGTAAGCAATCTACCGTTGTTCTTCTTCGTTGCTTTTATGTTGGCATCACCACTTGGTATAGATTCGTCCTTGATACGATTACCGGTGGAAATTTCTTGATGTGTCCCTCTCTTGATGCTTTTAATGCTTAGAGAAATTTGGTGGTCTCACCACCTCTTATGATTAATGAAATATCTTTGACCCTTGAGCATGTTATGGAAAGTTTAGATGTTATTGAAAAGAAAATGCTCACCGAAGATCGTATGGAAATTATAGATGAAAAGATGCATAATTTTGCCACCAATATTGGGTCGAGAGCGGTAGAAATTTTTAAGTTGCTAAAAGAAAAGGGTACCATAATCCATGAAAGAATAGAAGAAAGCCCATCTCGGATTGATAAACTAGAGGAAATCTTTAGTAATCTAAGCACGGCTTTTGCTCCCGCTAAAACTACCGAGAGTACTCCCATAAAAATTGGCAACGTTACCAAGAACAAGGGTGCAACTTCTAGTAGTGGTAATAAAGAAGATCTTAAGATGATTTGTATTCACCCGGATTTTGTTGAAGTTATAAGAGATCCTTTTTGCAAGAATGAACTCTTTCAATTTATTCCTAGGAGTAATGTTATTGAATATCTTCATGCTAAATCTCTGAAGGATCCTAAGTGTTTGATTGAAGAGTTGGACAAGGATGACAAAACTTAGATCCTTGCTTTATGCCTAGCTAAGGGCGTAAAACTATAGCGCTTGTTGGGAGGCAACCCAATGAATAAATTTTATTTTGCTTTTTTCTTTCTATTTTTCGTGTGTTTGCACAATTATGCTACTGTTATGGTTGTGTGTGTTTTAATTAGTGTTTGTGTCAAGTAGAACCAATAAGGTCTTCTTGGGTGATAGTTGTTTGATCTTGCTAAAAAAGACAGAAATTTGCCCTCACGAAAACAATTCTAATTTTTTATCAGAAAGAGATTTTGCCCTGATTCTTTTTGCAGAAGATCAATATACAAATTACCAAGGTCGTCCTATTTTTTCAGAAATTTTGGAGTTCCAGAAGATTTCAAAAAAGTCAGATTTCTACAGACTGTTCTGTTTTGACAGATTCTATTTCTTTGTGTTATGTGCTTATTTTGATGGCTCTATGGTTTTCTTTGATGAGTTTTTGCCATAGAAAAGTTGGAATACAGTAGATATAATACAAAAACAAAATATTATTTGGTTTGATACACTACTTATAGTAGTGGTTTGCTTTCTTATACTAACAGATCTCACGAATATTTTCTTGAGTTTCGTGTGATTGAAGCTTTCAAGTTTTTGGTTATCTTACGATGGATGAAGGAAGGATAGAAGAGCCTAAGCTTGGGGATGCCCCGGCATCCCAAGCTATTATCTAAAAATGAGCAACCAACTAAACTTGGGGATGCCACCGAGTGGCATCCCCGCTTTCTTCCAACGACCATCGGTATTTTACTCGAAGCTATATTTTTATTCGTCACATGATATGTGTTTTACTTGGAGCGTCTTGTATGATATGAGCCTTTGCTTGTTTTATTTTGTGTTTTAAGTCATCAATCCTTGCTGGACACCCCTATTTGAGAGAGCCAAAATTATGTCATGACTTGTTAGAATTGCTCTCTATGCTTCACTAAAAAATTTATGAGCTATGTACTTGCTCTAGTGCTTCACTTATATCTTTTGAGTACGGTGTGCTTAGTATTTTTTTTTGAAAATTAGGACAGTAGGAGAGCTTCCTACTCCATATATATATAAATAATGGGTGGTGTTACATGATGATTACAAGGGAGAGGGGGGTAGCGTGGGGGTGTGGGGTGGGGAGGTGGTTAGGCAAGATTAGCAATAAAAGTGGCCACTAAGTGTTTCTTATGTGGTGGCAGCCTATGACTAATATCGAGAAGTCTTTCTTGAGCGTGCCCTCCAGAGGTGGTGTGGGGTCACATGTCGAAAGTAGTTATTATTACGTTCCTTCCGGAGACTCCATGCAGCAACGAGGAAGATGTCCATGATCATCTTGTTCCGTGTCTCATCTTTAGATGTGAAATCAAATCAATCGGTTGCCTGTGTTGCCAATGAATTCCCAAGTATCGCCAAAGACGCTGAACTGAAAGTGCAATGAAAGAACAGGTGTTCCACAGTCTCTTCAACGTGTTGGTTGCAGAGGAGGCAATCCAAGTTATCGCCAATGTTGTAGTGTCGCCTGCTGAGCATGTTGCGCGTATTGAGTCTGTCAGAGAGCAAAAACCAACCAAATACCTTGATCTTAGGGATCGTTTTGGCCTTCCAGAGCAATTTGAACCCCTCATGTGCCAGCACGTCTCGGAAGACAAAGTTATAATAGGCAGAGGTCTTAAAGGACTGATCTCCCCAAACGCAAATCCATTGATCAGCAGAGTCATTTAGAACAACCTGAGAGACCTCCCACTAGATTTGACGGAGCTTGTCATGGGCTTGCATGGAGAGCGGAAGGTGAAAGGTTGCAGCCAGATCCGTGGTTGACAAGAACGCCTGCACTGAAATATCAGCATTGGTGGCAAAGGAGAAAGCTCTGGGGAAGGATGATGTGTAAATAGAGTTGTTCCACATATCCTTCCAGAACAGGGTCGCCGAACCGGAGTTGATTTGAACTTTTGTGACCCCACGGTAAGTTGGCATGAGCTTAACTAGGTCTTTCCACCAAAATGATCCAGAAGGGTCAGCTGCATGCAGAACGGTGTCATTATAGTAGTTGTGCCAGATTAGATTAACCCATGGTGTGTCGTGGTGATTGTAGAACTTGTGCAGCATTTTGAGAAGTAGGGCATCATTTTGGATACGCAGGTTTAGCACCCCAAGACCACCACATGTTTTGGGTCGGCAGATCATATCCCAAGCAGCCAGAGGTGTGCATTTCTCCCCAGCTTCGGTCTTCTTTTTCCACAAGCAATGCCTTCTGATTTTATCCAGTTAATCCAAAATCTTAGGTGGGAGCTTTAGGGTCCCCATGGGATAGATCGCCAGCGCCGTGATTAGGGAGTTTACAAGGGCCAATTTCCCAGCATAAGACATAAGGGACATGGCAGCAGTAATTCTGCGTTCAGCTTTGCAAACCATCGGAGCCATATCAAGTACTGTTGGCTTGGTCGTGCCAAGAGGTAGGCCAAGATAGGTAAAGGGCATACTGGCAGTGGCACAACCAAAAATATCCGCTAATGATTGGCACTTGTCTTGTGGTGTATTGATCGGAATCATGGTTGACTTATGGAAGTTGATTTTTAGTCCGATCGAGGCCGCATAATCTGTCAGAATTTGTTTCATGCGAGAAACCTGTGCTTGGCAAGCCGGCATGACAATTATGGTGTCATCCACGTATTGAATGACCGGATAATCCTCGCCAGGTGAGGGTGGGATCGGATGATGCAAGAGATTGTTATCCAGAACCTCATTAATGGCCATTTGAAGCAAGTCGGCTGCCAACACAAAGATCAAGGGCGACAAGGGGTCCCCTTGTCGGACTCCACACATGCATTGAAATTGGCGCCCGGGATTCCCATTTAGAAGGCGAAGATTTCCCAGAGGCAAATATGCAATCAATCCACTGCAGCCATTTTTTGTTAAATCCCATGTTCTTCATGATTTGTAACATGGCCGAGTGCTCTATAGTGTCAAAAGCCTTAGCAAAGTCTAACTTCAGTAGGATGATTTACCTTTTGGAGGCATGGCATTGGTGTATATATTCGAAAGCCCAAGCCAGACAGTCATGTATTGATCTACCACGAAGAAAACCATACTGGTTGCGGTGGACAATTTTCAGGATGATTTTCTGAAGCCGGTTGGCCAAGATTTTAGTGATCATCTTGAGACAACAGTTAAGGAGTGTGATGGGTCGATAATCATTGACGGTCTCAGGGGCATTTTTCTTGTTTATCAGTGTGACAAATCCATAGTTGAGGCTTTCCAAGTTCAGGTTGCCTGAGTGAAACTCATCACAGAGCTGATAAAAATCATATTTGATGATTGGCCAGCATGCTTTTAAGAATGCCCCGTTGAAGCCATCAGGCCCAGGGGCACGATCCGGCGGCATGTCCTTGATTACAGCATCAATTTCTGCATGCGAGAAAGGAGTGGTGAGGCTATCAAAATCCACCTGTGATTGAAGCAGCTTGGAGAGGTTGAAGCGCATTGGTTTAGGGTTAGCTTTCCCTAGGCGCTCTTTAAAAGCCTCAAAAAGGATGGACTCTTTGCCCACATGATCGTCCACCATCGTGCCGTCCGTCGTTTTTAGGGTGGAGATACAATTTCTTCTATAACTTTCAGTAGCTACCGCCTGGAAGAACTTCGAGTTCTCATCACCAAACTGAATCCATCTGATAGTGCAACATTTTTTCCAGTAGTCCTTCTGATACTGCAAGAGTCTTATAATGTGGTTTTTAAGAATAACCAAAAAATTCTTTTCAGGAGTAGTGAGAACACGACGGTCTGCAATAGAGTCCAATTCAAGAATGGCTTTGTTGGTGTTATCAATGGCAACTTTCAGGCGGGAAATCTTTTTACTCCATTGGGAGAGCGCATGACGAACAGCCTTAAGTTTCTGACATAAGATAGATGCAGCATTCGAATTCTTCCCATGGCGGATAGGTTTATGCCAGGCCTGCTCAACAATGTCCATAAACCCCGGGTGCGCGATCCAGTAAGTTTCAAACCGAAAGATTTTGCTTTTGGGGATCGTGGTCTGAATAACTACCGAACACGGGGTATGATCAGAAACCGGCCTGCCCAATGGGTTGACAATTGTATTAGGAATGATGCAATCTAGTTGAGAGAGGTGAAGACCCAGTCAAGCTGTTCAAGTAGTGGGTTTTGTTGCATGTTTGACCAGGTATAACTTCTGCCATTGATAGGAATTTCCGTGAGCAATTGTTGCCGAATGAAATCGTTAAAAGTGAACATATCATGGGCATTACCACCAGGTTTACTACGATTATCAGGTGAGCGAATGTAATTGAAATCGCCGAGAAGGAGCCAATCTTCAGAAGGTGGGATGTCAATATCAAAGAGCCACTGAGTAAAAATGTCGGGTTGTTCCCCTTGGCACGGTCCGTAAATATTTATCAATTTCCACCGATGCGCGGACTGAGTGGAAACGAATTCGATACCCAGAGAAAGGGTTTTGAAAGAAAAACAGCGCCAGAAAACATGCTACTATTCCAGATCATGATTATGTCGCCCGAGGCCCCTTGCAAAGGTATAAAAGCAAATTTATCAAATCGTCTAGGACATAAAGCTTTGAGCGAAGCAGCATCAAAGGAGGGCATTTTGGACTCCTGAAGACAAATAACGGCACAACCACTAGCATTGATCGCATTGGAAAGAGCTAAATGTTTGTCGGGGGAATTAAGACCGCGAATATTCCGATAGAGCACATTCCAACTCTGCAAAAGTACCATCGACTAAGGAAGCAAAATAAAAGTGATAGGTAGATTAGGCAGAGGAAATGGAATCCTCAGGCTCCTTGTTGAGAGCTGCAACAGTCAGCTCCTCAGGTGGGATGGCGCACAGCTGGGTACCTACTGCTTGCATAGTGGCAACAGGCGTTGGAGGAGGGACAGCAAGAGCTCGATCTTCAGGGGCTTGCATTGCAGAAGTGTGTTGTGCGTTGTCATTTGCAGCCGAAGGGATCAAACGAGGTTTGACCTTGGATTTCTGCTGACGAGAATCAGAAGGCTGCGGGACCCTGAAACCATCATACTTGGTGGATCTGTTGCTGCGGCGAAGGTTGGCAGTATCAATGGGCACCGCCATCTTCCCTTTGCGGTGCTTCTGAGTGGTGGCGGTGGAGCTCTCGGAAATCAAGCTGGTTTCAGACATTGCACTGTTAAAGGGTTCCAAATCAGAGGAGAAGGAATCAGAGAGCGCTTCAGAACTGTCAGAGGAGAACTGGATCCCAGACTGAGCCGCAGAAGATACAACAGTTTCAGATAGTTGAACACTTTCAGACTGCTCCACAGCAGGTACAGCAGCGTTAGCAGTTTCATAATTGACTGACTGAATCTCACCAGGCGCCGGTAAAAGCAGAGTCTCAGTAGGAGCCATAGGCTCGAAGATTTCTGTGAGAACCACAGAACAAGCAGAATTTGCAGTGGGTACTTGCCTGAACTGCAGCTCACCCTCGATGACAGAAACCTGAACTTCAACCTGTAAAGTGGAGCGCAGACCATAGCCACTGCTCCAAGGGCCCCAGGTGGCCAGAACCGGACGGATCGTGGAGAACAGAGTATGGTTGAGCAGCTGGCGAGGAGTTGGATCAGCAAGTAGCAGGTTCATGAGTATATCGCCCTGGGCAGAGAGGCCAAAACGGAGCCCTGCATTGTGCATTTCGACAGTGACAGAAAGAGTTTCAGCAGACGGCACTGTCATTAGATCTTGGTGTGCTGGCTGTTCAACAATCAACAAGGCAAAAGCAGATTCAGAGCTAGCCCAGCTGTCCTCCTCAGAAATAGTGATCGAGTCGTTCCAAGCTTGAGTGGCGCTATCTTCTAGATTGTGTTCAGGAACTAGACCATGTTGCACTGTCAGACCCTGCGCAGCTAGCCATGCCTGAAAGTTCATCAGGTACGATGGCATCTGGGTAGCGGGCGGGGCTGGTGGCACCGGCCAGGCCCCCCAACCATTGTTGCCTGGCTGTCCACCATTGGCCGGAGCTGCATTCTGAACCAGCTAGTTATGCACATGCTGTTGATAGAGCTGCTCTGCGGTTAACTCTGGACCAAACTGAGGGTGTGGATTGCCGTCCGGAGGAGGTGGTTCCTTACTGCGCAGTGGAACTTTGGAGGAGGCTGCGTTCGGTCGAGCTGCGCAAGATGGTGATTTGAACTATCCAGCAATCGCGAGCACCACCCAGTTGCCACACAACAAAACTTTTAGGGACAAGCCTCAGACTAATGACTCTAGCTTTGATCAGCACGTACCTTCTATCCTGACGGGGGTTATACCAAGACACCAAAGATCCATAGCCCCCCAGAGACTTATTAATGTAGTAGTCAGTCTGATAGTCATACGGGAAGCCAAAAAACATCAACCAAATTTCAGGACCGAACGTAGTGGTACGCCTATTGAGAGCCTCATGATGCGGCACAAAGGTGATAAGCAGATCTTCGTCCTCTAATTCCAAAGGGGTGGCAACAGCAGTATCTCTAAGGAAGGAATCCACAAAGCCAAAAATCCCAATACCCAGAGGATGGTCACTGGATTCAGTGGTGAAGAGTTGAGCTTCATGAAGCAAACCTTCGATAGCAGTGCGGATGGCGGCCCGGCGATGTAGAGGAACATATTGACTGGCTTCAGCAATGGCAAGGTAGTCATGATTCAACGGTGGAATCGGCCCAACCACCATCCCGCTCCGGACAATGCGATCAGCAGGCCCTGGCTCGACGGCAAAACCCAGCGGCAGGAAGGGCACCAGATTCAGGGGGTAGTTCGCCATGGCGGAGAGGGAGAGGGCGGGTGGGGGAGGGGGCGGTGGTGGTGACTGCGGTCGAGTAAGAGAACAGAACGGGAGCATATCAGTTTTCGAGGCAGAAGACGGAACGTGAGGGGTAGAAATGGCAAGGGATGATTTTTTGGGTACCCATTTCCATTGCCTCGCACGGCGTTGCTTAATGCAAGAACGAGCCACGTGGCCATAGAAGCCACAACTAGTGCATCGGATGGTGGTCGAAGGTTTGGTAGTTGTGGAAGTTGTAGCATTAATAGGCAGTAAAAATCCTGGTTGATTGATATGATTCCCGATAGTTGTAGAATTCAAGCTTGAATTGGACCGCAAATTAGCACGTAATGGGCATAGAGTTACCTTATGGTCAGGTGCAGAGCAATTAATACAAATAATCCTGGCGTCGCATGTAATCTTTTTGTGTCCCCACTGAAGGCATCGGCCACACAAATTAGCCCAATTAGCAGATAATTCCGAAATCTCCTCTTCTGTGTATGCAGCCTGGGCCAGGTCAGCTTTGTGCCGGGCCGAGAGAATCGGGGGCCAATGATCATGGGCCGGTGCATATTTGAATGCTGAAGAGAGGAAACTTTGCGGGAGAGTTGGATATGCTACCTTGATTCGGCATTTAAAGGCACCCAAATGAAGAAAGGTCGGGATTTGTGATTCCTCTAATTTCGCTGATTGAAGAAATTTGTCCATTAAGGAAATGGGCTGACTAGATAGCATAATTGCAGGTGGGACTCGAAAAGATCCAAAATGAACATGTTCAGCCTGAGCAAGAACAGTATCCTGAGCAAGAACAGTATCATGAACCAATGGTGACCGGAGATCAATCCCAGAAACGGAGGTGGAAGCCTCACCCGAATGTTTATTGGAAAACCGCATAGAATTGAGCGGGACCAGATTGAACTTTGCTAGATGCTGCATGGAGTTGGAGATAGACGTCGGATTCGTAGAAACCAATTTGGACTGAATAGCAATAGGTCTCCGACTAGATACCTCCGGTAGCTCCTCGTCAGCGTGCCAAGAAGATTCATCCACCGGAGCACGGTTGAAACGAGCATTGAATAAGTGAAAATGGCAGACAAAATCCGGCCAAACCCTGTCCTTAAGGCGGTAGATGAAATGGCCAACTTTGTTATTAGCAACAGAAAACCGAAATGCTCTCGGAGAGATCTGGACCACTTTGAGACCCACACGGTAGCCCCCAGTGCAGCATTGAAGAGCAACACCAACAGATTCCACCGTGAGAGGGAATGAGGCAGAAGAAAACGAAGCCACCAAAAAGAATTCCTTGGTGTCACGGGAGGGGGAGAAATGCACTATAGATCCAAACCTGCATCTCACCTGATCAGCCAGGGCAAGGCCCGGGCCAAAATCCCAATGGAGTAACCCCTCCATCATCTAGAAAAATCGCCATGGGGCATTTACAAACTCAGGAAGGCCCATCCTGCTTAGTATTTTCGAAGAAATGCTCTCTTGCTTCACTTAGATTTATTTGAGAGTTAGTAAAATTTTCAAGAAATTCTCTCTTGCTTCACTTAAATTATTTTGAGAGAAAGAAAAAGAATTATGCTCATGATCTTCACTTATATTTGTTTGAGCTTATGAAAAGCAACACATGAAAATTAGTCTCAAAGTGATAGATATCCAAGAAGGATATAATAAAAAAATTCATGAAGATCACTGGACAAAATAAACTTGATTCTTAGTAATAGTTTTGAGATATGATAATGTGATATGTGAGTTATGTTGATGAGTAATTATGCTTCAATAAGAATATTGGTGTTAAGGTTTGTGATTCCCTATGCAAGTACGAAAGTCAATAGTCATGCAATGAAATTATATCCTACTCGTGGTGCATTATTCGGTGTTAATTATGCTTAATGCTTGCTTATGAGATTATTCGTTTCTTGGTTGGTCGCTTGTCAATCTTTTTGCTAGCCTTCATTTTGCACTAACTATGATCTCTACTTGTGCATCCAAAATCCTTTAAAACAGTTTTGCCACATGAGTCCACTATATCTACCTATATGCGGTATTCTTTTGCCGTTCTAAGCAAATTTGCATGTGCCATCTCTAATTTTCAAAATAAACTCCTCTTTTGTGTGTGTTTTCGATCACGGAGCGGTGAGGGGTGGCTAATATTTTCCATGCTAGATGTGTTATTCTCACGATGAGTATTTATTCACTTGTCATTGCACAAGAGTAAGGCAAAGGTTTTAGGGATGCCCAGTCCCGAAATGCAAAAATGAATTTACTTTATGTTTTCAAATAATAAATTCCTTGAGAAGTGTTGGTATGGAGGGCAACCATGGATACGGCTAGCCATGGAAAGTCAAAGTATGGTGGAAAAATGAATAAACTTTATTTTCTATTTGGGAATCGTCTATGATATATCTAGCATGGAAAGTGTTGGGAAGTCTAAGTCATTTTCGTTGGTGGGATGGATACACCTCCAAAAATGTTTTTATCTCTAAGTTTTTCGCTTTGAGCTCTGGCACCTCTGCAAATCCCTACTTCCCCCTGTGAAGGGCCTTTCTTTTACTTTATGCAATTTTTATTTTTGAGTCTCCATCTTCTCTTATAAAAGCACCAACTAGGAGGCAATATGATGGTACTTAACTATTAGGTGTAGCTAATATTCGAGTGTGTTTCACGAATGGGTCAATGGTTGAGCTTGATGGGTCAGGGATAACTTATTTTAGCATTGATATTTTGTAAGACATGGTTGCTTGTTGATATGCTTGAGTATCTAAATTATTATGTCAAAACTAGACTATTGCTTTGAATCACAAAAAAGTCCAAATGTCCATGCTATAAAGAAAAGAATATGATATGACATGTTACGCAACATTCCACATCAAAAATTCTATTTTTATCACTTACCTACTTGATGGGATAGGGATGCTGATACGTCTCCAACGTATCTATAATTTTTGATTGTTCCATGCTGTTATATTATCAATATTGGATGTTTTATAATCATTTTCTAGTCATTTTATATCATTTTTTGGTACTAACCTATTGACATAGTCCCAAGTGCCGTTTGCTGTTTTCTGCATGTTTTTTTTATATTGCAGGAAATCAATATCAGACGGAGTCCAAATGCAACAAAACTCCACGAAGAATTTTTATGGACCAGAAGGAACGTAATGGGCTCTGGCTGCGCCTGGGGTGCCCCAAGGGGGGCACAACCCACCAGGGCGCGCCCTAGTGGGTTGTGCCCACCTCGGGTGCCCCCCGGACCGCCTCTTTGCTCTATAAATACCCCAATATTCCAGAAACCCTAGAGGCATCGACGAAATATTCATCCAGCCGCCGCAGAGTCCAGAACCACCAGATCCAATCTAGACACCATCTCGGATTGGGTTCACCACCTTCATTGGTGCCTCTCCGATGATGTGTGAGTAGTTCTTTGTATACCTTCGAGTCCGTAGTTAGTAGCTAGATGGCTTTCTCTCTCTCGCTGGATTCTCAATACAATGGTCTCTCGGAGATCCATATGATGTAACTCTTTTTGCCGTGTGTTTGTTGGGATCCGATGAACCTTGAGTTTATGATCAGATCTATCTTTTTATATCCGTAAAAGTTATTTGAGTTTCTCTGATCTCTCATATGCATGATTGCTTATAGCCTCGTATTTCTTCTCCAATATTTGGGTTTTGTTTGGCCAACTTGATCTATTTATCTTGCAATGGGAAGAGGTGCTTTGTAGTGGGTTTGATCTTACGGTGCTTGATCCCCGTGAAAGAAGGGGAACCGACACTACTAAGGATAAAATGATGGGGTCTATCTCTACATAGATAGATCTTGTCTACATCATGTCATCATTCTTATTGCATTTCTCTGTTTTCTCCATGAACTTAATACACTAGATGCATGCTGTATAGCGATCGATGTGTGGAGTAATAGTAGTAGATGCAGGCAAGAGTCGGTCTACTAATCTTGGATGTGATGCCTATATAATGATCATTGCCTGGATATCGTCATGATTATTCGAAGTTCTGTCAATTGCCCAACAGTAATTTGTTCACCCACCGTTTGCTATTTTTCTCGAGAGAAGCCACTAGTGGAACCTACGGCCCCCAGGTCTTCTTTCTCATATATTTTCCTTTGCGATCTACTTTTCTCTTGCATCTATTTTCATATCTATTAAACCAAAAATACAAAATACCTTGTTGCGTTTTATTTCTATTTATTTTATTTGCGATCTATCTTTCAATCTACTACATATTTATCTCTCGTCCGTTTGCCTTTCATGAGGGCCCGTACCCCGGAAGGGATTGACAACCCCTTTAACACGGGTTGCGAGGATTTGTTATCTGTGTGCAGGGGTTGTTTACCTTGTGTTTCTTGGTTCTCCTACTGGTTCAATAACCTTGGTTTCATATCTGAGGGAAATACCTACTGTCGTTGTGCTGCATGATCCCTTCCTCTTTGGTGAAATACCGACGTAGCTTCAAGTGACATCAACGCATGGCGGCACACAATTGGTAAGTAGAACGCCCACTGTTTCAATAATACTTGTGTTTCCGATTTGTAACGTGACAACACTTGTTCCAAAATGACTTTGTTAATTGTTAATATGTGCGCCTTCTCAAATCGGACAGAAAAATTACCACAGAATGTTGGTGCCATCTCATGACACCATGCCAAGTTTCATGTTTTTCAGGCGTGTTTTGGGTTTGTAGGAATTAAAAAACCAAGTTTGTCCATATTTCCAGCCGAGGCACGACGCCCAGATGTTTGAATTCCATTCCAATTTCTTGTATGGGACCTAGAAATTCACCCAAGGACACACATGTGATTGTTCAACCAAGTTTGGTGCACTGGAGCATGTGTTTGTAGTTCAAATTTGAATTATGCACATTAGATGCCCAAAAATTCAATTAATGTATAAAAAAGGCCAAACGAACCTGGAATAATTCCAAATTTTAGCACGATACTTCTATTTGGTCTAATCTGCCTGTGTAAAAAAATTAAGGCGGGAGAAGGCAGTGTATGTATGTCGTTTCGCACACGGAGGTGACACGTTCCCTCTCGGAACCACGAGCCCTCTTGAGAGAAGTTCTGGTTTGCAAGAAGCTTGTACCAAAGTTTTTAACAATTCGGCCAAAAAATTTACCGCAGCATGTTCGTTTCATGTCATGACACCATGCCAAGTTTCATGATTTTCAGGCATGCTTTGGATTTACATGAATTAAAAAAATAAGTTTCCCAATCTTTCCGGCCGAGCCACGACGCCCAAATGTTTGAATTTCGTTCCCATTTCTTGCATGGGACCTAGAAATTCGCCCAAGGACACACATGTGATTTTTCAACCAGCTTTGGTGCACTGGAGCATGTGCTTGTAGTTCAAATTTTAATTATGCACATTAAATGCCCAGATATTCAATTAATGTATAAAAAGGCCAAACGAACCCAGAATAATTACAAAATTTAGCACGATACTTCTATTTGGTCTAATCTACCTGTGACAAATTTTATACCATGACATGTTGATGCCGCTCCATGATAGCATGCGAAGTTTCATGACTTCCAGACGAGTTTTGGAGTTACTAGAATTTCAAGACAAGGTATCTCAATGTTTTGCCGGCAAGCAACAGTGCCCTGGTGTTTGAAATTCATTACCATTTCTTGCATGGGACCTAAGCATGCACCCAAGGACACAGATTTGATTTTTCAACCAATTTATATGCACTGGAGCATGTGCATGTATTTCAAATTTGAATTATGCACATAAAATGCCTAGTAAACCCATTTAATGTATAAAAATATACAAACAAACCCCGAAAAATTCCAAAACTTAACACAACACTCCTGTTGTTCTATGTTGACACTAGAAAATTTCTAAAAGCAATAAGAGGCAACGGATAACGTTTCATCCCCAAAGGTGGCACGTTCCCTACCGAAACTATCAGGCTTGTCGTGAGAAGTTGTGGTTTGTGAGAAGTTTATACCCAAACCTGCCCCAAAAGGGACCAAAATTTTACCACGGATGGTTAATGCCGCTCCATGATAGCATGCCAAGTTTCATGAATTTCAGACAAGTTTTGGATTTACTAGAATTTAAAAACCAGGTATCTCAACGTTTTTCCTGCAATCAACAGTGCCCTGGTGTTCGAAATTCATTCCCATTTCTTGCATGGGACCTAAGCATGCACCCAAGGACACAGATTTGATTTTTCAACCAATTTATATGCACTGGATCATGTGCATGTATTTGAAATTTGAATTACGCACAAGAAATGCCTAGAAAACCCAATTAATGTATAAAAATGTCCAAACAAACCCCAAAAAATTCCAAAACTTAACACAACACTCCTTTTGTTCTATGTTGGCACTAGAAAAATTTTGAAATAAAAAAGAGGCAACGGATATCGTTTCGTCACCAAAGGTGGCACATTCCCTACCGAAACCACCAGGCTTGTTGTGAAAAGCTCTGGTTTGTGAGAAGCTTATACCCAAACCTGCCCCAAATGGGACAAAAAATTTACCACAGCATGTTGATGCCCCTCCATGATAGCATGCCAAGTTTAATGAATTTTAGAAGAGTTTTGGATTTACTAGAATTTCAAACCAAGTATCTCAACATTTTGCCGACAATCAACAGCGCCCTAGTGTTTGAAATTCATTCCCGTTTCTTGCATGGGACCTAAGCATGCACCCAAGGACACATATTTGATTTTTCAACCAATTAATATGCAATGGAGCATGTGCATGTATTTAAAATTTGAATTACGCACATAAAATGCCTAGAAAATCTAGTTAATCTATAAAAATGTCCAAATGAACCCCGAAAAATTCCAAAACTTAACAAAACACTCATGTTGTTCTATGTTGACACTAGAAAATTTTGAAAGCAATAATAGGCAACATATATCGTTTCATCCCCAAATGTGGCATGTTCCCTACCAAAACCATCAGGCTTGTTGTGAGAAGCTGTGGTTTGTGAGAAGCTTATACCTGAACCTGCCCCAAATGGGACAAAAAATTTACCACGAAATGTTGAAGCCGCTCCATGATAGCATGCCAAGTTTCATGAATTTCCGACGAGTTTTGGATTTACTAGAATTTTAAAACCAGGTATCTCAATGTTTTGCCGGCAATCAACAGTGCCCTGGTGTTTGAAATTCATTCCTATTTCTTGCATGGGACCTAAGCATGCACCCAAGGATACATATTTGAATTTTCAACCAATTTATATGCACTGGGAGCATGTGCATGTAGTTTAATTTTGAATTATACACCTGAAATGGCTAGAAAACCAATTTAATATATAAAATGTCCAAACGAACCTTGAATAATTCCAATTCTTTTACGACACAGATATGGTTGCATGTTCACTGGATATAAAAGTTCTAGCAATTTAAACACCATCCATTGTCGTTGGATCCCATTATGTAATTCAAATCAAGATGAAAAATCAAGTAAATCCCACACGGTTTATTATCACCAACCGTGTGAGATGCCATACAAAATATCCTGGAGCACCGTTAGTGTTTAGTACGCCTATGGCTTACGCGAGAAGGTGAGTCGGCTACAGTCCACAGCCGGCGTGTCAAGCACACTAGCTCGCTCCCCAAATATTCCCGCCTCTGCATCCCTCGCAATCTCAAAAATATTACTGCCTCATAATCTCGAAAATATCTACCTCCTGGAAGGTTTTAATGGTTGATAGCACACGATTAGTATGTGCGGACCGTGTGCGATGTCTGTTACTCCCGCTCTACTTCAGTCCCTTGATTCAAATTTTCAGTAGCCCGGGCATTTTACTCTCGCCTTTGCATCCCTCGCAATCTCAAAAATATATGCTCACCCTTGATCCAAATTTTCAGTAGCCGTTTAATGTTGAGTTCATGGAATATATGCACTCTCACCCTTCCACTTTTGCTAGCCACTCTAGTACTGCACAACTTTCATCGGTGCATTAAAACCTCCTTATACCTTTCCTCAAAACTGCCACCATACATACCTATTATGGCATTTCCATAGCCATGCAACTTCCACCGTTCCGTTATTTTGAGTTATCATATTGAGTTGTAATTCTTGAGTTATAATTAAATAAAAGTGTGATGATCATCAATATTAGAGCATTGTCCCATGTGAAGAATAAAAAAGAGAGGCCAAATGAGCTCAAGAAAAAAGAGGCCAAAGTACCCAACAAAAAAAGAAAAAAAGAGAGAGAAGAAGAGAGAAGGGACAATGTTACTATCCTTTTCCACACTTGTGCTTCAAAGTAACACCATGTTCTTAATCATAGAGAGTCTCCTATTTTGTCACTTTCATATATTACTAGTGGGAATTTTCCATTATAGAACTTTGCTTGTATATTCCAATGATGGGCTTCCTCAAATGCCCAAGGTCTTCATAATCAAGCAAGTTGGATGCACACCCACTTAGTTTTCTTTTGAGCTTTCATACACTTATAGCTCTATGTTGGGGAACGTAGTAATTTCAAAAAAATTCCTACGCACACGCAAGATCATGGTGATGGCATAGCAATGATAGGGGAGAGTATTGTCCACGTACCCTCGTAGACCGTAAGCGGAAGCGTTATGACAACGCGGTTGATGTAGTCGTACGTCTTCACGATCCGACCGATCCAAGTACCGAACGTACGGCACCTCCGAGTTCAGCACACGTTCAGCTCGATGATGATCCCCGGGCTCCGATCCAGCAAAGCGTCGGGGATGAGTTCATCGACAAGATGGCGTGGTGGCGATGATGATGTTCTACCAGTAGCAGGCTTCGCCTAAACTCCACGACGATATGACCGAGGTGGAATATGGTGGAGGGGGCACCGACTGCGGCTAAGGGCGATCCATAGATCAACTTGTGTGTTCTAGGGTGCCCCTGCCCCCGTATATAAACGAGCAAGGGGGGGTGCGGCCGGCCCTAGGAGGAGGCGCGCCGGAGGAGTCCTACTCCCACCGGGAGTAGGACTCCCCCCCCCCCTTTCCTAGTTGGATTAGCACTTGGGGGGAGGGAAAGAGGAAAGGGGGGTGCTGCCCCCCCCTTCCTTGTCCTATTCAGACTAGGGGGAGGGGCGCACGGCCTGCCCTGGCCGGCCCTCCTCTTCTCCCTCATGGCCCACTAAGGCCCATTAACCCCCGGGAGGGTTCCGGTAACCCCCGATGTTCCGGTAAAATCCTGATTTCACCCGGAATTATTCCGATGTCCAAACATAGGCTTCCAATATATCAATCTTTATGTCTCGACCATTTCGAGACTCCTCGTCATGTCTGTGATCACATCCGGGACTCCGAACAAACTTCGGTACATCAAAACTTATGAACTCATAATAAAATTGTCATCGTAACGTTAAGAGTGCGGACCCTACGGGTTCGAGAACTATGTAGACATGACCTAGAACTATTCTCGGTCAATAACCAATAGCGGAATCTGGATGCCCATATTGGTTCCTACATATTCTACGAAGATCTTTATCGGTCAAACCGCATAACAACATACGTTGTTCCCTTTGTCATCGGTATGTTACTTGCCCGAGATTCGATCGTCGGTATCTAATACCTAGTTCAATCTCGTTACCGGCAAGTCTCTTTACTCGTTACGTAATGCATCATTCCGTAACTAACTCATTAGCTACATTGCTTGCAAGGCTTATAGTGATGTGCATTACCGAGAGGGCCGGAGATACCTCTCCGACAATCGAGTGACAAAACCTAATCTCGAAATCGCCAACCCAACATGTACCTTTGGAGACACCTGTAGTACTCCTTTATAATCACCCGATTCGTTGTGACGTTTGGTAGCACCAATGTGTTCCTCCGATAAGCGGAGTTGCATAATCTCATAGTTACAGGAACATGTATAAGTCATGAAGAAAGCAATAGCAATATACTAAACGATCAAGTGCTAGGCTAACGCAATGGGTCATGTCAATCACATCATTCTCCTAATGATGTGATCCCATTAATCAAATGACAACACATGTAGGTTAGGAAACATAACCATCTTTGATTAATAAGCTTGTCAAGTAGAGGCATACTAGTGACGTTGTGTTTGTCTATGTATTCACACATGTATTATGTTTCCGGTTAATACAATTCTAGCATGAATAATAAACATTTATCATGATATGAGGAAATAAATAATAACTTTATTATTGCCTCTAGGGCATATTTCCTTCAGTCTCCCACTTGCACTAGAGTCAATAATCTAGATTACATAGTAATGATTCTAACACCCATGGAGTCTTGGTGCTGATCATGTTTTGCTCGTGAGAGAGGCTTAGTCAGCGGTTACGCAACATTCAGATCCGTATGTATCTTGCAAATTTCTATGTCTCCCACTTGGACTTGGTCCCGGATGGAATTGAAGCGTCTCTTGATGTGCTTGGTCCTCTTGTGAAATCTGGGTTCTTTTGCCAAGGCAATTGCACCAGTATTGTCACAGAAGATCTTCATTGGTCCCGATGCACTAGGTATGACACCTAGATCGGAAATGAACTCCTTCATCCAGACTCCTTTATTTGCTGCTTCCGAAGCAGCTATGTACTCCGCTTCACATGTAGATCCCGCCACGACGCTTTGTTTAGAACTGCACCAACTTACAGCTCCACCGTTTAATAAAAATCATTATCCGGTTTGTGATTTAGAATCGTCCGGATCGGTGTCAAAGCTTGCATCGGCGTAACCATTTACGACTAGCTCTTTGTCACCTCCATATCGAGAAACATATCCTTAGTCCTTTTCGTGTATTTGGGATGTTCTTGACCGCTGTCCGATGATCCACTCTGGATTACTTTGGTACCTTCCCTGCCAAGCTTATTGCTAAGCATACGTCGGTCTGGTACACAACATTGCATACATGATAGAGCCTATGGCGGAAGCATAGGAACATCTTTCATTTCTCTCTATCTTCTGTTGTGGTCGGGCATTGAGTTTGACTCAACTTCACACCTTGTAGCACGGGCAAGAACCCTTTCTTTGCCTGATCCATTTTGAACTTTTTCAAAATTTTATCAAGGTATGTGCTTTGTGAAAGTCCTATTAAGCGTCTTGATCTATCTCTATAAATCTTGATGCCCAATATGTAAGCAGCTTCACCGAGGTCTTTCATTGAAAAACTTTTATTCAAGTATCCCTTTATGCTATCCAGAAATTCTATATCATTTCCAATTAATAATATGTCATCTACATATAATATCGAAATGCTACTGAGCTCCCACTCACTTTCTTGTAAATCGAGCTTCTCCAAAAGTCTGCATATAAAACCATATGCTTTGATCACACTATCGGCGTTTATTCCAACTCCGAGATGCTTGCACCAGTCCATAAATGGATCGCTGGAGCTTGCACACTTTGTTAGCACCTTTTGGATCAACAAAACCTTCGGCTGCATCATATACAACTCTTCTTCCGTAAATCCATTCAAGAATGCAGTTTGACATCCATTTGCCAAATTTCATAATCATGAAATGCAGCAATAGCTAACATGATTCGGACAGACTTAAGCATCGCTACGGGTGAGAAAGTCTCATCGTAGTCAACCCCTTGAACTTGTCGAAAACCTTTCGCAACAAGTCGAGCTTTATAGACAGTTACATTACCATCAGCGTCAGTCTTCTTCTTAAAGATCCATTTATTCTCAATGGCTTGCCGATCATCGGGCAAGTCAACCAAAGTCCATACACTACTAGGGAAAACCCTAGCAGTAGCGCGTGCTTTGTGCCCACTAGTAGCATGGGGGGCCGCGCTACTAATAAGGCGCTACAGCTATTGCTTAGCGATAGCAGCGTGCCGAAGACGGCGCTACTACTAGGACAAATAGCTGCAGTGTTTGTTCGATACCACGCCATTGCTAAGGTAACTACTTGCAGCGTGTTTTCTTTCCATCGCTACTAGTATTTTTTTAGTGTATTTATGCGCCATCATACAAATATTGGTACAATACCAGCTGTTATGAGGTTTACATCATTATGTCCATAACAGTGTGTCAAATGAAGGTGGATTAGGTTCAAGTGGAGGCAATATGTGGTGCATGTCAAAAGTATACTACTAATCCAAACTTGATCTAGTTTGGACTAGTAGTACTTTCGATGTGCACCACATGTTGCCTCCACTTGAATCTAATCCGCCAGCACAAGCTATTTAATCATCACTAACACTAGCTAATAATAATCATCATAGTCATTACCACCAACACTAGCTATTTTATCATCATAGTAATAGTGTAGCACATCATCATCCTCACACTCATTTCTAGCTAGCTAATCACTCCTGCTGCTCTCTCTTAGGTAAAATAACATAAAACATGTATAGCTCTCCTCCTCGATCAAACTGGAGCATGCAGATGAACCTGTCTCCTATCGTGGGTAGCGCATCTGTTTGCTGCCCCCTAGTACTTCTCTGCTCTCCCCCATCACATATTTGGTCCAGTCTTGCACTATTAAGCATCCGTCGCTAATCTTGAATGCACTAAAGTAATCAGAGGATATCTTGGCCGTGGTGATAATACTCATGGTACCTTTAGTCTCGATCCCATAAGGCACAACATTCATCGGGAGTCCTGTTGAAGAACATCGTACGGTAACATACTTAGCAATGAAGTTTAGCTTCAAAAATAATGTATGGAAAAGATGCACCGATGACAAATAGTAAAAATCTTACCATCCTTCCTAAATAGATGTGACCGTAGTTCATTACGAACACTATTGGTCGCACATTTTCAGTACTAACATTTCTAAATGCAGGAAGAAAATTTGTCTTGACGGTATCAAGATCCTCAAGCCATGAAACATAATGGTGAGCTCCTCGCAGATTGAGTTCAGCCCGAGACGATATCTGGTCCTGTCTACCAAGTTGGACATGTTTGCTTGCACGAAATAAGTCGACAATACAAATTAGTTGTCAACTATTTTGAATAAACAATATCAAAGACATAAATATGGTTGAGAAACTTACATAATGGTATAAGCGGAGGCATTTTCACATCGACCCGGATGTCGGTATTACCTTCAATATCATCTTAGGACAAATATCAAAGGTGATAACCATATCAGGCTCAAATGCATAAGTCTTGCATAGTGCTCGCCATGTTTTGCATCCAAAATAGGTGTAGTAAATCAATTGTATAACTTTGCATGGAAAATATAACCATGCTCAGTCTTCAAGTAAACTTTCTTTTCCTCCATACTATGACTGAAACCTATCTTATCCAATACAAAAACTCTTGCATGGCAGGGGATATGCTAGTAGAATAGTAAAAAAATATATAAGTTGAAGCAGATGTCATGCTTAATTACGAAAAAAGACTTGTCGTTGTGACTTACTGTATCCACTTCGAAGCTCTCGTCCAGCTTGATGCTGAAGCACCTATCATCATCTAGGAAGATTCCGTCGACAAAGCAGCGCTTCGTCTTCGCAGATTTGCAAATACCGAAATCCTTCTCGTCGTCAGACATTTCCTATGTTCATAGTTAAAACATTAATTGAAAATCGATCAAAGACAACTACCAAGATACTCAACACACAAATCCGGGGCACTCGATATTTCCTACATATTCTGGCACAAGTCATGCCAAAATTCACGAAAAAAATCCGGCATGACCTTTGCTAAAATAGGACATATTGAGCGCCTGAAATTTGCCGGAACGGAAATGAATCAACACTTCGGCAAAACATAGGCCACTCGAAGGTGTAACCTGCAAACATGACCGGCCACTTGGATATTGAGCAACACAAGATATACATTTCACAATATCTTATAGGACTTAAATTAGCATGCATTCAATAAGCAAAAGTAAATCATCTCATGCGTCAGTACATCATCGAATATTATCACTAATACATCACGAATTGTGTCATACATATAACATCACTAATACAACTAAAACTCTAGCACACGACGGGTATCGGCGCGGGCGGTGGACACCCACAGAGAAGGCACCATCACGGGATCATAGCTCCAGTGAGATCCTCGGAGAACCTGCCAGGTATTGTAGAACGGCCTGTGCTCCAACGCAAACAAGTAGCGACGGACGTGCGCGTCCTCCTCACTAACACGGTGACGCACCACCTCCGCGGAGTCCTCGAGCCTCTGGATCGTCACTGGCCCACGCGACCGCCACCGAAGAAGGTTCGGATCAACGACAGGCTGGCTCCTCACCAACCTGCGCCCCCCGGTAGGTAGCGCCTCCCAGTACCACCACGGCGGAGCCCCGTCCCGGACATGGTCGATCTGGTCAAGCAGGTGTCGTCCTCCGCCGACTCGACGACGAGGATGCGGGATAGGCATCGTCCACGTCGAGGCGGGAAAAATTGCTTTAACTAAAAAATCACCTAATTAGTACCTAGTTCTTACTAACTAGTTCTTACTAACTAAATAGAAGAAGGTCAAACTTTACTCGTTTTATTATGCATTACACTAGTGTTTATTCATCATCTAAGAAAACATCACCTAAGAAAAAATCCCAGCCGATCTGATCCAATTCATTTCCACCCATAGATGAACCCTAACTATTTGATGCAACTAAAATTTGAATAACCCTATCTAGGCAGAGGTGCGGAGGGGGAGGAGGCGTGCTCACCTCGATCGGGTGCCTGCGGCGAGAGAGGGGCAGGCGGCGTCGAGGTCGGGCTTGGGGCTCGGGCGCACGACGGAGGGCGGCGTCGAGGTCGGGCTGGGGCGGCGTCCGGGGCGGCGTTGAGGTCGGGGCGGGACGGCGTTGAATCCGGGGTCAGGGCGGCGAGAGGTGTGTGGAGGAGGCATGGCGAGCGGCGACGGCGGCGGGCGAGAGCAGAGGAGTTCGATTTGGGGAAGTGGCCGTGGGAAGGAATAACGCGGTGGTTAAGTCGAGTAGCGATGGCGCGTTCTCGAGAGCGCCTCTTCGCTACATTAGCTACTGGCGTTACGGGATACGCGCCATCGCTACTACTTTCTCCTTTTCCCTTTTTCATTTATTTTTCTTCACTTATTTTTTTCCTTTCACCTTCTTCTATTTCTTTCATTTTGAATTACCTTTCTATTTGCTTTTCATTTAATTTTATATCCTTTAGAAGTACCGAGTTTAGAGCAAAACGCGCTGCCACAAAGAAAGTAGCGGTAGCGCGGTTCCACATAGATCGCTACTACTATGTGTACCATATCGGCTAAGCCGTGAGAATTTTAGTAGTAACGTGTATGCAGCGAGACGCGCTACTGCCACGATGTTATCTACAGTAGCGGTTTCGCAAAGGTATTGCTGCTTTGCTACTTAGCACCAGCGTGCTTCTTTGACCCACGCTACTGCTAAAGTTCTGTGTATAAGGTTTTCCCAAGTAGTGATACTTTGTCTTCATACATGGATCCCATCTCAGATTTCATGGCCTCTAGCCATTTTGCGGAATCTGGACTCATCATCGCTTCCTCATAGTTCGTAGGTTCATCATGGTCAAGTAACATGACTTCCATAATAGGATTACCGTACCACTCTGGTGTGGATCTTACTCTCGTAGACCTACGAGGTTCAGTAGAAACTTGATCTGAAGTTTCATGATCAATATCATTAGCTTCCTCACTAATTGGTGTAGTTGTCACAGGAACCGGTTCTTATGATGAACTACTTTCCACTAAGGGAGCAGGTACAGTTACCTCATCAAGTTCTACTTTCCTCCCACTCACTTCTTTCGAGAGAAACTCCTTCTCTAGAAAGGATCTGATTTTAGCAACGAAAATCTTGCCCTCAGATCTGTGATAGAAGGTGTACCCAATAGTCTCTTTTGGGTATCCTATGAAGACACATTTCTCCGATTTAGGTTCAAGCTTATCTGGTTGAAGTTTCTTCACATAAGCATCGCAGCCCCAAACTTTAAGAAACGTCAACTTTGGTTTCTTGCCAAACCACAGTTCATAAGGCGTCGTCTCAATGGATTTTGATGGTGCCCTATTCAACATGAATGCGGCCGTCTCTAAAGCATAACCCCAGAATGATACCGGTAAATCAGTAAGAGACATCATGGATCGCACCATATCTAGTAAAGTACGATTACGACGTTCGGACACACCATTTCGTTGTGGTGTTCCAGCTGGCGTGAGTTGCGAAACTATTCCGCATTGTTTCAAGTGTAAACCAAACTCGTAACTCAAATATTCTCCTCCACGATCAGATCGTAGAAACTTTATTTTCTTGTTACGATGATTTTCCACTTCACTCTGAAATTCTTTGAACTTTTCAAATGTTTCAGACTTGTATTTCATTAAGTAGATATACCCATATCTGCTCAAATCATCTGTGAAGGTGAGAAAATAACGATACCCGCCGCGAGCCTCAACATTCATTGGACCACAAACATCAGTATGTATGATTTCCAACAAATTAGTTGCTCGCTCCATAGTTCTGGAGAACGTCATTTTAGTTATCTTGCCCATGAGGCACGGTTCGCAAGTACCAAGTGATTCATAATCAAGTGAATCCAAAAGCCCATCTGTATGGAGTTTCTTCATGCATTTTACACCGATATGACCTAAACGGCAGTGCCACAAATAAGTTGCACTATCATTATCAACTCTGCATCTTTTGGTTTCAACACTATGAATATGTGTATCACTACTATCGAGATTTAATAAAAATAGACCACTCTTCAAGGGTGCATGACCATAAAAGATATTACTCATATAAATAGAACAACCATTATTCTCTGATTTAAATGAATAACCGTCTCGCATCAAACAAGATCCAGATATAATGTTCATGCTCAACACTGGCACCAAATAACAATTATTTAGGTCTAAAACTAATCCCGATGGTAGATGTAAAGGTAGCGTGCCGACCGCGATCACATCGACTTTGGAACCATTTCCCACGCGCATCATCACCTCGTCCTTAGCCAATCTTCGCAATCCGTAGTCCCTGCTTTGAGTTGCAAATATTAGCAATGAACCGATATCAAATACCTGTGTACTCTGCGAGCATTAGTAAGGTACACATCAATAACATGTATATCACATATACCTTTGTTCACGCTTTCCATCCTTCTTATCGCCAAATACTTGGGGCAGTTCCGCTTCAAATGTCGGTCGCTTGCTTGCAGTAGAAGCACTCGATCTTAGGCTTAGGTCCGGACTTGGGTTTCTTCTCTTGAGCAACAACTTGTTTGTCGTTCTTCTTGAAGTTCCCCTTCTTCCTCCCTTTGCCCTTTTTCTTGAAACTGGTGGTCTTGTTAACCATCAACACTTGATGCTCCTTCTTTGATTTCTACCTCCGCGGCTTTTAGCATTGCGAAGAGCTCGGGAATAGTCTTGTCCATCCCTTGCATATTATAGTTCATCACGAAGCTCTTATAGCTTGGTGGCAGTGATTGAAGAATTCTGTTAATGACACTATCATCAGGAAGATTAACTCCCAATTGAATCAAGTGATAATTATACCCAGACATTTTGAGTATGTGTTCACTGACAGAACTATTCTCCTCCATTTTGCAGCTATAGAACTTATTGGAGACTTCATATCTCTCAATCCGGGCATTTGCTTGAAATATTAACTTCAACTCCTGGAACATCTCATATGCTCCATGACGTTCAAAACGTCGTTGAAGACCCGGTTCTAAGCCGTAAAGCATGGCACATCGAACTATCGAGTAGTCATCGCTTTGCTCGCCAGACGTTCTTAACGTCGTCGGTTACATCAGCAGCAGGCTGGCACCCAGCGGTGCTTCCAGGCGTAATTCTTACGTGCAGCAATGAGGATAATCCTCGAGTTACGGACCCGATCCGTGTAATTGCTACCATCATCTTTCAACTTTGCTTTCTCAAGGAACGCATTAAAATTCAATGGAACAACAAAGACGAGCCATCTATCTACAACAAACATAGACAAGCAAAATACTATCAGTACTAAGTTCATGATAAATTTAAGTTCAATTAATCATATTACTTAAGAACTCCCACTTAGACAGACATCTCTCTAGTCATCTAAGTGATCACATGATCCAAATCAACTAAACCATGTCCGATCATCACGTGAGATGGAGTAGTTTCAATGGTGAACATCACTATGTTGATCGTATCTACTATATGATTCACGTTCGACCTTTCGATCTCCGTGTTCCGAGGCCATATCTCAGTATATGCTAGGCTCGTCAAGTTTAACCTAAGTATTCGCGTGTGCAACTGTTTTGCACCGTTGTATTTGAACGTAGAGCCTATCACACCCGATCATCACGTGGTGTCTCAAAGACGAAGAACTTTCGCAGCGGTGCATACTCGGGAGAACACTTCTTGATAATTAGTGAGAGATCATCTTAAAATGCTACCGTCAATCAAAGCAAGATAAGATGCATAAAGGATAAACATCACATGCAATCAATATAAGTGATATGATATGGCCATCATCATCTTGTGCTTGTGATCTCCATCTTCAAAGCACCATCGTGATCACCATCGTCACCAGCGCGACACCTTGATCTCCATCGTAGCATCGTTGTCGTTATGCCATCTATTGCTTCTACGACTATCGCTACCGCTTAGTGATAAAGTAAAGCAATTACAGTATGCGTTGCATTTCATACAATAAGCGACAACCATATGGCTCCTGCCGATTGCCGATAACCGGTTACAAACATGATCATCTCATACAATAAAATATATCATCACGTCTTGACCATATCACATCACAACATGCCCTGCAAAAACAAGTTAGACGTCCTCTACTTTGTTGTTGCAAATTTTACGTGGCTGCTACGGGCTTAGCAAGAACCGTTCTTACCTACGCATAAAAACCACAACGATAGTTCGTCAAGTTAATGCTGTTTTAACCTTTGCAAGGACCGGGCGTAGCCACACTCGATTCAGCTAAAGTGAGAGAGACAGACACCCGCCAGCCACCTTTAAGCACGAGTGCTCGTAACGGTGAAACCAGTCTCGCGTAAGCGTACGCATAATCTCAGTCCGGGCCGCTTCATCTCACAATACCGCCGAACCAAAGTATGACATGCTGGTAAGCAGTATGACTTGTATCGCCCACAACTCACTTCTGTTCTACTCGTGCATATGACATCTACGCATAAAACTAGGCTCGGATGCCACTGTTGGTGAATGTAGTAATTTCAAAAAATTTCCTATGCACACGCAAGATCATGGTGATGGCATAGCAACGAGAGGGGAGAGTATTGTCCATGTACCCTCGTAGACCGTAAGTGGAAGCGTTATGATAACGCGGTTGATGTAGTCGTACGTCTTCACGATCCGACCGATCCAAGTACCGAACGTACGGCACCTCCGAGTTCAGCACACGTTCAGCTCGATGATGATCCCCGGCCTCCGATCCAGCAAAGCGTCGGGGATAAGTTCCGTCAGCACGATGGCGTGGTGACCATGATGATGTTCTACCGGCGCAGGGCTTCGCCTAAACTCCGTGATGATATGACCGAGGTGGAATATGGTGGAGGGGGCACCGCACACGGCTAAGGAACGATCCATAGATCAACTTGTGTGTTCTAGGGTGCCCCCCTGCCCCCGTATATAAAGGATCAAGGGGGGATGCGGCCGGCCCTAGGAGGAGGCGCGCCGGAGGAGTCCTACTCCCACCGGGAGTAGGACTCCCCACCTTTCCTAGTTGGATTAGGACTTGGGGGGAGGGAAAGAGGAAAGGGGGGTGCCCCCCCCCCCCTTCCTTGTCCTATTCAGACTGGGGGGCGTGCGGCCTGCCCTGGCCGGCCCTCCTCTTCTCCCTCATGGCCCACTAAGGCCCATTAACCCCCGGGAGGGTTCCGGTAAACCCCCGATGTTCCGGTAAAATCCCGATTACACCCGGGACTATTACGATGTCCAAACATAGGCTTCCAATATATCAATCTTTATGTATCGACCATTTCGAGACTCCTCGTCATGTCCGTGATCACATCCGGGACTCCGAACAAACTTTGGTACATCAAAACTTATAAACTCATAATAAAACTGTCATCGTAATGTTAAGCGTGCGGACCCTACGGGTTCGAGAACTATGTAGACATGACCTAGAACTATTCTCCGTCAATAACAAATAGCGGAACCTGGATGCCCATATTGGTTCCTACATATTCTACGAAGATCTTTATCGGTCAAACCGCATAACAACATCGTTGTTCCTTTGTCATCGGTATGTTACTTGCCCGAGATTCGATCGTCGGTATCCAATACCTAGTTCAATCTCGTTACGCAAGTCTCTTTACTCGTTACGTAATGCATCATTCCGTAACTAACTCATTAGCTACATTGCTTGCAAGGCTTATAGTGATGTGCATTACCGAGAGGGCCAGAGATACCTCTCCGACAATCGGAGTGACAAAACCTAATCTCAAATACGCCAACCCAACATGTACCTTTGGAGACACTGTAGTACTCCTTTATAATCACCCGATTACGTTGTGACGTTTGGTAGCACCAAAGTGTTCCTCCGTAAGCGGAGTTGCATAATCTCATAGTTACAGGAACATGTATAAGTCATGAAGAAAGCAATAGCAATATACTAAGCGATCAAGTGCTAGGCTAGCATAATGGGTCATGTCAATCACATCATTCTCCTAATGATGTGATCCCATTAATCAAATGACAACACATGTCTATGGTTAGGAAACATAACCATCTTTGATTAATAAGCTAGTCAAGTAGAGGCATACTAGTGGCGTTGTGTTTGTCTATGTATTCACACATGTATTATGTTTCCGGTTAATACAATTCTAGCATGAATAATAAACATTTATCATGATATGAGGAAATAAATAATAACTTTATTATTGCCTATAGGGCATATTTCCTTCACTCTAGTGCATCTGTTGCATGGCAATCCCTACTCACTCACATTGATATCGATTGGTCGGCATCTCCATAGTCCATTAATATGCCTAGTTTATATGAGAATTTCTCCCTTCTTTTTTGTCTACTACCACATTCTATTCCACTTAAAGTGCTATATCCTTGACTCATGCTCATGTATTGCGTGAGAGTTGAAAAAGCTGAAGTGCATTAAAAATTATGAACCAATTGCTTGGATAACACTGGGGTAATACATGATTTATACTTTGTGTTAGGAACAGGGAGCATAAAAAGACTATATGATTTTGTTGGGATAACTTTCTTTAGCCACGATATTTTGAAAAGACATAACTGCTTTTTAGTATGCTTGAAGTATTATTGTTTTTATGTCAATATTAAACTTTTGTTTTGAATCTTATGGATCTAAATATTCATACCACATCAAGAAATATTACATGATGTTAGCTACCATTCCACATCAAAAAAAAATCTGTTTTTATCATTTACAATTTTTGATATGTCTCCAATGTATCTACAATTTTTGATTGTTCCATGCTATTATATTATCAATATTGGATATTTTATATGCATCATTATGCTATTTTATATCATTTTTTGGGACTAACTTATTAACCTACTGCCCATTGCCAGTTGGGGATGCTTGATACGTCTCCAACCTATCTACAATTTTTGATTGTTCCATGCTATTATATTATCAATCTTGGATATTTTATATGCATCATTATGCTATTTTATATCATTTTTGGGACTAACTTATTAACATACTGCCCAGTGCCAGTTGCTATTTTCTCCTTGTTTTTGCCTTTACAGAAAATCAATACCAAACGGAGTCCAAATGGAAGGAAACTTTTTGACGATTTTTCTTGGAACACAAGACACCCTGGAAGCTTCGAGAGGAGGCCAAAAGAGCCACGAGGTGGCCACAAGCTTAGGGGCGTGCCCCCAAAGCTTGTGCCCCCTCCCCGTGGCACTTACAACCCTAATTTTTCTTCTATAAATACCCAAATATTCCCCAAAGATCATAGGGCACACAAAAAATACTTTTCTGCCGCCACAAGCTTCTGTCCTCGTGAGATCCCATCTTGGGACCTTTTCCGATACTCTGCCGAAGGGTGATTCGATCACGGAGGGCTTCTTCATCAACCTTGCTGCCCTTCTGATGATGTGTGAATAGTTTACCACAGACCTACGGGTCCATAGCTAGTAGCTATATGGCTTATTCTCTCTCTTTGATCTTCAATACAATGTTCTCCTCGATGTTCTTGGAGATCTATTCAATGTAATCTTCTTTTGCAGTGTGTTTGCTGAGATCCAATGAATTGTGAGTTTATGATCACATTATCTATGAATATTATTTGAGTCTTCTCTGAACTCTTGCATGATTTATATAGCTTTGTATTTCTCTCCGATCTATTGATTTGGTTTGGCCAACTAGATTGATTTTTCTTGCAATGGGAGAGGTGCTTTGTAATGGGTTCAATCTTGCGGTGCTCAATCCCAGTCATAGAAAGGGACATGACACATATTTGTATTGTTGCCATTAACGATAAAAACATGGGGTTTGTTCTTATTTATTGGATCTAACCCTCTACGTCATATCATCTTGCTTAAGGCGTTGCTCCGATCTTGTTAACTTAATACACTAGATGCATGTTGGATAGTGGTCGATGTGTGGAGTAATAGTAGTAGATGCAGGCAGGAGTTGGTCTACCTGTCTCGGATGTGATGCCTATATACATGATCATTGCCTTAGATATCTTCATAACTATGCGCTTTTCTATCAATTGCTCAACAGTAATTTGTTTAACCACCATATGCTTTCTTTCAAGAGAGAAGCCTCTAATGAAAACTATGGCCCCGTGTCTATCTTTTATCATATTATATTCAGATCTACAAAATCAAAAACCTAAAAACACCTTGCTGCAATTTATTTACTTTTATTTTATTTTGCAATTTGCTTATCTTTTATATCTATCACTATCAGATCTCATCCTTGCAAGTAACCATGAAGGGATTGATAGCCAATTATCGCGTTGGGTGCAAGTATTTGTTTGTTTGTGTAGGTGCAATTATTGGAAACCTGTGTGTTCCTCGTACTTGATTGATACCTTGGTTTTCAACTAAGGGAAATACTTATCTCTACTTTGTTGCATCACCCTTTCCTCTTCAAGGGAAAACCCAATGTAAGCTGAAGAAGTAGCAAGGGCTATCACAGATTGTGATACAAAATGCACCAAGGGAGATGGGCATGAGACCCGCATAAGTTGCCACGGGGGTAGCCCAACCTACTGATCAGAGATCCCGTGAATTAGGACCTCGGAAAAGAATCCAGCGGTCAACCAAGGAGAGTATCCTTAATTAATCCACTCCATTGGAGATGCAATAATACTCTCGTGATCTGTAAGGCAGGCTGGCTTTTGTCATAATGTGTTCCAAAGCTTATGTAAGTAAGCCGATGTCCTACGGAGCATCCTTTGGAGAACACACCTATGTGAGCCCGACTATTGGTCATATATAGTCTATGAGACTGGGTAATCTCTAGTAAACTCATGAGAAGGTAAGGAGTATGACTAATAAGCTCCACCCGTCGGGTTTAATGTTTGGTAGCCACATATCAGCCGACAATGAGCGAAACCTCATCACGCAAAACTGACAATTCAAGGCATAATCCATTGTTCAGTTGTGAAGAGGTCTAATCCTACTGCTCTAGGTGGAAGTTCCACTTAGTAGTCTCCATTGAAAATTCTGGTATATCAAACATTGTTTGGAACAGTTGACAAACTTATGTGTCTCGAGATCTCATGGGGGATTGTTGGATTATAAATGGGCTTAGGCCCATATAAGACAATAACCCTGGTTAATCTCTAAGGCCCATTTAGGTACATGGCAAGTGGTGGGAAGTTTAGTACCATACTGCTAGTATAGTGAGACTGAGACCCCTTTATAAGGGTTGCTCTATCACATGCCATTGGGAGCTTGGGAAGAGGAGTTGTACACGTGCGCTCCTCCTTCTCCGTCGCCCGCCTCGCCTCGCCACGTCACGACACGCGCACACCGCCGGTTGCGGGAATGAGCTGAGCCGAAATTTATTTTTGCCGGTCAGGAATTATTAATTAATCTCGGATTAATTGAAGATGTTGGACCGTGGATTGTTCATGGACTTGGTCGTGGGCCGAATCCCATGCCCACCTACCTGATGACCTATATAAGGAGGCGCTGGCCAGTGGAGTGAACCCTAACTTAGTTCACTCACTCCCTCTTGCACAACCCTAACCCGATCCATCTTCGTCCGCCTCTGCTTCCACTACTTCCCATGCATCGACTCTATGACTGACGATGAAGCCGCCAAGAAGAAGGCCTCAGCCGATGCCAAGGCTGCCATTGCCGCCACCGCGTTGGCATGGCCCATTGGAAGGTATGACTCGTTCATCCTCTATTTGCTCGTTCATGTGCTGGTCGTATATATGTTGTTTATAAATGTTTCTTTTCTATGTACTGTACGTACTCACATGCTTAGGTCTCGGTATGAGATGCATACTGTAGTATTAGGATTTTACATTTCAGCCCTTAACTTGAACGCACTACTCAGATTTACCCCTAATTTCAAAGTGTGTAGAAATTTGCCCCTCTGCTGTTATGTGGTATTATAGAAATACCCCTAAACGATGTTTTGTGAGGTCTTCTACTTTATAAGCTTTGAACGTCCCTTTGTAGCTACCGGTGCTTTCCGTTCTTTTGTAGCATCCTTGAAAATATTTATTTTCCCTGAAAACATAAACATCCGAGAACAAGAATTGTCATTCATGGAGATGCTCGAGAATGCTACAAAAGAACGGAAAGCACTAGCGACTACAGAGGGACGTTGCAAAGCTTATAAAGTAGAGAAGACCTGACAAAACCATCGTTTAGGGGTATTTCTATAATACCACATAACGGTAGAGTGAAAATTTGAACACACTTTAAAATTCGAAAAACTAACGCCCGCACATGTGGCATCTTGCACATCGCCCACACGCCTCCATCACCACTCATTTTGCCACGTATGAATAGATGACATCAACAAGATTCTTTTTGGTTTTTGGCTTAAAATGTTTTATCTTCTAATAAAAAATCGAATTAAAAATCCGTTTTCACCATTAAATCCGTCTCGACGAGATCTTCAAAACTAGACCCCATGTTGATATGTTTCGACGAAATTTTTTTCGCCCAGAAGTTGCCATGATGTTTACACTCTAGTTGCCATGGCACTTAAACTAAAGTTGCCATGTGGCAATTTTAGTTTGTAGAGCATGACAAATTTAGTTTTTTTATGATGGCAATTCCAGTACTTTGACCATGAAAATTATTTTTTGTATGAACCATGATAATTTTAAGTGCATGTATCATGGCAATTTTAATTTATGGTCATGGCAAGTCTAGTTTCTTAATTCCCCATTTTATAATATGTCAATATTTACTTTTAAATGTAGAAAAAAAAGCTGAAACATATCATGGCAACGTCAATGTAAACATCATGGCAATTCATGTTCAATAGACATGGCAACTTTTAACCCAAAAAAATTCGTCAAAATATATTGATATGAGATCTAGTTTTGAAGATCTCGTCGCGAGGGATTTAATGGTGAAAACGGATCTTCAATTGAATTTTTCATTCAAGAGATAAAAAAATTTAAAAACTGAAAATCCGAAAAGATTCTCACATGCATGCATGCGGTGACGTAGCACAATGTGTGTGTTATAGGGCGTGTGAGCGGGTTTGACCCACACCATACGTGTGAACGTTAGAGTTGTCCTTAAAATTAGAGGTAAATCTGAGTAGGTTCAAGTTAATGGCTGAAATGTATAAGTTCCTACTGTATTTGCCATGTTTACTACATACTCATGGATTAGTCTAATAAAAAAAAGTGCTAATATTTCTAACAGCATGCACCAGTCAGATTGCTCAAAATCTAAAGCTAACAAGAAAAGGTGGCCTATGCATTTATACTTCGATATTATCATCCGCTGTGAATTACTGTATGCACAATCTTAACGAACTACTCCCTCCGTCTCATAATGTAAGACGCATTTTGACTTTAGTGTAGTGTCAAAAAATGTCTTACATTATGAAACGGGGGGAGTAGTTTACATTCATTTTTCTTGCGGGTTAGTTTACATTCAGTTCTATCTCTAACAACCTGGCAATCGTTCTGTCTGATTGTTCTAGAGTGATTGGGCGCGTCACGAACCGTAACCCCAAACTTGAGGGTCGATCTGCATAAAATTTGCAAAATCTGTGGCAATGTTACTTCTAGACCAAGTTAAAGGGCCACCCTCACGCAGCTTCGTTTGGTGCCTGCCTTTTGCCCCACACTGCTATGAAGGAGGTAAAAGAGGAATTTCCTCGTATCTTCTTTTCGGCGCATGTTTACCAAGCAAACTCTCCCTTTCTGAAAAAAGACTCCCTCTCACAAAGTCACGAGTCATTTGTGACTCGGAAATGAATCTAGCGATCCCAAAGCGCTTCCACAACTTTGCTTTAACGGCTTTCTATCCGAAAGCCCAAATTCTAAAGAAAAATAATACGGCACCATGGCACCACCATACGCACTACTACGCGACAACGTTATCCAACTGGAACACTGAATGTTTTCATTTCTTCCCTTAACCACAGCTTTTGAGGGGCTAGTATATTCGTCGTTGTGGATCGAAGCATGTGATTCAGAAATGGAGAAAAAAAATGTGTACGAAGGTTGTGTACATATACTCCCTCCGTCCCAAAATAAATATCGTTGATTTAATGTAAACGTGAACTACTAAATTGACGACCCTTATTTTGTGACGGAGCGAGTACGATTGATCCTTGTAAATTCCGATGCAACTGCACTGAATGATGGATCCTTCTAAATTCTGGTGCTGCAACTCGAATGAATGATTAGGTAGTAGGAGATCGACAAGGCTACATGTTTATTTAACTGGAGCACATGGTGCCATGGGGCACAGGGCGGCCGGTGGGGGGAGTGGGAGGGAGATAAGGAAGGAAGGGCATCGGCCGAACGCACGCTCCCGGCCGGAACGTTGCGCGGCGCCATGCGCGCTTGCTTGGGCCAATTCGGGGGCCTTTTGCCCTGTTGCGTGAGGCGACGTCGGAACCGTCGTCGACGCTCGCGTGCTATGCTACTAGTACGCGCCACCAACCTTTCCCACTCCCACTACGTGCGCGCGCGCGCGTCCACCGGATCGGCAAACGGCCGGGCCACGAGAGATCGGGCACTTGCACGACGCCTCCATCTAAATTATTGCGCGCCGCGCTGTGCTCTAGGCTGCAGCGGGATGGGAGAAGCTAGCTAGGGATAGGAGGAGATTTCTCTGGTGCTGTGCTGGTTGCCGAGCTAGGCCTGGCCCGTCTCCGCCATGCGTGCGAGGTGCGACCGACCATGCCTCCCTCCCCAGATCCATGCCACCCTGATCAAGTGATCAAGTTAAGCTTTGAGCGAAGAAGTAGTAACAAGTGTTTAACGGCTCTGCTTTTTCCTAACTCCTAGTAGTATCAAATTTCAGCACCGCTAGCACAGGTCAATGATTGGCAGACCAACCGCAAAAAGATCAGCTCATGTTCTCAGAAGTAGGAGTACGTGCACATGCAATGCAAGACACCAACCTTCATCATAGTAAAAGGTCCTACAAGAGAAGGAATCGGACGCACTTGACCACCTGACCTGAGATCGGAGTGAATCGCAATTCACAAGCACCAGACTCATGCACAGCAGGCCGCAGAACAGCGATCTCGGATTAACAGAGTAGATAGGTAAGCTCCATGCCGCCGCCGGGGCCCAGGAAGAAGAAGCAGAAGAATCTTCGTCGGTTGAGCTGTACCTTTCGCCACCTCGCCCCCTCCCCTAACCCCCAAAAGATAATCAACCTTTTGAAACATGCGCCACACCACACCACCTCCTGCGTGTAATCTATTTAGGGCTTTTGTAAGCCTATAGCCACTCCCACTCACTCCAAGCCTTCCTTCGACCCACATGCTACACATCGCAAACAGCCACAGTCCTAGTTAGCAGCCCTCACTCGAAGACACACACACACACCGAAGCCCAGTTGATCAGGCCACCATGAGCAAGGGCAAGGTTCACCACGACTGGATCCTCCGGCGGTGCTGCGGCTCCATCGCCGCCTGCATCCTCACGCTCGCCGTCCTCGTCGGCTTCGTCGCGCTCGTCATCTACCTCGCCTTGCACCCCTCCAAGCCCTCCTTCTACCTCCAGGACATCCAGCTCCGCTCCATCGACCTCGCCGATCCGGCTCTCTCCCTTGACGTCCAGGTTGCACATCTCAAACTTCTTAGTTTTTGTATCTCGGTCAGTGAACTGCTTGGTCATCGGCCCCAGCTGCTACGCACAAAATTAGTAAAGGCGGACTGTTTTAGCGTCCTGTTTCTGTTTTTGTTCTACTGTTAAAGTTGCAGAGCTAGCTACTATAGTTAGTGAATCCTGCTAGCTAGGATGAGAGAATGTTTTTCTTAGAAGAGTAATCAGTGTGAGGGAATCTAGCTGGATCGTAGTCAGCTAAGCATATCCAATTTTGTCACGAAAATAAAGTACATTTTGTACTACATAGTATCTGAAGTAGTATTTGCTCTGGTCCGCTCCGATTTGACGCAGGTGACCATCGCGTCCCGGAACCCGAATGACCGGGTGGGCATCTACTACAAGACCCTGCACGCCTTCACCACGTACCGCGACGAGCCGGTGACGGTGCCGGTGTCGCTGCCGGCGATCTACCAGGGGCACAAGGACCAGTCGGTGTGGTCGCCGGTGATGTCCGGGGACTCGGTGCCGGTGGCGCCCTACGTGGCGGACGCCATGAAGCAGGACATCGCCGCCGGGTACGTACTGCTGCACGTGAAGGTGGACGGCCGCGTCAAGTGGAAGGTCGGCAGCTGGGTCTCCGGCGGCTACCACATCTTCGTCAACTGCCCCGCGCTGCTCTCCGCCAGCGGCGGCTCCGTCGGCGGCGCCTTCGCCATGAGCGCCACGGTGGGCGGCAAGCAGACCGTCTCGCTCAAGTTCACGCAGCCGTCCTACTGCACCGTCGACGTGTGAGTGACGCGGACGCACGTCGTCTCGCCGGGACGACGTTGAGAGCGACGTCCAGCGCTCTTAATTATTTGCAGGAGTAAATCTTGTAGAGTAGCAACAACCATGATATGATAGTCTATAATTATCACCAATTTCCTTACCCTGTTTCTGAATCTGTGCAGAATAATGCTACTGCTTTTTTATACTATATGGTAATATAAGCTATTCTTGTTACCCCTGAGTATCAAATTTGTTTCTCATTTGAAGATCTGTATGCCGAGCGAGCAGAGTCGACTTGTAAAAGCAGAGTTTCCCTACAAGTGCATCTCAGTGTCCGCATCGCTGTACACACGTACGTGTTGATGTTTGGTTGAGGATGGTGCCATGCAAAAGAGGAATGTACAATGGTTTTTTTGAGCTAGAGATGGAGAGTGACAGGCCAACGTACGTACGTACGTGTGAAACGGAATTTGGCAGCGCGTCACGCTCAGCTCCGTGCAAAGGGCAAGAGCACGACCAGTGTCACAGCCTAGCATCAGCGGGTAGACTGGAACTAAGGATCGTGTCCCAAACCGGCAGCATCATTGGAGGTCGGCAGGTAGCTGAGCTGAGCATTAGTAGCAAGTTTATTAGCCTGAAAAATTAGCCCGCACCGACACACACGCATGGCAGCTTCATTTGCCATTTGCCACAGCGCACAGCGACCTCCGACCGCGTCTGAAACCTGAAACCGACGTGCGCATGCAGTGGAGCGGACAGGTCCGTCCGCGTCACGACACTTTTGGTGAGTGTCCACGGACGAAGGCGAGAGAAGGAGCGTCGATCGTTGCTGCGCCGTGATAGCGACCAGGACAGGAAACACCGCTTCGGCCGCCGGCGGCGGCGACGGGGGCGACTCGGGCGGTGCAGATCCTAGCCTGCCACCGTGTCTTCTCCTCGTTGTAACTAGAGGGTCACCGAAGCGTCGAGCGGTCACCTGTAAGGGCAGCGGCGAGGATTTGCATAGACGTGGTCGAACGGACGAGATATAATAGCTCTCCGCAACTCACTCTTTTGAGATATAGATATTTGGTAAAAACATAGATTACCAAAAGGGCAGCGATCTGCGCTGGCGCACAGGTCCAATCGTTGGGCCGGTCAAACCCCAGCCGTCAGATCTGGCCCCCGAGCCGTCAGATCCCTTCGTTCCCAACCTCTCCCATCTTCAACCTCCCGCACAAAAAAGGGAGAGGCCCGCCTTCGCACGCGCCGACGCCTCCGCACGCGCCAACTGCCTCGCCTCGCCTCCTCACCGCTGGTCGCCCTCACCGCCGGTCGCCGCCCTCGCCGCTAGTCGCCGTCCTCACCTATGCCGCCTTCATGTGTTTCTCACCTCCGTGGATGCAGCAGCGTGCGCCCATGGTTGCACTCGTGGTTGCAGGCTTGCAGCTCCGAGGGAGATGGCCACAACTCCTGGGGAGATGGCCGCATCTCTGGTGGCGCCGGCCGCCGGCCGCAGCACCTGTCGTTGTGCTCGCGCTGTACCTCGCCATGTGCCCACCCGAGGCTCTTGCTGGTTCCAACAAAAAACGACACCGGTTGTAGCAAAAAAGTTTATCGCTTCCGGCAAAAAAGCTTACCGCTGCAGCCCGCCGTCATCATTGTAGCAAAAAAATGTTACGCGGATGTAGCTTATGTGGTTGCCGATTGCAGCAAAAAAATGACGTGGTTGTAGCAAACACAAAAAAAAAGTTTCCATCGTTTTCAGAAAAGCTTCGACGATGGTTTGAAAAAACTTCAATCGTGTATAAAAAGCTTCATCCGTTAAGAAAAAAAGCTTCAACCAGACCTGCGGCCAGAGAAAAAGTTGCAAACATTGACAGAGAAAGCTTCAACTGTATATAGGAAAAGCTTCAACCGGCTACCGGCGATGGAAAAGCCGTGGTTGCAGCCCGCGGTCACCTCAGTCATCGCTGTCACACACCTCGGCCTCCGCGGGGTTGCATCAGCGTCTCGTGGTAGCACCTCGTCGCCCGGCAAAGCATCTCCATGGTCACCCCCTCGATCGCGCGGCGAGATGGGATGGTCCTGTCTTGAGCCATGGCGAGCTTGGCGGGGAGGGAGGCGTGGTGCTGCGACCGGGCGGGAAGGGGGAGGGAGGATGGGGAGGAGGAGAGAAGAAGAGGCGGCGCGCCCGAGCTGCTTGCGAGATGTGAGGGAGCTGTGTGAGATGTGCGGAAGATGCGGGGAGACGTGATGAAGGAGACGCGAGGAAGAGGGAGCGACCGACCCAATGTTCCACCGGTGCCCCGGCCCCAAACGTTTCCCTTACCAAAATCAATGCATATAGGATTATGACGCATTTTTAAGTTGTTTATTGGCTCACCATGTGAAAGAAAGATGTTTCAGTACACAATTGGTATCAAACTGATGTATCTTTGTGCGCGCTTTGTGTTCGCTTAAAAAATGAGACAATCCAAGCCTCTGAAAGCATTGTTAAACATAAGACTAACACATTTAGGCTCAATGAGTTATCTTGTAGTTTTTTAATTCTGATAGCAGGTTATGTGTGTTGGATAGTACTTGTCGTCATCTATCCAACAAGATTGAGTTTGTTGTATTCGGAGTGTCGTGGGAACGGATCTGACAGTAGAGGTAGGGGGTACGTAGGAGAGGGTAGAGTCTGGCTACGGCGAGATAGTACACTCGGATTTACGAGTTCAGACCCCTCTCGGAGGATGTAAAAACCCTACATCTCGGTGCTGCAGGAGCTTTGTTTCTTGGGAGTGTTGAGTTACAGGGGGTGCGAACCCTTGTGCAGGAGGAGAGGGGCGGCTTATATAGAGTCCGCTGGCCCCTCATAGTCCTCAGTTACGCAAGGATTCAATGAGATGGTAAAGTCGAGTATGTTACTCGTAACGCCCGTGGTTAATGATCTTTACAACGACAAATTGATCGCCTGACCGTTGCCATCCCGGGGGGGAGGGGGTCTAGGTCTTCTATTAGTCGAGTGAAATCTGAAAGTGCATTATATCGACTAGAGGGGGGATGAATAGGCGATTTTTATGAATTCTTCACTGAGGAATTTGCTAGTGAGGAAATTCCTAAATGAAGAACTACTTGCAGCGGAATAAGTACTCAAAAGTAAACATAGTAGAACACAAGCATAGTCATCATGGTGAAATGAAGACAAGCACAGAGTACAAAAATCATAAGCACTGGATAACACAGGATGAAGACGGACAGACTGAAGAAATTGAACTGAGGAAATTGAGAAAGTCTTCAGTCAAAGTCTTCAAACAGATATGAACAAGCACACAACAACAGAAATGAGGAAATGAAAGAGTTGAGTAAATAGAACCAGTAAGCTTGGTGAAGACAATGATTTGGTAGACTAGTTCCAACTGCTGCCTCAATTGTACGTCTGGTTGGAGCGGCTGAGTATTTAAACTCGAGGACACACAGTCCCGGACACACAGCCCTCACCATATTCTCCTTGAGATAAGGTCACACAGACCTCGCCTAATCACTCGTGGTAAGTCTTCAGGTGGCTTCCAAACGTTCACAGACTAGGTCACTCGGCGATCCACAATTCCTCTTGGATGCTCTAGACCATGAGGCCTAACAGTCTGGAAGAAGCACAGTCTTCAAAGGTAACAAGCGTCGGATCCACGCAGGATCAATCTCTTTAGTGATGCTCAATCACTTTGGGTTGTAGGTGTGTTGGGTTTGGGTTTTCCTCACTTGATGATTTTCGCTCAAAGTCCTCAGAGGATGGGATGCTCTCAAATGACAAGTGTCAGTTTCTCTCGGAGCAGCCAACCAACTAGTGGTTGTAGGGGGAGGCTATTTATAGCCTAGGGAGCAGCCCGACATGATAAGACATAAATGCCCTTCAATGGTATGACCGTTAGGTGGGTAGATATTTTGGGACAGTTGGCGCATAGCATAACAACGGTCGGAAATTTGACTCTCAAATTCCTCAGGGCTATCATGTTCCTCACTATGTAGGCAATCCACACTGGCGAATTCCTAACTCCTCAGTCAGAACAAATTCCTCAGAGACTAGAAGAACTTCGTCTCTGTCACTGAAGAATATGACTGAACTGTATGAGATTTTCAATGGCTTCACTCGAAGGGATTGGTAGGTGTAGGATTTTGAGTTGAGCATCACATGGAAATTTTCCTTAGTATTTCCTCGACCCCCTTTAACAGTACAGTGTTTCCTATGACTCAAGAAAGAGAAAATGAAACTACGAAAACAAAAGTCTTCACGCTTCATGTTTCTCGAATGATTGTCAAGTCTTCAAGGTCACACCAATTTCTTCACTTTCAAAGTCTTCAGAAATCCAAAGTCTTCAGTTGAAGAACTTTATTTTTAGGGGTCGACTTTCTCTGTAAATATCAAACTCCCCATAGACTTATAGACCTATGTACACTCACAAATGCATCAGTCCCTTAACCTATAAGTCTTCAATACACCAAAATCACTAAGGGGCACTAGATGCACTTACAATCTCCCCCTTTTTGGTGATTGATGACAATATAAGCTAAGTTTTCAACGGGGATAAACATATGAAGTGTAAATACTGATAATGAGGAATTTGATTGCAAGATATAGAAGAACTCCCCCTGAAGATGTGCATAGTGAGGAATTTGCTTTTGAAGCAATGCACACTTGAAGAGTATAATCATGGAGATCTCCCCCTATATCTTGTAATTCATACATGCATTTAACATATAGTGTGAAGAATTTGAAATGCATGATGAAATATGGTGACTGATGTAATTCAGCATGCGTGCATAGACATTAATGAGGAATAAGCATGCAGAAGAACTCAGCAAAAGTATCAGGCCACCATAGTGTTTAAGATTACAACTCGATCCAGCAAAGTCATCAAAAGAACGAGAGTTGTAACTTAAAAAAACGCCCATATAAGGTAGACCCTCTTGAAGACTAACTCATTTCTCCCCCTTTGTCATCAAATGACCAAAAGGGTTGAAAATGGGGACTAACGCCCCTGAAGAATATCATGATGATGGAGGAGCGCCAGCGTTGTTGGGGTCTTGAGTCGTTGTAGGGCCTGTCGTAGTGCCGTCCAAGTCTTCATACTCGTCCGTGTTGCGTGATGAAGAATATGAACTGGCGACCAAGGAAGGGACCTTGACCTTCTTGAATCGCTTCGGCGGAGGAGCAGACCAGTCAAAATCTTCCTTGAAGCCCATTTGCTTCAGATCTTCTTCACCATAGAGATATGACAGAATAGCCCAGGTGCGATCGAAGACTTCATGGAGGTAGTAATGGTTTTTCTTCATTGCATTATGTGTACAAGTCATGTTGTGAAGAATAGAGCCAAACTGATGCTTAACCCATTTATGGTATCGATCCACCTTCTGGTGAAGACTAAGAAGCAGCTCTCGGTCAGTCATCACACGAGGAGCAGTGGCTTGAGGATTTGGCTTGGATGCATTGGCAGCAGAATCATGTGTGGCAGAGTCATCATTGGTGGAATAAGATGCAGCTTTGCGGAGCTGACCATCCAATGGACGAATACCTTCATCAATAATAGCTGGTGCCTTTCCCTTCTCACCAGCTGAGGAATATGTCCGCTTGAGGACTTCAATCAGTGGCAGGTAGCTGAGGTGATTCTGAAAGTCAGCCTTATAGTTGAGTGAAGACCTTGTTCTGAGGAATCTCATGATCCAAGGAGCGTAAGGCTTCAGCTCAAACGGAGAAGGTGCAACATTCGCTAGAGTCCTCATGAAGAAATCATGATAATTGACAGGGATGCCATGCATGATGTTGAATAGCATATTCTTCATGATGCCAACAATTTCCTCATCAGATGAGTCGTGGCCTTTGATGGGACTCATAGTCTTCGTTAGAATGTGATAGATGGTTCTTGGCACATACAACAATTCCTTCACGAGGAATTTGGTCCTTGGGGCTTGACCAGGCTTCAGAGGCTTCATGAGCACTTGCATGTAATGAGTAGTGAGTTCAGGCTCTTTGTACAGACAACGAGCACCTTCAGGTGGAGGACTGATTGGCAGGGCATGAAGCAATTCAGACGCCGGTGCCTTGTTGTGAGTGTTTTCGGTCATCAAGTCCAACACCCAAGAGTTGATATCATCAACATCACCTGTGATATGCAGCGTTGTGTAGAACTTAAGAATATGCTCTTCATTCCAATCAACAATGTCTGAGCAGAAGTTGAGCAAGCCTGCATCATGAAGCATACTGAAGACTTGAGAGAAGAAAGGCATTGATTCCATGTCCATGTGAGGAATATGCTCGTGGTCGAAGACTTTGTCCTTATTGAACAGCAGTGAAGAATAGAAGTTGGCCTGGCTGGCAGTCCAGAAGCGCTTCCTTTTAAGACGAGCATTGTCATAAGGGTTGAAATCCGTGAAGAACACATGCTCACTGAAGAAATCATCAGCCTTGAATTTCTGCTTCTTTGAGAAGGGATCCTTTGGCTTGGGCTGAGGAGTGCCAGTCAATTGCATCACCACCTCAGGAATCACAATCTCAGGATCCACAGACTGAGGAATTTCAGGCTCTTCTTTAGCTGCAGCCTGGGTCTTCAATTCTTTATTTACATTTTCTTCAGCACTAGTGGCTGGAATTTCGTCATGGACAGATGGGGTTGCATGAGGTTCTTCAGATCCCATTTGTACTTTAGTAGCAGCAGGGGACTGAGGAATTGCTTGAAGTGGAGTGAACATTGGAGAGTTGGGGTGCGACTTTCCCAAAAGTCATCATTCAACACAGGTGTGGTACAGCCAATATCCACATCCTCATCTTCCATTTCTTCAACGCCAACCTCTTCAGCAGTGAACTGAGGCATAGGCGAGGAGACAACTGGAGTTGAAGGGATTTCATCCACTTCAATTTCTTCATCCAACTGCTCTGACGAAGCAGCAGAAGGATTCTCTTCATCAGATTCATTTGGAATCACATAATCTTCACCAAAAGAAACAAGGTCCTTTGATGGCATGAATGAGACAGGAACGGCATGAATTGGGTTGTTAATTGAGCTTGTCAACGGCTTCATCTTCTTCGGAGCTGAAGAATCTGATGAAGTTGATGCCTTCCTTTTCTTCATAGTTGCACGCTCTGCAGCCTTGGTCTTCTTCGCATCTGATGTAGATGGAAGGATCGGAGTTGGTGTAGGTGCAGGAGGAGTAGAGGAATTTGGTTCAGTTTCTTCAGGCGCAACTAATGCAGTTGCCCTGACTTCTTCACTTTCTTCAGGCGCACCACTAGTGGATGCCCTGGCAATATCTTCAGCGGCTGGAATGTAGTCATCAGACCTGGTACTTTTATTTTCTTCAGCAGCCTGATTGTCATCAGCGGTGCTGGCATGTTCTTTAGTAGACTGAGTAGATGCTTCAGCCAGAGTAACTTCAATGTGCACAGTAGCAGCAGCACTTGAAGTGAAAGTCTTCGTCACCTTGACGAACCGGACCTTGGCGCCCTTCCAATCAGCATAGTAGCGATTGAATTCATCACTCAGTTGCTTGATTTCAGCTTGCAAGGCAACGAGTTGATCAGGGGTAAGAGTGAGGACATTGTCCTTTAGGTAGCGCTGCTTCTTGTACTGCACTTTCTTCAGTCTTTTTCCTTCTTCAAATTTCCACTTTTCTTCTTCAATGAATGCAGTTAGAACATGACTTTGACCAGGAGTGAGGTTCATCTCTGGCAAAGGCGTGTTTGGGTCCTTGTGCCATAAATCAATGAAGTCGAGGATCAACTTTGGATCCAATATTAGTGGCACATTACTGCCTTTGGCTCTAACGGCCCTGGCCTGCCTGTCTCTGATGATTTCGACAAGTTCTTCATCATCAGCCTCATCGTCATCAGAGGGCACTTGGAAGGAAACCTGCTTCTTGTGAGGACTTGGTCAAAGGCCTCGTCCAGCAGTGGTCTTTTTCTTCAGCAGAGAGGGCCCAACTGAGGAATTTGGTGCAGTTCAGGAACTTGCAGATGCTCCTGAGGCAATTGAGATGCCTGTAGTCCTTTGGCACGTGGCGAGGTGCACATGTGCAGAGGATTTAGTCGGAGCAGTTGAAGACTTTGTCGGAGGAGCTGAGGACTTTAGAGGAGGAGCAGTTTGAGGAATTGGCCATGAGGGCTTTGAAGGATCTGGCCTTGAGAGCATTGCTGAGGAACTTGGCCGTTAGGGCATTGAGGGAGAAGCACTTGACTTATGCGTAGGCTTCTTAGGCATCGCCTTGTTCGGCTTACTAGTAGAGGCCTCGGCAGCAGTAGCAGCAACAGCAGAATCTTCATTAAATTTCCTCACTGCTTCCTTTGCTTGTTTGGCTAGTTTGGCCTGGCGCTTTTCCCATTCATCAGCATAGTCCTCACCGCGCTTGAGGCTGGTGGGATCTGCCAATTGGCCAGGTGCCAATGGAGGTCTTGGGCATGGAGGGTTGAGTGCGAATTTCTTCGTATAATTGGGAGTAACATACCTGTACTCCCTCCATTCCCGTGCCCATCTCCTCTCTATCCTTTGAATGCGCACCTTGCACTGATTTTTGTCCTCCTTGCCAAATTTGGCCTCATCAAGAGTGCAATAATCCGTGTATATGTCATCAGGGATCTCGAAAGCAGTATTGACCTCAGACCTCTTTCCACCCTTCTGTGGCTTCTTACAGTCAACCATTTTCTTCAGCTGAGGAATATGAAAACTGAAGTTTCTGAAGAAGTGTGCAACTTTTCTTCGAGGAACACTGCAAATGAGTTAAGTTGATGAGAACCTAGTGATTCAGCAGCGGACATTTGTACCTGTGAACAGAGTATAGTTGCGAGGAATTTGGAGAGGTCATATGCGTTCTCAGAAGGTTTTTCAAAAAAGAATAGGTTTGAGGAATTTGACCAGATGAGTCTTGAAGAATTTCACTAAGCGTTCTTTGTCTTAGGTTCCAGAGATGTATAGATTGAAAATCCACACAATTGAGGAATCTTGAAGAAAATCATTGCTTAGAGAAACGAATCAAGAGCAGATGACATGTGAGGTGTTTAGTGTGTGAAGATTTGAAGAATAAACCCTTTGAAGATTTTCAAGAAAACACATGAATCAAAGAGGGCAGAAAAAGTAACTTTTAATTACCCTTGATGAAGAACACGACAAACTGGGAAGTGTAGATGTGAAGTTCGTCAGTTCAGATCTTCCACGCCCTAACTCGGCAGAGAGGAAGACAGGCTGGTGGCGTGAGTGAAAAATTCATAACCGACACGAGTACGACGGCGACGAGGTCGAGGTAGTGAAGCTCTTCCTCACCGGAGACGATGAAGTAGCAGCGGCGCTAGGGTTTGGGAAGCTCGAGCGGGAGTGAGAACGAGCGGAGTAAAAATGAAGTGAGGAAGAGGCGGGGGTATTTATAGTGGAAGAGAAGAACTGTACACCCGAGGGAATCGGACGAACGTGCCCCTGGCCCTTCTCATTCGCTTGACATGTGTCACCCATGTACTGAGAGGTGGCGATCGTGTAGGATCATGGGTGAATAGATAAGTATTTTCGTGGGATGCGGAACGGTTTGAGCGGCAAAGCCGAAAATTTAGATAAGATAGGTTAAAAGTTTCGTTCGCAATTTCTTCAGCTGTCAAGGACACAGTGAAGATTTTGAACGAGTTTCAAATAGAACGCACATGAAGAATTTGTGAATAGACTGGGTTGAGTTTAGCATAGAGGGGGAAGGGTCCGATCACATTCACTTAGCAGAAGAATTCAACTTGAAGAATTAGCAATAAGTGAATGTTGTAGAGGACATAAACTCATATATATATATATATATATATATATATATATATATATATATATATATATATATATATATATAGGTGGGTCTATTATGATAACACCCTCTAGAGTCTTATTCTGCACACCAAACCCTTATTCTGCTAACACCCCACCAAACCGACCGACATGAAATAAAAAATAAACAGTCAACTCACCCGCCACCACTCCTCCCACATCTCCTCGTACCTACCCACCACCACCTTCTTTCCCCACCCCCACAACCGCGCCGATCTCCTGCGCCCGGCCCCACCCGCGACCTTCCTCCACTCACCGGCGAGACAACCCTCCCCTGGCCACCTCCCTTCGCCCGCGCGACGCCCCACCGCCGGATTTAGGGGCGGCGCCCTCCCCGGGACGCACCGCTGCCACCACCAAGCCGGCGACCTACTCCACATCGAGCTCGGATCTGGCAGCACCAGGCCGTTCACCACCAGATCCAGGCCCTCCACCACCCTCCTTCATCGTTCTCACGCCGCTCACCCCACCCGCAGGTGCGAGGTGTCGTCGGCGGGCTGTGCAGCACTGCAGCTCCTCCAACCCCCGCCGATCTGCTAGGAACCGGCGACCCATCCTGCCAAGATCCGTCGCCGCCTCATTCTTCTGGCCGGCGACGAGGTCAGCCCTCTCCTATGTTCCCTTCCTCCTCCGGCAGCTGCAGCTCCCTTCCCCTCCTCTACACCCACTCCTCTTCCACCTCCCCTCCTCTGTCCCAGAAGCACTGCCAACAGCACTGCATCGGGCCCGTACTTTAGCCTGCTCGACTACTCCACTGGGAGGACGTCGCCGCCTACCACCACAGCGCGTAGTTCGCTAGTGCCGGGCCCGTGGTGCGGTTGCGCCGGTGTTGCAGTGCTCGGCTCCTCCCGTGACGAGCTTTAGGGCATCTGCCCCCGACGGCGCGGCCACCCTCTGCCTTGACCCCTTCTCTAGCTCTCCTCCTCGCCCGCAGTGCACAAGAAGAGCCCCGGACGGTCCCAGATGATTCCCTCTCTCTGTTCGACTTAATCCACCGTGGAGCAGTGCCTGCAACAGCCTGATTGCAGTTCGTTTTGATTTTTTTTGAAGCTCGCTAAGTTTTGTTTAGCAGTTCACCGTGAGATCCATGTCGTTGGCCATGCTGTGCCTTCTCCTGCTGCTCTATCTGAGGCCAGGACGGGCTCTGCCACGCTGGGAACCAGGGTGTGGCGTGAACACCGGCGGTTATGCGCGTCGTGGTTCTCTAATTCCCCTACAGAAGAAGCTGCGCTGGGAGTTCAGGCGTAAAATTCTTGCTTTCCCCTGGGTCTGTAGTCCACCGGCGAAACGCAGATAGGTTCCTGTAATGTAGTTCGTTTTGGTTGCTGTCGAGGCCATCCCCACTGCATTACAGTGTGCTCATGACGGTTTTGTGTGTATGTGTGTGTTTTGCGTGGTAGCTGGTCGGGGGCTATGTTCCTGCACAATGCAAAATAGCATGAAAATGAAGTGCACTGCTGTTGTATCCAAGTTTCAGTTCCTCCTCAAAATAGATTGGGCATGCAAAAAAATGTGCCAAGAGGTTCACTTTTGTCCACAGAGAGGTCCAGTTTTATTGTGTGGAGAGGTTCGCTTCACTATACTATGCACTTTTTTTGATTTTTAGAGGTTCGCTCCACTATACTATGCATTTCTTTTCGTTTTAAACAATAACAAAAAGAATCACTTGCAATCCTCTGTGATGACATTGCAGTGCGTTTTCCCGCATGATGCAGCACACTAATATTGACAAATATGGTCCACTTAATCCTGTGAAACAAGTTAGAAAAAGACAAAGAAAAATCATATGTACACTTAGACTTGTGATGCGGAGCATCCTTCCATCACCCCCATGGACTCTACATCAACACCTACAACACCACAAGGACCGATGACTCGAGCACGTGCAAGAGCTCTCGAAACCGAGGTGACATCACTCCTCTCACAACTCCCTTTCGATTCACATGAGACATGATTACTACCTCAAACGGAAACGCTATGCATACTCAGGTACCAAGGAGTCAACCATGAAGAAGCAAGGAGGCAAGGAGAACCGGAAGCGGAAGACATGCATGAAGACGGAGAGGAAAAATCACCAAGGACCAAGATGGCCGGACGATCCGGACGGCGGCCCGGATGATCCGGACAGAGCCCGGATGATCCGGGCCCCGGCCCGGACGATCCGGCTAAATCAACCGAAGGCAACAGAACCTCCACCACGAAGTCGGATCATCGGACCCGTCCGGATCATCCGGACCCGACCCGGACATCCGGACCTCCAGCCAGACATCCGGCCCTGCACGACCACCAGCCGACCCTCCGGCTCATCCGGACCTCCACCCGGATCATCCGGACCAGCCCGGATCATCCGGACCCTCGTCCGGATCATCCGGCCAGCGCCTGCGAGCGCGTGTTGGGCTGAGCCCATGTACCCCTTCGCCCCAGACTCTATATATAGTACCCCCTCTCGTCACTTTGAGACTTAGCATTGGATTAGCTCATATTTGTGTGAGAGCCTTTGCTCATCCACTTGGTTACTTCTCCTCAGAGCTCAGGACCTCTTCGGAGAAGATCCCCAATGATTCAAGACCCCTATCTAGGGAAGAACATCAAGGCCTCCTCTTGGAGATGAGCGGTTCCTTTGTATCCTTACCTTTGTTGACTTTGTATCTTGTGGATCTCTTATGTGTGTGGTGATCTAGCACTTGTGTGATCGATTCCTTGTTGGTTGAGTGATTCCTCTCGTTTTCCCGTGTTTCCCCTTGTGCTTCGCGTGTTCTTCGTGATTCCCCCGTAGGATCCACTCCAAACGTGAAAGATCGACGCTATAGGGTTCCACCCTACATCATATGGTATCATGAGCCACGTTGATCACGTTTTTGGAGCCCCTACCCCGTGATTTCTAGCTTGATTTTGTTGTTTTCGTCCTAAAATCCGAAAATCCCCACAAAAATACCCCCAAATTTTTTTTGGGATTTGTTAGTTTTGATGATGTTTTGTTGTTTTTGATCCGTGGATTCGGTGTGTAACTCGTGGATCTTGTGTTTCCCCACCTTCTTCCCCTCGAAATCCATCCAAAATCCCCGAAATCGTCAAATTCCACCCCATTTTCGAGTTCTTCCCGAGCTGTTCCCGTGCGAGGTTGACCTGCCCGGATCATCCGGACCAAGTCCCGGATCATCCGGACGCGCCCGGATCATCCGGCTCCTGGCCCAGATCATCCGGCTTCCTCTGCCAAAACTGCAATTCTGCAGTCCTCCATCCACCTCCACCATCCACACACATATACACCCTCCCCACCCCATCCACCACCATTTCCACTTGCCAAACCCCAAGACTCAACCTCCGTACTACCATTCGATTTTGAGTTCGACTATTTGAGTGAGATTTCCGTGTCCTCTTGTGTTTGGCTATTTAGCGCGGTGTGACATCAACAACAACGCGCCCATCTTGGTGGCTACTCATCTTCGCTCTGAGACGGTAACCGGCGACATCTTTGTCATACCTTGCAATTGCATTGATAACCATCATATACCATCTTTTGCGTTGCTTACCCATCGAGACTAGCCATTGAGTATTGCGGCAGCGTGACTTGTGCACATTAGTTGCATACACCATATCATACATACCATCGAGGTGCATATCTCGGAATCAACTTGTGTGTCACAAAGTTGTCATCGCATACACAATTGCTATCTTGGTTCGTGAAGTTTGCATAAGAAAAGAGCTCAAAAGAGAAAGAGCCACTCAAGCTTTTAAGCAAAGAGGAAAGATAAGCAAAGAGCTTATAAGCAACAAGCATAGCATCATACAACATTAAGATTGTCATATAAGATCATCTTGGATCATTGCACCGAAATACCATACATATAGCATACTTGGGATAGAGATCATTGCATTTTTGCCTAGTAGGTTGTGCACAAGCTCCATATCCGCCTATTGTGCAATCGTGCTAGCGTCTCTCTAGTATTGTGCAACAAGAGCATTTTCGTGGATTCCACATTTTGGCTCATTTTTGGTTTGCACAATCCCATTTATCTATTTGCGTGTGTGTTTCCGTGTACCACTACTTGCTTGGTCTACTTGTTGCATATCGAATTTGCGAATCTTCTTCAACATTTTGAGTCAAGCTAACGATTGCAATCAATTTTGTGCCACCATCTAACCAAGCTCCACCAAAAGCTTTTACTTGTGTAGGTGTGAGAATCGACAAGGATCGGTACCAATAGTGCTATTTCATTGTCCGCATTTGAGTGAACTTGATTCATCTTCAACTTCGGTCAAAGGTACATTGGTATTCGTTCTTCTCCTTCTACCACTCACAATTTGCTTGAAATGATGGATAGGCCAAGTTCTTCTATAAATCCACTCTTCTTGAGCAAGGCGGCGACATGTCATCATCGTCACCAAGAGCCACCTCTTTGGCGCAGCGAGCTCTCCATCAAGAGCAACAAGCAATGGCGGCGCGATCGACAACCTCTCCACCGACTTGCGACTCTCCGAGCAGCGTACAAGAGACTACTTTGACAACAAACTCGGCGCACAAGAAAGAAACGATGCAAGAATGGGCGAGATCCGCGCCTTGTTGGTGAACGGCGTGCTTCTACTTCCTCACACTCAAGGCGAAGCCACTCAAGTCACCACTCCGGCGACTCCTTCTCGACACAAGTACACGTCATCGAACACTCTTGACGAGCAGCGTCAAGACCGTCATGCATCTCGCAACCCGCTACATGACAAGCATCCCCAAGAGCAAGTTGATGAACAAGTTTCTCGTCCTCGGTCGAACCAAGTGGCGTTTGCTCAAGCTCAAGAACGACAACGTCTTAAATCGCCAACAAGAACAAACGGCGTGCCTACATCAAGAGCAACAAGGCGCCGAGGCTCAGCGTCTTCAACAACAACAACGAAGCACAAGCTCTTGAGGCGGAGCGTGCCCTTCAAGCATCAAGTCGAGTTATAGCCAACCGCAATCGCGAAAGGCGCAATCAAGAGGAAGCCCTTGAGAAGAAATACAAGAGAGGAACTACCATCCGCGTGCGCAACGTCAAGCCCCACAAGCTCCTCCACAAGCTCCTCAAGCTCATCCCCAACCTCAAGGTCAACAAGAGCAAGTTGATCATGGACTTCCTCCTCGCGAAGAGCAACATGAGGATGATTACCCTCCATGTCAAGAACGTCATCATCAACATCGACCTCAACACAATGAAGAACAACGCTATGGCAAGCTCAAGTTCACAATGCCCAAGTTCAATGGAACCAATGATCCCGAAGAATACCTCTCATGGGCATTGAAGGTCGACAAAATCTTTCGTTTGCACAACTATGATGAAGAAAAGAAGATCGCTATGGCATCACTTGAGTTCCAAGACTATGTGCTCATATGGTGGGAACAAGTCCTTGAGCGCCGACAAGCAAGAGGTGAACCTCCAATAACCACTTGGGCTCAAATGAAGGATGTCATGAGAGCACGCTTTGTGCCCACCTACTACAACCGTGATCTCTTCAAGAAGCTACAACTCCTCAAGCAAGGAACAAAGAGTGTTGAAGAATACTACAAGGAAATGGAGATTGCCATGATTCGAGCCAATGTCACGGAGGATGATGAGCAAACAATGGCACGATTCTTGAATGGACTCAACCACCCCATCAAGAAGATCGCCGACTTCCAACCCTACTCCAACCTCATTGAGCTCGTGCATCAAGCTACAAAGGCGGAACGTCAAGTACAAGATGACTTCAAGTACGCCAAGTACTCATCCAAGACATACGGCTTCTACAACAACCAAGCTTCAACAACTACTCCAACTTCGTCATCAACCAAGCCTTCTCCAAGCAACGACGACAAGTCAAGTTACAAGAAAACTTCTACAAGTTTGAGTCGTCCTCCTCCTACTACAAGCAACTCTAAGCCGCGTGCTTCATCATCTACTCCAACCGATGAGACCGTCAAGACAAGCTCCTTCAAGTGTTTTACTTGCGGCGGCCGAGGCCACAAAGTCATATGAATGCACCAACAAGCGGACCATGATACTCAACAACGATGGCACCTACGACTCTATGAGTGAAGATGAAATGGACGCTATTGAGCAAGTGGCCATGCACCGGCGCATCAACGAGGATGAAGATGATCAAGTCTTTTGTGATGAAGATACAAGTCCTGCTCTTGTTGTCTCCAAGGTCTTGACACTTCAACATCAACAAGAAGAAGACCAAAGATGCCACATATTCCACACAAAGGCCGGCATCAATGGGAGATCCGTCAAGGTCATCATCGATGGAGGTATTTGCCACAATTTGGCAAGCGAAGAACTATGCTCCAAGCTCCAATTGGTCAAGAAGAAGCATCCGCAACCCTACAAGGTTCAATGGCTAAGTGACTCTGGCACTATACGAGTTGAGCATACGGTCCAAGTATCCTTCAAAATAGGTGCATATGAGGACACTTTGGAGTGTGATGTGGTCCCAATGACCGTTTGTCACCTCCTCCTTGGTCGGGCATGGCAATTCGACCGTGGTGTCTACCACAATGGGCGTACAAACCTCTATAGCTTCAAGATGAAAGGCAAAGAATATGTCCTACGACCCATGTCCCCTAGTCAAGTGATAGCCGACAAACAGGCCACCAACCAAAGAGAGAAGAGTGAGAAAGTGAGCCACCAAAAAGTGAGTGAGAGCCACAAGCCAAATTTGAGCGCCTCTTCGCCTAGAGAGAAAAACCTCATACTATTCGCCACCAAACATGAGATGAGAGAAGTGTGTGAGAACCCATCGAGTGTGATGCACTTTGTCCTTGTGTGCAAGGATGGAGAACCAAAAACTAACACCACTCATGAGCTACCTTGGTGTTTCAATCTCTTTTGCAGGAATTTCAAGATGTTTTCCCGATGAGCTACCTCGGGTCTACCTCCTCTTGAGGCATTGAGCATCGAATCGACCTCATCCCGGGCGCCACTTCCAAACAAAGCTCCCTACCATGTCAATCCCGAAGAAACCAAGGAGATTCAACGGCAAGTACAACAACTAATCGACAACGGTCATGTACGTGAAAGCTTAAGCCCTTGTGTCGTGCCCGTTATACTTGTGCCTAAACCCGATGGAAGTTTCCGCTTGTGCTCCGATTGTAGACCTATAAATGCTATCACCATGCGCAATAGGCATCCCATTCCTCGCTTAGATGATATGCTTGATGAACTTAGTGGAGCCAACTTTTTCTCAAAAATTGATCTTAAAAGTGGCTATTATCAAATCCGCATTCATGAGGGTGATGAATGGAAAACTGCTTTCAAAGCAAAATTTGGCTTATATGAATGGTTGGTTATGCCTATGGGTTTGTCGGAAGCTCCCGGAACTTTTGTGCGTCTCATGCATCATGTACTTCGTCCATACATTGGAATCTTTGTTGTGGTTTACTTCGATGATATTCTTGTGTTTAGCAAAACCATGAAAGAGCATCTTGACCATGTTAAGCTTGTTTTGCAAACGCTTCGAAAGGAAAGTCTTTATGCCAACTTCAAAAAATGCACTTTTGGCGTTGACAAAGTGGTTTTCTTGGGTTTTGTTGTCTCTTCCAAGGGTGTCCATGTTGATGAAACTAAGATCAAAGCAATTAAAACTTGGCCCCAACCCACCAATTTGCAACAAGTGCGAAGTTTCCTTGGTCTTGCAGGTTTTTATCGCCGCTTTGTGAAAAACTTTAGCACTATTGCAGCTCCTTTGCATGCTTTGAGTAAGAAGAATACTCCTTTTGTTTGGGGACCTTTGCAATCCAACGCTTTTGATGAGCTCAAGTCTTTGCTTACTCACGCTCCAATTCTTGCTTTACCCAATTTTGACAAAACTTTAGAGGTTCATTGTGATGCAAGTGGTACCGGAATAGGCGGAGTTTTAATGCAAGAAAAAAGAGTCATTGCTTATTTTAGTGAAAAACTCTCCGGTGCTCAACTTAACTATCCCGTGTATGACAAGGAATTGTATGCTTTAGTGCGTGTGCTACATGTTTGGGAACATTAACTTAGACCTCATGAGTTTGTCATCCATACTGATCATGGAACGCTTAAGTACTTGAAAGGCCAAACTAAATTGAACAAGCGTCATGCCAAATGGAGTGAATTTATTGAATCTTTTCCATATGTGATCAAGTACATTAAGGGCAAGGAAAATGTAGTTGCCGATGCACTTTCACGCATATTCACGCTTGTCACCCAACTTGAGTTGAATGTTATTGGTTTTGAGCACATAAAAGATTTGTATGCTAGTGATCCATCTTTTGCACCTCATTATGCTAAATGTTTGACGCATACATCTTGGAAACAATATTACCTCAAGGATGGTTACCTTATGAGAGCTAACAAACTTTGCATACCCGAGTATTCTCTTCGTTCGCTACTTTTGCAAGAGGCTCATGGAGGTGGACTCATGGGACATTTTGGACGCGACAAGACCTTCGCCACGCTCTCCAAGAACTACTTTTGGCCCAAGATGTTTGAGGCGTCTCACGCTTCACCACCGATGCTCAACATGCCGCAAAGCTAAGTCAAAAGCTCAATCTCATGGTCTTTACATGCCTCTTCCTATTCCTTATCAACCTTGGGAAGACATTAGCATGGACTTTGTACTTGGTTTGCCTAGAACTCAAAATGGAAAGGACTCCGTGTTTGTTGTTGTGGATAGATTTTCTAAAATGGCACATTTCATTCCTTGCAACAAGGTAGACGATGCTTCACATATTGCAAATCTCTTTTGTAGGGAAATCTTGCGCCTCCATGGAGTCCCAAAGACAATCGTCTCCGACCGCGACGTCAAGTTCTTGAGTTACTTTTGGAAGACCTTATGTGCCAAGCTCGGCATTAAGCTCTTCTTTTCATCCGCATACCATCCTCAAACCGACGGCCAAACGGAGGTGACGAACCGGACGCTCTCCACTCTACTTCGCGTATTGATAAAGAAGAACATCAAGGAGTGGGAGGCGTGTCTACCCATCGCCGATTACGCCTACAACCGCGCAAGACATTAGACAACCGGCAAGTCCCCTTTCGAGGTCGTCTACGGCTTCAATCCATTGTCCCCATTGGACATTCTACCTCTACCTCTACAAGAGCGCACCAACCTCGACGCAAGTGCCCGTGCAAGCTACATCAAGAAGATGCATGAAGAGACAAGAGACACCATCGAGCGCCACGTACAACGACTCACTACCAAGCTCAACATCAACAAGCAACCCATGATCTTCAACATAGGCGATCTCGGGTGGCTACACCTTCGCAAGGAACGCTTCCCCAACGAGCGCAAGTCAAACTTCTACCTCGAGCGATGGACCCTTCAAGGTGTTAGCGCTACAACAACAACGCCTACAAGCTCGACCTACCAGCGACAAGTACAGCGTGGCGACACCTTCAACATCAAAGACCTCTCGCCTTTCCATGGTGATGAAGATCTAGATCCGAGGTCGGATCCTTTCGAAGGGAGGGGATATGATGCGGAGCATCCTTCCATCATCCCCATGGACTCTACATCAACACCTACAACACCACAAGGACCGATGACTCGAGAACGTGCAAGAGCTCTCGAAACCGAGGTGACATCACTCCTCTCACAACTCCCTTTCGATTCACATGAGACATGGTTACTACCTCAAACGGAAACGCTATGCATACTCAGGTACCAAGGAGTCAACCATGAAGAAGCAAGGAGGCAAGGAGAACCGGAAGCGGAAGACATGCATGAAGACGGAGAGGAAAAATCACCAAGGACCAGGATGGCCGGACGATCCGGACGGCGGCCCGGACGATCCGGACAGAGCCCGGATGATCCGGACCCCGGCCCGGACGATCCGGCTAAATCAACCGAAGGCAACAGAACCTCCACCCTGAAGCCGGATCATCCGGACCCCGTCCCGGATCATCCGGACCCGACCCGGACATCCGGACCTCCAGCCGGACATCCGGCCCTGCACGACCACCAGCCGACCCTCCGGCTCATCCGGACCTCCACTCGAATCATCCGGACCAGCCCGGATCATCCGGACCCTCGTCCGGATCATCCGGCCAGCGCCTGCGAGCGCGTGTTGGGCTGAGCCCATGTACCCCTTCGCCCCAGACTCTATATATAGGACCCCCTCTCCTCACTTTGAGACTTAGCATTGGATTAGCTCATATTTGTGTGAGAGCCTTTGCTCATCCACTTGGTTACTTCTCCTCGGAGCTCAGGACCTCTTCGGAGAAGATCCCCCAGCAGATTCAAGACCCCTATCTAGGGAAGAACATCAAGGCCTCCTCTTGGAGATGAACGGTTCCTTTGTATCCTTACCTTTGTTGACTTTGTATCTTGTGGATCTCTTATGTGTGTGGTGATCTAGCACTTGTGTGATCGATTCCTTGTTGGTTGAGTGATTCCCTCTCGTTTTCCCCGTTTTTCCCCTTGTGCTTCCGCGTGTTCTTCGTGATTCCCCCGTAGGATCCACTCCAAACGTGAAAGATCGACGCTATAGGGTTCCACCCTACATCAACTTGTGTCTCGGTCCATTTTTCGCTTGACGTGGTTCACTTGCCCTTATCTTTGCATTCCACTCTCGTTCATAAAAAAAGTTAAAAAAAGACAACAAAAACTCGTTCGAGAAAATTTATGTCAAACAAAAAGAAATCATGAATTTCGCTTAACTTTCCGATGCAGTGCGGTTTTCGGTCCGAAGCAGTGCGTTCTTCTGTTGCTCATAAAAAATGACGACAAAGACTCACAAAAGCTCATCTGAGAAAAATTATGCCCGACAAGAAAATTATGAAGTTCGCTGAGCTCTCTGATGTAGTGCGGTTTTCCGTCTAAAATAAATGCGGTTTTCTTCTTCGTCTTCAAAAAATTACGTCCCACAAATAGGAAACCACGCAGTTCTCTTACCGGTCTAATGTAGTGCGGTTTTTCTTCCGATGCAGTGCGGTTTTCAGTCGGATGAAGTACGCACGTCGATTTGGGTGTCGCGAAAAACAGAGTGCCCACATTTTGGTAATTTGAAAACTGCTCTTAAACCGTAATGAATTAGAGAGAGTGTTCTACATGAAAAAGTTGCGTCTCGTCGATATCTTTCCAACGGCTTATGATTTGAATTATTCCAACCAGCTGTTCGTAAAAGTTTCGCGAAAAAACAGCCGCTGCCTCTCGAAGTCAGCCGCACGATTTTCAAAATTAACTAAAAATTGTAAGGAATCTCAAAACCATTTCAACATATGAAAGTTGCGCCTTGTCCATAGCTTTCCAACGGTGTATCATATGTCTCGTTTCGACAAACGGTTAGAAAACTGGAGCAAAAACAGTATCAAAAATTTCAAAAAAATTGAAAAACAGAGTTCCGCGATTTACTAAATTTGAAACTGCTCTTAAACCGTAATGAATTAGAGAAAGATTTATATATGAAAAAGATGCGCCTCGATGATATCTATCCAATGGCGTATCATTTGCTTCGTTCCGACAAGTGGTTTAGAAAAAACGCGAAAAAACGCTCGCTGCCACTCGTCATCCGCCGCACTATTTTCAAAACTGCTCTTAAACCGTGTGGAATCTCGAAAAGTGTTCAACATGTCGAAGTTGCGCCTAATCCATAGCTTTTCAACGGTATATTACATCCCTCATTCCGATAAACGGTTAAAAAATTAGAGCGAAAACAGTACCAAAAAAAAGAACGCGTGCAGTTTTTTTCGACACGAAGTTCACTAGTCTATATTGCGATTGCTAAATCGTCAAGAAGATGCAGTGCACTTGCGGTCAGTGTGCAGTCTTGAAGTGGTGTGCAGAATAGTTATTCTGCTAATATTAGCAGAATAGACCGTATATATATATATATATATATATATATATATATATATATATATTCAAATGAAGAACAACACCGGAAAGAGTGAAGACAATGCAAAGTTGAAGAATTTGAAAAACTGAGGAATTTCAAAAATGAAGAAAAAACTCAAATTGAAGATTTTCGACTTTGGTTGGTGGCGTAACCCACCGTATAAGAAAGTTGATTTCAGACGCCGCGTACAATAGTCGTAGGGCTCTGAGAATCAATTTCTTCATTAATTTTTTCACACTTAGAGGGTTAGTCTTTATTGATTGAAGAAAAACGTTACTTCGTGTGTTGCGCATCTAAGTCATCAAGTCAGCATAAGTGTTAGGATGTGTGTCCATTTCAGAGAACATTCGAAGATTCTAGGATATTTAGCTCACACCGCAACTTGCTAAATCTCTTCTCATCCAAGGGCTTAGTGAAGATATCGCCGGTGGTCTTGGCGCTAGCGTGGTCGATGGAGATGTAAGCCCTTCAACACATGATCACGAAAAAATGATGACGAATCTGGATGCGCTTGGTCTTCGAGTGCTGAACTGGGTTATGAGCAATCTTGATAGCACTCTCATTGTCGTAGTAGAGAGGCACATTCTTCACGTTGATGCCATAGTCCTTGAGTGTTTGCTTCATCCATAGTAATTGAGCACAGCATGATCCAGCATCAATGTACTCAACACGTAGTGGAGAGAGATCGTGATTCTGTTTCTTCGAGGACCAACGGACCAAAGATCGTCGAGGAAATGGCATGTGCGGCGTTGACTTGCGGTCCACACGATCACCAACATAGTCAGAGTCTGAATATCCAATGAGATCAAACGAGGAGCCCTTGGGATACCATAGTCCAAGTGTTGGTGTGTGAGCTAGATATCGAAGAATATGCTTCACAGCCTTATGGTGTGATTCCTTCGGTGTAGCTTGAAATCGGGCACACATGCAAACACTAAGCATAATATCCGGCCTAGATGCACATAGGTACAATAAAGAGCCAATCATGGAGTGGTATACCTTTTGATCGAAGTCTTTACCATTTTCATCAGTGCATAGATGGCCATTTGTGGACATTGGAATTTTGACCCCTTTGCAATCTTGCATGCCAAATTTCCTCAATACATCTTTGAGGTATTTCTCCTGAGATATGAATATGACATTGCGCTATTGACGAATTTGAAGACCACACCTGAGGGGCCTGCTTGAGGCCATACAGGGCCTTATTGAGTCTGAAGACTTTGTTAGGATGCTTTGGATCTTCAAAACCTGGGGGTTGAGCAACATATACTTCTTCCTCAAGCTTACCATTGAGGAATGCACTTTTCACATCCATTTGTTGTAAGATAATATCATGATGGTTAGCATAAGCAAGTAATATGCAAATAGCCTCAAGTCTAGCAACAGGTGCAAAAGTTTCATCGAAATCAATTCCTTCAACCTGTGTGTAGCCTTGAGCTACAAGCCGTGCCTTATTCCTCACCACAAGGCCATTTTCATCTTGCTTGTTGCGGTAGATCCACTTTGTGCCAATAATGTTGTGCTTGCGAGGATCTGGACGTTTGACCAGTTCCCAAGCGTTGTTGAGCTCGAGCGATGTAATTCTTCTTGCATAGCTTGAATCCACTCGGGCTCGAAATGCTTCATCTACCTTAGTGGGCTTTGTGATAGAGACAAAAGCAAAGTGCCCACAAAACTTAGACAAATGTGAAGCTTTTGGCGTGTGAGAGGACTGGTGCTTCAATGTCATCGATGATCTTCTCGACTTGCACCGTTTGCAATTCGAGGATGGCGGGTTGTCTTGAGAATTTGATCGCATTTTCTTGAGAGCATTTTCCTCGGGAGCATTTTCCTCGGCACCATTTTCTTGGTCGCCGACTAGGCGTTCATCACGTTCGGAATGAATTCTTGATGATTCTTGGTAGGAATAACATCCTCGGTAGCCTTGAACTTGATAGACTCCTCGGTGCTGGTTCATCTAACACGAAGGTAGGTGCTCTCTTTGCGAGCCATTAGTTTCATCGAACTGCACATCTACAGTTTCAACAACCTTGTGGAGAACATTGTTGAAGACTTTGTAGGTGTGCGAGTCCTTCGTAACCAAGCATAAAACCCTCATGTGCTTTCGGTGCAAATTTAGAATTGTGATGAGGATCTCTAATCCAACATTTAGCACCGAAGACTTTGAAGTAACTCACATTGGGTTTCTTGTGAGTGAGGAGTTCATAAGTAGTCTTCTTGAAGAATTTGTGAAGATATACTCTATTGATGATGTGGCACGCAGTATCAATTGCCTCAATCCAGAATCGACGAGGCGTCTTGTATTCATCAAGCATAGTGCAAGCCATCTCAACAAGAGTTCTGTTCTTGCGCTCCATGACGCCATTCTGCTGAGGAGTATAAGGAGCAGATAACTCATGAGTAATACCAAGTTCGTCAAGATAGTCATCAAGACCAGAATTCTTGAACTCGGTCCCATTGTACTTCTGATATGCTTGATCTTCACACCAAAGTTGGTTGAAGCCCTCGAGGAAAATCGTTTGAAGACTTCCTGCACCTCATGTTTGTAAGTGACAATGTGCACCCATGTGTAATGAGAATAATCATCAACCATAACAAAACCATATAGAGATGCATCATTAGTAACGGCAGAATAATGATTAGGACCAAAGAGATCCATATGAAGCAATTCAAATGGTCGAGTGGTAGTCATGATAGTCTTCGCTGGATGCTTGGCCTTTGTCATCTTTCCAGCTTCACAGGCTCCGCATAAGTGATCCTTGATGAATTTGACATTCTCAATGCCAATGACATGCTTCTTCTTCGCAAGCGTGTGCAAATTCCTCATGCCAGCATGACCAAGTCGTCGATGCCATAGCCAGCCTTCTGAAGCTTTTGCAAGTAGGCATACGGCTGGTTGTGGTCCTGTAGAGAAATCAACAATGTACAAGTCTCCTCTCCTAAAGCCTTCGAAGATTTTGGAATTGTCAGCTTCCATGATCACAACACAACGATATTTGCCAAAGACAACAACCATATCAAGATCACAAAGCATTGAGACAGACATGAGGTTGTATCCTAAGGACTCGACAAGCATGACTTTGTCCATGTGTCGATCCTTTGAGATCATAACCTTACCTAGACCAATACGACTTTTTCCTTTGTCGGTGAAGATGATATGCTTGAGATCTTGTTGGTGATAAAGGAGCATCCATCAATAGATCCTTGTCACCAGTCATGTGATTCGTACATCCACTATCGAGGACCCACTCATTGGCTTTGGGTTGATCATCCTGCAGATGAATTAGTGCACCTTACGAACTCATATACTTCATCAGTGAAGAATATGACATCAATATCATCAGATCAATTTCATCAAGCAATAGAACAGATGAAACAGTATGAGGACGTGAGAAATGAAAGTTCATTTCTTCATGGTTAGCCTGCGTCCTTTCAGGCACTGTTCAGGTCTCCAGCAAATTCTTCAGACGTTTTGAGCACGTCTGGAGATCTGACCCTGCATAAGAGATTAGTTCTTTTTCTTCACCACCCACATCTGAAGGGGTGGCAAAGAATTCATCACTCTGCGAGCACCATATGAGAAAGGTGGCATAGAAGCCAGTCCACTTCGTTTCACATAAGAGGGGTTAGGGTATGCATATGAATAAGTAGAGAAATTCTTCGTGGACTTATGAACATAATGATTAGAAGAATAATGCTCATATTCATAGCCCTTAGCTCTACCCTGCGAAATAGAGGGGTTAGCACGATGATGATCATATGAGGACTTTGATCCTTTTGAGGAATTTGATCCATGTGAGGAGTTTGGTCCGTATGAGGACTTGGATCCATATGAAGAATTTGGTCCATATGACGAATTTGATCTGGAGTTCCTATTCTTCACAGGTGGTGTCATGAGGACATTCACCTGAAGACTTTCAAGGCAACTTTTGGGAACCCAGATTTTCTTCATAGGGGAACCGTTTCTGCAGTTAGTGCCAACATATCTAGCAAATACTTCACCATTCTATTTTTTGAACAGTTTATAGTTGGAGTCAAATGACTCATCAGAAGAATGAGGAGATTCACATGTAAAGCCAGATAAATTGGATGGACCAACTGGAGGTCCCTTTGCAGCAACCCATGAGGTTTTGGGGTACTGCTCAGGCTTCCAATATGTTCCATCAGCATTGAGTTTCCTCTCAAAGGCAATACCCTCTTTCCTATGGTTCCTATTTAGGATCTGCGTTTTGAGCATATCACAAAGAGTATGATGCCCTTTAAGGCTTTTGTACATGCCTATCATGTACAATTCCTTCAGCCCTGCATCATCAGTGATACTAGCAATGTCCTCAGATGGGGAATTAGTGATAGCAGAGACAGATGAAGAATTTGTAGCATTAGAAACATTTGAACATTTGGGTGAAGAATTAGCAGTTTCACATCCAATGCACTTCAAACATGGAGGAACAAATTCTTCCTGAGTAGCGCTGATTTGTTGAGCAAGTAATGAATCGCGCTCCTTCTGAAGATCTTTATAATCCACTCTTAGCTTTTCAAGATCTTGCTTTCTTTGAAGAAATTCGTAAGAAAGCTTCTCGTGATCAGATAAGAGAGTGTTATGATGACCTTGAAGGTTGTCAAACTTGGACTGAAGTCTCTGAAGATTTTCAGTCAAGGTTTAGTGCGATCCATTTCTTCACCCAACATATCATCACTTTTATCTAGAATGTTTTGAACCTTTTCAAAAGCCTTTTGTTGTTTCACAACAATCTTAGCAAGTTTAGAGTAGTTGGGCTTGAGGTTTTCATCAGATTCATCCTCACTAGATTCAGAGGAGGCGTATTTAGTTACCTTGGCACCCTTTGCCATGAAGCAATAGGTGGGAGCGAAGTCATCATTGCCTTCATCAACCTTGTTGGTGAAGCCATTTTCTTCAGAGTTGAAGATAGACTTGCTGACGAATGTAGAGCGAGAGCTAGACTTGCCACACCAGACTCGGACTCCTCAGATGCCTCCTCGTCCTCATGTTCCTCAGATTCAGCCTCAGAGTCCATTTCCTTGCCAATGAATGCCCGAGCCTTCTTGGAGCTACTCTTCTTGTGTGATGAACACTTCGAGGATTTTGATGATGAAGACTTTGAAGATTTCTTCTTCTTCTTTGCGTCATCAGAACTGTAATCCTTGTATTTCTTATTCTTTGATTCCTTATCCCACTGAGGACAATCTTGGATGTAGTGTCCAGGTTTCTTGCATTTGTGGCATAGTCTCTTCTTGTAGTCACTGGATGAGGAATCATTGCTCCTTGAGGATTTTCCAAAGCGACCGCGTCTTGAGAACTTCTGAAATTTCTTCACAAGCAGTCCTAGTTCCTGGCTTAGTTCTTCAGGATCACCAAGGCTGCTAGCAGAGTCTTCATCTTCAGACTCAGAGACTGCCTTGGCCTTCAGAGCACGTGGTCTGCCATAGCTCGAACCATAGAGATCTCTCTTCTCAGCAAGCTGGAACTCATGAGTATTTAGCCTCTCGAGGATATCAGCGGGATCAAGTGACTTGTAATCTTGAATCATCAATGCCAGAGTATCAAATGAAGAATTGAGCGATCTCAGCAATTTCTTCACCACCTCATGGTCGGTGATGTCAGTGGCGCCAAACGCTTGAAGCTCATTTGAGATGTTAGTGAGGCAATCGAAGGTTTGCTGGAAATTTTCATTGTCGAGTCTTTTGAAGCGGTTGAAGAGATTGCGAAGAACATCAACACGAGAGTCACGTTGAGTTGAGTCTCCTTCATTCACTTTGGACAGCCTATCCCAGATAAGCTTAGCAGTTTTCAAAGCACTCACTCTTCCATATCGCCCTTTACTCAGATGGCCACATATGATATTCTTCGCTTGAGAATCGAGTTGCTTGAATCTCTTCACATCAGTAGCGTTCAGAGAAGTGTGACTGAGGGAATACTATTTTCCACAACATAGCAGAGATCGTTATCAATTGCCTAAAGATGCATTCGCATCTTATTCTTCCAGTAGGAGTAGTCCGTTCCATCGAAGGTAGGACACCCAGCAGAGACCTTGATCATACCTGCGATCGACATAACTAAAACTCCAGGCGGTTAAACAAAAATCACACAGAACAAGGGAGTACCTTGCATTGATACCAATTGAAAGTGCGTTATATCGACTAGAGGGGGGGTAAATAGGTGATTTTTATGAATTCTTCACTGAGGAATTTTCTGGTGAGGAAATTCCTAAATGAAGAACTACTTGCAACGGAATAAGTACTCAAAAGTAAACATAGCAGAACACAAGCATAGTCATCATGATGAAATGAAGACAAGCATAGAGTACAGAAAGCGTAAGCACAGGTGAGGGAGTCCTGGATTAGGGGGTGTCCGGAAGGCCGGACTATAGCCTTTGGCCAGACTCCTGGACTATGAAGATACAAGATTGAAGACTTTGTCCCGTGTCCAGATGGGACTTTCCTTGGCATGGAAGGCAAGCTTGGCGATACAGATATGTAGATCTCCTACCATTGTAACCGACTCTGTGTAACCCTAACCCTCTTTTGGTGCCTATATAAACCGGAGGGTTTTTGTCCGTAGGACGAACAACAATCATACCATAGGCTAGCTTCTAGGGTTTAGCCTCTCTGATCTCGTGGTAGATCTACTCTTGTACTACCCACATCATCAATATTAATCAAGCGGGAGTAGGGTTTTACCTCCATCGAGAGGGCCCGAACACAGGTAAAAACATCGTGTCCCTCGTCTCTGTTACCATCCGCCTAGGCCTTGAGTCAGGACCCCCTACCGAGATCCGCGGTTTGACACCGACATTGGTGCTTTCATTGAGAGTTCCTCGTGTGCGTCATCTTTAGGCCCGATGGCTCCTCCGATCATCAACAATGATGCGGTCCAGGTGAGACTTTTCTCCCGAATAGATCTTCATATTCGGCGGCTTTGCTGCGGGCCAATTAAGCAGCCATCTGGAGCAGATTGAAAGCTACGCCCCTGGCCAGCAGGTCAGATTTGGAAGTTTGAACTACATGGCGGCGTCGCGGAGACTTGATCTTGACGGGTTCGAGCCACAGCCAAGCGCGCCGCACTATCACAATGGGCATGATCTAGCTCGCCGCGAGCGGTGCCACGAGGCGCACCGATGTCGCTCCGACCCTTAGCTCGGAGTCGACTGCGCCGATCGAGGACGGGTGGCTGGACACCGCCTCGAGGGCTGCGATCTCTATGGCGATTGAGCCAAACACCATCCCTGTCCTTTGCAAGGATCGTAACTCCAAGGTGCCGGACTCCTCTCCGGACTCCGAACCTTCCGTGCCACTGCCAATCGAATCCGATTGGGCGCCGGTCATGGAATTCACCGCCGCGGACATCTTTCAGCACTCGCCCTTTGGCGACATCCTGAATTCACTAAAGTCTCTCTCTTTATCAGGAGAGCCCTGGCCGGACTATGGTCAGGAAGGTTGGGATGCAGACGACGAAGAAATTCAAAGCCCACCCACCACCCACTTCATAGCCACTGTCGATGATTTAACCGACATGCTCGACTTCGACTCCGAAGACATCGACGGTATGGACGATGATGCAGGAGACGACCAAGAACCAGCGCCTATAGGGCACTGGAAGGCCACCTCGTCATACGACATATACATGGTGGACATCCCAAAAGATGGGAATGGCGATGGAACAATGGAGGATGACCCCTCCAAGAAACAGCCTAAGCGCCGGCATCAGCGGCGCCGCTCTAAATCCCTCCACAGTAACAACGGCGATTCCGGCACGGAGACAATAACACCGGGACGGTGCGAAGACAACCCCCTCGGCGAGGATTCAGCGCGGGAGGATGGAGAAGCCAGCCCTCATGAGAGAGCGGCAGACAGAGAGGTAGAGGACGATAATTACATGCCTCCCTCCGAAGACGAGGCAAGCCTCAACGACGACGAATTTGTCGTGCCTGAGGATCCCGTTGAACAGGAGCATTTCAAACGCAGGCTTATGGCCACGGTAAGCAGCCTAAAGAAAAAGCAGCAACAACTTAGAGCTGACCAAGACTTGCTAGCTGACAGATGGACCGAAGTCCTTGCGGCCGAAGAGTATGAACTCGAACGCCCCTCCAAGAGCTACCCAAAACGCAGGCTGCTACCCCGATTAGAAGAGGAAGCACCCAAACCTACATCACCAGCGCATGATGCGGCCGACCGGCCACCTCACGGCCGCGACAGAGAGGCCTCTCGGCCCTCCACTTAAGCCGCACCCCGGCGTCGCTCAAAAAGTACCAAGGCACGGGGAAATGCACCAGACCTGCGGGATATATTGGAGGACAAGGCAAGGCAAACAAGATCAATCTATGGATTGCATGGGCGCCCCACGATACGTGATGATAACCGTCACGCCGGATATGGCAACTCCGGCCAGGCCGAACACAGTAGACAAAGCTCATTTGAGCTGCGTTGTGATATATTGTCTGAGCGCCGCACACCCACTATGCTTCACAGACGAAGTGATGGATCATCAAATCCCTGAGGGTTTCAAACCCGTAAACATTGAATCATACGATGGCACAATAGATCCTACGGTCTGGATCGAGGACTGTCTCCTTCATATCCACATGGCCCGCGGTGATGATCTACACGCCATAAAATACCTCCCACTCAAGCTTAAAGGACCAGCTCGGCATTGGCTTAACAGCCTGCTAGCAGAGTCAATTGGTTGTTGGGAAGACTTGGAAGCCGCATTCCTCGACAACTTCCAGGGCACCTATGTGCGACCACCAGACGCCGATGACCTAAGCCACATAATTCAGCAGCCAGAGGAATCGGCCAGACAATTCTGGACACGGTTCCTAACCAAGAAAAATCAAATCGTCGACTGTCCGGATGCAGAGGCCCTTGCAGCCTTCAAACATAACATCTGCGATGAGTGGTTTGCCCGGCACCTAGGACAGGAAAAGACAAAATCCATGGCAGCCCTCACAACACTCATGACCCGCTTTTGCGCGGGAGAGGACAGCTGGCTAGCTCGTAGTAACAACATGACCAAGAGCCCTGGTAATTCGGATACCAAGGACAGCAACGGCAGGTCGCGTCGCAACAAACACAAGCGCCGCATCAACGGCGATAATCTTTGAGGATCTGGCGGTCAATGCGGATTCAGAGGCTCAAACCGGTCGTGAAAAAGCCATTCAAAAGAAATACTCGGGCCCGTCCAACTTGGACCGAATACTCGATCGCTCGTGCGGATACGGCACCCCGAAAAACCAGCCAACCACACCAGCAGGATTGTTGGGTGTTCAAGCGAGCGAGCAAGCTAAATGCGAAAACAATGACAAGGGGCTGCATAACAATGGCGAGGAGGAGCCTCGGCCGCCCGAATAATAGAGGGCGAAGGGCTTCCCCTACAAGTGCGGACGATGAACATGATATCGCAACCCACATACCCAAAAGGGAGCGAGCGTGCACTAAGGGGCGTATATGCGATGGAGCGATCGCCCCAAAGTTCAATCCGTGGTCCTCCTGCCCAATCACTTTTGATCGAAGGTACCACCCACTAGCATCCGCCATGGCGGATTCGCGCGATTGGTTCTAGACCCGTTAGGATTTCACCTCACTAGAGTCACGATGGGCGGCGGCGGAACTGAACCTGCTTTATCGGGACACGGTCGCAAAATGGGCATAGACCCTCAAGGATTAAACCCACAAAGCGACCTTTAAAGGCGTCATACCAGTGTAGAGGCCAAGCTATGCGAGCTCGATTACACTTGAAGTGGTCTTGGATCCGGGATAACTTCGAGCGAGAGTTAATCTTTGACATAGTCCCGTTCCGCAGAGGCTATCACGCACTGCTCGGATGAACCGCATTTGCAAAGTTCAATGCGGTGCCGCACTATGCATACCTCAAGCTCAAGATGCCAGGCCCTCGAGGAGTCATTACGGTCAACGGAAACACCGAACGCTCTCTCCGAATGGAGGAGCATACGGCGGCTCTCGCGGCGGAAGTACAAAGCAGCGTCTCAAGGAAATTCTCGAGTCCGGCTATTAAACGTCCGGACACCGTCAAGCGCGCCCGGAGTAACCTACAACAAGACAGCCTGGCACGTCCCGAGCACGCGCAGCAATGCAGCCCCAACCCCAGCCCTCACGAAATTGCGAAACTAGTACTACGCGTACATAATTACACTCTGGAAATACCATGGGCATAGGGGGAGGGGCATGACCACGGCAGGCCCAGAATGCGACTCAACCACACCAGGGGCTCCCGATTGTGCAATTCTTTTTTCTTATTTTCAGGACTCCTTTATCAAGAAGCCCTGTCCGGCAGTAGAATCGCCGAACATACGATGCAACAACCAGGGAAGCAAAAAGCTACGTCGAGTGTCCAGGTGGTCTCTATAACGAGCAGTATACTTGTTTTACATATCATCCCGCAGCTCGCTCCTGGAGGGGGACATGTCAAATAGTCCCGTCCCTTGCTTATCGCACTATTTGTATCGTTCTGCTTTTACCGCAGCTTTTTTAATAAACAATGCACAACTTTTGCCTATTATTGCATTCCTTCTTCTTATCTATATAAGTTCACTTATGACATGTTGCATCCGTACGCTTTGGTACGGCCGAATACACCTGGGGCTTAAGTACCCCAAAATATGGTGTGATAAGTCCGAACACTTTCACAAGTGCGGCACCCCGAACTTATTGCATTATATGCGTCGGCTCCGAATCATGTCTTGGGTCAATAGTTGGGTTTGCCCGGCTCCCATGTTTTGGTACCTCACGTTCCGTTATATCAGCTAAGGTAGCACTGGGAGAACCACTGCGATTGTGCCCCGGTTGAGCTGGGTTAAGCACCTCAGTGGAGAAAGCTAAAACTGACCGTCATGACAGGGCGAGATTCGGTCGCTATTCGAGAGGTTTTCGAGTCCCTAAAGACTTATGCCGCTTAGAGCGAGGAGTCGGCTTTGTCCGGCCTAGGCGTGGATAGCGCCCCGAACTCGGTCTTCCGAATACTAGGGGCTTCGCCGAAATTTTAAATTATAGAATTCTATGGCTAAGTGAGAGTGTTCAAGCATTATAGTCCGGTTGCCTCGTTCATGGCGTTGAGCACCTCCCTCGAAGGACCCAAGAATGGGAAAAAGAGTGCTCAAGTTTATCCCGAACACCCCAGCACTCGTGGCATGGGGGAAGAAGCCGACGACTCGCCATCTCTCAAATTTAATAAACAGCCGCATAGAAGGTAATATTTTAAATTCACAAGCGTTGCTTAGCGCATATGAACAAGTTTTCAAGCGTACAGGATAACAAATGCGAGTTTACTCAAAAATTACATCTTTGGAGCATTCACCCGCTATAAGGCGGGCACCCTTCAGGACGCCCGCATAATACATTTCGGGCTTGCGATACTCCCTGCCCGGCGGTGGAGCATCCGTCACAAGCTTCTCAGCGTCCATCTTGCCCCAGTGCACTTTAGCACGGGCAAGGGCCCTACGGGCACCTTTGATACAGACGGAGCGGTTGACAACTTCAATCCATGGACAGGCATCCACCAGCCCAAAATAGCTCCCAGGCATGGTTCCTTAGGCCACAGCTGAACTATGAGGCCCTTCATGGCCTGTTCGGTTACCTTATGGAGCTTGACCAGCTGCTTCAGCTGGTCGCTCAAGGGCACCGGGTGTCCGGCCTCAGCATACTGAGACCAGAACACCTTCTCCGTCAAGCTCCCCTCCTCAGTACGATAGAATGCAGCAGTGTCGGACACACTGTGGGGCAGATCTGCGAATGCTCCTGGAGAGCTCCAGATTCGGGTAAGTAACAAGTAATTCACTTTCACGTGCTTGCTTTGCATGAAGAATGCCTTACCCGCCGCTATCTTCTTCATTGCCTCAATTTCTTGGAGGGCTTTCTGGGCTTCGGCCTTAGCGGCTTTGGCGCTCTCAAGAGCCGAGGCGAGCTCGGACTCTCTAGTCTTTGAGTCACGCTCCAAACTCTCATGTTTTTCCACGAGAGCCTGGAGCTCTTGCCGCACCTTCGCCACCCGCGCCTCCTGCTTCTCTTGATCGGTGCGCTCCGCGGCCGCGTTGCTTTCGGCCTTGGACACCGCCTCCTTCAGGGTCGCCACCTCGTTTGTGGCCCCTGCAATTCTCACGTTACTCCTGTCATTTTTTGCAACCACATCTTTTATATATTTCCGTAAGGTATTACTTACCTTCCTTGTCCTCGAGCTGCTTTTTGGCAAGGCCGAGCTCGTTCTCGGACTGCTCGAGGCTCTGCTTCAATGCATTGACCTCCGCAGTCAGTGCGGCAAAGGTCAGCAGCGCAGCCTGCATTCCCCATATTGACATACTTATGTTAGACTCCTGCGTACATCTTTTTAGATCCTTAGTTCGGCTTTTCTTTCCGAACACCAAACTGAGCATCAGGGGCTACTGTCTATGCGGTAATATTTTTACATATCTTAAATACATACCTCAAAGCTTTGTTAGAAGGCTGGCACGAGCTTCAGATCAGCCCGCTCTTGGCGGATGAACTTTCGGATCACCACACTCATAATAGTGTGGTGCTCCTCGATGATGGGCGCCGTTAAGCGCCAAAGCAAATATCCGTGCCTCGGTTGGGCGGAGGTCACGGTGTCGCAGTCTTGCCCTTCTTATGAAGGGGCCGCCTGCCGGACTCCGGAACCACTAAAGGTTCCGGTGCGGAGTCCGGCCCAGGGCCGGACGTAGAACCCTTTGGGGTTTGATCCCCCTTGTGCCCAGAGTCCGGGAGGTTGCCTTGCGGCACCTCCGGGACCCCCTCCTCCTGGCTGGGCCCCTTTTGGGACCCCACCTCGGCGTCATCCATGGTGAGAGAGAGGAGGCGGCCGGAAGTGAAGTGCTATTCACGTCCGACGAAGCCAGGGAGCGGCTCGTTGAAGTGTCGAGCCCGTCCTTGGGCGGGCTGCAGGGTTATATTCGGCGTTAGGAGACTCTGTGCGACAAATGAAACGCCATGAGTTATTCTGGTATCCGGACACTTACAATTTCGCCAGGGGTTTAGCCCTCGGTGGCCACTCCTCTTCGCCGTCGTCGGCGTTGGTGGAGTAGTCCGGAGGAAGGGTCCTTCCTTCTTGGACCCTCGGCCTCCCGGTTAGGCGGCCTTCCTTTTCTTCTCTTCCCCCGCTGGGGGAGAGGCCTCTTTTTCCTCCTCGTCTTCGTGGGAGGAGTCCGCCTCGGAGTCATCGGACGATGAGTCCGATAACACCTGGCGCCGGGAACTCTTTCGGGTTCCCGTGGCCTTCTTCTTAGCCTTCTTCTCTGGCAGCACGTGAGGTGCGGAACCAGCAACCCGTCAATCGGCGTCCGCTGGGTCTTCGGCAAGGAGCAGACGAGTCAACCTGCCGGGCGTCTTTTGCGGGCTGTCAAAGGTAGGGAGTTTAGATCCGCATAGAGTCAAACTATGGAAAACAAGTGTCTGTAAAGGGTAAAATAGCTTACCCGCGGGCTTGACGCTGCGAGCTGAATCCGCGATCTTGATGGCGGATCACGGGAGCCTCGGCGCCCTTGAACAGCACCTTCCAGGCATCTTCGTACATAGTGTCGAAGAGCCTGCTCAAGGTTTGGTGTTGTGCCGGATCAAACTCCCACAAGCTGAAGGCCCGTTGTTGGCACGAGAGGATCCAGCGGATGAGCATGACCTGGACTACGTTGACGAGCTTGAGCTTCTTGTTCACCAAGGTTTTGACGCAGGATTGGAGTCCGGTCAGCTCTTCCGAATTACCCCATGTTAGGCCCTTCTCTTTCCAAGATGTGAGCCGTGTAGGGAAGCCAGATCGGAATTCGGGGGCCGCTACCCATTTAGGGGCACGCTGCTCGGTGATGTAGAACCACCCCGATTGCCACCCCTTTATGTTCTCCACGAAAGAGCCCTCGAGCCATAAGACGTTGGGCATCCTGCCCACCATGGCACCTCTGCACTCCGCCTGGTGGCCGCCCACTACCTTCGGCTTGACATTGAAGGTCTTCAGCCATAAGCCGAAGTGGGGCTAGATGCAGAGGAAGGCCTCGCACACGACGATGAACGCCGAGATGTTGAGGATGAAGTTCGGGGCCAGATCGTGGAAATCCAGGCCGTAGTAGAACATGAGCCCCCGGACAAATGGGTGAAGTGGAAAACCTAGTCAGCGGAGAAGTGGGTGAGGAACACCACCCTCTCATGGGGCCTGGGGGTGGGGATAAGCTGCCCCTTGTCGGGGAGCCGATGAGCGATGTCGCTGGACAAGTATCCGGCCTTCCGCAGCTTTTTGATGTGCCCCTCCATGACGGAGGATACCATCCACTTGCCTCCCCCTCCGGACATGGCTGGGGAAGGTTGAGGCGAGATGTGCGGACTTGGGCGCTGGAGCTCGAGGGCGCGGAAATGGATGAGCGAAGGAGGAAGAAGGCGTGTGGGAAAAGGTGGATCCTTATCCCCTTATATGGACGGACGAAGCTATGTGTCCCCACCAGCCTGGTAAAACTCCCTTATCTCCCAAGCGCCGTAATCAATGGCGCGGTTGGGTTACCCACACCCGTATTGATGAGAATCCCGGAATAAGGGGACGCGATCTCTGCTTTGACAAGACGTGCCAAGAAACCGCCTAAACGCTACCGAGGAGGGACAAGAAAACGATTGAATAAAGGCTTGGCGTGGTGTGATGTCACGCCACGAATACGTCGCCAGATTGAATTTGTGTAAATATTATTCTCTCTACGGTGGTATGTGGAACTTATTTTGCGAGCGGACACTATCCTTGTGTTCAAAATCTTCTATGAAGTATTGGAGGAGGAACACGCCTTGCAATGCCAAAGACAACACGCGCCCGGACTCGTCGTCATTGAAGCCTGGTTCATGGAGCTCTTGAGAGAGTCTGGATTAGGGGTGTCCGGATGGCCGGACTATAGCCTTTGGCCGGACTCCTGGACTATGAAGATACAAGATTGAAGACTCCGTCTCGTGTCCGGATGGGACTTTCCTTGGCGTTGAAGACAAGCTTGGCGATACGGATATGTATATCTCCTACCATTGTAACCGACTTTGTGTAACCCTAACCTTCTTCGGTGCCTATATAAACCGGAGGGTTTTAGTCCGTAGGACGAACAACAATCATACCATAGGCTAGCTTCTAGGGTTTAGCCTCTCTGATCTCGTGGTAGATCTACTCTTGTACTACCCATATCATCAATACTAATCAAGCAGGAGTAGGGTTTTACCTCCATCGAGAGGGCCCGAACCTGGGTAAAAACATCGTGTCCATCGTCTCCTATTACCATCCGCCTAGACGCACTGTTCGGGACCCCCTACCCGAGATCCGCCGGTTTTGACACCGACAACAGGATAACACAGGATGAAGACAGACAGATTGAAGAAATTGAACTGAGGAAATTGAGAAAGTCTTCAGTCAAAGTCTTCAAACAGATATGAACAAGCACACAACAACAGAAATGAGGAAACGAAAGAGTTGAGGAAATAGAACCAGTAAGCTTGGTGAAGACAATGATTTGGTAGACTAGTTCCAACTGCTGTCTTAGTTGTACGTCTGGTTGGAGCGGCTGAGTATTTAAACTTGAGGACACACAGTCCCGGACACACAGTCCTCACCGTATTCTCCTTGAGCTAAGGTCACACAGACCTCGCCCAATCACTCGTGGTAAGTCTTCAGGTGACTTCCAAACCTTCACAGACTAGGTCACTCGGCGATCCACAATTCCTCTTGGATGCTCTAGACCATGACGCCTAACCGTCTGGAACAAGCACAGTCTTCAAAGGTAACAAGCGCCGGATCCATGCAGGATCAATCTCTTCAGTGATGCTCAATCACTTTGGGTTGTAGGTGTGTTGGGTTTGGGTTTTCCTCACTTGATGATTTTCGCTCAAAGTCCTCGGAAGATGGGATGCTCTCAAATGACAAGTGTCAGTTTCTCTCGGAGCAGCCAACCAGCTAGTGGTTGTAGGGGGCGGCTATTTATAGCCTAGGGAACATTCCGACATGATAAGACATAAATGCCCTTCAATGATATGACCGTTAGGTGGGTAGATATTTTGGGACAGCTGGCGCATAGCACAACAACGATCGGAAATTTGACTCTCAAATTCCTCAGGGCTATCATGTTCCTCACTGTGTAGGCAATCCGCACTGGCGAATTCCTAACTCCTCAGTCAGAACAAATTCCTCAGAGACCAGAAGAACTTCATCTCATCCTTTGGAGAATATGGTGAAGCTGTATGAGATTTCCAATGGCTTCACTCGAAGGGATTGGTAGGTGTAGGATTTTGAGTTGAGCATCACATGGAAATTTTCCTTAGTATTTCCTCGACCCCCTTTAACAGTACGATGTTTCCTATGACTCAAGAAAGAGAAAATGAAACTACGAAAACAAAAGTCTTCACGCTTCATGTTCCTCGAATGATTGTCAAGTCTTCAAGGTCACACCAATTTCTTCACTTTCAAAGTCTTCAGAAATCCAAAGTCTTCAGTTGAAGAACTTCATTTTTAGGGGTCGACTTTCTCTGTAAATATCAAACTCCTCGTAGACTTATAAACCTGTGTACACTCACAAACGCATCAGTCTCTTAACCTATAAGTCTTCAATACACCAAAATCACTAAGGGGCACTAGATGCACTTACAAAATCATGTACTTCCAAGTGAATTACGGCGGTCAAGTGGCGGTGGAGTTATACCGAGTGGATCTTCTGTCGAGTGACTAGCACATTGTGTCGTTCCAGTCGGTATCCTTCTCCTAACTTTGTAGGTCTTGGATTCTTCGTGTAGTGTCCTTGGGTAGGGCATGTAGTGTCCTTTGGTAGGCTTAAGACCCTACCCTAGGTATATGTCATCGATCGTCACGGAGCTTATTTGCAGAAGTTATGACAGATTTGGTTTTCTTGCATTCATCTGTTTTGCTAGGGCTTCATTGAGGTTCCCAAGCGGTTGTATCGCCCCTGGAAGCGGTACTACCGTAGTTCAGGTCGGCTATACCTCCGCTTAGTTTTCAGCTTCGGTTGCCCTTCTCGCTTTCGCGGTGGTAGGGTGATGGTTGAGTGCGGTCGTACCGCCTTAAGCTCTAGTCCGCTTAGTGCGCTACTGCCACTCCTTCTATTGCTGTGACTACTGTAGCTCTTTGGTGCCTCGGGAAACTCGTGTTCACATTTTGTCCAACCCATCTCCACTATCGTGGCGCCAACGCGCTGTGCAATACGCAACGTTAGTATTGCTCGTAGGTCCGGTAGTACCGCTCCAGCGGAACTACTGTGCCTGTGGCTTGCCCACTTGCATGTGTCGGCCGATACTACCGCGCCAAGCGGTAGTACCGCTCGTGCGCATTTGTGGGCAAGTAACGGTTGGATTTGTCTCCACCTATAAAAGAGGGTCTTCTTCCCCATTGTTTATTATCCTTTGAGCTTGTGTTTGCCCCCCATTTTTGACCTTCTTTGAGCTTGCTATCTCTCAGTCCTCCAATGATTCTTACTAGTTATTGAGGGAAAAGAGAGAGGAGATCTAGATCTACATTTCTATCAATCATTTTCTCCTCTGTGTGAGGGGAACCCCTTGGATCTAGATCTTGGAGTTCTTTGTGTTCTCCTCTTGTGTTCTTCCTCTCATCTTCCTCCATACCTTTCGTTGTTGTGGTGGGATTTGGGAGTGAAGGACTTGGGCACTCCTGTGGCCCTTGCCATTGCATTATCATCAATTTTGAAAAAATGTTCATTGATTTTGATTTTGCCAAATTTGAAAAACAAATCCATGGATTTTTAAAAATAGGTAACGATTTCAAAAAAGTTCATCAACTTGAAAGAAGTACATGAATTCAAACAAATTCACCTGATTTTATTTTCTATCAACTTTGATAAGAAAATGCCACATGTTCAGAAAAAGGAAAAAAAGATAGAAGAGAACGAAAAAAGAACAGAAAAGAAAAAGAAGAAATATAAGAAAACAATAAAACGATGTAACTAATCACATTTGGGTGGGTGGCCTCATTGGTTACTGTAGCTTATTCTAGAAGAAGAAAGGTCGTGGGTTTGAATCATAGTCCTTCATTGGGGAGGTCTGAGTCAGCACTTCGAGTGTTGATTGTCGTACCGGCGCTCATGCAAACAATGTGGTGGACAGGCTCATTAGCAAGGCGCTTGCATCACTCGGTCAGTCGATAGCAGGATCAACCCACGCTCGCTCGGTTCTGCTATATTTGATTGTTTAACCTTGTTGACCGTGAACTTCTCAAAATTTGACAAAAAGTCTGTCGAACATGATAAAAAGTTCACAAATTTGAAAAAAAAAACTTCATCTTTTGAAAAAATGTCCATCGAAATTGAAAAAAAATTCATCAACTTTGAGTTCACAAAAATGGAAAATGCTCATTGAATTTGAAAAACAATCAAAAAATTGGAAAAAAAACTTCATCAATTTTGCAAAAAAAATCTTCGATTTTGACTTCTTTGAATTTGAAAAATAAATCCATGGGGTTTCAAAAAATAAGTTAGAAATTCAGAAAATTCATCAACTTGATAAAAGTTCACGAATTCAAAGAGAAATTCGTCGGATTTGATATTTTTATCGATTTTGATAAGAAAAGTGTCACGTTTTCAGAAAAATAAAAATTAAAAAGGAAAGAGAAGAAGAAGAAATAAAGAAGAGAAGGAAAAAAATTAGAAGAAACACCGAAAAAAGATAAAAACAATAAAACAACGTAACTAATCATGTTTGGGTGGGTGGGCTGGTTGTTACTATAGCTTACACTAGGAGAAGAGAGGTCATGGGCTCGAACCATAACTATTACTTGGGAAGCTCCTAGTCAGCGCTTTGAGCAATGGTTGACGTACTAGCGCTCACGCAAACAATTTGGTGGGCCGGCCCATTTGCAAGACGTTTGCATCGCTCGATAAGTCGACAGGATCGATCCTCGCTAGCTCGGTTCTTCTATATTTGATTGTTTAACCCTGTTGACTGTGGACTTCTCAACATTTGAAAAAAAAAATCGAACTTGGAAAAAATTAACAAATTGGATAAAATTAATCGAGTTTCGAAATTGTTCATCAATTCTGAAAAAGAATTCATCAATTTTGGAAAAGAAGTTCATTCAAAATTGAAAGAATTCAACGATTTTGAAAGAAATTCATCAGTTTTGAAAAAAGCTTACAAATATGGAAAAATTTCGGTTAATGTTTACAAAAGTTCAATTTTTTTGAATAAAATCATTGATTTGAAAAAAGGTTCATGGATTTCCGAAAAAAGGTTTTCAGTTTTGAAGAAAAAGTTCATCGATCTAAAATCACGAATTTAGGACAAAGAAAATAAATAATAAAAAAAGGAACAAAAAAAATCAGACACAAACTGGAGAAAGAATAAAATAATGAAAGAAGCTACTATGCACAAGGTATGTGTTGTCCTTAGTGATTAGCTCAGAGCGTTGTGATCGTACAAGTCTCGAGTTCGATCTGTCGCACACACACCATTTTTTGCGCTTTAAACAGATAAAAGAAAAACGCAAAATGGGCCGGCCCAGCTTTCAACAGAGGGTGAGCACTTCAGGCGTCCGTTTGTAAAATGGCATAGAAGAAAGTATAGTTTTCCCCCTCAAATCCATCTAGGTGGATCAAATTCCCCCCAAAGTCTAAAACCGGTTAAATCACCCCCCAAACTCTGCAATACCAGATCAATAAGCCCCTCGAGTGGTTTTGGGAAGGATTGCAACCGGTTTTGACTATAGGTTGTTGACTTCTCATTTAACTTGTGCCCCACGACGCAATGTTCTTGATGAGCGAGCATCGCGCGGGCGCTCTGACCATTCATCCAGGCTGAGGTTGTTGGCTTTGGCGCCGCGGAGATTGTAGCCGAGCGTGCGGTCGCCAGGGCTCAGGAGGTGCCCAAGGTGCGTCCTTACGATGATGATGGTATCGCTCCTGCCCAGCTCCGACGGGTGCCTCGAGCTGCCTCGCCGCATCCGCCACGTGCACCGGCGGGAGGGAGGCGATGAGGGCCACGAGGCCGGAGGGCGCGGGGCCGCGACGCAAAAAAGAAGTCGAGATCGCCGGCGACGTCGACGCGGGTCGCTGAGCCTGCCGCGCCGAGGCTAGCGAGCCGTTGGTCGAGTGTGCTCAGACCTTGAGTGTGCTATGCGTGCATGGTTGGCATTCGTGCTTGTGTTGTGCTGTGCTTAGCAAACATGGTGACGGGGTAGCTGGATGTTCATGTGAGGCAAGGGTTTCAGCCCAAAAATGCAAACATGGCATCGGAGCTTGGCCCTTTTGGCCATGGTGGGCCAAGGGAGCTCGCCGGGCACAAGCGCGGGCGGCTGGGCATCTGCAGAGTGCAGACACACGCGCGCGTGTGTGCGCTATAGTGCGGCAGCATGGCTGCAGCTAGGGGCATGCTCGCGGTGTGGGACGCGGCTGGAGAGTGGTCTCAGGCCGTGGCCGGCCAAGCTCTGGGCTATGGCCTCGGCCATGGGTGGCGTAGGTCAGCGAGGCGAGCGGGTTGAGCACGAGGAGAGCTGCGTGTGCGTGGTACACGAGGGCGCTGGCCGAGCCGAGCCATGGAAGCCATGTAGGCGGCGGCTGTTACTCTCCATTCGCGGCGGGGCAGTACGGGCAGCATGGCGGCGTCTTCCTCGTTCATTGCTCAGCATCATATCCCCAGTCAACAACCTTGAGTCAAAACCACCTACAATCCTTTGCAAAACCACTCAAGGGGCTAATTGCTCCGGTATTGCAGAGTTGAGGGGGTGATTTAACTGGTTTTAGACTTTGGGGGGAATTTGATCCAACTAGAGAGATTTGAGGGGGTAAACTATACTTTCTTCAATGGCATATAACGGGAACCGAAAATGCCAAATATGAACCGCCCCTTGGTTGTACCTTTTTGTTTTTAAAAACAGAAAAAAAAAAGATTAAATGGGCCGGCCCAGGAGCAGAGGTGTGTGCACCATCTCGCGAAATAGACTATCGATAGGAAATGGGCATTTCCTAACGGGCACCTTAAGCGCCCGTTTCTTCAGTAACCGCAAACGGGCGCATACCCCTAGCGCCGCGCTGGGCCGGCCGTGTCTCTTTTTTTTGGGTTCAAAACTGCAGCAAAAATTGAATTTCCTAAGCGGTGTATCGAACTCGCGATCTCTCAGTTGGTAAAGCAGCGCACTGACCAGCATGACATCCTACCGCATGTGTCTATTGACTTCTGCCTGATGTTTTTTTTACCTAGGCCGCAAGAGCCCCCCAAACCAGTTTTCCACGGCTTCGTGATTTCTAGGCGTTTCTTTTTTCTGGTTCCTTTTTTCCTTTTCTTTTATTTTCTTAAATGCGCGAACGTTTTTTCAAAGTCCTAAACTTTTTTCAAGTAGAATTAACTTTTTTTTAAATCGGTGGACTTTTTTTAAAATCGATGAACTTTTTTGAATTTGATGAAAGTTTTCCAAAATCGATGAACTATTTTCAATATCCAAAATATGTTCAGATTTTTCGAAATTCGTTTGATTTTTCAGAAAATGTTTTTCGAAATTCCAAATTTTGGTCACATTTCAAAAATAGTTCTGAATTCCCAATTTTTGTTCATCGTATTGAAGAAAAAATTTCACCATACATTGAAAAAATGTTCATCATGTATAGAAATTTTGTTCAGCATGCATTCAAAAGGAGTTCATCATATTTTTAAAAAAGTTTTGTGTGTATTTGAATATTGTTCACCATACATTGAAAAATGTTCAGTGTGTATAAAAAATGCTCATCGTGTAGAGAAATCTTGTTCAGCATGTATTCAAAAAAAGTTCAGCGTATTTTGAAAAATCTTCAGTGTTTCTTTGAATAATGTTCACCCTGTACTAAGAAAATGTTCAACGTGTATTCTAAATTTGCTTTCTAAAAATTGTTCACAGTACAAAAAAAGTATTCAAATTTCGAAATTTGTTCAGTTTTTGAAAAACATAGTTCACGTTTAAAATAAAAGGAATATTCGAAATTTGCGTTCGATTTTCAAAACCTTTGTTCGCATATTTAAGATTTTCAATTTTTGAAAATCGATTTTTCTTTATTGATGAACTTTTTTTCAAATTCGTGAACTTTTTTATAAGTTCCTGGACTTTCTTTGAAGTTTTATGAAAATTCTTGAATTCACGAAATTTTTAGTTTTTTGTTTTTCTTCATCAAAAGTCAATACTTGACCGATCCAGTAAAGCGAAGTAGGCGATCGAGGGAGAATGAACGAGGGAGCGAGGGGAGCAAACGAGCAGAAGTGGAACAAGCGAACGAGGCAAGCTGGGCCGGCCTAGTTCGCGGGCGTGTGGGCGCCAGAACGAGAACCGGCGCTGAAGGCGCCCGTTAGGAGCTCTAGGAAATGCCCCCTCCCAACATGCAGCGCGCCAGTTCCGTACGAAACAGCCATGATGGGAATGTTCTATTTGTCGGGCTCTACATCAAATTGGCACACAAACGCACTAGCCTGCCCATTTTAGAAGGAACATATGTACTGTACAATCCATTTTTCCCTAGAAAATTTTCCCATATTTTAAAAATATGTTTGTGATTTCAAAAAAATTGTTTAAAATAATGGTCCTGATTTAGAAAAATATTTGCGATTTTAAAAATTCTTCGAGTTTTAAAAAATGTTTAGGAATTTCGAGAAAATGTCCAGGTTTCAAAAATTGTTCATAGTTTCAAAAATTGTTCATAGTTTCAAAAATGTTTGCCTTTTACAAAAAATGTTTGCATTTTTAAAAATGTTTCATGTCTTCAAAAAATAGTATTGAAAATACCCAAAAAAACCACGTGCTACTGTCTGTGCACAGTGCCGATGAGTCACTACGGTACATACAATATTTTTTTTCGAGGGGTACAACACGTACAGTAGAAAAACATAAAATACGTAAATAAAGGACATGAATGGCGCTAATGAGCTGGCCTGTTTGCTCGCCCCTGTGCATTTTGGTGTATATTTGTTGCAAAATGCGTCGTATAAGTACCCCCCGATGGACCATTCGTGTTTAGTGCTAAACACATTTAGCGTTGAACACTGGGGCGATATAGACCATTGCATATACGTGGTTGATCGGTGAGATATATTGGCTTTCCGCAACTCGGATTTTTCAATTATAAATATTTGGTATAGATATAGATTACCAAAATCAATGTATATAGGATTTTGACGCATTTTCAAGTTGTTTATTGGCTCACCATGCAAAAGAGAGATGTTTCAGTACACGATTGGTATCAGACCGGTGTATCTTTGCCCCCGCTTTGTGTTGTCTTAAAAAACGAGACAAACCAAGCCTCCGAATGCATTGTTAAACATAACACTATTGTTTGACACGAGAAGAATCTTATTAACGCACTCCATGAGAAGGGAAGAGAAGGAGTATGGTTTTTTCTCAATACGTCGGGGAAAAGAAAAGTGTGCGGGCGCGCCAGTGTACCGTAGTACACAAAGAAAAAAAGGGGTATGAGAAACAAGTATTTCATTAATCTCATCGGATAAACAAAATTACAAGATCCCATAAAAAGATTCGCTCTGTGGCCTACTAGCTCCGTGGCCTACTAGCGCGGCCAGCCTGATTGTAGCGATTGCGGTCTCTTGGTTCCGGGGGCCTCGGAAGGCTCCCAGTAAATTACTACCGCGGGTTACTCCGCGAGACACCTTTGATTAAGCTGTGCGGTCGTCTTCGTCGTCTTCGCCTTGCATTCTCCATGCATGATGATGGTGGTATGCGTGTAGGTCTGGGCAGCGACAAAGCCCGTGTCCTCGTCGGTACACATGCCGCTTGAAACATGGCTCTGTGCTAGCCACGTTCGCCCATGCCGTCATGCTTCGTCGTTCTTGACAGTGTTGATGTAATTGGTGTTGGAGTAGCATGGGTCCTGCTTGGCTCGGACTTCTTGACGATGTAGCGGCTTTGTCGGGGTATGTAAGGGGTTTGCTTCGCGGGAGTATTCTTGCGGAGACCGGCGTCGGTGTAAAACCAACGCACACTTGCATCAGCATGGCCGCTGTGGTTGGCGCCTTGTCTCGACTAGACGCCGAGGTTACAACACTCTGTGAAGACAAAGACTCCACCTCATGAGGCCGTGAAAGATAACATCCTAGAGGGCGCGTGGTGGATGCCTTGTCTTGGCCAGACACCATATTCGGTGGTCTGCCTAAACAAGGATCATGCCGCAAGGCTGAAGAAAAGTGGCATCATGCAGAGGCGCGGTTGATGCCTCGTCTCAGCTAGACGCCGTATTCGGTGGTCTGCTAAGACAAGGATCACGCCGCCCGTACGACGATGATGCCTATATGCAAAAAGGGTGCACCTCGTCTTGGCCGGACGCCGTATTTGGTGGTCCACCAAGACAAGGGCGAACATTGCGGGGCCGAAGAAAGATGACATGGAGGGGCGTGATTGACGCCCTGTCTCAGCTAGACGCCGTATTCGGTGGTCTGCTAAGACAAGGAGCATGTCGCCTGTACGACAATGAGACCTGTGCAACGAAGGGTGCGCCTCGTCTCGGCTGGACACCGTATTTGGTGGTCCACCAAGACAAGGGTGAAACATTGTGGTGCTAAAGAAGTATGGCTTCATGGAGGGGTGTGGTTGATGCCTTGTCTCAGCTAGACGCCGTATTCGGTGGTCTGCTAAGACAATGAGCACACCGCCTGTACGTCGAGGCCTGTAAGCCATGAAGAGTGCACCTCGTCTCGGCTGGACGCTGTATTCGGTGGTCCGCCAAGACAAGGGAAATTCACGGGGTCGAATTAAGATGACATGGAGGGGGGTGATTGATGCCCTATCTTAGCTAGACGCCGTATTCGGTGGTCTGCTAAGACAAGGAGCATTGCCACCCGTACGACAACGAGACATGTGCGCAACGAAGGGTGCACCTTGTCTCGGCTGGACACTGTATTCGGTGGTCCACCAAGACAAGGGCAAAGCATAGCGGTGCCAAAGAAAGGTGACATCGTGGAAGGGCGTGGTTGATGCCTCGTCCTAGCTAGACGCCGTATTCGGTGGGCTGCTAAGACAAGGAGCACGCTGTCTGTATGCCGAGACCTGTATGCCATGAAGAGTGCCCCTCGTCTCGGCTGGATGCCGTATTCGGAGGTCCTACAAGACAAAGAAAACACATCGTCGGATCGTGGTAAGGGTCGGTGAAGACGTGTCATCGCGTAGCACCATCTTCTTTGAATCGCGGGCTCCGTATTATGGGCAGCACCGTGGGCGTGTATCATCTTCATGGGCTCCAGGTCGCAGGCTCCGTCTTGATGAGGTAGACATCGGTGGTGTCGTCCCGTGAGCTCCACGCCTCCGTCCAGTGCGGCACCAGCTTGATGATGTTGATGATGTGCGTCGTCTTGGCGGGCTCCGTGTCGCCATACTCCGCGGCACGACGACGACATCCTCAGGAGCTCCACACCTCCATCCTCCATGGCGCTTGTTTGATGATGAAGGTGACGGGCGTCGTCCTGGCAGGCTCCGTGCCGCCATCCTCCATGGCAGGGCGGAGACGTCCTCGCGAGCTCCACGCCACGGTCCTCCGTGGCACCGGGTTGATGATATTAGCGATGGGCCTGGCGGTGTCGATGTAGTCGACTGGTCCGGCGGCGTCGTCCACCGCCTCCATTGTATCTGGTACGAGAAGAGCGCCACATCGTCCGCGGCGACATTCGCTGGGTGTGTCGTCCACCACCTCCATTACATCTGGGTACGAGAAGACCGCCGTGTCATCCGCGGGCATCTCCGCCCCGCGCTTCGTCCACTCTCTCGATTGTACCTGGTACATGGAAAAAATGTGCGTAGAGAGAATAGGGCATGAATGATGCATCGCTCCATGGTTATCGCCGCTGGTGTATCCGTCGAGACTGCGAAGGCACTACCGCGCTCATCCTTGGCACACGCGTCATGGCCATGGACGCGTCCTCCACGGGCGCGTCTCCCACCATCTGATATCTGGTGCATGTCTTGCAGGCCGCCGCTGCCGTAAGCACGCCTGCTGCCGCATGCTTGAGTTATGTCCTCAGGATTCCCTTTCATGTTTTTGTTGCTTCGCTCCTCTTGATGCATGTGTGCTTCCCACATGAAACCTGATAAAACAATAAGACAAAGAAACAAAACACAGTTGATGCCTCCAGCGAGAAACACCTCCTACATGCATCGCCGTCGCCAAGGACGTGTGCTCCAGCTTGGGTCAGAGACGCGTCGTTGCCAGTGCTGACACGCCGGCCAGCTTACGTAGCTTCCGAGCCGTCATCTCGGCCGCCGCTTCTGATCGGTTGCGGCTCCTCCCGCTTATCTCCGTCGGTGAGACGCTGCCGCTAGAGGCGCGTCTTCTCCACATCGACGTTGCCACCAGGGTGCGCCACCTTCTCATCGTAGGCTCTGGCCTTGGCCTGGGGTGTGCGTGCGTGGCTCTTGCCCCCTCTCTTGTATTTATAGGTGGCTATAGTAGTTGGACGTGAGCAATGCTTCCTTTTTGTTGGTCTTCTTGATGCACAAGTCTGCATGGAAAAAGGAAGCGAAATCTCGTGCGGGTATGTACTGCCAACTTTAGCTAGCTAGCCACCGATGACTCATTTATTTTCCAAATATGCTGCACAAAACTTTCTCATGTGCGCAAACAAGTTAGATCCATACCAAACAATGCATCGTGGGCATGTTAGCTACCTGGTATTGTGGGTACTCGGAGGCGTCTAGCCGCCTAGCCGCAAATACTCAAATATATATACATATACAAAGTATGTCAACGAGCAGGTATTCAGGTACGTACAAACGCGGGCGTGCCGGCCGGCCGCAGATACCCTTATACGTACATGCAAAGAGAGTCTTGGCTCAGTGGTTGGACATGCGGTTGTGCAGCCCAACGACCCGAGTTCAATTCCTAGAATTGACAGGTGATGCACAGGGGTTTTCCCTCATTTATTGAGGATCAAGTTTGATGTATGGTGGAACCACTCATCAAAAAATATCTTGATACTCATTTAAAAAATCTAAGGACCATATTTATCTTGGTACTCATACTAAAATGGTTGTATGCATCCGTAGTTGGTGCAGAGGCCGGGGAAGTGAAATTCTCCCCAATTTTAGAACCGTGTAGGGACCGCTTCGCTCGCTTTGCTCTCCCCCTGGGGCGACTCGGGCGACTCCCAAAAACCTAGCCGCCACTGCCAAAAACTCCATCCTCCTCTCCCTCCGCCACCACGGACGTCGCCGGGCTAAGCCCGGGGGCCGACGGCTATGGTGGGGGATCTCCTCTCTCACGCGTCTTCGGGTTGGGGCGGGACCCCTAGGCGTGTGATGGAGCGGCTAATCTGAGTTCTGCGGCGCGGCGGATGGGTGCGGCAGGTGGCGGGTGGCCGGACCGTCCTTGAACGACGGCGGCTAGGCGCAGCGGGCGGCCCAGCCTCGAACGGCGGCGTGGCTGCGGGCGTAGCGGCCGGCCTTTTCGGGCGGCGGTTGCGGTCGACGACGGCGGCTAGCTAGGCTATGGTGACGTGCAAACTGCCTTCAGATCGGTTGCGGCGGCATGGAGGGCCTGGTGGTCTCGTCGGTGGCATCTCCGGTCAGATCTGTTCTGACCGATGCGACCGGCGGTGGTGGTCATCTCTTCCGTCAGAGGTGGTCGGCCTAAGGCTGGGTGTCCGGATCACCTGATCCGTGATTCAGTACTGGCTGCGAGTCGGGGAGACATAATTACCGGTGAAAACTGAGCCAACGGCGGGCGATGGCGGTTACATTGTTACCTTGATGAAGGCATCGTTGTGTGACTTATGTCGACCCACTCGTACTGCTCTGGGGGAAACCCTAGGATCTGGTCTTCCAGATCGGACGATGGCGGCACTGCGGTGGGGTTTCTCTCTTGGGAGCATCGTTTGTGGAGTAGTGCTGGTGGTCAGAGTCAGGAGGTGGAGTGGCTTCGTCTAGCACGGAGCTTCGGTGGAGATGTCAAGTCATGCCTGACTGACAGGTGCTACGCTTTGTCATGCTTGGTCGGCAGGTGCTACGCATGACAGATTTTCCAAAGACTTCAAGCTGTGTCGGCTGGTGGTACTTGCTGGCATGGTGCTGAGGTGTACCGGCGGCGATCGCGACGTGCTCAATAGTTCGCGTGCAGGGTGGTGGCGTTGACGACAGCTAGACCGAACACGGATGATGCATCAATACAGATCTGAAGATGGAGTGGTGGCAGTTAGTTGTGGCGGCATCTGAGAGCGCGTCGGAACGGTGTGTGCCCATACCCGGCAAGTGTCTTGGTTGGGCTCTCGGGTCTTAGATGTTAGGCTTGTCTGCGAGGTCTATGGTATTAGGCCCGGACTATCGGCATCCTTTCATCAGCTGGATAGAAGTAGCGACATTTGTCGCATAGACGGTGGCTTCAGACTTATTGTTGTATTTATTTGTAAGGTCTTTGGTGAATAACTAATAAAATGGCTGCATGCATCATCTAGATGCAGAGGCCGGGGGTGATCCTCCTTTTCTAAAAAAACGTACATGTATAGTATATGGCATATGAGGAAGCATTGCTACGTGCACGGGTTAAATGGTGTGTGCATGTGCAAGCTAATGTTATGTATTAGTGCATGCATGTGAAGGAGTATTTATACATAAAATCTGCACTTAAAACTCACCAAAAATCATCAAAAGAATTATTTTATGCAAAAATGCACAAAAACTCGTCAAACAACCATCACAGTTAGGTTCAAAGAGTTATCTTGTAGCTTTTTAATTCTGATAGCAGGTTATGTGTGTTGGCTAGTACATGTCGTTATCTACCAAACAAGCTTGAGTTTGCTTTATTCGGAGCTCATTTGTAGAAGTTATGGCACATCTGCTTTTCTTGCATTCATCTGTTTTGCTTGGGCTTACTTAAGGTGCCCAAGTGGTTGTACCGCCTCTGGTCCGATGTACCTCTGCTTAGTTTTGGCTTCTATTGCCCTTCTCGCTTTCGCGATGGTAGGGCGGCGGTTGAGTGCGGTTGTACCGCCTTAAGCAAAAGTACCGCTTAGTGCGATACTGCCACTCCTAGTACCGCTGGGACTACCATAGCTCTTTTGGTGCCTCGGGAAACTTGTGTTCCCATTCCGTCCTACCCATCTCCACTACCACTTTGTGCAATACGCACCGGTAGTATAGCTCGTAGGGCCGGTAGTACCGCTCCGGCGAAACTACCATGCCTGTGCCTTGCCCACATGCACGCGTCGGCCGGTACCACCGCGCCAAGCGGTGGTATCGCTCGTGCGCATCTGCTGGAAGGTAACGGTTAGATTTGTCCCCACCTATGAAGGGGGTCTTTTTCCCCATTGGTTCTTATCCTTTGAGCTTGTGTGTGCCCCCCATTGTTGACCTTCTTTGAGCTTGCTATCTCTCAATCCCTTCAATGATTCTTGCTCGTTCTTGAAGGAAAAGAGAGAGGATATCTAGATCTATATTTCCACCAATCACTTTCCCCTTTATGAGGGGAGCCCCTTGGATCTAGGTCTTGGAGTTCTTTGTGTTCTCCTTGTGTGTTCTTCCTCTCATCTTCCTCCATACCTTTCATTGTTGTGGTGGGATTTGGGAGAGGTCTTGGGCACTCCATGTGCCCTTGCCATTGCATTTGGTGCATAGGTTTGAGTTCTCCATGGTGATATGTGAAAATGAAGTTTGAGTTCTCCATGGTGATATGTGAAACCGAAGTTTGAGTACCTTATTACTCTTAGGGTTCTTGGTACCCTAGAGCTTGTTCTCTTGGGTGCTTGGGTGCTCTAGACGGTTGGTGGTGTCTCGAAGCTCAATCATTATGGTGTAAAGCTCCGGGAAAGCGTCGGGGTCTCCAATTAAGTTGTGGAGATTTATCCTAAGCAATATGTACTGGTTTTGTTGACCGCCCCACAGGGCTGCCATTTGTATGGATTGTTGGGGAACGTTGCACGGAAACAAAAAAAAAATGTACACACATGCAAGATCTATCCATGGAGATTCATAGCTATGAGAAGGGAGAGTATGTCTATGTAACCTCGTAGACTGTTAAAGGAAAGCGTTTATCAACACGGTTGATGCAGTCGTACACCTTCGCGGTCTGCCCGATCAAGTACCGAATGCACGACACCTCCGCTTCAGCACATGTTCAGCTTGATGACATCCTCGCCTTCTTCATCCAGCAAGATGGGCAAAGTAGTAGATGAGTTCTGGCAGCACGACAACATGGTGAAGGTGGTGGTGCAACTATCTCACCGAGGACGAACTAGAGAGAGAGGGGCACCGCACACGGCTTGGGGATCGTGGTGTGTGTTGCCCCTCTCCCTCCTCACACATATATAGGTGGAGGGGGGAGAGGATGCAGCCCTAGGTGTGCTCCCTCCCTTTCCTTCCTATAGGCATGGAGGAAAGGGCGGAAGAGGGGACGACGGCTGCCCTACCTCAGGTGCACCCTCCTTCCATATTTGATTGATGCATGGGGAGGGAAGGAAAGGAGGGTCAGCTGCCCTAGGGAGCACCCTCCTTCCTTTTGTGCGTGGGCAAGGGAGGTGGGGCATGCCCAGCCCCTTGTGGGGTCGTGCGCCTCCCTCCTTTGGCCCATGAGGCCCACCAAGTCCTACCGGTGGTCTATGATGTTGGCTTGAACTACGTCGGTATTTCTCCAAAGAGGAAGGGATGATGTAGCACAACAACGGTATGTATTTCCCTCAGTGATGAGACCAAGGTTATCGAACCAGTAGGAGAACCACGCAACACTACGTAAACGGTACCTGCACACAAAGAACAAATACTTGCAACCTGACGTGTTAAAGCGGTTGTCAATCCCTTTCGGGTAACGGTGCCAGAAATTGTCAAGTTGACGGGATAAAATTGTAGTAGATTGATAGATGCAAATAAAAGCAAATAAAATTCAGCAAGGTATTGTTGGGTTTTTGGATTAATATATCTGAAAATAAAAGCGAATAAAAATAGATCTTGAAGGCAAATATCATAAAGAAGAGACCCGGGGGCCGTAGATTTCACTAGTGGCTTCTCTCGAGAAAAATAGCATATGGTGGGTAAACAAATTACTGTTGGGCAATTGATAGAACTTCAAATAATTATGACGATATCAAGGCAATGATCATTACATAGGCATCATGTCCAAGATTAGTAGACTGACTCCTGCCTGCATCTACTACTATTACTCCACACACCGACCGCTTCCAGCATGCATCTAGTGTATTAAGTTCATGGAAAAATAGAGTAATGCAATAAGAACGATGACATGATGTAGACAAGATCTATTCATGTAGGAATTAGACCCCATCTTGTTATCCTTAATGGCAACAATACATACGTGTCGGTTCCCCTTTTGTCACTGGGATCAAGCACCGTAAGATCAAACCCATCACAAAGCACCTCTTCCCATGACAAAAAAAATCGATCTAGTCGGCCTAACTAAACCAAAGATTCGAAGAAGAAATACGAGGCTATAAGGAATCATGCATCTAAGAGATCAAAAGACTCAAATAACTTTCATGGATAAAAACATAGATCTGATCATAAATTCATCGGATCCGAACAAACACACCGCAAAAAAGAGTTACATCAAATAGAGCTCCAAGAGACCATTGTATTGAGAATCAGAGAGAGAGAGAGAGAGAGAGAGAGAGAGAGAGAGAGAGAGAGAGAGAAGCCATCTAGCTACTAACTATGGACCTGTAGGTCTACAATGAACTACTCACACATCATCAGAGAGGCACCAATGAGGATGATGAACCCCTCCGTGATGGTGTCTAGATTGGATCTGTGGTTTCTGGAACTTGCGGCAGCTGGAATTGATTTTCGTCGACTCCCCAGGGTTTCTGTAATATTGGGGTATTTATAGAGCAAAGACGCGGCGCGGGAGGCGATCGAGGTGGGCACAACCCACCTGGGCACGCCTAGGCCCCCAAGCACGCCCTGGTGGGTTGTGCTCCCCTCAGAGCCCCCCTTAGGTACTTTCTTGGCCCATCGTGTGTCTTCCGGTCCAGAAAAAATCACCAAAAAGTTTTGCTACGTTTTGACTGCGTTTGGTAATTATTTCCCTCGAAGTAAAAAACAAGCAAAAAACAGCAACTGGCACCGGGCACTATGTCAATAGGTTAGTCCCAAAAAATGATATAAAGTTGCTATAAAATGATTGTAAAACATCCAAGAATGATAACATAACAACATGGAAGAATCAAAAATTATATATACGTTGGAGACGTATCAGCATCCCCAAGCTTAATTCCTGCTCGTCCTCGAGTAGGTAAATGATAAAAGGGTCTTTTATATTTGTGTCCCTAACTCGAACCCACTACTCACATTTACCCCTAATCTCGAAGTCTGCTCAAATTTGCCCCTCTGCCGTTAGGTGACCTTAAAAAAATGCCCTTCCGTTCCGTTTCTGTCCGGTCAAAGGGGTTTGACCGTCTACGGGGCGTTTGTTGGACATTTTGCCATTGCCTCCATGTGCCACTTACATGTGGGACCCAGTCAGAAAAAAATAAAAAGGAAAAACTCTCCCTCTCTCCCTCTCTCCCTCTCTCTCACAGACTTACATGTGGGCCCCAAACAAAATAGATAAATAAAAAAAATCCCTCCCACCTCTCTCCCCTACCTCACGACCTCTCTGTCTCACCTTCGGCGAGCGCTGACAGGCCGGATTGTGCGCCGTCGGCACCAGCTCCCCACACGCCGCAGCCCTCCCTCCATTCCATTCTCCCTCTCCCTCCCTCCCTTCCTCTCCCTCCCTCTCCCGCTACTGTGCCCTGGACTGGTGGCGCGCTCCAGTGACCAAAGCCACGGTGACGATGGACGAAATCGCAACTCCGGCGACCAACTTGTTGGCGAAGAGTATAGTTTGGACGAGTGCGCTGGGGCACGTCTAGTGGTACCAACAGAGTGTGAAGGGGTGGTTGGAATCGACCATATCGATGAGCTAGGCGGCAGCCGACGGCGGTGCTCGACGGACTTGAGAAGGCGGCCATGGATCCAGTGGTTTAGTGGGCTGGGCGACATCTTAGAGGCACCACGAACACGATTGAGACATTGGTTTGTGGTTTAGCAGCACAGGGGCGGCGAATCGACGATGGCGCTCCGGCGGGTGCAGATGAGGAAGATGGTTGATCCGGTCATGTTTGCGAGGTCCTGCATGCGCGTCTCGTGGATAGCTTTTTAGCTGTCTGTGAGGACAATGGCCATGGCAATGGGGAAGGTCACGACGACGACCGTCCTGGGATGCGGCTGAGGGGAGGAGAGCGAGTGGGGGAAGGGAGGGAAAGTTAGCTAGGGTTGTCCAAGGGCCTGCCAATGTCGCTAAGTAGCCCTACTCGAGCTACTACTGGCGGTTGTCAAACAATGGCGGCGAAGTGCAGCGCTGCATGCATGATGATCGATGGTGACGACGACGACTGGGGGAGATGGGTGGGCCTGGTGGTATGCACATGGGCCGAAAGTGCACATTGCACTTGGGCCAAAAGGTAAGCACTCTCTTTCTTCTCTTTAATTTCTGTTTTTTTTTCAGGGGTAAAAATGTCCAACAAACGCCCCATAGATGGTCAAACCCCTTTGAGTGGATGGAAACGGAACATAAGGGCATTTTTGTAAGGTCACTTAACGGCAAGAGGCGCAAATTTGAGCAGACTTCGAAATTAGGGGCATATCTGAGTAGGTGGTTCGAATTAGGGACAGAAATGCAAATGGCCCATGATAAAAATAGAATTTTTGATGTTGAATGCTGCCTAACATGTTCATCACATATTATTTTCTTTGTAGCATGGACATTTGGACTTCTATGTGATTCAAAGTAATAGTCTAGTTTTGACATGAAGATTTCAATACTCAAGCATATCAACAAGCAACCATGTCTTTGAAAATATCAACACTAAAGAAAGTTATCCCGAGCCCATTATGCTCAATCATTGATCCATTCATGAAACACACTCGCATATTAGCTACACCCAATGCTCAAGTAAGATCATAGTGCCCCTTAGTTGGTGCTTTATAAGAGAAGATGGAGACTCAAATAAAAATAAAAATTGCATAAAGTAAAAGAAAGGCCCTTCGCAGAGGGAAGTAGGGATAATAGGTGCCAGAGCTCAAAGCTAAAAAGATAGACATAAAAACATTTTGGGTGGCATGCCTTTCCTGTCAACGAAAACAATCGAGTAGTTCCCAATACTTTCCATGCTAGATATATCATAGGTGGTTCCCAAACAAAAAATAAAGTTTATTCCTTTTTCCACCACACTTTCACATTCCACGGCTAACAGAATCCACTGGGTGCCATCCATACCAACACTTTCCAAGGAATTTATTGTTTGAAAACATAAAGTAAATTCATTTTTCATTCCAGGACTGGGCATCCTAATACCTTTGACGTACTCTCGTGCAATAACAAGTGAATAAACACTCATCTTGAGAATAAACACATCACATGGAAAAATATCAGCCACCCCCTACCGCTTCATGAGCGGTACGAGCACACAAAACAGAAATTTATTTTGAAACTAGAGATGGCACATACAAATTTGCTTAGAACGTCATGGAAATACCGCATATAGGTAGGTATAGTGGACTCATATGGCAAAACTGGGTTTAAGGATTTTGGATGCACAAGTAGTGATCATACTTAGTGCAAATGAAGGCTAGCAAAAGATTGGGAAAGCATCCAAACAAGAACGAAAAATCTCATAAGCAAGCATTAAGCATAACTAATACCGAATAAAGCACCACAAGTAGGATGTAATTTCATTGCATAACTATTGACTTCCGTTCTGGCATAGGGAATCACAAACCTTAACACCAATATTCTTACTTAAAGCATAATTATTCATCAACATGACTCACATATTATATCAACATATCGCAAAACTATTACAAGGAATAAAGTTATTTTGTCCAATGATCTTTATGAAAGTTTTATTATATCCTTCTTGAATATCTATCACTTTGGGACTAATTTCATATGTTGCTTATAGCTCAAACAAATCTAAGTGAAGAACATGAGCACAAAAATTCTCTTCTCTCAAAATAATATAAGTGAAGCATGAGAGAATTTCTTAAAAAAAATTACTAACTCTCAAATAAATCTAAGTCAAGCATGAGAGCATTTGTTCAAAAATAATAAAGCACACCGTGCTCAAAAAGATATAAGTGAAGCACTAGAGCAATTCCATAGCTCATAAAGATTTAAGTGAAGCATAGAGAGCAATTTTAACAAGTCATAGCATAATTTTGGCTCTCTCAAATAGGTGTGTCCAGCAAGGATAGATGACTTAAAATAAAAAGCAAAACAAGCAAAGAATCATATCATACAAGACGCTCCAAGCAAAACTCATGATATGTGACGAAAAGTATAGCTCCAAGTAAAATACCGATGGTCGTTAGAAGAAAGAGGGGATGCCACTCGGGGCATCCCCAAGATTAGTTGCTTGCTTCTCTTTTAGATAATAGCTTGGGATGCCATGTGGCCTCCCCAAGCTTAGGTTCTTCTTACTCCTTATTCCTTCATCCATCGTGATCTCACTCAAAACTAGAAAACTTCAATCACAGAAAACTCAACAAAACCTTCGTGAGATCCGTTAGTATAACAAAGCAAATCACTACTATAAGTATTGTTGCAAACCCATTCATATTTTATTTTTGCATTATATCTACTGTATTCCAACTTTACTATAGCTTATACCCTCCAATACAAACCATAGAATCATCGAAATAAGCACACAACACAAAGAAAACAGAATCTGTCAAAAATAGAATAGTCTGTAGTAATCAGAGAACTTCGTATACTTCTAAAACTCCAAAAATTCTGAAACTTAGGACAACGTGGTCAATTTGCATATAAATCTTCTGTAAAAAATTCAGAACAAATACATTTTTGTGATTTATTAAAATTATTTTTCTGAGCGAAAAAGTTTCTATTTTTCAACAAGATCAAATCAACTATCACCCAACATGATCCCAAAGGCTTTGCTTGGCACAAACACTAATTAAAACATAAAAAACACAATCATAACAGAGGCGTAATTTTGCAAACACTCAAGAACAGAAAGAATAAGACAAAAATAAATTTTATTCATTGGGTTGCCTCCCAACAAGCGCTATCATTTCATGCCCCTAGCTAGGCATAATGCATAGATCTAAGTATTGTCATCTTTGTTTCTACATCCATACGATGCCCTCATGATTGATTCATGTGGTGGCTTAATTCTAGTTCTAGGGAAGTGTTCCATACCCTTCCTTAGTGGAAATTGAAATTTAATATTGCCTTCTTTCATATCAATCTTGGCACCGGTAGTGCGTAAAAAAGGTCTACCAAGAATAATTGGACAAGACGGATTGCAATCAATATCAAGAACAATAAAATCCACGGGCACATAATTCCTATTTGCAAGAATAAGAACATCATTAATTCTTCCCATAGGCTTTTTAATAGTAGAATCCGCCAAGTGCAAATTTAAAGAACATTCTTCAATATCGGTAAGACCAAGCACATCACATAAAGATCTCGGAATTGTACAAACATGCAACCTCTTGAGCATGCGTTGGTTTTCCCTTGAAGAGGAGAGGGTGATGCAGCAAAGTAGCGTAAGTATTTCCCTCAGTTTTGAGAACCAAGGTATCAATCCAGTAGGAGACGAGACACAAGTCACCTAGTACCTGCACAAACAATCAAGAACCTTGCAACCAACGCGATAAAGGGGTTGTCAATCCCTTCACGGTCACTCGCAAAAGTGAGATCTAATAAAGATAGTAAAGTAAATATTTTTGGTATTTTTGTTGTATAGATTGGAAAGTAAAGATTGCAAAATAATAAACAAGATGCAATGTAAATAAAAGAGACGTAATATGATAGGAAAGAGATATATTATAATAATAAAGAGACCCGGGGGCCATAGGTTTCACTAGTGGCTTCCCTCAAGATAGCATGTATTTCGGTGGGTGAACAAATTACTACCGAGCAATTGATAGAAGAGCGCATAATCATGAAGACATCTAAGGCAATGATCATGAACATAGGCATCACGTCCGTGTCAAGTAGACCGAAACGATTCTGCATCTACTACTATTACTCCACACATCGACCGCTATCCAGCATGCATCTAGAGTATTAAGTTCATAAGAACGGAGTAACGCATTAAGCAAGATGACATGATGTAGAGGGATAAACTCAAGAAATATGATATAAACCCCATCTTTTTGTCCTCGATGGGAACAATACAATACATGCCTTGCTGCCCCTACTGTCACTTGGAAAGGACACCGCAAGATTGAACCCAAAGCTAAGCACTTCTCTCATTGCAAGAAAGATCAATCTAGTAGGTCAAACTAAACCGATAATTCGAAGAGACTTGCAAAGATATCAAATCATGCACATAAGATTTCAGAGAAGAACCAAATAATATTCATAGATAATCAAGTTCATAAATCCACAATTCATCGGATCTTGGCAAACACACCGCAAAAGATTATTACATTGAATAGATCTCCAAGAACATCGAGGAGAACTTTGTATTGAGAATCAAAGAGAGAGAGAAGAAGCCATCTAGCTAATAACTACTATGGACCCGAAGGTCTGTGGTAAACTACTCACGCTTCATTAGAGAGGCAATGGTGTTGATGTAGAAGCCCTCCATGATCAATTCCCCCTCCGGCAGATCACAGAAAAAGGCCCCAAGATGGGATCTCAGGGGTACAGAAGGTTGCGGCGGTGGAAAAGTGGTTTTGTGGCCCCCCCTAATGTTTCTAGGGTATAAGAGTATATATAGGCGAAAGAAGTACGTTAGTGGAGCTACGAGGGGCCCACGATGGTGGGGGCTCACCTACCCCCCCTGGGCGCGCCCTCCTGCCTCGTGGACTCCTCGTAGAGTCCCAGACTTCAACTCCAAGTCTTCTAGATTGCTTTTGGTCCAAGAAAGATCCTCGCGAAGGTTTCATCCCGTTTGGACTCCGTTTGATATTCCTTTTCTGCAAAACTCTAAAATAGGCAAAAAAAAGAAACTGGCACTGGGCCTCCAGTTAATAGGTTAGTCCCAAAAATAATTTAAAAGAGCATATTAAAGCCCATTAAACATCCAAAACAGATAATATAATAGCATGGAACAATCAAAAATTATAGATACATTGGAGACGTGTCAAAACACTAGCACCCAAGTCACATAAAGCAAAGCACTCATAATTTTTAATATTGACTTTGATAGTAGATTCCCGTAGCATGCACAAACTTTAACATAAGTATTCCTCATATTCACAATTACTCAACTATCACGTCTCTAATATCACCAGCCTCATATCTCAAAACAATCATCAAGAATCAGACTTCTCATAGTATTCAACGCACTATATATGAAAGTTTTTATTATACCCATCTTGGATGCCCATCATATTAGGACTAATTTTATAACCAAAGAAAATTACCATGCTGTTCTAAAAGACTCTCAAAATAATATAAGTGAAGCAGGAGAGATCAATAATTTATATAAAATAAATCCACCACCGTGCTCTAAAAAGATATAAGCGAAACACTAGAGCAATATTATCTAGCTCAAAAGATATAAGTGAAGCACAAGGAGTATTCTAATAATTTTCGATTCATGCGTGTCTCTCCCAAAAGGTGTGTACAGCAAGAATGATTGTGGTAAACTAAAAATAAAAGAATCAAATCATTCAAGACGCTCCAAGCAAAACACATATCATTTGGTGAATAAAAATATAGCCTCAAGTAAAGTTACCGATAGACGAAGACGAAAGAGGAGATGCCTTCCGGGGCATCCCCAAGCTTAGGCTTTTGGTTGTCCTTGAATTATCTTGGGGTACCTTGGGCATCCCCAAGCTTAGGCTCTTGCCACTCCTTATTCCAAAATCCATCAAATCTTTACCCCAAAACTTGAAAACTTCACAACACAAAACTTCAACAGAAAATATCATGAGCTCTGTTAGTATAAGAAAATAAACCACCACTTTAAGGTACTGTAATGAACTCATTCTTTATTTATATTGTGTTAAACCTACTGTATTCAACCTTCTCTATGGTTCATAACCCTCGATACTACTCATAGATTCATCAAAATAAGCAAACAACACACGAAAAACAGAATCTGTCAAAAACTGAACAGTCTGTAGAAATCTGTAACTTTCGAATACTTCTGTAACTCTAAAAATTCTGACATAAATTGGTGGACGTGAGGAATTTGTCTATTAATCATCTGCAAAATGAATCAACCTAAAATCACTCTCCAGTAAAACAAGACAGCTATTCTCGTGAGTGCAAAATTTTATGTTTTTTACAGCAAGATCGCAAAGACTTCACCCAAGTCATCCCAAAGGTTCTACTTGGCACAAACACTAAATTAAACATGAAACCACATCTAAACAGAAGCTAGATTAATTATCTATTACTAAACAGGAGCAAAAATCAAAGAATAAAAATAAAATTGGGTTGCCTCCCAACAAGCGCTATCGTTTAACGCCCCTAGCTAGGCTTAAAAACAAGAATAGATCTAGGTATTGCCATCTTTGGTATGCAATCCATAAGTGGATCTCATAATAGATTCATAAGGTAATTTAATTTTTTTCCTAGGAAAGTGTTCCATGCCCTTCCTTAACAGAAATTGGAATCTAATATTTCCTTCTTTCATGTCAATAATTGCACCAATCGTTCTAAGGAAAGGTCTACCAAGAATAATAGGACATGTAGGATTGCAATCTATATCAAGAACAATGAAGTCTACTGGCACATAATTCCTATTTGAAAAAATAAGAACATCATTAATACTTCCCATAGGTTTCTTAATGGTGGAATCCGCAAGATGCAAATTTAAAGAACAATCATCAAATTCACGGAAACCTAGCACATCACACAAAGTTTTTGGAATCGTGCAAATACCAGCACCCAAATCACACAAATCATATCATTCATAATCTTTAATCTTAATTTTAATAGTAGGCTCCCACTCATCATAAAGTTTCTAGGGATAGAAACTTCTAGTTCAAGCTTTTCTTCATAAGATTGCATCAAAGCATCAACGATATGTTTAGTAAAAACTTTATTTTGATTATAAGCATGAGGAGATTTTAACACGGATTGCAAAAAGGAAATACAATCTATCAAACAGCAATTGTCATAATTAAATCCCTTGAAATCTAAAATAGTGGGTTCATTGCTATGTAAAGTTTTGACCTCTTCAATCCCACTTTTATCAATTTTTGTGTATACATCTAAAAACTCCGAATCATTGGGACGCCTTCTAACTAAAGTTGACTCATCTCCAGTCCCATCTTTATCAAGATTCATATTGGAAAACAAAGATTTAATAGGAGTCACATGAATCACTTTTAGATCTTCATCATTATTATCATGAAAACTAGAAGAACACGCTTTCATAAAGCAATCTTTTTTAGCATGCATCCTAGCGGTTCTTTCTTTGCACTCAATTCTCATGGCTTTGAGAGACTCATTGATATAATGCTTAGGTGGAATAGATCAAAGTTTCAAAGAATCAACATCAAGAGAAATTCTATCCATGTTTCTAGCCAACTCATCAATCTTAAGCAATTTTTCTTCAATCAAAGCATTGAAATTCTTTTGTGAACTCATAAATTCTTTAACATTATTATCAAAATCAGAGGGCATCTTATTAAAATTTCCATAAGAGTTGTTGTAGGAATTACCATAATTATTAGAGGAATTACTAGGAAACGGCCTAGAATTAAAATTGCCTCTATACGCGTTGTTACCAAAATTGTTCCTACCAACAAAGTTCACATCCATAGACTCATTATTATTCTCAATCAAAGTGGACAAAGGCATATCATTAGGATCAGAAGAAACACTTTTATTAGCAAACAATTTCATAAGTTCATCCATCTTTCCACTCAAAACATTAATTTCTTCAATCGCATGAACCTTTTTACTCGTGGATCTTTCGGTGTGCCATTGAAATAATTAACTATATTATTATCTAGGAGTTTAGTAGCTTCTCCTAAAGTGATTTCTATAAAAGTGCCTCCCGCAGCTGAATCTAAAAGATTTCTAGAAGCAAAATTCAATCCAGCGTAAAAAATTGTATAATCATCCACAAATTCAAACCATGTGTAGGGCAATTACGTTTAGTTAATTTCATCCTCTCCCAAGCTTGTGCAACATGCTCATAATCAAGTTGCTTAAAATTCATAATATCGTTCCTAAGAGAGATGATCTTAGCGAGAGGAAAATACTTAGAGATAAAAGCATCTTTGCACTTATTCCATGAATCAATACTATTTTTAGTCAAAGAAGAGAACCAAGTTTTAGCATGATCTCTAAGCGAAAACGGAAATAGCTTCAATTTAACAATATCATTATCCACATCTTTCTTCTTTTGCATATCACACAAATCAACAAAGCCGTTTTGATGGGTTGCGGCATCTTCACTAGGAAGGCCAAAAAATTGATCATTCATAACAAGATTCAACAAAGCGGTATTAATTTCACAAGATTCAGCATCGGTAGTAGGAGCAATCGGAGTGCTAATAAAATCATTGTTGTTGGTATTGGAAAAGTCACACAATTTAGTATTATCTCGAGCCATCGTGACAAGCAATCAATGCAACACACAAGCACACAAGAAGCAAGCTAAAAGAGACGAACGGAAGAGGGGCGGAGAAAAGGCAAATGTTTTCGAAAATCGTTTTAGAAGTGGGGGAGAGGAAAACAAGAGGAGAATGGCAAATAATGTAATGCGAGGGAGAAGAGTTTATGATGGGTACTTGGTATGTCTTGACTTGGCGTAGATCTCCCCGGCAACGATGCCTGAAATCCTTCTTGCTACCTCTTGAGCATGTGTTGGTTTTCCCTTGAAGAGGAAAGGGTGATGCAGCAAAGTAGCTTAAGTATTTCTCTCAGTTTTGAGAACCAAGGTAACAATCCAGTAGGAGACGACACACAAGTCACCTAGTACCTGCACAAACAATCAAGAACCTTGCAACCAGCGCGATAAAGGGGTTGTCAACCCCTTCACGGTCACTCGCAAAAGTGAGATCTAATAAAGATAGTAAAGTAAATATTTTTGGTATTTTTGTTGTATAGATTGGAAAGTAAAGATTGCAAAATAGTAAACAAGATGCGATGTAAATAAAAGAGACGTAATATGATAGGAAAGAGATATATTATAATAATAAAGAGACCCTGGGCCCATAGGTTTCACTAGTGGCTTCTCTCAAGATAGCATGCATTTCGGTGGGTGAACAAATTACTGCCGAGCAATTGATAGAAGAGCACATAATCATGAAGACATCTAAGGCAATGATCATGAACATAGGCATCACGTCCGTGTCAAGTAGACCGAAATGATTCTGCATCTACTACTATTACTCCACACATCGACCGCTATCCAGCATGCATCTAGAGTATTAAGTTCATAAGAACGGAGTAACGCATTAAGCAAGATGACATGATGTAGAGGGATAAACTCAAGCAATATGATATAAACCCCATCTTTTTATCCTCGATGGAAACAATACAATACGTGCCTTGCTGCCCCTACTGTCACTGGGAAAGGACACCGCAAGATTGAACCCAAAGCTAAGCACTTCTCTCATTGCAAGAAAGATCAATCTAGTAGGTCAAACTAAACCGATAATTCAAAGAGACTTGCAAAGATATCAAATCATGCATATAATATTTCAGAGAAGAACCAAATAATATTCATAGATAATCAAGTTCATAAATCCACAATTCATCGGATCTCGGTAAACACACCGCAAAAGAGTATTACATCAAATAGATCTCCAAGAACATCGAGGAGAACTTTGTATTGAGAATCAAAGAGAGAGAAGAAGCCATCTAGCTAATAACTATGGACCCGAAGGTTTATGGTAAACTACTCACGCTTCATCGGAGAGGCAATGGTATTTGATGTAGAAGCCCTCTGAGGGAGTCCTGGACTAGGGAGTGTCCGGATAGCCGAACTATCATCTTTGGCCGGACTCCAAGGCTATGAAGATACAAGATTGAAGAGTTCGTCCCATGTCCGGATGGGACTTTCCTTGGCGTGGAAGGCAAGCTTGGCGATACGGATATGTAGATCTCCTACCTTTGTAACCGACTCTGTGTAACCCTAGCCCTCTCCGATGTCTATATAAACCGGAGGGTTTTAGTCCGTAGGACGAACAACAATCATACAATAGGCTAGCTTCTAGGGTTTAGCCTCCTTGATCTTGTGGTAGATCTACTCTTGTACTACCCATCACTGTTCAAGAAATCGGCCGACTGAGCGATTTATCGGCCGATTTATCGCTTATCGTGTGGTGACCGCTAAGATAAGGCCTTATCTTTGACATTTATCATTTGGACCGATTTATTGCTCTGACAGGCGATAAATCGTTAGATTCCCGATTAATCGGGCTGGGCTCGTAACGTCAGAAAACCCAAAAGGCTGAATTTTGGCTCCCCAAAGGCCCCTTCGGTGGCCTTCCCGCACAGCAGCACCACACATTTGGGATTTCCCCCCGCTCAGTTAGGGTTTCAGCCTCCCAGCGTGCCTCCGGCGAACGTAGCTAGCAGCTCCCAAGCTAGGCGCCCTGTGGATCCCCCTCTCCTCTTCCATGGGACCTCAACCAGCAGCTAGACACGCCATTGGCATCTAGCAGCAGCTAGCAGCTCCCAAGCTAGGCGCCCTGTGGATCCCCCATCACCATCACAACTCCCCCGCATCGCCATTGGCATCACGACTCCTCTGCAGCTCCCATCGCCGACGACCGGAGCTGCTCCCCATCGCCATACCTTGCTGCAGCAGCACAAGAGTTGCGGCCCTCTTCCTCTACCAGCATCGGAGCTGCGCTAATCTTCCTCTCACGGCACCGGAGCCCCGCATCTTTTCTCCATCGCCGACGACTGGTGTTGCTTGCCGCCGCCACCCTTCCGCCAGCAGCAAGACTGGCGGCTCCATACTCTACCTCCTACTCCGACGAACGGCAACAGCTAGACACGCCATCCCTTCTCCAGCTGTCCTACATCTTGGTATTGTTTCTTTGTTGCATTGTTGTCCTCTTTTAAGTTTTCTTCAGTCGATTAAAATGAGTGGCCACTGTCATTTCTTCACTCATTTTTTCAGCTAAACTACAGTTACTGTCATTTCTTCAGTCTATTAAAATGAGTGGATAATATCATTTCTTCAGTCAATTGCTTCAGCTAAACTGAAGCTGCTGTGATTTCTTCAATCGATTAAAATGAGTGGCAGCTATTGTAATTTGTTCAGTCAATAACTGTGGTTGTAAGCAAGTTTTATTGTCAATAACTGTAGCTGTAACTTGTAAGCAAATTGCCATTTCTTCAGTCAATAACTGCCTACTAGTAGTGATAAAATTCAGTCATTTTTTGAGTTTAACCACAAGTCTGCAGCTACTAACTACTAGTTGTTGTTGCCCTTCAGCCATTTAGTTAGTAGTGATAAAATTCAGTCAGTTTTGAGTTTAACAAGATCATGTACAGAATAAGTTGCCCTTCTATGATGTTTCCCTTTTCTTTTTTTGAAGGATATTGCTGCCCTTTTCTTTCATGTACAGGGTGATCACAACAAGGTGATCAGGTCCGGAGAAGGACTACAAGGTGATCAGAACAGCCATGGAGAGCAAGATGGATGGGAGGCTAGATACCAAGTTGCAGATGGCAGCATTCAGTTAGTACTGTGGGTTGTTGGCTAGCAGCCTACTGCCTTATTTTGGTTGTGACTTGTGACCACTTGTGAGAGAATCAGAGAGCTAAGAACTATCTTTTTTTGGTTGATTTGTGTTTGGCTGTTTGCTAGCAAAGTACTCCCTCCGTTCGGAATTACTTGTCGCGGAAATGGATGTATCTAGACGTATTTTAGTTCTAGATACATCCATTTCCGAGACAAGTAATTTTGAACGAAGGGAGTAGTAACTAGTGTAAGACTAAGAAGTTGAAGTAGATGTGTAGAAGTAGAACTAAGCTTATTTGTGTACTCTGGACCTGTTATGTACTGCTGTGTTGCCTATCTATCCAGTATCCACGATGATACTATCTCATTTTATTTGTGGACTAAGACTAATATATTTATACATGTACTGCATCCTATCTACTATCTCAGTTTATTTTTGGACTCATATATATAGTTATGTACTGCTGTTCTGCCCGTTGTTGATTGTTATGTAAAATTGTAAATGAGTAAATCTGTGCACTGCTATTGTTTCAGTGTTGTCCAATTTTTGTTTGTTATGTAATAATGTAATATTGTAGTATCTATGTACTCCTGTCCTATTTGAATTTCAAACATGGAAAAACATGACATGTACTGCTGTTATATAATATTTATTGATGTAGTGTTAAAGGCTTAGAGCACACACTTGTTGATCGTTTCCAATTTTTCCTTATTAGTGCTTGAAAATGTAGGTCTTGCAAAAAAAACTTGTCGATTAATAGTCAACCGATAAAATTGATTAATCGTCCGATTTCCGATTAATCTCTAATCCCCAGTCGACCGAGACGATAACGATAAGCGATATCCCAAACAGTGCTACCCATATCATCAATATTAATCAAGCAGGAGTAGGGTTTTACCTCCACTGAGAGGGCCCGAACCTGGGTAAATACATCCTGTCCCTTGTCTCCTGATACCATCCGCCTAGACGCACAGTTCGGGACCCCCTACCCGAGATCCGTCGGTTTTGACACCGACATTGGAGCTTTCATTGAGAGTTCCTCTGTGCCGTCGCAATCAGGAAGGATGCCACATCCCGTCTTTAAAGACGGCAACATTGCCAAAGGAGCTTTGGCCATCGGCCAAACTATCCGGCTAGGCGGTTTTCTTATGACCGCCTGTTCGGCCGCCGCACCGACGATGACCTCTCGGGTCATCAAAAGCGATCTTCACGTCAACTTGGAACTCGCCGAGCAGCTAGATCCGATGGATCTCTCCTCCTTAAACGAGCTCTTGGATCGCATCGCCGCCCTGGGAGTCGCTACAGACTACGATCAGATCGGGCCTAAAACCGATCTGAGAGAGATCAACTCTCCCCAGGCTTCCCATCATGTTGCTGTGGTGGAGGAACAACACGGCGGCTCTTCTTCTACATTAAGGACAAGCTATGTCCGAATTCCCGACTCCTCCATGCCGGATTCCCGCGGAGGGACGGACGTCAATCAAGCATTGAACCTAAAGTCAGGCAGCGGGCCAGATTCGTTGGACAACATCCAACAACCCAAGCTTCCAAGTTCGGAAACTTTTCGGCCCTTGAGTCTTAGATTGGGCGGGGTTCCGAATTTAATTCCACCCGCACACCCAAACACAAGCGATCTATCCCGAATCCGGCAAGAGCCCGCTGAAACAGTACACCATTACTGGGCCAGATTCCTCCTGGTTATGGACAGGATAAAGGACTGCCGTGAGGAAAGCGTAATCTCAATCTTCTGCAATAATTGCACGGACAAGGGAATCATGAACGCCATAAGTCATCGTGAAATTACATGCTTCGCCGACTTGGCATCCATAGTACGAAAGTACTGTGCGATGGAGAGCGCCTGGAAAACCGAAACCAAATTTTGGGACAATCCGGCTCCGAACACAACCCTAGTCCGAAATAAAAGGGTGCATCATATTCAGGCACCTGGGTTAAAAACCAAAAAGCAAAAAACCCCTAAAGGGCACGGAACCGTACTGGAGGGATGGCTCAGCGGACCCTACAAAATCCATAGTACAGAGGGCGCCACTCCAACACATAGCCTTCGAGCATGTTGGATACTACGGCAGGTGGCCAAAAGTGGCGAAGAGCTTCTAGCCCCAGAGAACCAGCCCAGCAATACCAGTATGGTATTAACAGTCTTCGAGACTTCCGCATCAAATAATATGCGGAAACAAACACTCTGCAGCCTCGCCGAAGTCTACCAAGTAGCAACAATAAATCCATGGAGCGACACGGCTATTACCTTTAACGCCAGTGGCGAACCTAAATTCTGAACAGCCCGAGCACCAGCCGCATTGGTCCTTAGTCCAATAGTGGACGGCTTCCGCCTTACTAAGGTACTCATGGATGGCGGCAGCGGATTAAACCTCATCTACGAGGAAACCCTTCGAAAAATGGAAGTAGACTGGAGCCACATTGAGCGAAGCAACACAACCTTCAGAGGAATAATCCCTAGTCGAGAAGCATGCTACACAGGAAAAATCACACTGGATGTAGTATTCGGATCGCCGGACAACTACAGGTCCGAGGAGATCACGTTCCATGTGGCCCCGTTCAGCAGCAGATATCACGCTTTATTAGGATGAGAGGCATTCACAATTTTTCAAGCTATACCCCATTACGGGTACATGAAGCTCAAAATGCCCGGCCCCAACGAAATCATCACCCTTGCCAGTAATCCGGACGTAGCGCTCTGCGCCGAAAATAAGACGGCCGCACTAGCCCTAGAGGCGCTATCTGAAGCCCTAGCGGCCGAGGAACTCACAGCGCTGCGCTCCACGGTGAACAGGGACGATGTGATACTTGACAAAAGATCCAAGTCCACCTCTTTCAAGCCAGCGGACGAAATAGTCAAATTCCAAGTCCATCCAACGGACCCTACAAAGACGGCCTCCATTGGGGCACATTTAAACCCTGATGTAGACGCCGCACTACGAGAATTCCTACGGGAAAATTGGGACATTTTTGCCTGGCACCCTTCAGACATGCCAGGAATCCCACGCCGGCTAGCAGAGGACAGCCTAAATATCCTAACAGGATTCAAACCAGTCAAACAGGCTCTTCGGCGATTTTCCGAACCCAAAAGACAGGCAATGGGAGAGGAGCTAGCAAAACTATTAGAAGCCGGATTCATCAGAGATAGAAAACATCTGGACTGGCTAGCAAACCTGGTAATGGTACCAAAGAAGGACAAATCCTGGCGCCTGTGTGTCGATTTCAAGGACCTTAACAAGGCTTGTCCAAAGGATCCCTTCCCGCTTCCCCGCATCGATCAAATTATCAACGCTACCGCAGGGCACGATTCATTATGCTTCCTCGACGCATACTCTGGCTACCATCAAATCAAGATGGTGGAGCCAGACCAAGCCGCAACGGCATTCATTACTCCATACGGACCATTCTGCTTCAACACAATGCCCTTCGGGCTCAAAAACGCCGGCGCAACATATCAGCGCATGATTCAGACATGTCTGGCAAACCAGATCGGCAAAATAGTGGAGGCGTACATAGACGATGTGGTCGTCAAGTCCAAACACGTCGAAACTCTAGTAGACGACTTGAGGCTCACATTCGACAATCTCCGAGCATATGACATTAAGCTCAACCCGGAAAAATGCATTTTTGGTGTACCAGCCGGAAAGCTCTTAGGCTTCATTGTATCCGGTAGAGGAATTGAAGCAAACCCATCCAAGATCCGAGCTCTGTCACAATTGGATATCCCAAAAGACCTCAAGCAAATACAAAAATTGACTGGATGCGTGGCGGCTCTAAGCCGCTTCATCTCCCGCTTAGGAGAAAAGGCATTACCCCTTTATCGCCTCCTCCGGTGCACCGAACACTTCGAGTGGACGGATGCCACCACGGCCGGACTCGAAAAAATAAAGGCCATATTGGCAACAAATCCGGTCGTGGCCGCGCCCAACTTGGGTGAACCAATGTTATTATATATCGCGGCAACACATCAAGTTGTAAGCGCGGTGCTCGTCGTCGAACGAGAAACGGACGAACACAAGTTCCCTCTCCAAAAACCAGTGTACTACGTATCCACTGTCCTAACTCCATGCAAGTCCCGGTATCCACATTATCAAAAGATAGCGTACGCAGTGTTCATGGCATCCTGGAAGCTGCAACACTACTTTCAAGAGTGTTTGATAACAGTAGCCTCCGAAGTACCTCTTAATGACATTATAAACAACCGCGACGCGACTGGCAGGATTGCAAAATGGGCCATCGAGCTCCTACCATTCGACATAACCTATAAACCACGGCGAGCTATCAAGTTGCAAGTTTTGGCCGACTTCATCGCTGAATGGACTGAAGCCGAACTCCTAAAGAGTACGGCGCATATTCTAATTGGATCATGCTCTTCGACGGCTCCAAAATGTTGGCCGGCCTGGGGGCTGGCGTCGTCCTGACGTCCCCAACCGGAGACACAGTCCAATACGTACTCCAGATAATGTACACGGACTCCAACAACGCAGCCGAATATGAGGCCCTTCTACATGGCCTCTGGATGGCGGTCTCCATGGGCATTAAATGCCTAGAGGTGCGAGGGGATTCGAACCTCGCGATATCCCAAATAAATGGAGACTTCGACGCCAAGGATCCAAAAAGGCAGCTTACCGTAACGCCATTCTGAAAATGTCAGCTCGGTTTGAAGGGCTCGAATTTCACCATATAGCCCGGGATAATATCAAGCGGCGGACATATTGGCACGCATCGGCGCAAAGCGCGATGCCGTCCCTCCCAACATCTTCCTGGAACGGCTTTTCAAGCCATCCATACTATGGGAAGGGGAGTCCGGAAACAACAATCTGGACCCAACCGCACCGCCCGACACCACACATTCTGACACAATCGGTGGTTCTGCCAATGAAATAACACCTTCAGCCCATGAAATAATAGCAGTCATTGCCCCGTGGACCGAGCCATTCCTAGCTTACTTAACTAGGCAGGAACTTCCCGAGGACCAAAATGAGGCCCGCTGCATAGTACGGCGATCTAAAGCCTATAAGGTCCATGAGGGAGAGCTCTATAAGAAATGCACAATCGGAGTCCTTCAAAGGTGTATCTCCAAAGAGGAAGGGTGCAATCTTCTGGCTGAAATTCATGCCGGACTCGGTGGGCACCACGCCGCAGCCCGGGCCCTGGTAAGCAAGGCCTTCCGTACAGGATTTTATTGGCCAACGGCCCGGGCAGACGCTCAGGATTTAGTCCAACGATGTGTCGGTTGCCAGCTCTTTGCTAATCAAAGCCACATGCCTCCCACCGCCCTGAAAACTATACCCATCACCTGGCCGTTCGCGGTCTGGGGGCTTGACATGGTTGGACCCCTTAAAGGAGGAACCCACAAGCAAAAATACCTATTGGTCATGGTGGATAAATTCACCAAATGGATAGAGGCCAAGCCAGTTAAGACGGCCGAATCCGGACCCGTGATAGACTTCATATCAGGGGTAGTACACCGTTACGGCGTCCCCCACAGCATCATCACTGATAACGGCACAAACTTCACGGCCGACGAGGTCAAACTCTGGTGCAAAAACATGGGCATCAAGCTCGACTACGCTTCAGTCTATCACCCTCAAACTAACGGTCAAGTCGAGCGAGCAAATGGTCTAATCATGAGCGGCATCAAACCCAGACTAGTGCGGTCCCTTAAGGAATCTAACACGCACTGGGTAGAGGAGCTCGACTCCATACTCTGGGGGCTGCGGACCACGCCGAACCGCACTACCGGATTCACACCATTTTTTATGGTATACGGCGTAGAGACAGTTTTGCCCTGCGACATAATTCATGACTCACCTCACGTGCGCATGTACGAAGAAAGAGAAGCCAAGCTGGATTGGCAGGACAGTTTGGACGCCTTAGAGGAGGAGCGTGACGTGGCAAAAGCTCGTTCCGCATTCTATCAACAGCAGGCTCGAAGATATCAAAGCAGAGAAGTACGGGCCAAAACTTACAATGTTGGCGAACTAGTACGCCTGCCGGACAAGAAAAAGGACAAACTCAAACCCAAATGGGAAGGTCCCTTCATCATCGACCAAGTCCTGACCGGCGGAGCGTACCGTCTGCGAAACGCATCGGATAACCGACTCGAGCCAAATCCATGGAACGCAGCCCGTCTCCGCAGATTCTACGCATAGCGCCGGACTCTGAGTTCGTCTCCCTCCCCTGTCTATATTTTATACTTTAACTGTCTTTTATTCCCCCCCTTTTTGTTTCTCACGGGCCTTCGGTGGCTCGCCTGCGCATTGTTTGCACACACTTGACGTGCTACTCGCACTCATTATACCTGGGGGCTTCTTTAACAGAAGCTTATTTATACGGGCTTTATACCCAACACATGTGTCACACTTCCGCATGTACCTTTTATTCACCATTATATGCATCGATATGCCTTAAGTTTTGGCCAAGCTGGGTTGCTTGGCTCCTGTGCTTACCCCTACGTTCCCGATTGTTCGGCTAGGAGGTAAAGGGAGCACCTCTGCGATTATTCTTGCGGGTCACCGGATGTGTACCTCGGTGGTGAAGCCGAAAGCTAGCGTTCTTAAGGGAATATTCGGTCGGTGAATTGAAAGATGATTTCTTACCTATTTATTTATCTGCCCCCAGATGCTTTCCTGCTTTTTCGCAGTCCGGACATGCACTTTAGGGCATGCCTCCCAGGGAAAGGAACCCCTAACGGAACTATTCTCCCTGGAAGATGTTTCTTACTAACCATGTAATATAACATAACTAGTTGGGCACTTGTCTGATAAAGCAATAATGACCCCTATGCCTGGTCTCCATGCATGCCCCGGTTTTTTACATAACCGTGAGGGTATTCGGACACACTCCGGACTGTCGAGTACCGAGGTTGAAGCGAAAAGGTCCGCAATGACAAATGATCTACAATCCGGCTAGAAGGCATTTTTCATGTCATTTTAAATTACATAGTCTAGCTGACTGATGGTATTCCTCTTCGATACCATCTAATAAACCGTCTAGTTTACAGTCCCGCTGTGAATACTTTGCGGCCAACTCTACTTGGTCGTACACTAAGCTCACAGGGATCTCCTTCCCATCGGGCCCCACAGGTCCGACCTCGGCCATGTGGTTTGGGTCAGCCTTCGCATACCGTGTCTTCACCATGGCCCAGGCCTCCCTGGCGCCTTGACGGCAGGCCGATATCTTCCACAACCGGAAGCACCGCCGTGCTCCCTGAAGCTTCCCTGCAAGCTCTCCAAGACCTTCGGGTAGGGACATGGATGGCCACAAGGCCTGGACGACTCCGCTCATCACCTGCCGAACTCGTTCGTGCAGTTGCAGCAGCTCGGGAAGTAGGTCACCCGTTGAACCGGGCATTTCCTCCGCAAGATGACCTGTGAGCACGCCTACAGACATATTTCTGTCAATCGACTTCCTCGCCGAACTCTTCTTTTCAAAAGTTTTCTCAAGCACTTACTATAAATGCCGCGACGAAGCCGCCGATTCTCCTTCACGGAGTCAGACAGCTGGGCCCGAGCATCTTTTAGTTCCTCGCCCAGCTGGGTGTTGGCATCTTGGAGCTTATTCTTCTCTTGCCGTACCCTCGTAAGCACCTTCTCGCCGGCCTTCAGCTGGCGTAGTAGCTGTTGCTTGTCCGGATCTAGTCCGGCGCCATCTGCAATATTATTGTCAGACTTATACACACGCCGCACTTCACAAACTACTTATCTTTCGAAGTATATATTACCAGAGGGGGTCTCTGCGGCTCCCCCTGTGGCGGCTAGTGCAGCCTCAAGTTGGGCCTTGCACTCTTGAAGCCCCGAGACAGTGGGTATTCTTCTCCGTAAGATCTCAGATAACAAATGATCCTTAAATCAGTTATTCTAACTATTTTAAGTCTCGGGCTCTTGGCATATATAATCGCTGTAATTCCTCACCCGTATGTCTTTCACATACTGCTCCGTGGCTCTGGCTAGACCATCTTGAGCAGCACGGAGGTGCGCATCTCCCGAATTAAAGGCATTTAACGCCTCCGGGGAGAAGCATGCGTCATGAAGAACTGTCCGGCAGCGCCTGTGATTCATGGCGCTCTCCACCTCAGATCTGGTGGCGGACAACCTGTCGGCGTCCTCCGTTGGAGGAGCACCCGACGCGCGCCTTGCGTTCGCCTCCCCCTCCGGACCTGGCATTGGAGCCTGGCCGGCGGAGGCTTGATTGGCAATCTCTCCGGACACAGTCCGGCGAGCGCTCTTTCTCCTGAAAAAACAACGAGCGTTAATATGCCTTCCAGGAATCTTTCCCGAAAACATGGTGGCGCGCCATACCGTTGCGGCGACGTTTCGATTCGCGCCGCACTTCTTTTCCGCCTGCTGGGCCGAGCTGCCCCTTGTTGGCCAGCCGCCGTGGGTTCGGCTTCCCGCCTCGAAGGCACCTCCTGCGGAACACCATTGGTATACGATGGTCAGAGATAAGCATGGATGAGTAATGGTATCAGGACTCCGGTCACAGTTACCTGGGAAACCGGAGATATTCCAGGGTAGTCGGCCGTAATGGCGACCAAAGCATTGTCAATGCTAAGTTGGTGGAACACCCCATCGATCAGCTCCACCTTTATGTTCGGATCCTCTTCGGAGGCCGGATCGAGGGATCGTTCCGGATCCTCGGGTTGTGGAGCCAGGCTGTGTATATCCTCTACGGCCCGGCGCAGTTCCTGCGTCGAAATCACAAAGTGAGACACTTAACTTTGGGAATATGGGTCGGATAGACAAACATCCGCTTACCCAGCTCCGAGGGTTGTTCATGGAAAATCCATTCAATGGACTAGCACGGAGGAAGTCCTCCTTCTCCTCCTTGTACAGGCCGGACAGGATCTTCACCAGATCGGCGACTGATCCCGGCCCCTTGCGGCCATGGCGGGTGGCATCATCCTCCCCGTTGAAATCCCACATGGGGTGGCCCCTATACTGGAGCGGCTGCACCCCTCGCATAATGCATGTGGCCATGACTCCAATCATGGTCAATCCTGAATGAGCCAATAACCTTATTCGGCCCATCAGATATTGGACGTCCCTATCATTCTCCCGTTGAGGGATCCGCGGGCGCCAACTCAGGCGTTTCTTCAGAGGAGCGTTACTCAACTCCGGGAGGCCGATCCGAACTGGGTCCGGTAGCGGGGCGTCTTCCATATAAAACCATTCCGAAGGCCAGTCTTCGGACGCCTTCTTCGGGGTTCCGGACAGATATCCGGTCCCGGCGATGCGCCATAGTTCGGTTCCGCCCACTTGATATATCGACCCCTCGTGAGAACGGGGTATGAGGCAAAATAATCTCTTCCACAACGCAAAATGGGCCTCGACGCCCAAGAACAGCTCGCAAAGGGCCACGAAGCCTGCGATGTGCAGGATGGAGGCAGGCGTAAGGTGGTGAAGCTGGAGCCCATAGAACTCCAGGAGCCCCTGGAGAAACAGATGTATGGGAAATCCGAGTCCCCTTATTAGATAAGGGACGAAGCATACCCGCTCTCCTTTGGAGGGATTGGGGACGCTCTCCGCCTGCTTTCCGCCCTTGTAAGTGGCAAGTCCGGCTCGAACCGGAACCATAAAGGCTGAGGGAAGATATCCCTCGGCTTGGAGCATCACTAGCTCACTATGCGGGACTGAGCATCTTCCCCAATCTCCTGGCTGAGGGCTGGGAGCGCGAGAGGAGGAGCCGCGTCGACTGTCCATGATGGAGTGGATTTTTGTCAGAGGCGCTTCGATGAATACTCGCGGAAGGAGGATGGTGTGATTCGGATCTAGATCCTCGCCTCTTTTTATAGGCAGCTTGTTCGCGCAGCTAGGGGGTAAAGTGCAAAAATACCCTGGCTTTTCGCATTCGTATGACACGTGGAGGATGGCCATTATTGGACGTGGAAGCCAAGAAGCACAACATTTATAAGAAGCCAGCCACCATTCGGCAAGCACATGGAATTTGGAGGAGAACCCGCCTTTGCAATGCCGAAGACAATATGCGCGCCGGACTCGTCGTCATTGAAGCCTGGTTCGGGGGCTACTGAGGGAGTCCTGGACTAGGGGGTGTCCAGATAGCCGAACTATCATCTTTGGCCGTACTCCAAGACTATGAAGATACAAGATTGAAGACTTCGTCCCGTGTCCGGATGGGACTTTCCTTGGCGTGGAAGGCAAGCTTGGCGATACGGATATGTAGATCTCCTACCTTTGTAACCGACTCTATGTAACCCTAGCCCTCTCCGGTGTCTATATAAACCGGAGGGTTTTAGTCCGTAGGACGAACAACAACCATACCATAGGCTAGCTTCTAGGGTTTAGCCTCCTTGATCTCATGGTAGATCTACTCTTGTACTACCCATATCATCAATATTAATCAAGCAGGAGTAGGGTTTTACCTCCACCGAGAGGGCCCGAACCTGGGTAAAAACATCGTGTCCCTTGTCTCCTGTTACCATCCGCCTAGACACACAGTTCGGGACCCCCTACCCAAGATCCGCCGGTTTTGACACCGACACCCTCCATGATCGATTCCCCCTCCGGCAGATCACCGGAAAAGGCCCCAAGATGGGATCTCATGGGTACAGAAGGTTGCGGTGGTGGAAAAGTGGTTTTGTGGCTCCCCCTGATGTTTCTACGGTATAAGAGTATATATATATATAGGCGAAAGAAGTACGTCAGTGGAGCTACGAGGGGCCCCTGAGGGTGGGGGGCACGCCTAACCCCCCTAGGCGCGCCCTCTTGCCTTATGGCCTCCTCGTAGAGTCCCAGACTTCAACTCCAAGTCTTCTAGATTGCTTTCGGTCCAAGAAAGAACCTCGCGAAGGTTTCATTCCGTTTGGACTCCTTTTGATATTCCTTTTCTGCAAAAACTCTAAAATAGGCAAAAAAAACAGAAACTGGCATTGGGCCTCTGGTTAATAGGTTAGTCCCAAAAATAATATAAAAGAGCATATTAAAGCCCATTAAACATCCAAAACAGATAATATAATAGCATGGAACAATAAAAAATTATAGATACAGTGGAGACGTATCAAAACACTAGCACCCAAGTCACATAAAGCAAAGCACTCATAATTTTTAATATTGACTTTGATAGTAGGTTCCCATTCATCATGTAATTTTCTAGGAATTGAAACCTCTAATTCCAACTTTTCTTCTAAAGCTTGCATCATAGCATCAACAACATGTTTAGTAAAAGCTTTATTTTATTCATAAGTATGGGGTGAATTTATCATTGATTGAAACAAAGAAATACAATCAATCAAAGAGCAATTATCATAATTAAAGTCTTTGTAATCCAAAAGAGTGGGCACATCACTAGTTAAAGTTTTGACCTCTCCAAACCCACTTTTATCAATTTTCTCAACAAGATTTTCACTCTCCAAATTATCGGGACGCCTTCTAGCTAAAGTTGACTCTCCTCCAGTCCCTTTATTATCAATTTTAATCTTACTAAACAAGGAATCAATAGAAGAAACACCAATCATTTTAAGATCTTCATCACTTTTATGAAAGCAATCACTAGAAAATGCTTTTTCTGAAAATTCTCTTTTAGCTTTAAGCATAGCGGTTCTTTTCTTACTTTCATCCATAGAAACATATAAAGATTTAATTGATTCCTCAACCTTAGGCATAAAAATTTTCATCTTGAGATTTTCTACGTCATGAGAAATTCTATCAATACTCCTAGACATATCATCCATCTTATTCAACTTTTCTTCTATTGTAGCATTAAAAACCTTTTGAGTATTGATAAATTATTTAATATTATTATCAAGATTAGAGGTGTTCCTTTATTATTATAAGAAGGATCACCATAGGGATTACCATAGTTATTAGAGGAATTACTAGAAAAAGGCCTAGGATTAAAATTACCTCTATAAGCATTGTTATTGAAATTGTTTCGCGACATAAAATTCACATCAACGGCATCACTATTTTTCTCAATCAAAGTAGACCAAGGCACATCATTAAAATCAATAGGAGCACCTTTATTAGCAACCAATTTGATAAGATCATCAACTTTTTCACTCAAAGAAAAAATTTCTTCAACCGAATTAACTTTTTTACTAGTAGGAGCTCTTCTGGTATGCCATTGTGAATAATTTGCCATAATAGTGTCTAGCAATTTAGTAGCTTTACCTAAAGTAATTTCCATAAAAGTACCACCCGCGATGGAATCTAGAAGATTTCTAGAAACAAAATTCAATCCCGCATAAAAAAAATTTGTATCATCATCCAAAGATTTACGAGTAGGACAATTTCTTAGCATCAATTTCATTCTTTTCCAAGATTGCGCAACATGTTCATGCTCATGATGCTTAAAGTTCATGATCTGCGTCCTAAGGGAAATAATTTTCATGGGCGGAAAATACTTAGTAATGAAAGCATCTTTGCACTTATCCTAAGAATCGATACTATTGCGAGGCAAAGAAGAAAACCATTTTTTGCACGATCTCGCAAAGAAAACGGGAATGATTTCAACTTCACAATATCATTGTCCACATCTTTTTTCTTTTGCATATCGCATAATTCCACGAATGTGTTAAGATGGGACGCGGCATCCTCACTAGGAGTACCAGAAGATTGATCTTTCATAACAAGATTCAACAAAGCGACATTAATATCACAAGATTCCGCACTAGTTGCGGGAGGAGCAATCGGAGTGCTAATAAAATCATTGTTGTTGGTATTGGAAGAATCACACAACTTGGTGTTCTCTTGAGTCATCGTGACTATGCAACAGGATTGCACTAAAAACAGACCTGGTGAGAAAACGGTGAACGAAAAAGAGGGCGAATAAAACGGCAAATATTGTGAAGTGGGGGAGAGGAAAATGAGAGGCAAATGGAAAATAATGATGAGATTTGTGATTAGAAAGGAACTAGCAAGATGTAAACGAGATTCAATAATATGGAAAAGAGACCCGGGGGCCATAGGTTTCACTAGTGGCTTCTCTCGAGATAGAAAATGTTACGGTGGATGAACGAATTACTACTGAGCAACTGATAGAAAAGCGCATAGTTATGACGATATCTAAGGCAATGATCATGAACATAGGCATCACGTCCGTGTCAAGTATACCGACTCCTGGCTGCATCTACTACTATTACTCTACACATCAACCGCTATCCAGCATGCATCTAGGGTATTAAGTTCATAAAGAACGGAGTAACGCATTAAGCAAGATGACATGATGTAGCGGAATTAACTCAAGCAATATGTTGAAAAACCCATCTTTTTATCCTCGATGGCAACAATACAATACATACCTTGCTGCCCCTACTGTCACTGGGAAAGGACACCGCAAGATTGAACCCAAAGCTAAGCACTTCTCCCATTGCAAGAAATATCAATCTAGTAGGCCAAACTAAACCGATAATTTGAAGAGACTTGCAAAGATATCAAATCATGCATATAAGAATTCAGAGAAGAACCAATTCATAGATAATCTTGATCATAAATCCATAATTCATCGGATCTCGGCAAACACACCGCAAAAGAATATTACATCGGATAGATCTCCAAGAACATCGAGGACAACATGGTATTGAGAATCTAAGAGAGAGAAGAAGCCATCTAGCTAATAACTATGGACCCGAAGGTCTGTGGTAAACTACGCACGCTTCATCGGAGAGGTAATGGTGTTGATGTAGAAGCCCTCCATGATCGAATCCCCCTCCGGCAGGACGCCGAAAAAGCTCCCTAGATGGGATCTCACGGGTACAGAAGGTTGCGGCAGTGGAAAAGTGGTTTCGTGGCTCCCCTGGATGTTTTCAGGGTATAAGAGTATATATAGGCAAAGGAACTAGGTCAGGGGAGCTACGAGGGGGCCACGAGGGTGGGGGGCACGCCCTACCCCTTGGGCACGCCCTCCTGCCTCGTGGCCGCCTTGTTGCCTCTCCGACTTCATATCCAAGTCTTCTGGTTTCCTTTCGGTCCAAGAAAGATCATTGCGAAGGTTTCATTCCGTTTGGACTCCGTTTGGTATTCCTTTTCTGCAAAACTCTGAAATAGGCAAAAAAACAGAAACTGGCACTGGGCCCTCGGTTAATAGGTTAGTCCTACAAATAATATAAAATAGCATATAAATGCCTATTAAACATCCAAAACAGATAATATAATAGCATGGAACAATAAAAAATTATAGATACGTTGGAGACGTATCAAGAATCCCCAAGCTTAATTCCTGCTCGTCCTCGAGTAGGTAAATGATAAAAACAGAATTTTTGATGTGGAATGCTACCTAACATATTTATCAATGTAATTTTCTTTATTGTGGCATGAATGTTCAGATCCGAAAGATTCAAGACAAAAGTTTAATATTGACATAAAAACAGTAATACTTCAAGCATACTAACAAAGCAATTATGTCTTCTCAAAATAACATGGACAAAGAAAGCTTATCCGTACAAAATCATATAGTTTGGCTATGCTCCATCTTCGTCACACAAAATATTCAAATGATGCACAACCCCGGTTTCAACCAAGCAATTGTTTCATACTTTAGTATTCTCAAACTTTTTCAACTTTCACGCAATACATGAGCGTGAGCCATGACATAGCACTATGGGTGGAATAGAAAGGTGGTTGTGGAGAAGACAAAAAAAGAGGAGATAGTCTCACCTCAACTAGGCGTATCAATGGGCTATGGAGATGCCCATTAATAGATATCAATGTGAGTGAGGAGGGATTGCCATGCAACGGATGCACTAGAGCTATAAATACATGAAAGCTCAAAAAGAAACTAAGTGGGTGTGCATCCAACTTGCTTGCTCATGAAGACCTAGGGCATTTGAGGAAGCCCATCGTTGGAATATACAAGCCAAGTTCTATAATGAATAATTCCCACTAGTATATGAAAGTGACAAAACAAGAGACTCTCTATCATGAAGACCATGGTGCTATTGCGAAGCACAAGTGTGAAAAAAAGATAGTAACATTGTCCTTTCTATCTTTTTCTCTTTTTTTTATTGGCTTCTTTGGCCTCTTTTTTATCAGCTTCTTTGGCCTCTTTTTTTATTTCCTCACACAGGACAATGCTCTAATAATGATGATCATCACACTTCTATTTATTCACAACTCAAGAATTACAACTTGATACTTAGAACAAAATATGACTCTATATGAATGCCTCCGACAGTGTACTAGGATGTGCAATGATTCAAGAGTGACATGTATGAAAGAGTTATGAACGGTGACTTTGCCACAAATACGATGTCAACTATATGATCATGCAAAGCAATATGATAATAATGAAGCGTGTCATAATAAACGGAACGGTGGAAGGTTGCATTGCAATATATCTCGGAATGGCTATGGAAATGCCATAATAGGTAGGCATGGTGGCTATTTTGAGGAAGGTAAATGGTGGGTGTATAGTACCGGCGAAAGTTGCGCGGCACAAGAGAGGGTAGCAATGGTGGAAGGGTGAGAGTGTGTATAATCCATGGACTCAACATTAGTCATAAAGAACTCACATACTTACTGCAAAGATCTACAAGTCATCAAAACCAAGCACTACGCGCATGCTCCTAGGGGAAGGGTTGGTAGGAGTTAACCATCACGCAATCTCGACCTCCACACATAAGGAGGACAATCAAAGAGATACCTCTTGCTTCAGATTTGTTACACAACGGTTACCATACATGCATGCCACGGGACTCACAAACCTCAACACAAGTATTTCTCAAATTCACAATTACACCACTAGCATGAATCCAATATCACCATCTTCATATCTCAAAACAATCATAAAGAATCAAACTTCTCATAGTATTCAACGCACTTTTTTATGAAAGTTTTTATTACATCCATCTTGGATGCCCATCATATTAGGACTAGTTTTGTAACCCAGGAAAATTACCATGCTGTTCTAAAAGACTCTCAAAATAATATAAGTGAAGCATGAGAGTTCAACAATTTAGATAAAATAAAGCCACCGCCGTGCTATAAAAAGATATAAGTGAAGCACTAGAGCAATATTGTCTAGCTCAAAAGATATAAGTGAAGCACATAGAGTATTCTAATAAATCACAATTCATGTGTGTCTCTCCCAAAAGGTGTGTACAACAAGGATGATTGTGTTAAACTAAAAAGCAAATACTCAAATCATACAAGACGCTCCAAGCAAAACACATATCATGTGGTGAATAAAAATATAGCCTCATGTAAAGTTACTGATAGACGAAGACGAAAGAGGGGATGACTTCCGGGGCATCCCCAAGCTTAGGCTTTTGGTTGTCCTTGAATATTACCTTGGTGTGTCTTGTGCATCCCCAAGCTTAGGCTCTTGCGACTCCTTATTCCATAGTCCATCAAATCCTTACCCAAAACTTGAAAACTTCACAACACAAAACTTCAATAGAAAATCTCATGAGCTCTGTTAATGTAAGAAAATAAATAACAACTTTAAGGTACTGTTGTTAACTCATTCTTTATTTATATTGGTGTAATATCTAATTTATTCCAACTTCTCCATGGTTCATACCTCCCGATACTACTCATATATTCATCAAAACAAGCAAACAACACGCGAAAAACAGAATCTGTCAAAAACAGAACAGTTCTATAGTAATATGTAACTCTAGAGTACTTCTGTAACTCCAAAAATTATTAAATAGATTGTTGGATGTTAGGAATTTGCCTATTAATCTTCTGCAAAAAGAATCAACTCAAAATCACTCTTCTATAAAAAAATGACAGCTAATCTCGTGAGCACAAAGTTTCTGTTTTTTACAGCAAGATCACATTAACTTTCACCCAAGTCTTCCCAAAGGTTCTACTTGGCACAACACTAATTAAAACTGAGGATATATGAATTATTTATTACTAAACAGGAGCAAAAATCAAAGAACAAAAATAAAATTGGGTTGCCTCCCAACAAGCGCTATCGTTTAACGCCCCTAGCTAGGCATAAAAACACGAATAGATCTAGGTATTGCCATCTTTGGTATGCAATCCATAAGTGGCTCTCATAATAGATTCATAAGGCAATTTTATCTTCTTACTAGGAAAGTGTTCCATGCCTTTCCTTAACGTAAATTGGAATCTAATGTTTCCTTCTTTCATATCAATAATTGCACCAATCGTTCTAAGGAAAGGTCTACCAAGAATAATAGGACATGTAGGATTGCAATCTATATCAAGAACAATGAAATCTATGGGCACATAATTCCTATTTTCAACAATAAGAACATCATTAATCCTTCCCATAGGTTTCTTATTACTGGAATCCGCAAGATGCAAATTTAAAGAACAATCATCAAATTCACGGAAACCTAGCACATCATACAAAGTTTTTGGAATTGTGGAAACACTAGCACCCAAATCACACAAAGCATAGCATTTAGAATCTTTAATCTTAATCTTAATAGTCAGTTCCCACTCATCATAAAGTTTTCTAGGGATAGAAACTTCTAGTTCAAGCTTTTCTTCAAAAGATTGCATCACAGCATCAACGATATGTTTAGTAAAAACTTTGTTTTGATTATAAGCATGAGGGGAATTTAACACGGATTGCAACAAGGAAGTACAATCTATTAAAGAACAATTATCATAATTAAATTCCTTGAAATCCAAAAGAGTGGGTTCATTGCTACTTAAAGTCTTGACATCTCCAATCCCATTTTTGTCAATTTTTGCATCTAGATCTAAAAACTCCGAATCATTGGGATGCCTTTTAATTAAAGTTGACTCATCTCCAGTCCCATCTTTATCAAGATTCATATTGTAAAACAAAGATTTAATAGGAGTCACATCAATCACTTTTTAGATCTTCATCATTATTATCATGAAAACTAGAAGAACACGCTTTACAAACCAATCTTTTTTAGCACGCACCTTAGCGGTTCTTTCTTTGCACTCATCAATGGAAATTCTCATGAACTTGAGAGACTCATTGATATCATGCTTAGGTGGGATAGATCTATGTTTCAAAGAATCAATATCAAGAGAAATTATATCCACATTCCTAGCCAACTCATCAATCTTAAGCAATTTTTCTTCAATCAAAGCATTGAAACTCTTTTGCGAACTCATAAATTATTTAACATTATTCTCAAAATCAGAGGGCATATTATTAAAATTTCCGTAAGAGTTGTTGTAGGAATTACCATAATTATTAGAGGAATTACTAGGAAACGGCCTAGGATAAAAATTGCCTCTATACGCGTTGTTACCAATTGTTCCTACCAACAAAATTCACAGCCATAGATTCATTATTATTCTCAATCAAAGTGGACAAAGGCATATCATTAGGATCAGAAGAAACACTTTTATTAGCAAATAATTTCATATTCATCCATCTTTCCACTCAATACGTTAATCTCTTCAATCGCATGAACTTTTTTACTAGTGGATCTTTCAATGTGCCATTGAGAATAATTAACCATAATATTATTTAGGAGCTTAGTAGCTTCTCCTAAAGCGATTTTCATAAAAGTTCCTCCCGCGGCCGAATCTAAGTGATTTCTAGAAGCAAAATTCAATCCAACATAAAAATTATGTATAATCATCCACAAATTCAAACCATGTGTGGGGCAATTACGTATCATCAATTTCATCCTCTCCCAAAATTGTGCAACATGCTCATGATCAAGTTGCTTAAAATTCATAATATCGTTCCTAAGGGAGATGATCTTAGCGGGAGGAAAATACTTAGAGATAAAAGCATCTTTACACTTATTCCATGAATCAATACTATTTTTAGGCAAAGATGAGAACCAAGTTTTAGCATGTCCTCTAAGCGAAAACAGAAATAGCTTCAATTTAACAATATCATTATCCATGTCTTTCTTCTTTTGCATATCGCACAAATCAACGAAATTGTTTAGATGGGATTCGACATCTTCACTAGGAAGGCCAGAAAATTGATCTTTCATAACGAGATTCAACAAAGCGGCATTAATTTCACAAGATTCAGCATTAGTAGTAGGAGCAATCGGAGTGCTAATAAAATCATTGTTGTTGGTATTGGAAAAGTCACACAATTTAGTATTATCTTGAGCCATCGTGACAAACAATCAATCCAACACACAAGCACACAAGAAGCAAGCAAAAAGAGACGAACGGAAGAGGGGCAAAGAAAAGGCAAAGGTTTTCAAAAATCATTTTAGAAGTGGGGGAGAGGAAAACAAGAGGCGAATGGTGAATAATGTAATGCAAGGGAGAAGAGTTTATGATGGGTACTTGGTATGGCTTGACTGACGTAGATCTCCCCGGCAACGGTGCCAGAAATCCTTCTTGCTACCTCACGAGCTTGCGTTGGTTTTCCCTTGAAGAGGAAAAGGTGATGCAGCAAAGTAGCGTAAGTATTTCCCTCAGTTTTGAGAACCAAGATATCAATCTAGTAGGATACAACGCACAAGTCATGAAATACCTTCACAAACAATCAACAACTTGCTCCCAACGCGATAAAGGGGTTGCCAATCCTTTCACAACCACTTGCAGAAGTGAGATCTAATAGAGATAGATAAACAGTAAAGTAAATATTTTTGGTAATTTTGTTTTATAGATTGGAATGTAAAGATTGCAAAATTGTAGATCGGAAACTAGCAAGATGTAAACGTGATTCAGTAATATGGAAAAGAGACCCGAGGGCCATAGGTTTCACTAGTGGCTTCTCTCGAGATAGAAAATATTACGATGGGTGAACGAATTACTGCCGAGCAATTGGTAGAAAAGCGCATAGTTATGACGATATCTAAGGCAATGATCATGAACATAGGCATCACGTCCGTGTCAAGTAGACCAACTCTTGCATGCATCTACTACTATTACTCCACACATCGACCGCTATCCAGCATGCATCTAGAGTATTAAGTTCATAAAGAATGGAGTAACACATTAAGAAAGATGACATGATGTAGAGGAATTAACTCAAGCAATATGATGAAAAGCCCATATTTTTATCCTCGATGGCAACAATACAATACGTGCCTTGCTGCCCCTACTGTCACTGGGAAAGGACACCGCAAGATTAAACCCAAAGCTAAGCACTTCTCTCATTGCAAGAAAGACCAATCTAGTAGGCCAAACTAAACCGATAATTCGAAGAGACTTGCAAAGATATCAAATCATGCATATAAGAATTCAGAGAAGAACCAAATAATATTCATAGATAATCTTGATCACAAATCGACAATTCATCGGATCTCGGCAAACACACCGCAAAAGATTCTTACATTGGACAGATCTCCAAGAACATTGAGGAGAACATGGTATTGAGAATCAAAGAGAGAGAAGAAGCCATCTAGCTAATAACTATGGACCCAAAGGTCTGTGATAAACTACTCATGCTTCATCGGAGAGGTAATGGTGTTGATGTAGAAGCCCTCCATGATTGAATCCCCCTCCGGAGGATGCCGGAAAAGGTCCCTAGATGGGATCTCATGGGTACAGAAGGTTGCAACGATGTAAAAGCGGTTTCGTGGCTCCCCTGGATGATTTCAGGGTATAAGAGCATACATAGGCGAAGGAACTAGGTCAGGGGAGCTACGAGGGGCCCACGAGGATGGGGGGCACGCCCTCCTGCCTTGTGGCCGCCTCGTTGCCTCTCTGACTTCATCTCCAAGTCTTCTGGTTTGCTTTCAGTCCAAGAAAGATCATCGCGAAGGTTTCATCCCGTTTGGACCCCATTTAGTATTCCTTTTCTACAAAACTCTAAAATAGGCAAAAAAAAAACAGAAACTGGCACTAGGCCCTTGGTTTATAGGTTAGTCCCAAAAATAATATAAAATAGCATATAAATGCCTATTAAACATCCAAAACATATAATATAATAGCATGGAACAATCAAAAATTATAGATACGTTGGAGACGTATCATTGTTTGCCACATGGAGGGGAGTACAAGGGTTTACTAGTGTCTGCCGTCGCCGGAGAATAACAGGAACTGTGGGTGCGTAGAGGGATGGCCAGGCTAGCGATGGGAGCATTGTGGAGCGGTTAGGCCTGCGCGGCAGCACAACCGACCACGGGAGGCATGAGCAGGCAGTACGATCGGCGCTAGTTTGGGTGGCTAGAGCAAGAAGACCAGAGGTTGAAGAAGCAGCACGGCCGTTGGATTAACATCCAACGGTCATTGCTGCTAGAATCATTTGTGGACTAAGTTGACAAAGCCTTTCGTAGACGTTAACCTAGTAGACCCACAAGTCAGCCCCCAAATCTGGCCCAAACAGCATACAACCTGAAATTTCTAGCCAGATTCAAATTAATTTAAAAATTAGGCATACCATAATTTAAAATCCAATGAAATTTTACCCGCACAAAAACAATGAGATTTAAAATATCAAAATCTGAAAGAAAAAATTAATTTGGAACTAATTGCCTGTTTGCTGTATTTTTCATTTTACAGCCCATTTCTTATTACTATAGCCCATCTTCAAGGAAAATCGAATGCATTCCTCCTCATCTTGAAAGATTTTTGGCCCAGCAGGGCGTAGAAAAGCAAGTAGGCCTTCGTTGGTTATTCTGCAAAAAATAAAATGGCCGGGCTAGTCATTTTCAGAAAGAAAATACAAAACTGGGCTGGTCATGTGGTAAACATATGAAATAAAAGCCTGGGCTAGACGGGCCACAGCTCCCGCACAACCCAGTTGATACCTGCTTCGTCCAAAAAACAAACAAAAAAATATTGCGCGAGCTGCTGGGTCCCGGGTGTCAGCCGCTCCTTGTGTAGTTGTCTCGTTTGTTAACTACGTTGACAGTGGCGTGCGACCCAGATGTCAGGAAACCATCAGGAGGAACCATTTTTTCTTGTAATAAAGAGGCACTTGCTTGCCTACTGCCATGATCCTGGTGTGTCCCTACTGTCATCCTCACCATGTACATTCATCTCCTTATTCCTCTCGGTTGTTGACCATGTTGACAACACCGGAGAGCAGCACCGCAGTGAGCGAACCAAGGCGATGGACGATGGTGAGCCCTCGGACAGGAACGAACAGGAGCCAGGGAAGATGCACAGAGTTTTAGGGTGCGATGAGGTCGTGATGCATGTGCGGCAGCACGAGCAGCCGTGGGAGGCGGGAGCAGGTGGACCCGCCGGTGCTGGTGTGGCTTTGGCGGCTGGAGCAAGAAGAGACTGAAGAAACACGACAGACGTTGAATATCAATCCAATGGTCAAGGTTGGCACAATCACTTGTTGACTAAGCTGATACCACGTAGCAAAACTAGGCTCGTTCACCAGATAACATTCCCATAATTGCCACCGTTTGATCTTGTGTCGCAACTAAAACAGCCAGGAAAATGCGTTCGTTTGCCGTCCTCCTCCCAGGGAACGTTCGCCACATAACATTCCCAAAAATCAAAGACTCGAGAAGGCGTATAGAACAAGATAGTGTACCAGTAAAGAGACATTGCTGAGTTTTAGAAAAAAAGAGAGACATGCTCCTGTAGCTGGTTCGAATTCAAACCTAGACTATGACTACATATAGTGCTATTCTACTCTGCAAGTAATGAAACTGACATATCCAATGTTCGCTTCTCGTCTTCTCTAGTTACTCTGCCTAGCATTAGAAGCTCTAGCCACAGCAACCATATCCGCTGGCGGCTCGTCCACCTACTCTTCAGCAGGCAACAACTAGATATGCACCAAGTCGCCACCCGTACCATCCCGTGTGGGTCTCAGCACACCCTCGCCGGCACACTCACCGCAGCCGGTTGCTCATCGCAACCCGATGCCGTTGGTGTGGTGCCACTGCTGCAAATCACGCAGAGTCATCCGTCGCGTCTCAACTACAGCCCTCAACCTTGGATGAGTCTTCTACAAATGCCCGAATCATGGGGTAATAATATGTTTAAGTTTGTTCTCCTACTTCCAATTGTTGGTTTTTTTAATAGTTTGGTTGATGATCTTCCAATTTGATTCCTGCAGAAAAGGGAAGATTCGTGTGATTTGTATTCTGGGAAGTTGCTGATGTGGGGGAATGGAACTACGTTGATTATTTGGTTAGTCGAGGAATCCCAATACCAGCAGGTTGGGTTGTTGGACAAGTAACTGAAGGAACGGCAGAAGAGGACGATGTGGAGTAGAAGGTTAAAGATGCAGTTCCTGTGATCATGGCCAAGCAACAGCTGTTGAACGGCTTTGACACCAATGAGGAGATGAAAGAGCTTGTGAAGATAATGGGCAAGATCGTTGTGCTTTGTAGGATGATTGTCTCTTTATTTGCAGTGTATGTAGCACTCGTGATGCATTCAGTGGCTATGACATGAGCACCTTGCTAAAACTAGTAATGAACAAAACCTGTTTAGCAGGCTGGGCGTAGTGTTGTCAACATCTAATGATTTCTATTAATGGAAATCGAGGGTGTCGGCGTTCTGGGAACGGGGGTCCCCAGACTTGCCTAACTGCGGCCTGCGGCGTGGCTCAAGGGGTGGCCCAGTACGGCCCATCTTCATCAACCCAAGCTCAAGACCCTCGCGAGGGGCCAAGCCTCGCGGGGCGGACGATGCAAGGCTTCCTCAGGGACAGCCTCAGCAGGCAGGCTGGCGAGGAGGCGGAGAGATTAAGGCAGGATCGCGAGGTGCTCATGATGCAAGCCATGACGATCGAGACCAGGCGGGCGCCAGCCTGCGCAGTGTCCTCGTTTCCTCTTTGGTGCAAAGGGGGCAAGCGCAGGCGTGGAGTACTGAGGCATCAAGCAAAGGTTACCATATCGGTGCAACGAGACCAAGACCAGCAGAGCGGCAGGACGGAGGTCACTGTGGAGCCTAAGACGGCGTCATTGCCAGTGCCTTTGGCAGTCGAAGACCAACTTTAGTCAGGATAACTTGTACTAATTGTTCCCCTTCGAAATGGCCATTGTTGGCTCCCTTCCCGCTCAATATTTGGGAAGAGGACCAGGGCCTCTATAAATAGAGATAGCTACCACCGTAGAGAGGGGATCGAATCCTTCCCGGCGAGAGCACCACAGCAGCACAAGAACACCTCTCGCAAGGCTGTTCTTCCTCTGTACTGTTCATCATCAGCACTTGAGGCAATCCACCACACCACAAACTAGAGTAGGGTATTACACCACAACGGTGGCCCGAACTAGTATCAACCTTGCGTCCCTTGTGTTCATCGTGTAGCTTATATTCTCAGCAAGGCGTTGGGATGTGGATCGGTAGGGGGAAGATCTTCGTGCGCACCCCAGAGTTCGAACCTTAACGGTTTTGCCGGAACCCGATATCCGACATTTGGTGCGCCAGGTAGGGGTGCACCAAAATCCTCTTTCCGCCAACCTGTGTTCCACTGCTTCGTCGCGCCCATGTCCGGTGATCCGACGGCCGACGCCGACCGCTGGGCAGCATGGCCTGCCCACACCGCGCCGCCTGCCCAAGGTGACCTCAACCCCGCGCCTCACGCAGCCCGCACTCCGCAGAACGCTGCAGGGCGCGGGCGACGCGGCCAAGCGCCGCCTGCCCTCGCCCCACGGTAGGTACGGTCAGCAGCAAGGGCCTCAAATCACGCCGCGGCCACATCACCACACACCCGACGGGAACAGGCGAACATGAAGGCCGCGCTCACGGTGGCTCGAGAACTGCTATGGTGCAGGCTGCAAGAAAGCGGCCATGACGTGCTGCTGGAGCACGTCGCCGAGCTCCTGGATGCCGCTGCTTCAGGGGCGCCCCCTTTCTGCGTCCAGCTTCCACCCCAGGCCCCGGGCGGATCACGCGGCGGGCCCATCCGTGCCCGTGCGCCCTCAGGCGTACTCCAAGGCTTCGTCAACACCAGCTCAACCATCAACGCTGGACGTCCAACTGTGCCAGCACCGCCCCTGGCGAGCGAGGGCATGCGCATCGCCACTTATAGCACGGGCGGGCCGCTGCCCTATCACCCCCAAGCTGGTGCTTCGAGCCAAGCCGCGTGGAGCGTGGGCCACTATGACGAAGCTTTCAGGGCGGCGACCTCGGAGGCTTACGTGCCCCACATGGTGGATCGGGAATACGCACTGGAAGAAGACCACGGCTTGTTCCTCGGGCCAGGCTGGAAGGAAGACATGCCAGAGGCCAAGCCCTTTCAGGAGCCTCAAGAAAGCCTCGCCAACCGCGCCGGCAGCAACAGCAATCGGGTATCGCTAATTCCTCGGGAGCAAGCTTATGCTAACCATGGGTCGTAGGAAGTCCAGGTCACTGCAGTGGAAGGCTGCCCCAGTGCGGCAGCCTCCCACCCCTCAGGAGGAGGGCACTGGGGGGTGCAGGAGAGGGGCCGGGAGCCAGGCCCCTCCCCACGGTGCACGGAGCAAGGTGTTCCTCGGAGGTAGGCCCTCTGCTCGGGAGGTGCCGCAAGGCCTGCCCCCAGCAGAGGACCCGTGGTCGTCGGGGGAACCGCTGGCGTCCCCTTTTCCCCATTGGCGTCGTCCTTGGTTTCCGGTCACCATCAATGGTGGTCAAGGGTGGCGCAAGGCGGGGCCCTCATCTAGCGATATGAAGCAAGGTCGGTACCTGTGAAGAAGGCCCAGTGCCTGTGAAGCTCGCTGCCCGTGACACTCTCACGTAATAATGAGTTGGGGTTGTACACGCCCCGGAGTCTCCGGAGAGCCGCCCTCAGGCCTCGGGGGCTCCCGCCCACACCTAGTGGCAGCACTTAGCTCCGCGCTGTGAGAAGACGTCGAAGACTAGACTAGGTGCCGGACGCGGCCTTTTGCTTTTGCTTCCTTTTGTGTGGTCAAGTTTTCTCGTTTCGAATCTAAGTTGAAGTTGAATTTGTGTTTGCGTATGCGGGGAGGGGTGTCTTGTCTTGTTCGCATGCTTTCTGATGTTCTGGTTTCTGCTCAAGTTGGAATTTTCACTAGTTGCCTCCCCCTCGCGAGCCCCTTGCGGGCGGGGCTGGGCCCAGCACACGCGCGCATGCCCTCCCACGGCCAGATCGCTCTCGCAAGGCTCTTGCCACATGGTCAACAGGTCTCCCGAGGGGCCCTCGGAGAGTCGCCAAAATCATACTCGAGGCTCGCCCAGGATAAAGGTAAAATCATAGCAACCAACTCATTGCAGGGCCAATAACAGCACGCGGGCGCCCATTCGGTGACGTCCTTAACAATGCGTGGACAACAATCCTTTTTACATGAGGGGCTTCCCCTCCCAAAATGCTCTTACAACTTTCAGGGCCACGCCCGAGCTTTTTCTGCGCAGGAAAAACAGCAGGGGGGCGCAGGATCAATCAGACATGTCGCTCACCGCATCCTCTTGGTCGTCTCCAGAAGCATCGCTGGCGCCACTGTCGCTGTCGCTGGCCTCACCATCGCTGTCATTGGCGTCATCTTCACCGCCGTTCACCACGTCGCCTTCGTCAGCAGCGACAACCACCCCGTCATCATCAGAGGTGAAGGCCTGGACAAGTGCATCCACGTTGTCCTCCACCCACCGCGCCAGGTCGCCTCGGATGGCCTCGGGCACCGGGGCAATGGCGGCGCCAAAGTCAAAGTGGGGGTCGATGTTCTGAAGATGGCTGAAGACACGGGAGAATGCCCGTGCGAGCAGGCCGCGACTCCTTTCCTCGACAAGCTGACGAGCCCTCTTAGAGCGATTCTCCAGATGTGTCACCATGTTAGTGAAGAACTGGAGATTACCGGCATAGTTGGTCACATGAGCTCGCTTTCGATGGCGCGTCGCGAATATTGCCCAGGTCGATTCGCCTTTTCTCGAGCGTTCGGAGCATGGGGCCATGCATGTGCTCTAGGGTCTGCCACTGGCGATCTCATCTTTGTTCCGCCGTGCAACGGACTCGGCGTCATCGACCCTCCACTGGAGGAGAAGCAACTCGGCGCGGGAGGAGGCCAACTCAGCCTGTGCCGCGGCTAGGGCGGCTGCGGTGGCCTCGGCACGCTGCGTCGCTTCAGTCAACTTGGTCCTCAGGGCGGCGGTCCTGCCCCGTAGCTTCGACCTTGATCAACTCCAACCTCTCGTCATACTCGCGCTCAAGGCCCGCGCGAACTTCCGCCACGCGGCGGTTGATCTCTTCTTGGATCCGGACCTCCCACGTGCCGACGTCGTCCTCCGCCTGGGTAACCTGGCGCTCCCTCGTCTCCAACTACTCAAGATCGAGGTTGCGCTCGCCAGCCTCCAGCGTCAGTGCTTCCTCGCGCCTCTAGAGCTCCTCCTCTTCGACGGGTGTCCCCTTCAGCGACGCAAGGGCAGCTTGGCGCAGCTCCACTTGCTGCTCCAAGGAATTGCACCAGGCTTGGAGCTCCCACGCTCGCTCCTCCACTATCTCGCGTCGTCGGTCTGCCTCCTGAGCCTCCTCAATGGCTCGGGAGCAGGCCTTCCGCGAGGCCACCAGAGATGCTTCGGCCTTTGCATTGTCAAGATCACGCTGGTGACGTGCAAGCCTGACGACCACCTTCAGCTTGCGCCATTCCTCAGCCAGCCACAGGTCTTCGGCTTCAAGACGCGCGTCCTCGCCCGCGAGCTCTACACCGAGCTGGCCCACCACATCCATCGCGTTCTGGAGAAACTCTTGGCGGATGGCGCTGCGTTCCTGCGCTCGCTCAAGCACGTCGTCGATGTTGTCCTCCGCCGTCGGCGCTAGTAGAGGGCCCTCAGGAGGTTCATCCCCTCTCAGCAAGGGGCTGGGGCTGGTGACCCCACAGTCACCGGACGGGCCCCGCGAAGGACCCAGCCCAGCGCTGATCCATCACTAGAAGAAGAGCCGAAGATCGACCTCAACCATTCACCATCCACGATCAGCGAAGGAGCCCGGGGCAAGTTGATCACGTCCCGGGCAAGGTCGCGAAGGATTGGCGGCGAGGACACGGGCTCGAGGCACCGTGCGGGCTGGCTTGCCTCTCTGGACGAGCCCGCGTCAGGGGTGGCACACATGCTCGGGGCGCCCAAGGCCAGCGATGGAGGAAAGGCCTGAGGAGGTGGCTTCTCAGTTAGCTCCGCAAGCTTGGCAGGAGGGATCCTGAAGGGCCACAGTCAGCAAAGGGAACAAAGAATGGGGAATTACAAGAAGGAGGGACTTACTCATCCAAGGCAAGTACTTCATATGCTTCAGCGGCCGGCAGGGGCGCCCTTTGCCACTCGAAGACTCCTTCCTCTTGCGGAGGGCATCGTAGTCTATGCAGAAACGACCCAAGCTCTCGACGTGAGGGCCGGCGCGTGGCATGGATGGCGAAGCGCCAAGGCGGCCCGCCTCAAGGGCGCCAGGCTGGGAGGAGCTGTCAGGTGCCAGCTCTTGGCGGCCTGCCGAGGCCTCGGGGATTTCGGCCTTGGGAGCCGCAGTTGGCGTCCCTTCATCAACGACTGCCTCAGGACGGGCTTCGCAAGCTCCAGAGGATGACGCCTCGGGAGCCCCGCGCGATATCGGCATCTCAACACCAGATCCCCCAGCCTCCAGCAATGCTTGCCTCCCTGCATCACCTCCTAAGGAAAGATCAACATGGGCGACGGGGGGAGGAGCCACGGCGACGGGATTTTCGCGGGGCCCCATGAGGTCGGCTGGGTGCAACCCCCATTCGTTGAAGTGGGGCATCTGCCTTGCGAACTTGGCCCTGCTCGAGCAAAGATACAAGAGGCCGCCCCCATGCCGGATGCTGCCCAGAGAGGGGTCGCCGGTCAAGACCTTCAGCACCTTCCTCACCGTTTCAGGCGCAAGGTCCCCCTCCTAGAGCCTCATGCGGTCTTGATGCCCAGTCAAGGTCCACATCGGACGGGAGTGGTGCTGGAGAGGAGCAATGCGGCACTGGAGGAACTCCTTCACCACCTGGGGCGCCATCACGCCGAGCTTCCTCAACCTCTCGAATCGGCGCCAGATAAAAGCGAGCTGGGGGCTCGTGAGCTTCTCGTGACCCCAGCCTGGATTGGGGATAGCAGGCAATGTCGGGTGCGTGAGCAGGGGGCTGGGCACCCCGAAATCCACGTATAGCCACCGCTCGCGGAACCCGTTCATGGAAGGAGGACGACCAAAATCAATCCCCGAGGCGGCCGTCTCTGGCACAACCTGGAAGCTCACGCACCCCGAGTATTGCGATGGGTCGGTCAGGCGCAGGGAGAAGAAGTGGCGCAGGAGAGCAATGGAAGGGGCAATGCCCACCATGGCTTCGCAGATGAAGGCGAAGACAGCAAGAAGAGTAATGGATTGGGGACTGAGATGCATCATATGGATCTGGTAGTGGGAGAGCACCGCATTGAAGAAGGCAGAGAAAGGGGGAACCAGGCCCGCCCACAGGGCGTCGGTGAAGAATCAAACCTCCGTGATGATCCTGTCGAAGGAGGCACGGGACGCGGGCCAAGCCGTCGTCCTTCCGCACTCATTGAAGCTGGAGGCGAGGGCGGAGCAGACCTTGTCCAAGGCTTCCGGATTAAGTATCAGCAACCGGTCGACAGCGGGCGCAGTTGTTGGGGAACATAGTAATTTCAAAAAAATTCCTACGCACACGCAAGATCATGGCGATGGCATAGCAACGAGAGGGGAGAGTGTTGTCCAAGTACCCTCGTAGACCGTAAGCGGAAGTGTTATGACAACGCGGTTGATGTAGTCGTACGTCTTCACTATCCGACCGATCCAAGCACCGAACGTACGGCACCTCCATGTTCTGCACACGTTTAGCTCGATGACGATCCCCGGACTCCGATCCAGCAGGGTGTCGGGGATGAATTCCGTCAGCATGACGGCGTGGTGACGATGATGATGTTCTACCGACGCAGGGCTTCGCCTAAGCACCACTACGATATGACCGAGGTGGAATATGGTGGAGGGGGGCACCACACACGGCTAAGGAATGATCACGAAGATCAACTTGTGTGTCAAGGGGTGCCCCCCCCCCGCCCCCGTATATAAATGAGGGAGGGGGGAGGTGTGGCCGGACAAGGAGGGCACGCCAAGGAGGAGTCCTACTCCCACCGGGAGTAGGATTCCCCCCTTCCAAGTAGTAGGAGTAGGAGTCAAGGAAAGGGGGAAGAGAAGAGAAGGAAGGAGGGGGCGCAGCCCCTCCCCCTAGTCCAATTCGGACTAGGCCTTGGGGGGGGCACCCAACCTCTCCTCTCTCTTTCCCCTAAAGCCCAATAAGGCCCATATACTCCCCGGCGAATTCCCGTAACTCTCCGGTACTCCGAAAAATACCCGAATCACTCGGAACCTTTCCGAACTCCGAATATAGTCGTCCAATATATCGATCTTTACGTCTCGACCATTTCGAGACTCCTCGTCATGTTCCAGATCTCATCCGGGACTCCGAACTCCTTCGGTACATCAAAACTCATAAACTCATAATATAACTGTCATCGAAACCTTAAGCGTGCGGACCCTACGGGTTCGAGAACTATGTAGACATGACCGAGACACGTCTCCGGTCAATAACCAATAGTGGAACCTAGATGTTCATATTGGCTCCTACATATTCTACGAAGATCTTTATCGGTCAAACCGCATAACAACATACGTTGTTCCCTTTGTCATCGGTATGTTACTTGCCCGAGATTCGATTGTCGGTATCCAATACCTAGTTCAATCTCGTTATCGCAAGTCTCTTTACTCGATTCGTAATACATCATTCCGTAACTAACTCATTAGTTACAATGCTTGCAAGGCTTAAGTGATGTGTATTACCGAGAGGGCCCAGAGATACCTCTCCGACAATCGGAGTGAAAAAACCTAATCTTGAATTACGCCAACTCAACATGTACCTTTGGAGACACCTGTAGAGCACCTTTATAATCACCCAGTTACGTTGTGACGTTTGGTAGCACACAAGGTGTTCCTCCGGTAAACGGGAGTTGCATAATCTCATAGTTGTAGGAACTTTGTATAAGTCATGAAGAAAGCAATAGCAACATACTAAACGATCAAGTGCTAAGCTAACAGAATGGGTCAAGTCAATCACATCATTCTTCTAATGATGTGATCCCGTTAATCAAATGACAACTCATGTCTATGGTTAGGAAACTTAACCATCTTTGATTAACGAGCTAGTCAAGTAGAGGCATACTAGTGACACTATGTTTGTCTATGTATTCACACATGTATTATGTTTCCGGTTAATACAATTCTAGCATGAATAATAAACATTTATCATGATATAAGAAAATAAATAATAACTTTATTATTGCCTCTAGGGCATATTTCCTTCAGTCTCCCACTTGCACTAGAGTCAATAATCTAGTTCACATCGCCATGTGATTTAACACCAATATTCATATCTGTATATGATTAACACCCATAGTTCACATCGTCATGTGACCAACACCCAAAGGGTTTACTAGAGTCAATAATCTAGCTCACATCGCTATGTGATTAACACCCAAAAGAGTACTAAGGTGTGATCATGTTTTGCTCGTGAGAGAAACTTAGTTAACGGGTCTGTCACATTCAGAGCCGTATGTATTTTGCAAATATTCTATGTCTACAATGCTCTGCACGGAGCTACTCTAGCTAATTGCTCCCACTTTCAATATGCATCCAGATTGAGACTTAGAGTCATCTGGGTCGGTGTAAAAGCTTGCACCGAGGTAACTTTTTACGACGGGCTCTTTTATCACCTCCATAATCGAGAAATATTTCCTTAGTCCTCACTAAGGATATTCTTGGCCAATGTCCAGTGATCTACTCCTAGATCACTATTGTACTCCCTTGCCAAACCAGGGCAGAGTATACAATAGGTCTGGTCCATAGCATGGCATACTTTTATAGAACCTATGGTGATGCATAGGGAATGACTTTCATTCTTTTTCTATTTTCTGCCATGGTCAGGATTTGAGTCTTACTCAATTTCATACCTTTGCAACACAGGCAATAACTCTTTCTTTGACTGTTCCACTTTGAACTACTTCAAAATCTTGTCAGGGTATGTACTCATTGAAAATCTTATCAAGCGTCTTGCTCTATCTCAATAGATCTTGATGCTCAATATGTAAGTAGCTTTTACTGAGGTCTTTCTTTGAGAAACTCCTTCAAAACACTCCTTTATGCTTTGCAGAATAATTCTACATTATTTCCGATCAACAATATGTCATTCACATACACTTATCAGAAATGCTGCAGTGCTCCCACTCACTTTCTTGTAAATACAGGCTTCACCGCAAGTCTATATAAAACTATATGCTTTGATCAACTTATCAAAGCGTATATTCCAACTCCGAGATGCTTGCACCAGTCCATAGATGGATAGCTGGAGCTTGCATATTTTGTTAGCACCTTTAGGATTGACAAAACCTTCTGGTTGCATCATATACAACTCTTCTTTAAGAAAACCATTAAGGAATGCAGTTTTGACATCCATTTGCCAGATTTCATAAATTGTGGCAATTGCTAACATGATTCAGACAGACTTAAGCATCGCTACAGTTGAGAAAATCTCATTGTAGTCAACACCTTGAACTTGTCAAAAACCTTTTTGCGACAAGTCGAGCTTTGTAGATAGTAACACTACTATCAACGTATGTCTTCCTCTTGAAGATCCATTTATTTTCTATGGTTTGCCGATCATTGGGCAAGTCCATCAAAGTCCACACTTTGTTCTCATACATGGATCCTATCTCAGATTTCATGGCCTCCAGCCATTTTGCGGAATCTGGGCTCATCATCGATTCCTCATAGTTCGTAGGTTTATCATGGTCTAGTAACATGACTTTCAGAACAGGATTACCATACCACTCTGGTGCGGACCGTACTCTGGAAGACCTATGAGGTTCTGTAGTAACTTGATCAGAAGTTTCATGATCATCATCATTAGCTTCCTCACTAATTGGTGTAGGAATCACTGGAACTGATTTCAGTGATGAACTATTTCTAATTCAGGATAAGGTACAATTACCTCATCAAGTTCTACTTTCCTCCCACTCACTTCTTTCGAGAGAAACTCCTTCTCTAGAAAGGATCCATTCTTAGCAACGAATGTTTTGCCTTCGGATCTGTGATAGAAGGTGTACCCAACAGTTTCCTTTGGGTATTCTATGAAGACGCACTTCTCCGATTTGGGTTCGAGCTTATCAGGTTGAAAAATCTTTTCATATAAGCATCGCAACTCCAAACTTTAAGAAATGACAGCTTAGGTTTACTGCTAAACCATAGTTCATACGGTGTCGTCTCAACGGATTTAGATGGTGCCCTTTTAACGTGAATGCAGCTGTCTCTAATGCATAACCCCAAAACAATAATGGTAAATCAGTAAGAGACATCACAGATCGCACCATATCCAATAAAGTGCGGTTAAGACGTTCGGACACACCATAACATTGTGGTGTTCCAGGTGGCGTGAGTTGTGAAACTATTCCACATTGTTTTAATTGAAGACCAAACTCGTAACTCAAATATTCTCCTCCACGATCAGATCGTAGAACCTTTATTTTCTTGTTACGATGATTTTCCACTTCACTCTGAAATTCTTTGAACCTTTCAACTATTTCAGACTTATGTTTCATCAAGTAGATATACCCATATCTGCTCAAATCATCTTGTGAAGGTCAGAAAATAACGATACTTGCCACGAGCCTTCATACTCATTGGTCTGCATACATCAGTATGTATTATTTCCAACAAGTCAGTATCTTGTTCCATTGTTCCGAAGAACGGAGTTTTAGTCATCATGCCCAAAAGGCACGGTTCGCAAACATCAAATGATTCATAACCAAGTGATTCCGAAAATCCATCTTTATGGAGTTTCTTCATGCGCTTTACACCGACATGACCCAAACGGCAGTGCCACAAATAAGTTGCACTATCTTTATTAACTTTGCATCTTTTGGCATCAATATTATGAATATGTGTATCACTACGATCGAGATCCAACAAACTATTTTCATTGGGTGTATGACCATTGAAGGTTTTATTCATGTAAACAGAACAACAATTATTCTCTGATTTTAAATGAATAACCATATTGCAATAAACATGATCAAATCATATTCATGCTCAACGCAAACGCCAAATAACATTTATTTAGGTTTAACACTGATCCCGAAAGTATAGGGAGTGTGCGATGATGATCATATCAATCTTGGAACTACTTCCAACACTCATCGTCACTTCCCCTTTAACTAGTCTCTGTTTATTCTGTAACTCCTGTTTCGAGTTACTAATCTTAGCAACCGAAAAATATCAAATACTCAGGGGCTACTATAAACACTAGTAAGGCACACATCAAACACTTGTATATCAAATATACCCTTGTTCACTTTGCCATCCTTCTTATCCACCAAATATTTAGGGCATTTCCACTTCTAGTGACCATTTCCTTTGCAGTGTAAGCACTCAGTTTCAGGCTTTGGTCCAGCTTTGAGCTTCTTCGCGGGAGTGACAACTTGTTTGCCATTATACTTGAAGTTTCCCTTTCTTTCCCTTTGCCCTTTTCTTGAAACTAGTGGCCTTGTCAATCATCAACACTTGATGCTCTTTCTTGATTTCTACCTTCGTCGATTTCAACATCACGGAGAGCTCGGGAATCATTTACGTCATCCCTTGCATACTATAGTTCATCACGAAGTTCTAGTAACTTAATGATGGTGACTAGAGAATTCTGTCAATTACTATCTTATCTGGAAGATTAACTCCCACTTGATTCAAGCGATTGAAGTACCCAGACAATCTGAGCACATGCTCACTAGTTGAGCGATTCTCCTCCATCTTTTAGCTATAGAACTTGTTGGAGACTTCATATCTCTCAAACTCGGGTATTTGCTGGAAATATTAACTTCAACTCCTGGAACATCTCATATGGTCCATGACGTTCAAAACGTCTTTGAAGTCCTGATTCTAAGCCATTAAGCATGGTGCACTAAACTATCAAGTAGTCATCATATTGAGCTAGCCAAACATTCATAACGTCTGCATCTGCTCCTGCAATAGGTCTGACACCTAGCGGTGCATTAAGGACATAATTCTTCTGTGCAGCAATGAGGATAAACCTCATATCACGGATCCAATCCGCATCATTGCTACTAACATTTTTCAACACAATTTTCTCTAGGAACATATCAAAATAAACATATGAAAGCAACAATGCAAGCTATTGATCTACAACATAATTTGCAAAATACTACCAGGACTAAGTTCATGATAAATTTAAGTTCAATTAATCATATTACTTAAGAACTCCCACTTAGACAGACATCTCTCTAGTCATCTAAGTGATCACGTGATCCAAATCAACTAAACCATAACCGATCATCACGTGAGATGGAGTAGTTTTCAATGGTGAACATCATTATGTTGATCATATCTACTATATGATTCACGCCGACCTTTCGGTCTCCGTGTTCCGAGGCCATATCTCGCATATGCTAGGCTTGTCAAGTTTAACTCGAGTATTCGGCGTGTGCAAAACTGGCTTGCACCGTTGTAGATGGACGTAGAGCTTATCACACCCGATCATCACGTGGTGTCTGGGCACGACAAACTTTGGCAACGGTGCATACTCAGGGAGAACACCTCTTGATAATTAGTGAGAGATCATCTTAAAATGCTACTGTCAAACAAAGCAAGATAAGATGCATAAAGGATAAACATCACATGCAATCAATATAAGTGATTCATCATCTTGTGCTTGTGATCTCCATCTCCAAAGCACTGTCATGATCACCATCGTCACCGGCGCGACACCTTGATCTCCATCGTAGCATCGTTGTCGTCTCGCCAACTATTGCTTCTACGACTATCGCTACCGCTTAGTGATAAAGTAAAGCAATTACAGGGCGTTTGCATTTCATACAATAAAGCGACAACCATATGGCTCTCGCCATTGCCGATAACTCGGTTACAAAACATGATCATCTCATACAATAAAATATAGCATCACATCTTGACCATATCACATCACAACATGCCCTGCAAAAACAAGTTAGACGTCCTCTACTTTGTTGTTGCAAGTTTTACGTGGCTGCTACGGGCTGAGCAAGAACCGTTCTTACCTACGCATCAAAACCACAATGATAGTTTGTCAAGTTGGTGTTGTTTTAACCTTCGCAAGGACCGGGCGTAGCCACACTCGGTTCAACTAAAGTTGGAGAAATTGACACCCGCCAGCCACCTGTGTGCAAAGCACGTCGGTAGAACCAGTCTCGCGTAAGCGTCTGGCGTAATGTCGGTCGGGCCGCTTCATCCAACAATACCGCCAACCAAAGTATGACATCTTTGGTAAGCAAGATGACTTATATCGCCCACAACTCACTTGTGTTCTACTCGTGCATATAACATCAACGATAAAACCTAGGCTCGGATGCCATTGTTGGGGAACGAGTAATTTCAAAAAATTCCTACGCACACGCAAGATCATGGTGATGGCATAGCAACGAGAGGGGAGAGTGTTGTCCACGTACCCTCGTAGACCGTAAGCGGAAGCGTTATGACAACGTGGTTGATGTAGTCGTACGTCTTCACGATCCGACCGATCCAAGCACCGAACATACGGCACCTCCGTGTTCTGCACACGTTCAGCTCGATGATGATCCCCGGACTCCGATCCAGCAGGGTGTCGGGGATGAGTTCCGTCAGCACGACGGCGTGGTGATGATGATGATGTTCTAACGACGCAGGGCTTCGCCTAAGCACCGCTAGGATATGACCGAGGTGGAATATGGTGGAGGGGGGCACCGCACACGGCTAAGGAACGATCACGAAGATCAACTTGTGTGTCATGGGGTGCCCCCTGCCCCCGTATATAAAGGAGGGAGGGGGGAGGTGCGGCCGGCCAAGGAGGGCGCGCCAAGGAGGAGTCCTACTCCCACCGGGAGTAGGATTCCCCCCTTCCAAGTAGTAGGAGTAGGAGTCAAGGAAAGGGGGAAGAGAAGAGAAGGAAGGAGGCGCAGCCCTCCCCTAGTCCAATTCGGACTAGGCCTTGGGGGCGCCCAACCTCTCCTCTCTCTTTCCCCTAAAGCCCAATAAGGCCCATATACTCCCCGGCGAATTCCCGTAACTCTCCGGTACTCCGAAAAATACCCGAATCACTCGGAACCTTTCCGAACTCCGAATATAGTCGTCCAATATATCGATCTTTACGTCTCAACCATTTCGAGACTCCTCGTCATGTCCCCTATCTCATCCGGGACTCCGAACTCCTTCGGTACATCAAAACTCATAAACTCATAATATAACTGTCATCGAAACCTTAAGCGTGCGGACCCTACGGGTTCGAGAACTATGTAGACATGACCGAGACACGTCTCCGGTCAATAACCAATAGTGGAACCTGGATGTTCATATTGGCTCCTACATATTCTACGAAGATCTTTATCGGTCAAACCGCATAAGAACATACGTTTTTCCCTTTGTCATCGGTATGTTACTTGCCCGAGATTCGATCATCGGTATCCAATACCTAGTTCAATCTCGTTACCGGCAAGTCTCTTTACTCGTTCTGTAATACATCATTCCGTAACTAACTCATTAGTTACAATGCTTGCAAGGCTTAAGTGATGTGTATTACCGAGAGGGCCCAGAGATACCTCTCCTACAATCGGAGTGACAAAACTTAATCTCGAATTATGCCAACTCAACATGTACCTTTGGAGACACCTGTAGAGCACCTTTATAATCACCCAGTTACGTTGTGACGTTTGGTAGCACACAAGGTGTTCCTCCGGTAAACGGGAGTTGCATAATCTCATAGTTGTAGGAACTTTGTATAAGTCATGAAGAAAGCAATAGCAACATACTAAATGATCAAGTGCTAAGCTAACGAGAATGGGTCAAGTCAATCACATCATTCTTCTAATGATGTGATCCCGTTAATCAAATGACAACTCATGTCTATGGTTAGGAAACTTAACCATCTTTGATTAACGAGCTAGTCAAGTAGAGGCATACTAGTGACACTATGTTTGTCTATGTATTCACACATGTATTATGTTTCCGGTTAATACAATTCTAGCATGAATAATAAACATTTATCATGATATAAGAAAATAAATAATAACTTTATTATTGCTTCTAGGGCATATTTCCTTCAGCAGTTGCCGGAGGCGAGCTGGCCGAAGGCGCGAGCTTCTTCCCCTTCTCCTTTTTTGTTGGCACCATGGCAACGGGAGGGGGTCAGAGCTCAAGACGGATTGGAGGCAGAAACAGAGGCTCGAGGAAGAAATGGGAACAGGAAGCACGCAAACAGCAAGGAGAGAATAACTGTGTATAGTTTCGTGGCTGCCTAGCCAGGCGGATATTGGGGGAGCGTGGGGAAGCAGAGACACCCACGTCCAATCAACTGCCATGTGGCGCCCAAGGCCGCAGGCTGTTGGGGCCCGCGGCGCTCTGCACTTGCCCTTTCCCTTTGCTGCTAAGCCAAGTCCGAGCGCGCCTGGGGCCCGGGGGCTACTGTCGGTGTTCTGGGAACGGGGGTCCCCAGACTTGCCTGCCTGCGGCGTGGCTCAAGGGGTGTCCCAGTACGGCCCATCTTCATCAATCCAAGCTCAAGACCCTTGCGAGGGGCCCAGCCTCGCGGGGCGGATGATGCAAGGCTACCTCAGGGACGGCCTCACCAGGCAGGCTCGCGAGGAGGTGGAGAGATCCAGGCAGGAGTACCTCGCGAGGTGCTCATGACGCAAGCCATGACGATCAAGACCAGGCGGGTGCCAGCTTGCGCAGTGTCCTCATTTCCTCTTTGGTGCAACGGGGGCAGGCACAAGCGCGGAGTACCAAGGCATCAAGCAAAGGTTACCAATCGGTGCAATGAGACCATGACCAGCAGAGCGGCGGGACGGAGGTCACTGTGGAGCTCAAGACGGCGTCATCGCCAGTGCCTTTGGCAGTCGAAGACCAACTTTAGTCGGGATAACTTGTACTGGTTGTTCCCCTTCAAAATGGCCGTTGTTGGCTCCCTTCCCGCTCAATATTTGGGAAGAGGACCAGGGCCTCCATAAATAGAGATAGCTACCACCGTAGAGAGGGGATCGAATCCTTCCCGGCGAGAGCACCACACCAGCTCAAGAACACCTCTCGCGAGGCTGTTCTTCCTCTGTACTGTTCATCATCAGCCCCTGAGGCAATCCACCACACCACAAACTAGAGTAGGGTATTACACCACAACGGTGGCCCGAACTAGTATAAACCTTGCGTCCCTTGTGTTCATCGTGTAGCTTAGATTCTCAGCAAGGCGTTGGGACGTGGATCAGTAGGGGGAAGATCTTCGCGCGCACCCCCAGAGTTCGAACCTTAAGGGTTTTGCTGGAACCCGATATCCGACATATGGGTATCCCCTTTTGCTCATAAATAAATAAATAGCAGAGGCCCTTTTGCTAATAAATAAATAAATTAGGAGAGGCCCTGTCGGGTCAGCTTTGTTCCCATTCGAAGACGTCAAGCAAATTGCAGTCTAGCAGCAAACTATGTCATCAAATACAAGTTTCACAGCCAAATATGAGTACAACTAAACAACAATTTCGTCATGTTTTATTCTTCGTACAATCACCAAACACAAATCAACATACATAATAAGTGATGTTCTCACAACAAAATACTAAACAACAACTTCATCAGGTTTCAGTTGTCATAGCATACACAATTTCACATAGTATATAAAAATTCGTCTTCTCACACGCAGATACGACAACAACAATCTAATCATCATCCACATCAGCAGCATCAACATCTTCGCCATGTGTATCAGTCTGAATCATAATTCCCCCAGTGTCATCTTCTTCTTCATCATCAATGTCCTCGAACATTGGCGACTTATTGATCAACTCTCGTATGTCCACAACCCGACAGGGAATCTTTTCGCCAGTGTTATTGACGTGATGGTTCTCAAAGATATTAGGAACATCTATGGAATCTTCTACATCAGGAGCAGTGTAAGCATCATCTTGTTGTGCAACTTAATTAAATGAATTCCTCTACTCGAACCTTTGAAATACTCTCCAGCCATTGCTACATGCATATGTATCTTCCAAGAAAAATATCTATGTTGCTTGATTTTCCAAAATAAAAGGCTCGTCGGTTTGGTACGCCGCCTTGACATTGATGGATTTGAAATAATCATCAGCTCTAGGTTTTGTGATCCTGGAAAATAGGTTATACCAACGACAGCACAACAGAACCACACACCAATGAACCTCGAAACTGGAGATATACTGCAACTAAACAATGTCTGTTATGTTAGCATACATTTCAGTTATCTCTTCACCGTACTTATCTGTGCTCATGATGGCACTGTTTTGTGTCTTCCTGCCTTCGTCGCGTGCAAGGGTGTTGCGCCCTTCTCCAACAATGCAAGATTCATAATGTCTTACCCGAGTATCAGGACCCATTGCTAGTGCGTAAAGGGCATCATTAACTGCCTGGCCATCCTCCCGCATCTTCTTAACCTATGGTTAGAAAATAGACAAGCTGATCATCTTATGTACTCAATATATTAAAAAAACTAACATTGCAATTCAAAAGCTTACATGGCTCTTGAACCATTTCGCAAATCCTGCCATAACCAGTTTGTCAATGTTTCTTGTATTTTGCGGCAGTAAATCCTTTTTGTAGATGCTGCACAAATAATGATTGCTTCAAACATCTAAATATATAAGAATGTGTTGCAAATTTAATAGATTATGATGTATAAGTTGCAGTACTTAGCACTTACTTGATATAAGGTAGAATCTCAGGAAAATTATTCAGCACATACCAAACCATTTTGTCCAAATTTTTAGGTTTGTCATCTTGTCGACTCTTCCCTGTAACTCGAACAGAACAATCGAAAACATTGAGCTCGGGATTGTCTTCACCCACCTCTTTGCTAAGCTGATCAGTTGTTCCAATGTATTTTGAGCAGAATGTCAACGCTTCTGTAGCCATGTAGGCCTCTGCAATGGAACCCTCAGCTCTAGATCTATTCCAAACATAGCCCTTGAAAGTGCCTAGACGCCTTTCAATAGGGTACATCCAGCCATACTGTACTTGACCTCTAAGTAGTGCCTCATCAGGTAGATGAACAACCAAATGCACCATCACATCAAATAAGGTTGGAGGATATATATCTTCTCAAGGTCGCATAAGATAGTTGGTACTTGTCTCTAAGATGGAACAAAGCATCTATCCTGATATTTCTACTGCAGAGTTCCCTGAAGAATTGTCCCAACTCTGCAACTGTTCTGTATAAGTCAGGGCGACCCAATCCTCTAACGATAACAGGTAAAACCCTTTGAAGTAGGATGTGGGAGTAATGAGTTTTCAACTCTGGTACCTTGTTTCCATCTGCACTGACCCTCCTTTTAGGCTTGGAAGCAAATCCATGTGGGAATATCACACGTGACAGGACCTTGCAAAATTCATTTCTGTTTACCTTGTCCAAGACGTACACAACTGGTGCCATATCCCGTGGTGCACCATCATCTTCCACCTGCAAATCCCTTCTAATACCCAGGTGTGTCAAACTAGATTTTAAGGTATCTTTCATCTTGCCTTCAATATTAAGAAGTGTGTCGATAATGCCGTCACATATATTTTTCTTGATGTGCATCATGTCAAGATTATGCCGTAGATCCAAATCTTTCCAATACTCCCCCACAAAGTGGACATGTGGGTAAACAATAATCTCTCTTCTGCCCTGCCATGCTTCCTTTTCCCGCTACCATTATCAGGATGGTTTCCTGCTGTAATATGCCTGACCTTCTCTAGTTCCACTTGCAACTCATCGCCGGTGAGCCTCTTTGGCGCATGAAAGTGCGTTATATCGACTAGAGGGGGCGTGAATAGGCAATTTTTATGAATTCTTCACTGAGGAACTTTCTGGTGAGGAAATTCCTTAGCGAAGAACTACTTGCAGCGGAATTAGTACTCAGAAGTAAACATAACAGGATACAAGCATGGTCATCATGATGAAATGAAGACTAGCACAGAGTACAGAAAGCGTAATCACAGGATAGCACAAGATGAAGACAAACAGACTGAAGAAATTGAACTGAGGAATTTGAGAAAGTCTTCAGTCAAAGTCTTCAAGCACAGATATGAACAAACATTCAACATAATAATGAGGAAATGAAAGGGTTGAGGAGATAGAACCAGTTAGTTGGTGAAGACAATGATTTCGTAAACCAGTTCCAACTGCTGTCTCAGTTGTACGTCTGGTTGGAGCGGTGAGTATTTAAACTCGAGGACACGCGATCCGGACACCCGATCTCGAGCCGCAACTCAGGACACCCATCCTCATTGTATTCTCCTTGAACTAAGACCACGCAGGCCTTGTCCAATCACTCGTGGTAAGTCTTCAGGTGACTTCCAAACCTTCACAGACTTGGTCACTCGGCGATCCACAATTCCTCTTGGATGCTCTAGACCTTGACGCCTAACCGTCTGGAAGAAGCACAGTCTTCAAAGGTAACAAGCGTCGGATCCACGCAGGATCAATTTCTTCAGTGATGCTCAATCACTTTGGGTTTGTGGGGGTTTGGTTTTGGGATTTTCGTCACTTGATGATTTTCGCTCAAAGTCCTCGGAGGATGGGTTGCTCTCAAATGACAAGTGTCAAGTTCTCTCGGAGCAGCCAGCCAGCTAGTGGTTGTAGGGGGCGGCTATTTATAGCCTAGGGAGAAGCCCGACATGATAAGACATAAATGCCCTTCAATGATATGACCGTTAGGTGGATAGGATATTTTGGGACAGGTGGCCAAGAAGACAAGAACGGTAGGAAATTTGACTCTCAAATTCCTCGGGGCTATCATGTTCCTCTTTGTGTAGGCAATTCAGACTTTGGCGAATTCCTAACTCCTCGATTAGAGCAAAGTCCTCAAGTGACGGAAGAACTGCGTCTCATCCATCAAGAAAATGACTGAACTATATGAGATTTCCAATGGCTTCACTCGAAGGGATTGGTAGGTGTAGGATTTTGAGTTGAGCATCACATGGAAATTTTTCCTTAGTATTTCCTCGACCCCCTTTAACAGTACGATGTTTCCTATGACTCAAGAAAGAGAAAATGAAACTACGAAAACAAAAGTCTTCACGCTTCATGTTCCTCAAATGAATACCAAGTCTTCAAGGTCACACCAATTTCTTCAGTTTCAAAGTCTTCAGAAAGTCTTCAGAATATCAAAGTCTTCAGTTGAAGAACTTCATTTTTAGGGGTCAACTTTCTCTGTAAATATCAAACTCCTCATAGACTTATAGACCTGTGTACACTCACAAACGCATCAGTCCCTTAACCTATAAGTCTTCAATACACCAAAATCACTAAGGGGCACTAGATGCACTTACAATCTCCCCCTTTTTGGTGATTGATGACAACATAGGTTAAGTTTTCAACGGGGATAAACATATGGAGTGTAAATACTGATATTGAGGAATTTGATTGCAAGATATAGAAGAACTCCCCCTGAAGGTGTGCATAGTGAGGAATTTGCGTTTGAGGCAATGCACATTTGAAGAGTTGAATCATGGAGAACTCCCCCTATATCTTGTAATTCATACTTGCATTTGATATATAATATGAAGAATTTGAAATGCATGATGAAATATGGTGCCTGATGTAATTCAGCATGCATGCAATAATATTAACGAGGAATAAGCATGCAGAATAGCACATCAAAAGTATCAGAGCACAGTGCATCAAAAGTATCAGAGCACCATCCAAAAGTATCAAAGCACCATCGGGTTTAAGATTACAACTCAATCCAATAAAAAGTTTCGGAAGAACGAGAGTTGTAACTTAACAAAACGCCCTTAATATAAACCCGCTTGAAGACTAACTCAGATTTCTCCCCCTTTGTCATCAAATGACCAAAAGGATCAAAACTGAGGACTAACGCCCCTGAAGAATTTCAAGTTGATGGAGGAGCGCCGGCGTTGTCGGGTTGTTTGTTGAAGTAGGGCTGCCGCAGATGTCGTCCAAATCTTCATGCTCATCGGTTTCGCGATGAAGAATAAGAGCTGGCCACGGATCAGAACTTTGACCCTCTTGAATTTCTTGGAGGTGGTGCAGACCCGTCAAATGCTTCCGGAGACCCATAGTCTTGATTCTTCCGCTATATACATGAGTGAGAACAGCCCAGTGCGGTTGAGGGTTTCATGAAGGTGATAATGGTTTTCTTCTTTGCATTATGTGTTGAGGTCATGTTGTGAAGAATTGCAGCAAACTGGCGCTTTACCCATTTGTGATTGCGATCAACCTTCCGATGAAGGCGAGGAGCAACTCACGGTCGATCATCACCACAGGTCTTTGTGGCTTGAGGCTTGTGCTTGGCTGAGGTATTTATGGCGGTGTCATGTGTAGCGAGTCGTCATTGGTGGAGTAAGATGTAGCAGACGAAATTGACCATCAATGGACGAGTGCCTTCATCGATCACAAGCAGCTGCCTTGCCTTTATCATCGGATGATGAACCGGCCTCTTGAGGACTTCAATGGGAGGCAAGTAGCTACCATGGTTGAGTGTCGACTTTGTAATTGGTGAAGATCTTGCCCTTATGAATCTCATAATCCAAGGTGCATAGGGCTTCAGCTCAAAAGGTGACATAGCAACATTAGCCAGAGTCCTCATGAAGAAATCATGGAAGTTGACGGGAATGCCATGAATTATGTTGAAAAGCATGTTCTTCATGATGCCAACGACATCTTCATCATTTGAGTCGTGTCCTTTGATAGGACTCATTGTCTTCGTCAGGATTCGATAGACAGTCCGGGGCACATAGAGCAATTCCTTGACGAGGAATTTGGTTCGTGGGGCCTGCCCAGGCTTCAAAGGCTTCATGAGCACTTGCATATAATGATTTGACAATTTAGGGTCATTGTAGATGCAACATGCACTGTCATGGGGAGGATCAAGAGGAAGGACACGAAGCAATTCAGTTGCCGGTACCTTGTAGTGAGTGTTTTCGGTCATCCAATCCAACACCCATGAATCGACATCTTGACGTCTCGGTGATATGCGATGTGGCGTAGGGCGAAGAATGAGTTCTTCATTCCAATCACAGATGTCATTGCAGAAATTGAGCAATCCTGCATCGTGAAGAACACTGAGGACTGGCTCGAAGCACGGCAGAGATTCCATATCCACATGAGGAATATGTTCATGATCGAAGATTTTGTCCTTGTCAAAGAGCACTGAGGAATAGAAGTTGGCTTGACTAGCAGTCCAGAAACGCCTCTTCCTTATGCGAGCAGAGTCATATGGGTTGTAGTCAGTGAAGAACACTTGCTCGGAAAAGAAGTCTTCAGCCTTGAACTTTTGTTTTCTTGAGAACGGATTCTTTGGCTTCGGCAGAGGAATGTCAGTGATTTGCAGTACTACCTCAGGAATCGCGATCTCAGGTGCTTCAGGCTGAGGAATTTCTGGTTCCTCTTCTTGAGCAATCTGCGGATCAGCAACAGCAGGTTCTTCAGCACTAGCGGCTAGAATTTCTTCATGAACAGAGGAAGTGGGATGAGTTTCTTCAGAGCCCATTTGAACAGTTGTTGCCGGGGACAGAGGAATCTGTTGAATAGGAGTGAAGAGAGGAGTATTGGGATGCTGACTTTCCCAAAAGTCATCATTCATGACTGGTGTAGTGAATCCAATATCCACATCTTCATCTTCAATTTCTTCAACACCAGCCTCTTTAGTTGTGAACTGAGGCATCGGTGAGGAAGTGACTGTCGCTGAAGGGATTGTATCCACTTCAATTTCTTCATCAATCTGCTCTGACGAAGCAGTAGAATGATTTTCTTCATCAGATCCGCTTGGGATCTTGTAGTCTTCTCCAAAAGGAACAATTTCCTTTGATGACATGGAGGAAATTGGAACGGCATCAATTGGATGTTCAAGAGAGCTGGTCATTGGCTTCATTTTCTTCGCAGCTGAAGAATTTGACGCAGCTGATGCCTTCCTTTTCTTCACTGCAGCTCGCTCTGCAGCCTTGGTCTTCTTCACTTCATAGGCAGAAGGAAGAATTGGAGTTGGTGTAGGCGCGGAGGAGCCGAGGACTGTGGTTGATTTTCTTGAGCACAACCGATGCGATTGCTCTGATCTCTTGATTTCTTTAGGCGCACCACTAGTGGATGCCACGGCAATTTCTTCGGTGGTGGGATGGAGTCATCAGCCACGAACTTGTATTCTCATCGGTGGCTGAAAGTCATCAGCGGTGTCTTGGCATGTTCTTGGCGAGGCTGAGCGAGTCTGCAGCACGAGGATTTTCTTGTTGCGATGGGGCTGCAATAGTTGTCATTTTCTTCGTCGAGTTGGCGAATCTCACTTTGGCTCCTTGCCAATCAGCATAGTATGCATCGAAGTCCTTGCTGAGGGCTTGGATTTTAGACTGAGCCTGGAGAAGTTCCTCAGGTGTCATTCTGACAACGTTTTTCTTCAGGAGCTTCTCCTTCCTATATTGAGCCTTTTTGATTTCATGAGCCTTTTCAAACTTCCATTTCTCTTGAGAGATGAAATGGGTCAGCATGTGACTTTGACCAGGAGTCAGTTGAAAGTCAGGCATGGGGGTGTTTGGATCCTTGTGCCAGAGGTCAATGTAGTCGAGGATTTTCCTCGGATCCAAAAGCAGTGGCACAGATGTGCCTTTGGCTCTAGCGGCCTTTGCTTGTCATCTCGATGATTTACGCAAGTTCTTCATCGAAGCTTCATCATCGAGGGCACTTGGAATGCAACCTGTTTCTTCCTTGGACTTGGCGAGGACCGCGCCCCATTTGTTGCTTTAGTCTTCACAGAGTGGGGCTGATGAGGACATTGGTGCGGTGAGGAACTTCTTTGAGACACCAAAAGCAATTGAAAACCCGTAGTCCTTTGACATGTAGCGGATGCACAGGAGTTGAGGACTTTGAGGGAGCTGCTGAGGACATTGGTGGAGCAGTAGCAGTCTAAGGAATTTGCCGTGAGGGCGCAGCTGAGGAACTTGGCCGTGAGGGCGCTATTGGTGAAGCACTTGGCTTACGAGCAGGCTTCTTCGGCATTGATTTCCTCGGTTTGACCGAGGTCTCAGCAGCAGTAGCAGCAGCGGCAGAATCCTCATTGAATTTCCTCACCGCCTCCTTGGCTTGTCTTGCCAATTTTGCTTGGCGCCTAGCCCATTCTTCAGGAAAGTCCTCACCACTCTTGATGCTGGTGGGATCAGTTACTAGGCCAGGTGCCAATGGAGCTCTTGGGCATGGAGGATTTAAGGCGAATTTCTTCATGTACTTTGGAGTAACATATCGATATTCCCTCCATTCTCGTGCCCATCTTCGTTCAATCCTCTGAATGCGCACTTTGCACTGATTTTTGTTCTCTTTGCCAAATTTGGCTTCATCAGGTGTGCAATAGTCTTTGTATATGTCATCAGGTATCTCGAAAGCAGTCATGACCTCCGGTTTCTTTCCTCCTTTCTGTGGTCTCTTTCCTTCAGCCATTTTCTTCAGATGAGGAATTTGAACAATTGAACACTCTGAAGAAGTATGCAGTTTTTCTTCGAGGAACGCTGCAAATGAGTTAAGTTGATGAGAACCTAGTGATTCAGCAGCGGACATGAGTACCTGTGAACAGAGTGTAGGTGCAAGGAATTTGGAGAGGTCATATGCGTTCTCAGAAGATTTTTCGAAACGACAAGTTTTGAGGAATTTGACCAGTTGAGCCTTGAGGAATTTCACTAAGCATTCTTGTCTTAGGTTCCAGAGTTGTACAGATCGAAAATCCACACAATTGAGGAATCTTGAAGAAATGAGTGCTTAGAGAGATGGATCAAGAGCATACAGTGTGTGAGGTGTTCATATGTGTGAAGATTTGAAGATTTGAAGAATAAACACCTTTGAAGATTTTCAGGAAAGCTTGAGAATCAAAGTGAGTAATAAAAGTAACTTTTAATTACCCGAACCGAAGAACACGACGAACTGAGATGAACAGTGGTGAAGTTCGTCAACTTAGATCTCCCACGCCCTAACTTGGCAGAGGGAGACAGCTACGGTGGCGGCGGAGTGAAGATTTCCGCAGCCGGCGTGAGTACGACGGCGACGAGGTCGAGGCAGCGAAGCTCTTCCTCACCGGCGACGATGGAGTAGCGGCGGCGCTAGGGTTTGAGGAGCTCGAGCGAGAGAGAGCGACCGAGCGGCGTAAATGAAGTGAGGAAGGGGAGAGGCGTATTTATAGGCACGGTGAAGAACTGTTCGCCCGAAGATTTTGGGACGAACATGCCCCTGCCCTTTCTCCTTCACGCGACATGTGTCACCCACGTACTGTGCAGATGAGATCGTGTAAGATCGTGGGTGAATATAATAATGCATCATGGGATGCGGAACGGTTTGAGCGGTAAAACCGAAAATCTGGATAAGATTTGTTTTAAAGTTTCGTTCGCAATTTCTTCAGGTGACAAGGACACAGTGAAGGTTTTGAACGAGTTTCAAAATAGAACGCACATGAAGAATTTGTGAATAGATTGGATTGAGTATAGCATAGAGGGGGGAAGGGTCCGATCACATTCACTTAGCAGAAAAAACAACTTGAAGAAATAGCCATAAGTGAATGCTGTAGAGGACATAAACTCATATATATATATAGCCAATGAAGAAAAACGACGGAAACAGTGAAGATTTTGCAAAGTTGAAGAATTTGAAAACTGAAGAATTTCAAAAATGAGGAAAAACTCAAATTGAAGATTTTCAACTTTTTGTGGTGGCGTGGCCCACCGTATAAGAATGATGATTTCAGACACCGCGTACAATTGTTGTAGGGTTTTGAGAATCAAATTCTTCATTAATTTCTCCACACTTAGAGTGTTACTCTTCATTGATTGAAGAAAAACGTTTCTTCATGTGTTGCATATCTAAGTCATCAATTTTGCATAAGTGTTAGGATGTGTGTCCTTTTCAAAGAACATTCGAAGACTATAAGATATTTAGCTCACACCGCAACTTGCTAAATCTCTTCTCATCCAAGGGCTTAGTGAAGATATCAGCTAGTTGTTCTTTAGTCTTCACATGCTCGATGGAGATGTCGCCCTTCAACACATGATCACGAAGAAAATGATGACGAATCTGAATGTGCTTTGTCTTCGAGTGCTGAACTGGTTTGTGAGCAATCTTGATGGCACTCTCATTGTCGCAGAGGAGAGGCACATTCTTCACGTTGACGCCATAGTCCTTGAGGGTTTGCTTCATCCAAAGCGATTGAGCACAGCATGAGCCAGCAGCAATGTATTCAACTTCAGCAGATGAAGCGGTGATCGTGATTCTGTTTCTTTGAGGACCAACGGACCAAAGATCGTCGAGGAAATGACAAGTACCGGATGTTGACTTGCGGTCCACATGATCACCAACATAGTCGAGTCGAGAATATCAATGAGATCAAAAGCGAGCCCTTGGGGTACCATAATCCTAGTGTTGGTGTGTGAGCTAGATATCGAAGAATATGCTTCTGACCTTATGGTGTGATTCCTTGGTGCAGCTTGAAATCGGGCACACATGCAAACACTAAGCATTATATCGGCCTAGATGCACATAAGTACAATAAAGAACCAATCATGGGCGGTATACCTTGTGATCGGAATCAATACATTTTCATCGATTGCATAGATGGCCATTTGTGGGCATAGGAATTTTGACGCCTTTGCAATCTTGCATGCGAATTTCCTCAATTACATCTTTGAGGTATTTCTCTGAGATATGAATATGCCATTCTTGCTTTCGACGGATTTGAAGACCTAAGAAGAATTTCAACTCTCCCATCATAGACATTTGATATTCTTCACTCATCATATAGGCAAATTCATCATTACAACGTTGGTCAGTACAGCCAAAGATAATATCATCAACATATATTTGGCACACAAATAGTTCACCATCATAAGATTTTGTAAAGAGAGTAGGGTCGAGTGAACCGGGTGTGAAGCCATTCTTCACGAAGAATTCCTTCAATGTATCATACCACGCCCGAGGGGCTTGCTTGAGGCCGTAGAGAGCCTTATTGAGTCTGAAGACTTTGTCAGGATTCTTTGGATCTTCAAAACCTGGGGGTTGAGCAACATATACTTCTTCCTCAAGCTTACCATTGAGGAATGCACTTTTCACATCCATTTGATATAAGGTGATATCATGATGGTTAGCGTAAGCAAGTAATATCTGAATAGCCTCAAGTCTAGCAACAGTGCAAAAGTTTCATCGAAATCAATTCCTTCAACTTGTGTGTAGCCTTGAGCTACTAGTCGTGCCTTATTCCTCACCACAAGGCCATTTTCATCTTGCTTGTTGCGGTAGATCCACTTTGTGCCAATGATATTATGCTTGCGAGGATCCAGGCGATTGACTAATTCCGGACATTGTTAAGCTCGAACTGATGTAATTCTTCTTGCATAGCTTTGAATCCACTCCGGCTCGTAAATGCTTCATATACCTTAGTGGGCTCTGTGATAGAGACAAAAGCATAGTGCCCACAAAAGTTAGATAAATGTGAAGCTTTTGAGCGTGTGAGAGGACACAGTGCGCTAATGTCATCGATGATCTTCTCCACTTGCACTTCTTTTGCAACGCGAGGATGAGCTGGTTGTCGCTAAGGAATTTGATCAGCATTTTCTTGACACCATTTTCCTCATCATGTTCTTCAGTGCATCAGCTCGGCGTTCTTCTGAACAGGAATGAATTCTTCAACAGATTCTTCTATAGGAATGACATCCTCGGTTGCCTTGAACTTGATAGAATCCTCGGTCTGGTTCATCTAACACGAAGGTAGGTGCTCTCTTTGCGAGCCATTAGTTTCATCGAACCGCACATCTCTGATGTCGACAATCTTGTGAAGAACAATGTTGAAGACTCTGTAGGTGTGCGAGTCCTTTCCGTAACCAAGCATAAAACCTTCATGTGCTTTCGGTGCAAATTTAGAGTTGTGGTGAGGATCTCTAATCCAACATTTAGCACCGAAGACTTTGAAATAACTCACATTGGGTTTCTTGTCAGTGAGGAGTTCATAGGCCGTCTTCTTGAAGAATTTGTGAAGATATACTCTGTTGATGATGTGGCATGCAGTATCAATTGCATCAATCCAAAAACGCTGAGGCGTTTTGTATTCATCAAGCATAGTGCGAGCCATCTCAACAAGAGTTCTGTTTTTGCGCTCCACGACACCATTTTGCTGAGGAGTATAGGGAGCAGATAACTCATGAGTAATACCAAGTTCATCAAGATGGGCATCAAGACCGGAATTCTTGAACTCAGTTCCATTGTCACTTATGATGTGCTTGATCTTCACACCAAAGTTGGTTGAAGCCCTCGAGGAAAATTGTTTGAAGACTTCCTGCACTTCATGTTTGTAAGTAACAATGTGTACCCATGTATATCGAGAATAATCATCAACAATGACAAAACCATATAGAGATGCATCATTAGTGACTGCTGAGTAATGATTAGGTCCGAAGAGGTCCATGTGAAGCAATTCGAATGGACGGGTAGTGGTCATGATAGTCTTCGCTGGATGCTTGGCCTTGGTCATTTTTCCAACTTCACAGGCTCCGCATAAGTGATCCTTGAGGAATTTGACATTCTCAATGCCAATGACATGCTTCTTCTTCGCAAGCATGTGCAAATTCCTCATGCCTGCGTGACCAAGTCGTCGATGCCATAGCCAGCCTTCTGAAGCTTTTGCAAGTAAACACACGGCTGGTTGTGGTCCTGTAGAGAAATCAACAATATACAGATCTCCTCTCCTAAAGCCTTCGAAGACTTTGGAATTTTTAGCTTCCATAATCACAACACAGCGATACTTGCCAAAGACAACAACCATATCAAGATCACAAAGCATTGAGACTGACATTAGATTGTATCCTAAGGACTCAACAAGCATGACTTTGTCCATGTGTTTATCCTTAGAGATTGCAACCTTACCAAGACCCAATACCTGACTTTTGCCTTTGTCAGCAAAGATGATATGCTTCAGAGGTGACGGTGATAAAGGAGCATCCATCAATAGATTCTTGTCGCCAGTCATGTGATTCGTACATCCACTATCGAGGACCCATTCAGTAGTTTTGGGTTGATCATCCCGCAGATGAATTAGTGTAGCTTACAATCTCATATGCTTCATCGGTGAAGAATATGATATCAAGTTCATCGATGAATTTCATCAAGCAATAAGCAGATATAGCAAGTAGGAGGACGTGTGAAATGAAAGTTCATTTCATCATGATTCGCTGCGTCCTTTCGAGCAATTTCGTCAGTCCCAAACAAATTCTTCAGACGTTTAAAGCACGCCGGAGACTGACCTCGCAGAAGAGATTAGTTCTTTTCTTCACCACCCACATCCGGAGGGTGGCAAAGAATTCATCACTCTGCGAGCACCATATGAGAAAGGTGGCAAAGATGCCAAACCGTTTTGTTTCACATAAGAGGGGTTAGGGTAAGCATATGAATAAGCGAGTAATTCTTGAGGACTTATGAACATAATGGTTTGAAGAATAATGCACATATTCATAGCCCTTAGCTCTACCCTGCGAGACAGAGTTGTTAGCACGATGATAATCATATGAGGACTTTGATCCTTTTGAGGAATTTGATCCATGTGAGGAATTTGGTCCGTATGAGGACTTGGATCCATATGAAGAGTTTGGTCCATATGAAGAATTTGATCTGGGGTTCTGTTCTTCACAAAGTGGTGTCATGAGGACATTCACGAAGACTTTCAAGGCACTTCTTTGGAACCAAGATTTTCTTCATAGGGAACCGTTCTGCAGATTAGTGCCAACATATCTAGCAAATACTTCACCATTCGATTTTTGAACAGTTTATAGTTGAGTCAAATGACTCATCGAAGAATGAGGAGATTCACATGTAAAGCAGATAAGTTAGATGGATCAACTGGAGGTCCCTTTGCACAACCCATGAGGTTTTGGGGTCGCTCGGGCTTCAATATGTTCCATCAGCATTGAGTTTCCTCTCAAAGGCAATACCCTCTTTCCTAGGGTTTCGTTGAGGATCTGCTTTTAAGCACATCACAAAGTGTCGATGCCCTTTGAGGCTTTTGTACATGCTGTCATGTACAATTCCTTCAACCCTGCATTGTCGGTGATATTAGCAATGTCCTCAGATGAGGAATTAGTGATAGCAGAGGCAGATGAAGAATTTGTAACAGTTGAAGCATTTGAACATTCAGGTGAAGAATTAGCAGATTCACGTTCAATGCACTTTAAGCATGGAGGAACAAATTCTTCCTGAAAAGCACTGATTTGCTGAGCTAGTAATGAATCGCGCTCCTTCTGAAGATCTTCATAACACACTCTTAGCTTTTCAAGATCTTCCTTTTTTGATGAGATTCAAGAGAAAGCTTCTCGTGATCTTGCTTTTCTTGAAGAAATTCATAAGAAAGTTTCTCATGATCAGATAAGAGAGTGTTATGATGACTTTGAAGGTTATCAAACCTAGATCAAGTCTCTGAAGATTTTCGATCGAGGGCTTTAGTGCGATCCATTTCTTCACCCAACATATCATCACTTTTGTCTAGCATGTTTTGAACCTTCTCAAAAGCCCTTTGTTGTTTCACAGCAATCTTAGCAAGTTTAGAGTAGGTGGGCTTGAGATCCTCATCAGATTCATTTTCACTAGATTCAGAGGAGTTGTATTTGAGTACCTTTGCACCTTTTGCCATGAAGCAATAGGTGGGAGCATAGTCATCATTATCTTCATCAGGCTTCTCGGTTGAGTCAGTTTCTTCAGTGTTGAAGATGGACTTGCTGAAGAAAGCAGTAGCGAAAGCCAGACTCGCCACACCAGATTCAGATTCTTCAGACGCCTCCTCTTCATCATTTTCCTCAGATTCAGCTTCAGAGTCCATTTCCTTGCCAATGAATGCCCGAGCCTTCTTGGAGCTGCTCTTCTTGTGAGATGAAGACTTTGAGGATTTTTCTGATGAAGATTTTGACGATTTCTTCTTCTTCTTCGCATCATCAGAACTGTAATCCTTGTATTTCTTCTTCTTCATTTCCTTTTCCCACTGAGGACAATCTTGAATATAGTGACCAGGTTTCTTGCATTTGTGGCACAACCTTCGCTTATAGTCCTTTGGATGAGGAATCACCGCTTCTTGAGGATTTTCCAAAGCGACCACGTCTTGAGAACTTGGAATTTCTTCACGGCAGTGCTAGATCTCGCTCAATTCTTCAGATCACCAAGGCTACTACCGGAATCCTCATATTGGTCGAGTCGACACGCCTTGGCCTTGTGGCACGTGGTTTGCCATAGTTTGAACCATAGAGATCTCTCTTTTCAGCAAGCTGGAACTCGTGAGTGTTTAGCCTTTCGAGGATATCAGCAGGATCAAGAGACTTGTAGTCAGCACGTTCTTGTATCATCAGTCCCGTAGTATCAAATGAGGAATCAAGCGATCTCAATAGTTTCTTCACTACTTCATGATCAGTGATGTCAGTGGCACCGAGGGCTTGAAGCTCATTTGAAATGTCAGCGAGGCAATCAAAGTTTGTTGGACATTTTCATTGTCGAGTCTTTTGAAGCGGTTGAAAAGATTCCGAAGAACATCAACTCGAGAGTCACGCTGAGTTGAGACTCCTTCATTTACTTTGGACAGCCTATCCCAGATAAGCTTAGCAGTTTCCAAAGCACTCACTCTTCCATACTGTCCTTTGCTCAGATGGCCACATATGATATTCTTTGCTTGAGAATCGAGTTGTTTGAATCTCTTCACATCGGTAGCGTTCAGTGAGGGTGAGACAGAGGGAACACCATTTTCCACAACATACCAGAGATCGTTATAAATTGCCTCAAGATGCATTCGCATCTTGTTCTTCCAGTAGGGGTAGTCCGTCCCATCAAAGGTAGGACACCCGCCGAGACCTTGATCATACTGCAATCGACATAACTAAAACTCCAAAGCGGTTAAACCAAAATCACACGTAACAAGGAGTACCTTGCTCGATACCAATTGAAAGTGCGTTATATCGACTAGAGGGGGTGAATAGGCGATTTTATGAATTCTTCATCGAGGAACTTTTTGGTGAGGAAATTCCTTAGTGAAGAACTACTTGTGCGAATTAGTACTCAAGTAAACATAACAGGATACAAGCATGGTCATCATGATGAAATGAAGACTAGCACAGAGTACAAAAAGCGTAATCACAGGATAGCACAAGATGAAGACAAACAGATGAAGAAATTGGCGAGGAATTTGAGAAAGTCTTGATCAAAGTCTTCAAGCCACGATATGAACAAACATTCAACACAAGAATGAGGAAATGAAAGGGTTGAGGAGATAGAACCAGTTAGTTGGTGAAGACAATGATTTGGTAAACCAGTTCCAGCTGCTGTCTCGGTTATACGTCTGGTTGGAGCGGTGAGTATTTAAACTCGAGGACACGCGATCCGGACACCAGTCTCGAGTCGCAACTCGGGACACCCGATCCTCACCGTATTCTCCTTGAACTAATACCACGCAGGCCTCGTCCAATCACTCGTGGTAAGTCTTCAGTGACTTCCAAACCTTCACAGACTTGGTCACTCGGCGATCCACAATTCCTCTTGGATGCTCTAGACCTTGACGCCTAACCGTCTGGAAGAAGCACAGTCTTCAAAGGTAACAAGCGTCGGATCCACGCAGGATCAATTTCTTCAGTGATGCTCAATCACTTTGGGTTTGTGGGGGTTTGGTTTTGGGATTTTCGTCACTTGATGATTTTCGCTCAAAGTCCTCGGAGGATGGGTTGCTCTCAAATGACAAGTGTCAAGTTCTCTCGGAGCAGCCAACCAGCTAGTGGTTGTAGGGGGCGGCTATTTATAGCCTAGGGAGCAGCCCGACATGATAAGACATAAATGCCCTTCAATGATATGACCATTAGGTGGATAGGATATTTTGGGACAGCTGGCGCGCAGCACAGCAACGGCCGGAAATTTGACTCTCAAATTCCTCAGGGCTATCATGTTCCTCACTGTAGGTAGGCAAGACTGGCGTATTCCTAACTCCTCGATTAGAGCAAAGTCCTCGATGACTGGAAGAACTGCGTCTCATCCATCAAGAAAATGACCTGAATGTATGAGATTTCTAATGGCTTCACTCGAAGGGATTGGTAGGTGTAGGATTTTGAGTTGAGCATCACATGGAAATTTTTCCTTAGTATTTCCTCGACCCCTTTAACGAAGACGGTGTTTCCTATGACTCAAGAAAGAGAAAATGAAACTACGAAAACAAAAGTCTTCACGCTTCATGTTCCTCAAATGAATACCAAGTCTTCAAGGTCACACCAATTTCTTGATTTCAAAGTCTTGTAAAGTCTTCGAATATCAAAGTCTTGATTGAAGAACTTCATTTTAGGGTCGACTTTCTCTGTAAATATCAAACTCCTCGTAGACTTATAGACCTGTGTACACTCACATACGCATCAGTCCCTTAACCTATAAGTCTTCAGTACACCAAAATCACTAAGGGGCACTAGATGCACTTACAGCGCATCGCGGTTTTCATGCTTTGCATTGAACACATGTCTTCGGTATTTTATAGGACACGACTTGTCCTTGGCAAGGAAACGATGGTGTCCAATGTAACAGATCTTTCTAAGTATTGTGTATGACAGCGGATTCTTGTCACAGCGAACACATGCATTGTAACCATGCGTCGTTCTCCCTGACATAGTGCCCAAAGCCGGGTAAACACGGATGCACCAAATTATAATAGCACTCAGAAACAAATCAGCTGGTGGGCTGCTATATAGGTCTCGAGTGAGAACACCCCTCCATAGTTGTTGAAGTTCCTCCACAAGAGGCTCCACGAATAAATCAAAATCCTTTCCGGGACTTTTTGGACCTGAGATGAGCAAGGCCATCATGTAGTTTGATTCTTTGGTGCAGACATTTGGTGGCATGTTGTAAGGATAACAAGCACTGACCACATGCTATATGTGGCGCTCTGGTGGCCAAATAGGTTGAATCCATCTGTATCTAAGCCAAGTCTAATGTTTCTTGGGTTAGCAGCAAACTTTTTGTGTTTCTGATTGAAGCTTTTCCAGTCACTACCATGAGATGGATGGCTCATTACATTCTGATCTTTGTACTCCTGGTTCCTAGAATGCCATGGTACATCCTCTCTTGTTTCAGCATCATGAAACAACCTCTGCAATCTTGGTATAATTGAAAAATGTCTCAGAACATTATGAGGAATCCTCTTCACAGCATCGCCATCTTTCCATCTTGATGATTTGCATTTTGGGCATTCACTTAAGTTGGCATAATCCTTCTGGAACAGAACACAATTATTCTTACAAACATGGATCATATCATATCCAATTCCAACTGCACGAAGGGAATTCTTGCCTATTTCAGTGTTTCGAAGAAAAGGAATATCAAACGGAGTCCAAACGGAATGAAACCTTTGGGAGCGTTATTTTTGGAACGGAAGCAATCCAGGGGACTTGGAGTGCAAGTCAGGGAAGCTTCAAGGAGGCCACGAGGCAGGGGGCGCGCCCACCCCCCTGGGCGCGCCCTCCACCCTTGTGGGCCCCTCGTGGCGACCCTGACCGACTTCTTTCGCCTATATATTCCCATATACCCGAAAGCCATCGAAAAAACAATAGATCGGGAGTTCCGTCGCTGCAAGCCTCTGTAGCCACCAAAAACCTCTCGAGAGCCTGTTCCGGCACCCTGCCAGAGGGGGGATCCCTCACCGGTGGCCATCTTCATCATCCCAGCACTCTCCATGATGAGGAGGGAGTAGTTCACCCTCAGGGCTGAGGGTATGTACCAGTAGCTATGTGTTTGATCTCTCTCTCTCTCTCTCTCGTGTTCTCTCTATGGCACGATCTTGATGTATCACGAGCTTTGCTATTATAGTTGGATCTTATGATGTTTCTCCCCCTCTTGTGATGAATTGAGTTTTCTCTTGAAGTTACCTTATTAGATTGAGTCTTTAAGGATTTGAGAACACTTGATGTATGTCTTGCCATGCTTATCTATGGTGACAATGGGATATCACGTGATCCACTTGATGTATGTTTTGGTGATCAACTTGCGGGTTCCGCCCATGAACCTATGCATAGGGGTTGGCACACGTTTTCATCTTGACTCTCCGGTAGAAACTTTGGGGCACTCTTTGAAGTACTTTGTGTTGGTTGAATAGATGAATCTGAGATTGTGTGATGCATATTGTATAATCATATCCACGGATACTTGAGGTGACAATGAGTATCTAGGTGACATTAGGGTTTTGGTTGATTTGTGTCTTAAGGTGTTATTCTAGTACGAACTCTATGATAGATTGAACGGAAAGAATAGCTTCATGTTATTTTACTACGGACTCTTGAATAGATAGAGCAGAAAGGATAACTTTGAGGTGGTTTCGTACCCTACCATAATCTCTTCGTTTGTTCTCCGCTATTAGTGGCTTTGGAGCGACTCTTTGTTGCATGTTGAGGGATAGTTATATGATCCAATTATGTTATTATTGTTGAGAGAACTTGCACTAGTGAAAGTATGAACCCTAGGCCTTGTTTCCTACCATTGCAATATCGTTTACGCTCACTTTTATCATTAGTTACCTTGCTGTTTTTATATTTTTAGATTACAAATACCCATATCTACCATCCATATTGCACTTGTATCACCATCTCTTCGCCGAACTAGTGCACCTATACAGTTTACCATTGTATTGGGTGTGTTGGGGACACAAGAGACTCTTTGTTATTTGGTTGCAGGGTTGTTTGAGAGAGACCATCTTCATCCTACGCCTCCCACGGATTGATAAACCTTAGGTCATCCACTTGTGGGAAATTTGCTACTGTCCTACAAACCTCTGCACTTGGGGGCCCAACAACATCTACAAGAAGAAGGTTGTGTAGTAGACAACAAGCTCTTTTCTGGCGCCGTTGCCGGGGAGGTAAATACTTGAAGGTATATCTTTAGATCTTGCAATCAAATCTTTTTGTTTCTTGTTTTATCACTAGTTTAGTTTATAAAAGAAAACTACCAAAAAATGGAATTGAGGTTGCCTCATCCGCTTCATCTTTTTAATATCTTTCGTGAGAATGATGGAAAGGAAAATTGTGCTCAATTGCTAGAGGAAGAATGTATTAGAATGTTTGGCACTAAATATTTAAATGATGAGCATGATTGCAACGTTGTTAGTACGAATTCCTTGAATATCCATGATGCTAATGATATGCAAAGCCACAAGCTTGGGGAAGCTATGTTTGATGAAGATGATATTTTTTGTCCCCCAAGTTTTGATGAGAATATTTATTATGATGAAAGCATGCCTCCTATTTATGATGATTATATTGATGAAAGTGGGTTTGGAAGAGTGTCAACTTTAGGAAGTAATGATCCCACTATTTTGGAGGATGTTGAATATTATTGTGATAATTATGAAAGTGGATTTGGAGAGGTCATGACTTTATTTAGTGATGAATCCACTATTTTGGAAGAGGTTCCAATTGATTATGAGAACAAAGTTTCTATTTATGATGATTATTGTGATGACTTGTATGCTATTAAGAATAATGATAACCATGAAACTTGTCATCATGATTTTAGTTTTCAATTGGATTATGCCTCACATGATAATTATTTTGTAGTTTGCTCCCACTACCATTCATAAGAAGAATTTTGCTTATGTGGAGAGTAGTAAATTTTCTGTACTTGTAGATCATGAAAAGAATGCTTTGTGTGCTGGTTATATTGTTGAATTAATTCATGATGCTACTGAAAATTATTATGAGGGAGGAATATATGCTTGTAGGAGTTGCAATGATATCAAGTTTCCTCTCTATGTGTTGAAAATCTTGAAGCTATGCTTGTTTTGCCTTCCTATGCTAGTTGATTATTGTTCCCATGAGTTGTTTGCTCACAAAATCCCTATGCATAGGAAGTGGGTTAGAGTTAAATGTGCTAGTCATATTCTTCATGATGCTCTCTTTATGTTTCAATTCTTATCTTTTATGTGAGCATCATTGTCATCATCATGCCTAGCTAGAAAGGCATTAAAGAAAAGCACTTGTTGGGAGACAACCCAATTTTTACCCTTACTGTTTTTGTGTGTTCACATGATTATGCTACTGTAGTAATCATGTTTTATAGCTTTTGTTTCAATAAAGTGCCAAGTAAGACCTTTAGGATAGCTTATGATGATAGTTGTGTTGATCCTGCTGAAAATCAGAAACTTTTGCACCTAGTAAATTAGTTTTTATAATTCACAGATTCGTGCTTTTGATCTTATTATTTTTGATATGGATTGGTACACAAATTTCTTAGTACTTCCTAACTTGGTAGGATTGTTTGAGTTCCAGGAGTATACGTTTGATACAGATTACTACATACTGTTCTGTTTTTGACAGATTCTGTTTTCTATGTGTTGTTTGCTTATTTTGACGAATCTATGAGTACTATCGGAGGGTATGAACCATAGAGAAGTTGGAATACAGTAGATATTACACCAATATGAATTTAGAATGATTTCATTACAGTACCTAAGTGGTGGTTTTATTTTCTTATACTAACGGAGCTTACGAGTTTTCTGTTGAGTTTTGTGTTGTGAAGTTTTCAAGTTTTGGGTAAAGATTCCATGGACTATGGAATAAGGAGTGGCAAGATCCTAAGCTTGGGGATGCCCAAGGCACCCCAAGGTAATATTCAAGGACAACCAAGAGCCTAAGCTTGGGGATGCCCCGGATGGCATCCCCTCTTTCGTCTTCATTCATCGGTAACTTTACTTGGAGCTATATTTTTATTCACCACATGATATGTGTTTTGCTTGCAGCGTCATTTTCTCTTGTTAATATTTGCTTTATGTTATTTATATTAATGTTTTGCATCTTTAGTTTCAATAAAAATGTCAACGATAGCCTTTACCATGCTTATTTTGCTAGTATACATGTTGCTGTTTGAAAACAGAAAGTTTACCGCCGTTGCAAAAATTCCCTAGAAAAGTCAGAGAATGGTATAATGTTGAAACTTTTTGCATATTGAGCTCTGATAAATCTTCTACAGCATAGTATTTTTCTCATAATTTTGGAGTTAGTGAAGTATGATGAATCTTGCATTCTTTACATACTATACTGTTTTGGCAGATTGCTATTATGTTTGCATTGTTTGCATATGTTTGCTTGTTTAATGATTCTATTTGAGGATAGGAGTATTAAATATGCAGAGGCATTTAGTATGCAATGTTGAATAATAATTTTAGTTATTTGTTACAGTATAAAATGATAAGGTTTTTGCATTGGTTTATACTAACTTATCTCACGAGTTCTTGTTGAGTTTGTTGTGGATGAAGTTTTTGATTTAGGAAACCGAGATATAAAAGGAATTAAGGAGACACAAAAGCTCAAGACTGGGGATGCCCAAGGCACCCCAAGATAATATTTCAAGAAGTCTCAAGCATCCAAGCTTGGGGATGCCTCGGTAGGCATCCCACCTTTCTTCTTCAACAACTATCGGTTAGTATCGGTTGAACCTAAGTTTTTGCTTTTTCACAAGAATCGTGCTATCCTTGCAATGCCATTTTTTTGCTTGCTGTTTGAAAAAGATACCAAGATCTGAAATTCTTAAATGAGAGAGAGTCTTCACATAGTTACATAACTATTTAGCTACTCATTGATCTTCACTTATATCTTTTTGGAGTAGTTTGTCATTTAATCGTGTGCTTCACTTATATCCTATGAGTAAATGGTTGAATGAGTTGAATGTCATAAATATGAAATTTTATATGTTTCATTTGCTTATCCCATGGGGATTAATTACTTCACATCTAAGAAGTAGAGGTTGTAAATTTATTGAAGGTTAGCAAGCATTGTATTAGTCATTTGAACAATTAATGAAAGAATATTGAAGGAAGAGAAATTTCACATATAAATACACTATCTTAGACATCTTCTATGATTGTGAGCCCCATTAATTATTTTCAAACCTGAGCAAATTAGTTGAAGTTGGACAAGGAAGACAACGTAATGAGTTATGCTTGGGTATATTTGTATAGAAGTTATATTGTTATAGATCCTCCAACATGTGGTGCTTGCTTTTTAGAATCCTTTGCTAGCCAAAATATCTGTACTAAGCGGGAATACTGCTTGTGCATCCAAATTCCTTGAACCAAGATTCTTCCATGAGTGTCCACCATACCTACCTATATGCGGTATTTACCTGCCATTCCAAGTAAATTTGCATGTGACAAACTCTAAACCTTCAAATAATAATCTGTTTTGTATGCCTGAATCACTCATGTAGCGACTAGGGGCCGTCAGTATCTTCCATGCTAGGTGGGTTATTCTCAAGATGAGTGGACTCCGCTCATCATTCACGAGAAAAATGGCTGGTAACCGGGATGACCAGTCCCATGATCAAAAGATCAAAGCAAAACAAAATAACTAAAACAAAACTCCCCCAGGACTGTTGTTGGTATGGACGGTACTCCGTTGTTTCGGATGGCCGTGGAGTGTGATTGTTGGTGGAGGGGGGGTAAAAACTTTACCATTCTATTTGGGAACCGCCTATAATGTATGTAGTATGGAAGATATGGGGAACTCTTGGTTGTTATGTTGACAATCAAAGCATACCTCTCAAAATTATTTTCATCTCTATTTCAAAAACGAGCTCTGGTACCTCTGCAAATCCCTGCTTCCCTCTGCGAAGGGCCTATCTTTTACTTTTATGCAAGAGTCAGTAGTGTTCCTTCTCATTCCAATCTTCTCTTTAGTTGGCAAGCATCGTGTGTTGGGGAAAGATCTAAGCATATATGGCCATGCAAATATATTTGATCATGAATTATTATTGTTGACAATTATCTATATGATAAGTGAGTTGGGAGGCGAAACACTAAGCCCCTATCTTTCTCTGTGTTCAATGGATGCTATTTGTTCTAAGAATATGCTTTGAGTGGTAACAATCATGGAAGACTATATGATAGTTGAGTATGTGGAGTTTGCTAAATCAAAGCTCTGACATAGACCCTTCCTGAAAATAAGATGAATTGTAATTGTTTGATGACTAGAATGAAGTTTGCTAGTTTTCAAGAAAGTTTATGGTCTATGCTTTAACATGTGAATAGCTTGTTACTTGATCCTGAGAAGTTTTATGAGATGAATTACTGTTATGACATATAATCATGCTAGAAAAGGTGATTGAAATTATCATTGATCAAACTTGTGCACCTGCTAGAATTCACACTTCATAAATTCTTTCTTTTATCATTTACCTACTCGAGGACGAGCAGGAATTAAGCTTGGGGATGCTGATACGTATCCAACGTATCTATAATTTATGAAGCATTCATGCTATATTATTATGTGTTTTGGATGTTTATGGGCTTTATTATACACTTTTATATTATTTTTGGGACTAACCTATTAACCGGAGGCCCAACCCATATTGCTGTTTTCTTGCCTATTTCAGTGTTTCGAAGAAAACGAATATTAAACGGAGTCCAAACGGAATGAAACCTTCGGGAGCATTATTTTTGGAATGGAAGCAATCCAGGGGACTTGGAGTGCAAGTCAGGGAAGCTTCGAGGAGGCCACGAGGCAGGGGGCGCCCTCCTGGGCGTGCCCTCCACCCTCGTGGGCCCCTCGTGGCTCCCCTCACCAACTTCTTTTGCCTATATATTCCCATATAACCTAAAACCGTCGAAAAAACAATAGATCGGGAGTTCCGCCGCCGCAAGCCTCTGTAGCCACGAAAAACCTCTCAGGAGCCCGTTCCGGCACCCTGCCGGAGGGGGGATCCTTCACCGGTGGCCATCTTCATCATCCTGGCGCTCTCCATGAAAAGGAGGGAGTAGTTCACCCTCGGGGCTGAGGGTATGTACCAGTAGCTATGTGTTTGATCTATCTCTCTCTCTCGAGTTCTCTCTATGGCACGATCTTGATGTATCGTGAGCTTTGCTATTATAGTTGGATCTTATGATGTTTCTCCCCCTCTACTCTCTTGTGATGAATTGTGTTTTCTCTTGAAGTTATCTTATTAGATTGAGTCTATAAGGATTTGAGAACACTTGATGTATGTCTTGCCGTGCTTATCTGTGGTGACAATGGGATATCACGTGATCCACTTGATGTATGTTTTGGTGATCAACTTGTGGGTTCCGCCCATGAACCTATGCGTAGGGGTTGGCACACGTTTTCGTCTTGACTCTCCAGTAGAAACTTTGGGGCACTCTTTGGAGTAGTTTGTGTTGGTTGAATAGATGAATCTGAGATTATGTGATGCATATTGTATAATCATACCAGCGGATACTTGAGGTGACAATGGAGTATCTAGGTGACATTAGGGTTTTGGTTGATTTGTGTCTTAAGGTGTTATTCTAGTACGAACTCTGTGATAGATTGAACGGAAAGAATAGCTTCATGTTATTTTACTACGGACTCTTGAATAGATAGAGCAGAAAGGATAACTTTGAGGTGGTTTCGTACCCTACCATAATCTCTTCGTTTGTTCTCCGCTATTTGTGGCTTTGGAGCGACTCTTTGTTGCATGTTGAGGGATAGTTATAGGATCCAATTATGTTATTATTGTTGAGAGAACTTGCACTAGTGAAAGTATGAACCCTAGGCCTTGTTTCCTACCATTGCAATATCGTTTACGCTCACTTTTATCATTAGTTACCTTGCTGTTTTTATATTTTCAGATTACAAATACCCATATCTACCATCCATATTTCACTTGTATCACCATCTCTTCGCCGAACTAGTGCACCTATACAATTTACCATTGTATTGGTTGTGTTGGGGATACAAGAGACTCTTTGTTATTTGGTTGCAGGGTTGTTTGAGAGAGACCATCTGCATCCTACGCCTCCCACGGATTGATAAACCTTTGGTCATCCACTTGAGGGAAATTTGCCACTGTCCTACAAACCTCTGCACTTGGAGGCCCAACAACGTCTACAAGAAGAAGGTTGCGTAGTAGACATCAGTGCCTGTCCTCGCGAGTCTCCAGGGCGTCCCTTGTGCACCGGTGGAACACCACATCTGCGCCTGGTAGTTCGAAAGGCATGCAGACGTAGCTGTGGGGTGGAGCCTCGCATCGGCCGACACGAGACGGCCAAAAGAGCTGCCGAGACACGGCCCTGTTGAGCCCTGGGATGTCGATGCAGACGCGAAACTCCTTACCCTCGCCAGGGCAGTGAGCCACGCCTCATGGTGGGCGGCGATCGCCTTGCAGAACCCTTGCCTCTTGAATCTCCTCGATTGCCTTGCTGATGAATTCATGAACGCCTGGCGCCTTCCTCCTGACGCCTTCTCCTAGGAAGCGTGCGCGGAAGCACGCACTACAAAAAAATACACTTCCGTGATGATACGTGTTTGTCACAGTAGGTCGCGTTTTCTGTCATGCATGTACATCCATGACGATTTTATGACAGAATCAAGATAGTCATACCTGTGCTGTCGTAGAAGTGTTCCATGACATTACCAAAATTATCATCACGGAAGTGTCCACTTCCATGATGGTAAATGGCGTGTCATAGAAGTGCTTTCTGAAGGAAATATGCCCTAGAGGCAATAATAAAGTTATTATTTATTTCCTCATATCATGATAAATGTTTATTATTCATGCTAGAATTGTATTAACCGGAAACATAATACATGTGTGAATACATAGACAAAACTATGGTCACTAGTATGCCTCTACTTGACTAGCTCATTAATCAAAGATGGTTATGTTTCCTGACCATAGACATGTGTTGTCATTTGATTAGTGGGATCACATCATTAGAAGAATGATGTGATTGACATGACCCATTCTGTTAGCCTAGCACTTGATCGCTTAGTATACCGCTATTGCTTTCTTCATGACTTATACAAAGTTCCCGCAACTATGAGATTGTGCAACTCCGCCATGGAAGAACACTTTGTGTGCTACCAAACGTCACAACGTAACTAGGTGATTATAAAGGTGCTCTACAGGTGTTTCCGAAGGTTCATGTTGAGTTGGCATAATTCGAGATCAGGATTTGTCACTCCGATTGTCGGAGAGGTATCTCTGGGCCCTCTCGGTAATACTCATCACTTAAGCCTTGCAAGCATGTAACTAATGAGTTAGTTATGAGATGATGTATTACAGAACGAGTAAAGAGACTTGCCGGTAATGAGATTGAACTAGGTATTGGATACCGACGATCAAATCTCGGGCAAGTAACATACCGATGACAAAGGAACAAAGTATGTTGTTATGCGGTTTGACCGATAAAGATCTTCGTAGAATATGTAGGAACCAATATGGGCATCCGTGTCCCGCTATTGGTTATTGACCGAGACGTGTCTCGGTCATGTCTACATTGTTCTCGAACCGTAGGGTCCGCACGCCTAAGGTTTCGATGGCAGTTATATTATGAGTTTATGTATTTTGATGTACCGAAGGTTGTTCGAGTCCGGATGTGATCACGGACATGACGAGGAGTCTCAAATGGTCGAGACATAAAGATTGATATATTGGACGGATATATTTGGACACCGGAAAGGTTCCGGGAGAGTTTGGGAATATACCGGAGCACCGGGAGGTTACCGGAACCCCCCGGTAAGTATATGGGCCTTATTGGGCCCAAGTGGAAGGAAAGGAGAAGGAGCAAGGGAGGGGGCGCGCCCCCCCAAGCCCAATCCGAATTGGGGAGGGGCCGCCACCCTTTCCTTTCTCCTTCCCCTCTTCCTTCCTACTACTAGTACTCCTTCCTTCCCCCTCCAACTTGGATTAGGAAAAAGAGGGGAAACCTACTTGGAGTAGGTTTCCTCCTCCTATGGCGCGCCCCCCCTTGGGCCGGCCACCTCCTCCCTCCCTCCTTTATATACGGGGGTAAGGGGGCACCCTAGAACACACAAGTTGATCATTGATCGTTCCTTAGCCGTGTGCGTTGCCCCCCTCCACGATATTACACCTCGGTCATATTGTAGTGGTGCTTAGGCGAAGCCTCGCGACAGAGAACATCAAGATCGCCACCACGCCGTCGTCTTGACGGAACTCCCCTCGGCGCCTCTCGCTGGATCGGAGATCGAGGGTGCGCCATCGAGCTATACGTGTGTCAAGAACTCGGAGGTGCCGAGTAACGGTGCTTGGATCGGTTGGACCGGAGGACGATGACTACTTCCTCTCGTTGCGCCAACGCTTCCGCTTCGGTTCACGAGGGTACATAAACAACACTCTCCCTCGTTGCTATATCATCACCATGATCTTGCGTGTGCGTAGGAAATTTTTGAAATTACTACGCTCCCTAACAAAGGGTATCGAGCCTAGGTTTTATGCGTTGATGTTATATGCATGAGTAGAACACAAGTGAGTTGTGGACTATATAAGTCATACGCCTACCAAAGATGTCATACTTTGGTTCAGCGGTATTGTTGGATGAAGCGGCCGGACCGACATTACACGTGACGCTACGCGAGACTGGTTTTACCGCCGTGCTTTGCACACGGTGACTAGCGGTGTCTGTTTCTCCAACTTTAGTTGAACCGAGTGTGGCTACGCCCGGTCCTTGAGAAGGTTAAACGAGTCTATTTGACAAACTATCGCTGTGGTTTTGATGCGTAGGTAAGAACGGTTCTTGCTAAGCCCGTAGCAGCCACGTAAAATTTGCAACAACAAAGTAGAGGACGCCTAAGTTGTTTTTGTAGGGCATGTTGTGATGTGATATGGCCAAGACGTGATGCTATATTTTATTGTATGAGATGATCATGTTTTGTAACCGGTTATCGGCAATCGGCAGGAGCCATATGGTTGTCGCTTATTGTATGAAATGCAACGCATCGTAATTGCTTTACTTTATCACTAAGCGGTAGCGATAGTCGAGAAGCAATAGATGGCGTAAACGACAACGATGCTACGATGGAGATCAAGGTGTCGCTACCGGTGGCGATGGTGATCACGACGGTGCTTCGAGATGGAGATCACAAGCACAAGATGATGATGGCCATATCATATCACTTATATTGATTGCATGTGATGTTTATCCTTTATGCATCTTATCTTGCTTTGATTGACGGTAGCATTTTAAGATGATCTCTCACTAAAATTATCAAGAAGTGTTCTCCCTGAGTATGCACCGTTGCCAAAGTTCGTCGTGCCGAGACACCACGTGATGATCGGGTGTGATAAGCTCTACGTCCATCTACAACGGGTGCAAGCCAGTTTTGCACACGAGAATACTCAGGTTAAACTTGACGAGCCTAGCATATGCAGATATGGCCTCGGAACACGGAGACCGAAAGGTCGAGCGTGAATCATATAGTAGATATGATCAACATAATGATGTTCACCATTGAAAACTACTCCATCTCACGTGATGATCGGTTATGGTTTAGTTGATTTGGATCACGTGATCACTTAGATGACTAGAGAGATGTCTGTCTAAGTGGGAGTTCTTAAGTAATATGATTAATTGAACTTAAATTTATCATGAACTTAGTACCTGATAGTATCTTGCTTGTCTATGTTTGTTTGTAGATAGATGGCTCGTCTTTGTTGTTCCGTTGAATTTTAATGCGTTCCTTGAGAAAGCAAAGTTGAAAGATGATGGTAGCAATTACACGGATCGGGTCCAGAACTCGAGGATTATCCTCATTGCTGCATGTAAGAGTTACGCCCCGAAGCACCGCTGGGTGCGAACTCGCCTGATGTAACCGACGACGTTAAGAACGTCTGGCGAGCAAAGCTGATGACTACTCTATAGTTCGTGTGCCATGCTTTACGGCTTAGAACCGGGTCTTCAACGACGTTTTGAACGTCATGGAGCATATGAGATGTTCCAGAGTTGAAGTTAATATTTCAAGCAAATGCCCGGATTGAGAGATATGAAGTCTCCAATAAGTTCTATAGCTGCAAGATGGAGGAGAATAGTTCGTCAAGTGAACATATACTCGTAATGTCGGGTATAACAATCACTTGATTCAACCGGGAGTTAATCTTCACGATGATAGTGTCATTGATGTAATTCTTAAATCATCGCCACCAAGCTACAAGAGCTTTGTGATGAACTATAATATGCAAGGGATGAACAAGACTATTCGAGCTCTTCGCGATGCCGAAAGCAGCGGAGGTAGAAATCAAGAAGGAGCATCAAGTGTTGATGGTCAACAAGACCACTAGTTTCAAGAAGAAGGGCAAAGGGAAGAAGAAGGGAACTTCAAAAGAACGGCAAGCAAGTTGTCTGCTCAAGAGAAGAAACCCAAGTCCGGACCTAAGCCCAAATCGAGTGCTTCTACCGCAAGCGATCGTCATCGAAGCGGAACTGCCCCAAGTATTTGGCGGATAAGAAGGATGGCAAAGTGAACAAAGGTATATGTGATATACATGTTATTGATGTGTACCTAACTAGAGCTCGTAGTAGCACTGGTATTTGATCTCGGTTCATTGCTAATATTTGCAACTCAAACAGGACTACGGAATAAGCGAGCATCGCCAAGGACGAGGTGACGGCGCGCGTGGGAAACGGTTCCAAAGTCGATGTGATCGCCGTCGGCACGCTACCTCTACATCTACCATCGGGATTAGTTTTAGACCTAAATAATTGTTATTTGGTGCTGCGTTGAGCATGAACATTATATCTGGATCTTGTTTGATGCGAGACGGTTATTCATTTAAATCAGAGAATAATGGTTGTTCTATTTATATGAGTAATATCTTTTATGGTCATGCACCCTTGAAGAGTGGTCTATTTTATTGAATCTCGATAGTAGTGATACACATATTCATAATGTTGAAGCCAAAAGATACAGAGTTGATAATGATAGTGCAACTTATTTGTGGCATCGCCGCTTAGGTCATATCGGTGTAAAACGCATGAAGAAACTCCATACCGATGGACTTCGGAATCACTTGATTATGAATCACTTGGTACTTATGAACCGTGCCTCATGGGCAAGATGACTTAAACACCGTTCTCCGAACTATGGAGAGAGCAACAGATTTGTTGGAAATCATACATCTGAGATGTATGTGGCCCGATGAATGTTGAGGCTCGTGGCGGATATCGTTATTTTCTCACCTTCACAGATGATTTGAGCAGATATGGGTATATGTACTTAATGAAACACAAGTCTGAAACATTTGAAAAGTTCAAAGAATTTCAGAGTGAACTAGAAAATCATCGTAACAAGAGAATAAAATTTTTGCGATCTGATCGTGGAGGAGAATATTTGAGTTACGAGTTTGGTTTACATTTGAAACAATGCGGAATAGTTTCGCAACTCACGCCACCTAGAACACCACAACGAAATGGTGTGTCCGAACGTCGTAATCGTACTTTACTTGATATGGTGCGATCTATGATGTCTCTTACCGATTTACCGCTATCATTTTGGGGTTATGCTTTAGAGACGGTCGCATTCACGCTAAATAGGGCACCATCAAAACCGCTGAGACGACGCCTTATGAACTGTGGTTTGGCAAGAAACCAAAGTTGTCATTTCTTAAAGTTTGGGGCTGCGATGCTTATGTGAAGAAACTTCAACCGGATAAGCTCGAACCCAAATCGAGAAATGTGTCTTCATAGGACACCCAAAAGAGATCATTGGGTACACCTTCTATCACAGATCCGAAGGCAAAACATTTGTTGCTAAGAATGGATCCTTTCTGGAGAAGGAGTTTCTCTCGAAAGAAGTGAGTGGGAGGAAAGTAGAACTTGATGAGATAATCAGTATCTACTCCCTTATTGAAGATAGTTCATCACGAGAACCGGTTCCCGTGACAACCACACCAATTAGTGAGGAAGCTAATGATATTGATCATGAAACTTCAGAACAAGTTTCTGCTGAACCTCGTAGGTCTACCAGAATAAGATCCGCACCAGAGTGGTACGGTAATCCTATTCTGGAAGTCATGTTACTTGACCATGATGAACCTACGAACTATGAGGAAGCGATGATGAGCCCAGATTCGCTAAATGGCTAGAGGCCATGAAATCTGAGATAGGATCCATGTATGAAAACAAAGTATGGACTTTGGTTGACTTGCCCGATGATCGGCAAGCCATTGAGAATAAATGGATCTTTAAGAAGAAGACCGACGCTGATGGTAATGTTATCGTTTATAAAGCTCGACTTGTTGCGAAAGGTTTTCGACAAGTTCAAGGGGTTGACTATGATGAGACTTTCTCACCAGAAGCGATGCTTAAGTCCGTCCGAATCATGTTGGCTATTGCTGCATTTCATGATTATGAAATTTGGCAAATGGATGTCAAGACTGCATTCTTGAATGGATTTCTAGAAGAAGAGTTGTATATGATGCAGCCGGAAGGTTTTGTTGATCCAAAAGGTGTCGACAAAGTGTGCAAGCTCCAGCGCTCCATTTATGGAATGGTGCAATCATCTCGGAGTTGGAATAAACGTTTTGATAGTGTGATCAAAGCATATGGTTTTATCTGAGACTTTTGGAGAAGCTCTGATTTACAAGAAAGTGAGTGGGAGCTCTGTAGCATTTCTAGTTTTATATGTTGATGACATATTATTAATTGGAAATGATATAGAATTTCTTAATAGCATAAAGGGATACTTGAATAAAAGTTTTTCGATGAAAGACCTCGGTGAAGCTGCTTACATATTAGGCATCAAGATCTATAGAGATAGATCAAGACGCTTAATAGGACTTTCACAAAGCACATACCTTGACAAAATATTGAAAAAGTTCAATATGGATCAGGCAAAGAAAGGTTTCTTGCCTGTGCTACAAGGTGTGAAGTTGAGTCGAACTCAATGCCCGACCACAGCAGAAGATAGAGAGAAAATGAAAATGTTCCTATGCTTCAGCCATAGGCTCTATCATGTATGCAATGTGTGTACCAGACCTAACGATGCTTAGCAATAAGCTTAGCAGGAGGTACCAAAGTAATCCAGAGTGGATCATCGACAGCGGTCAAGAACATCCTGAAATACCGAAAAGGACTAAGGATATGTTTCTCGATATGGAGGTGACAAAGAGCTAGTCGTAAATGGTTACGCCGATGTAAGCTTTGACATCGATCCGGACGATTCTAAATCGCAAACCGGATACGTGTTTTTATTAAACGGTGGAGCTGTAAGTTGGTGCAGTTCTAAACAAAGCGTTGTGGGGATCTACATGTGAAGCGAGTACATAGCGCTTCAAGCAGCAAATGAAGGAGTGCGGATGAAGGAGTTCATTTCCGATCTAGGTGTCATACCTAGTGCATCGGGACCAATGAAGATCTTCGTGACAATATGGTGCAATTGCCCGCAAAGGAATCCAGATTTCACAAGAGGACCAAGCACATCAAGAGACACTTCAATTCCATTCGGGACCAAGTCCAAGTGGGAGACATAGAGATTTGCAAGATACATACGGATCTGAATGTTGCAACTGCTGACTAAGCCTCTCTCACGAGCAAAACATGATCAGCACCAAGACTCCATGGGTGTTAGAATCATTACTATGTAATCTAGATTATTGACTCTAGTGCAAGTGGGAGATGAAGGAAATATGCCCTAGAGGCAATAATAAAGTTATTATTTATTTCCTCATATCATGATAAATGTTTATTATTCATGCTAGAATTGTATTAACCGGAAACATAATACATGTGTGAATACATAGACAAAACTATGGTCACTAGTATGCCTCTACTTGACTAGCTCATTAATCAAAGATGGTTATGTTTCCGACCATAGACATGTGTTGTCATTTGATTAGTGGGATCACATCATTAGAAGAATGATGTGATTGACATGACCCATTCTGTTAGCCTAGCACTTGATCGCTTAGTATCTCGCTATTGCTTTCTTCATGACTTATACAAAGTTCCCGCAACTATGAGATTGTGCAACTCCGTTTACGGAAGAACACTTTGTGTGCTACCAAACGTCACAACCTAACGGGTGATTATAAAGGTGCTCTATGGTGTTTCGAAGGTTCATGTTGAGTTGGCATAATTCGAGATTAGGATTTGTCACTCCGATTGTCGGAGAGGTATCTCTGGGCCCTCTCGGTAATACTCATCACTTAAGCCTTGCAAGCATGTAACTAATGAGTTAGTTATGAGATGACGACATGAGCGAGTAAAGAGACTTGCCGTAACGAGATTGAACTAGGTATTGGATACCGACGATCAAATCTCGGGCAAGTAACATACCGATGACAAAGGGAACAAAGTATGTTGTTATGCGGTTTGACAGATAAAGATCTTCGAGAATATGTAGGAACCAATATGGGCATCTAGGTCCCGCTATTGGTTATTGACCGAGACGTGTCTCGGTCATGTCTACATTGTTCTCGAACCGTAGGGTCCGCACGCTTAAGGTTTCGATGATGCTTATATTATGAGTTTATGTATTTTGATGTACCAAGGTTGTTCGAGTCCGGATGTGATCATGGACATGACGAGTAGTCTCGAAATGGTCGAGACATAAAGATTGATATATTGGACGGATATATTTGGACACCGGAAAGGTTCCGGGAGAGTTTGGGAATATACCGGAGCACCGGGAGGTTACCGGAACCCCCCGGTAAGTATATGGGCCTTATTGGGCCCAAGTGGAAGGAAGGGAGAAGGAGCAAGGGAGGGGGGCGCGCCCCCCCAAGCCCAATCCGAATTGGGGAGGGGGGCCGGCCACCCCTTTCCTTTCTCCTTCCCCCTCTTCCTTCCTACTACTAGTACTCCTTCCTTCCCCCTTCAACTTGGATTAGGAAAAAGAGGGGAAACCTACTTGGAGTAGGTTTCCTCCTCCTATGGCGCCCCCCCCCCCTTGGGCCGGCCACCTCCTCCCTCCCTCCTTTATATACGGGGGTAAGGGGGCACCCTAGAACACACAAGTTGATCATTGATCGTTCCTTAGCCGTGTGCGGTGCCCTCCTCCACGATATTACACCTCGGTCATATTGTGGTGGTGCTTAGGCGAAGCCCTGCGACAGGAGAACATCAAGATTGTCACCACGCCGTCGTGCTGACGGAACTCCCCCTCGGCGCCTCTGCTGGATCGGAGATCGAGGGTGCGTCATCGAGCTGTAGTGTGTCAAGAACTCGGAGGTGCCGGAGTAACGGTGCTTGGATCGGTTGGACCGGGAGGACGTACGACTACTTCCTCTATGTTGCGTCAACGCTTCCGCTTCGGTCTACGAGGGTACGTAGACAACACTCTCCCCTCGTTGCTATATCATCACCATGATCTTGCGTGTGCGTAGGAAATTTTTTGAAATTACTACGTTCCCTAACACTTTCGTCAAGGGTGACCGACACGTGGCATCCACCATAACGGGATGCTGTTAACCTATCGGGTCTGGTTTTGGATCCGATAACCCGCTAACAGCCATGACCAATGCCGATTTTCCACGTGTAAAATTCTCATTGGCTGACGGATCCACACATCAGCTCCGCGTTGGCACAGGTGTCACTCATCCAACGGTCGAGATGGGCCTATGATATGTTGACACGTGGAACGGCCCAAAAGTGGCCCATAAAGTTTAAATGGGCCGGCCCAACTGAAGGCCCATAAGATTTAGTGGACCATAATGGGTCGGCCTAGCTAAAGGCCCACAAGATTTTGCAGACCATAATGGGCCGGCCCAGCTAAAGGCCCACAAGATTTAGCGGACCATAATGGGCCGGCCCAGCTAAAGGCCCACAAGATTTTGCAGACCATAATGGGCCGGCCCAGCTAAAGGCCCACAAGATTTAGGAGACCACAATGGGCTGACCCAGCTAAAGACCCACAAGATTTTGCAAACCATAATGGGTCGGCCGAGGTAAAGGCCCAACATTATCTGTCCAATCGGCCCGTCAATGGCCGATCCTAAACTTGTCATCATCGCGGCCCATGGTCACTTCTGGCCCGTTAACAGTCTACTAAGTAATTGGGCCGAATTACGGCCCGGTGTATTTCCGGCCTGTTAAAGGTCCTGCTTCATTTGGGCCCATTTATAGGCCATCAAAACTTTCGGCCCATAAACAACCATGAAGGATTTGGCTCATATTCGGCCATGTCTGACATTCGGCCTTTTAGAGGCCCACTATAGATTTGGGCCACTTTCGGCATGTTGTCATTTTCAGCCTATTAATGCCAGACGAAAACCATCGGCCATATGTGGCCCAACGTCATATCGGGCCCATTAACGGCCCATATAAAAATGACGATAATCTAGCCCGACCGAAGTTCCGGCCTATTAAAGGCCCGTGTATTAGGTCGGCACATTTACGGCCCGTCCGAATTTCGGCCTATCAAATATCGGCATCGTAAATGGGCCACCATTTCGGCCTACTAAGACCAGTGGGTTATTTGGCACAATCAGGGCCCAATCTCACTTTCGGTCCATTAAAGGCCCATGTTTTTATGGGCTCGAGATATTTACACCTGTAAACGTCCTATTTTTACTAAGGGCCCAAATTATGTTTAGGCCTGTTAAAGGCCCACTATGGGCACCGGCCTACCAGAAAAATATGAAAGCTTATGCTGATTTAGGCCCAGATATTTTTAGTGGGCTACATGCCAATTTCGGACTGTAATCGTTTTTAGCCCAATTGGAATGGGCCCGACGAATGTTGGCATGTTGGGCTCCTACGAAGCTTTCGGCCGAATACATTACTAAGATAAACCTATACTATACAAAAATAGCATTGTAATTACTGCAGCCTATGGCAGCATCGTAAATGTTGTATCACAACAAAATAAATTCCAAACATACAACAAAAGGCCTGTTGGCATAAAGTTCACAGTCCTTCCAGATAAAAGCACCATCAGATGTATAGAAGCACAGATCATTTGACCCGAGTGCTAATGTTTCAGGCTGTAGAATCTGATGGAGTAGCACGATCTTCACCTTTTTCCGTCATTGCTCTTGAACAACGAAGCGAATGTCTGATAGTCTGGTTTCAAAACCATCCATATCTTGATGACATTTGTCAACCACTATTCTTGTTTCCAAAACGACGCCCATTAGGGATTGGACTTGTGTTTGGAGCACAGATATATCACTCTGTCTAGCAGGAAGATTTTGTTCAGTAGGCGATTTGGACGAGGTTACCTTGACAACCAAACCAGAATTACGCAGGAAGGTGCTTTTTGCACTGTTAGTGGAGAGATATTGACGCACTGCAGCAAGAGGTGACATTGTGCCTGCAGTAGCCTCATCACCTTCAGGTGGTTGTGGCTGTTCAATCATTTGTTCCATAGCTTCCTGAAAGTTTGAACTTGTAGATTAGTGTACCAGATAAGTTACTAATGAGAGTGAGACAAAAACAAACAAAGTAGGTTAAACGTTTATACATAACTTATTTTGGTGAACTACTGTAATACATTAGCATGTATTGTAGTGCCAACTACATAATAAGATCACTTTCGGAACATATGTCCATGTAGCATGCCTACTGTATTGTCTATTTCCTACATTCGTTGACATCTAAGGATAAAGAGACATGGTTTAAAGTAGGATGAACATAGTATGACATCATTCATATCATGGGCAAACAGATATAAAACAAACAGGCTATTTTATCATTGTGTGCGCACGTGAACATAACAACTAGATTACAGATCAAGACCAAAAGAATATCCTTCATCTCTTTTAAACCATGTAAGGTGAAATGATACATTAAGACAACTGTGTATAAAAGTGAACAGAGTAACTGACATTGGCTGCAAACCAAGTAGTTAAATGAACACATCATAGTACCAATCAGTTCAAAGGCAGGAGGAGTAAGGACTTACAATAGCGGCTTGAACTGGTGTGCTCATGCCCTTCATCTTGCTGGTGTGGCAATCCTTGAAGATTTGCACTGCATTCGGTTCAGGTTCTTTTTGGTTCGCACGGGCTTTCCTCTGTATTTGGAACAAGTCAATATAGATACGAAAATATGGCACAAAAAAAAGAAGGAAGTAGCAGCTATTTGCAAGAGCCTCGCAGTGTGCAATATAGCTACGAGATCCTGTTGTCTGTTGGAATTTCACTTTAGAACGGTTGGTTTTGTTCTTCAAACAGATAGCCTAGAAGAAGATACACATGTAAGGCACATACATAAATACAAGTTCAATATGTGGTCTGATCAAATATATATAGCCTACCTGATACTTTGGATCAGACCAGTGTTTAACGAGGGCTGTCCAGTCTTCATCTATAATATATTCCACTGGAGATGTTTGGGCGATTTCATTGTTAGCCTTGCCTTCAAAGTGAGATTTTCTAAGGTGGTACCGATATTGTCGCAGAGCAGACTGAAAAACATGAGTGCATGCTTGTTTAGTTGCATCATCTTTCAGATCCAACTTGAACCTCATCTGTTGAAAAAAGAATGTGAGTCTTATTAGGAGGAAGCTAGAAAGTATGGGATAGAGCAAGACAATATTGCTAATTGCGATGAATAACATTACTTACGGATAACTGGTCAAGGAAGGTGTTAAACTGGGTATTGTCTTTCTCATTCCTGTAGAGGATCCACGTTGGGAGGATACGTGCATGACACCTAACGGCAACGGTTGCCTCTGATACTAACTTGGCTGACTCTGTAGCATCACATGGCCTTTTTAAACCTGCCTCAAAATGGATCTCCATTCTTCCTCCTTTAGATTTTGTTAACCTGTCAAGCATTATCCCTGATGTCTGTTTCCGCTTGCACTGTGGTGCTAGTTCAACAACGAATATGGAAAGTGTTAGTGTACATCAAACTGTGAGAGTACATATAAAGGAGCATGCAACTGCAACTTGACTCGGTCAGGTACCATCTTGGTGTTGATGCTCATGAGGTTCATCCGATCTTGCCAAGTCTGTTGTGTCGTGATGCTTGAAGTAGTGTTAGGTGTGAAGGCAGCTTGGGAACTGGCCAGTTCCGGAGCAAACGAATGAGTAACTCGTTGAGATGCCGGTGCAGTTGAAGCGGATGTTGCAGCTGGTGGAGCAGGTGATACTGTGTTTGTAGATTTAGCTGGTGGACTCGGGCCTTCTACTGCACTATAAGTACCAGCAGAATCTCGACGGCAGATCCTTTTCTGTTTCACCCAACGAGTAACAACACTCCCTACTATATTATTTTCCTTGCTCTTTTTTGACTTTGCCATGTCAAGCCATACCCACGGCACAAAAGAATAAAATCGCTCTTCAGAACTCATAGATGCATGATACAGACAAGCAATACTTTGATGTAATACAACCGTATGAGGATGGAATATGTAAGAAAAATAGGACGACATGACATATTCACAACTACGATGTGCAAACTAAGCAGGAGGATTTTCAAGAAAATAGAAGTAATGCAAGCTAGACACCATATGAAAGATGCAACCAATACTCTGCCAAGTTAAAAGTGTCTTGTCATAAGTGGCAATTCGAAAAATTAGAAGCAGTACAATGTGGAAATCAATGCAAGATGCAACCACTATCAAACTGCCATGTTAAAAGCGTCCAATCATGAGTGACTGATGCGGGATACACAACAACGGTACTTTGATGTAAGAACATGGTATGATAGATAGATGCAGTGTATTCTAGACACGGAAAGCCATGTCATATGCACATGTATAACGTATAAACTCAGCAGGTGCAATTTAATCAAATTAGAAGAAATACAGGCTAGACAACATATGCAACATGAAACCAATTATCACACTATCAACTTAGAGCAAGCACCTGCGATGGTGGAGTACGGGAGATGAACTCATCATGTAGACTTGGGGCTTCAACTTCATTAGCAGTGGCAGTGGCAAATCTAGAGAGTCTCTGTTTGCGTCGGTGCGGAGGACCACCAACATTCCCTAACTTACTCTTTTCCTTCCTATTTTCTGATATTGCCTTATTGTAATAGCCTGGCTTATTAGGGATGATAGACTACTCATATCAATAAGGAATTCCTTCTTTTCCGGGAGCCCATTCAGAAAGAACTCCAAAGTTAAGCGTGCTCAGCTTGGAGTAGTTTCAGATGGGTGACCGACCGAAGTTGCTCCCGGGTGCGCATGAGTGAGGACAAAGTGCGCAGAAAAGACTAGTATTGATCTGTGGGGCCGTCTAGATCCCGCCAGAGTAACGACCACCGGCGGGTGTGTCCGGCGTTACAAGTTGGTATCGAGCCGACCCTCACGGTTACACGGATGGTTGCGGACAGGCGCGGGTCATGTTGTTCATGACGTTTGTGACCCGTCGTGGCACACGGCATGGCACATGTACCGGATGGATGCACGACGGTTGTGCCAAGAGGAACGTTCGTGGCCCGACGAGGACGTCGGTTCCTCCGAGTGTGGGTGTATGTAATAGCTTTGGCTTATTAGGGATGATAGACTACTCATATCAATAAGGAATTCCTTCTTTTCCGGAGCCCATTCGTAAAGAACTCCAAAGTTAAGCGTGCTCAGCTTGGAGTAGTTTCAGATGGGTGACCAACCGAAGTTGCTCCGGTGCGCATGAGTGAGGACAAAGTGCGCAGAAAAGACTAGTATTGATCTGTGGGGCCAGTCTAGATCCCGCCAGGAGTAACGACCACCGGCGGGTGTGTCCGGGGCGTTACACTTATTAAGTCAAAACCACAAGAAGATGAATAAAATTGGCTCTGCATAACTGGTTGATGCATGATACAGACGAACACTACTTTGATGTAAGGCAATCACAGGATAGGAGGATGGAATATATGCAAAAAAAGACAGCGTTTCATATTCACACGTACAATAGGAGGATGGAATATGTATGAAAAAACAGTAAGCGGAAGGCATTTCAACAAAATTAGAAGAAATGAAAGCTAGGCACCATATGAACATGCAACCAATGTCACTCTATTAGGTAAAAAGTGTCTCGTTGTAAGTGCCATTTCAAGAAATTAGAAGCAGTACAAGTTAGAACACAATGCAAGATGCAACCTACATCACAGTCCCAAGTTAAATGTGTCTTATGGGTAAGTGATCATTGCAGGTATAAGTTGTAAGCTACGCAGATGCAATTCAACATAATCAGAAGCAATACAAACTAGACATCATACGGAAAACGCAACCACATATAACAGTTCCAAGTAAGAGCAAGCACATGTGATGGTGGAGTAGGGGAGATGTGCTCATCATCCCACAATACCACCGGATCAAAATAAGACGTTGGTGGTAAGCAGTATGAACATCACCGCCTATAACTCCTTTGTGTTCTACTCGTGCGTATCATCTACGCATAGACCTGGCTCGAATGCTACTGTTGGGGAACATTGCATGGAAAACAGAAACAAATTATATGCACATGCAAGATCTATCCATGGAGATGCATAGCTACAAGAGGGGAGAGTATGTCTACGTACTCTCGTAGACCGTTAAGCGGAAGAGTTTATAAACGCAGTTGATGTAGTCGTACACCTTCGCGATTCGCCCAATCAAATACGGAACGCACGACACCTCTGCGTTTAGCACACATTCAGCTCGGTGACGTCCTTGCCTTCTTGATCCAGCAAGACAGGCAAAGTTGTAGACAAGTTCCATCAGCATGACAGTGTGGTGACGGTGGTGGTGCAACTATCTCCGCAGGGCTTCACCGAGCACTATGAAAATTATGACCGAGGATGAACTAGAGGGAGAAGGGCGCCTGATATGTCTCCAATGTATCTATAATTTTTTATTGTTCCATGGTATTATATTATCTGTTTTGGATGTTTTATATGCATTAATATGCTATTTTATATTATTTTGGGACTAACCTATTAACCTAGAGCCCAGTGCCAGTTTCTGTTTTTTTGCCTGTTTTAGAGTTTCGCGGGAAAGGAATACCAAACGGAGTCCAAACGGAATAAAACATCTGCGATGATCTTTCTTGGACCAGAAGCAAACCAGGAGACTTGGAGATGAAGTCGGAGGAGCCACGAGGCGGACACAAGGGTGGAGGGCGTGCCCCCTATCTTGTGGGCCCCTCGTGGGTCTCCTGACCTAATTCTTTCGCTCATATATACTCTTATACCCCAAAACCATCAGGGGGAGCCACGGAAACACTTTTCCACCGCCGCAACCTTCTGTACCCATGAGATCCCATCTACGGGCCTTTTCCGGCGTCCTACCGGAGGGGGATTCGATCATGGAGGGCTTCTACATCAACACCATTGCCCTTCCGATGAAGCGTGAGTAGTTTACCACAGACCTACGGGTCCATATAGCTAGTAGCTAGATGGCTTCTTCTCTCTCTTTGATTCTCAATACCATGTTCTCCTCGATGTTCTTGGAGATCTATTCGATGTAATATTCTTTTACGGTGTGTTTGCCGAGATCCGATGAATTGTGGATTTATGATCAGATTATCTATGAATATTATTTGAATCTTCTCTGAATTCTTATATATATGATTTGATATCTTTGCAAGTCTCTTCGAATTATCGGTTTAGTTTGGCCTACAAGATTGGTTTTTCTTGCAATGGGAGAAGTACTTAGCTTTCGGTTCAATCTTGCGGTGTCCTTTCCTAGTGACAGTAGGGGAAGCAAGGCACGTATTGTGTTGTTGCCATCGAGGATAAAAATATGGGGTTTTCATCATATTGCTTGAGTTAATTCCTCTACATCATGTCATCTTACTTCATGCGTTACTCCATTCTTTATGAACTTAATACTCTAGATGCATGCTGGATAGCGGTCAATGTGTGGAGTAATAGTTGTAGATGCGGAATCGTTTGGGTCTACTTGACACGGACGTGATGCCTATGTTCATGATCATTGGCTTAGATATCATCATAATTATGCGCTCTTCTATCAATTTCTCGGCAGTAATATGTTTACCCACCGTATTATTTGCTATCTTGAGAGAAGCTACTAGTGAAACCTATGGACCTCGGGTCTCTTTTCCATCATATAAGTTCTCTTTTCCATCATATTAGAGCATCTCCAACAGGCGCCGAACGCACGGCGCGCTAAATTCTGGTTTACGGCGCGCCCATCGCCAGGTTTGGCGCGGCGCGCAGCGCTGGTTCCAGTGGCCATGCTAAAATGCAGCGCGCGCGTAGCTCCAGCAGGCGCGCTAAAATGCAGCGCGCGCACTCTCGCACAAACATTTTTTTAATAACTTTGAATAGATAAAAAATACACATTGTCATAGCATAGATAAAAAAGTATACAAAGATATTTTACATAGTTCCAAAGCATAGATAGATAGAACTACGGTGCAACTAGATAGAAAAAACTACGGTGCAACTGAGAAAAACTACGGTGACTCCCAGCCGTCATCATCATCACCATCATCGTCCTCAATGGAGTTGTCCGAGGTATCGAGCCACATGTCATCCCAACGCAGATCATTGGGGGAGAAGATCGACTGCCCGCCTGCCTCGACGATATCGCACTACGATAAGGCCAGTGCCTTGCGCCGGCGCCTGTCAGCATGCTCCGCGTGGTGCCTTGCCATCCTCTCTGCCCAGAAGGCGTTCTCGGCGGCGACGTCCTCCGGGTGGCGCCGGCGCCACTCCGCCATGGCTCGCTCGTCCTCCTCGGCGACGAGGAGGCGGCCCTGCAGCCGAACGTGGTTCACATGGTCCTGGTCCGTGATGAGACGAGGCAGAGGGGCGACGCGCTGCGCCTGCTCACGCGTGAAAACGTCCCGGAAGTTCATCTGCGACGGAGGCCTCTCCAAGCGCCACGCCGCCGCGTCGTACGCGCGGGCCACCTCGTGCGCGGTCTGGAATGAGCCGAGGCCGAGCCGGACATCGCTGGACCGGATCTCAGTGGAGTACCAGCCATTGGGGCGCTCGCGGACGCCGCGGTAGCCCGAAGAACCCCGGCAGCGCGGCGTCATGGTGGCGCGGTGGTGGCGGGGAAAGCGACGAGAAAGATTGGAAGCGGCGAGGTGGCGAGGGGAAGGGCACGTGGCAGTGTGTTTGAGCGCATGGCGAGCGCCGGATTTTATAGGCGCGCGCGAAGCGGCGCGCCAAATCTACCGCGCCAGCTGCCGCTTTCTCCCTCGCGCGCGCTAGTTTGCCGCCATCGCTGGAGCGCGCGAAACCGGGCCGCGCGCACGTCTTTTGGCGTGCCTGTTGGAGATGCTCTTAGTTTTTGATCTTCTATTTTGCAATCTTTTACTTTCCAATCTGTATACCAAAAATACCAAAAATATTTACCTTACCGTTTATCTATCTCTATCAGGTCTCACTTTTGCAAGTAACCGTGAAGGGATTGACAACCCCTTTATCGCGTTGGGTGCAAGTTTGTTTGATTGTTTGTGCAGGTATTCGGTGACTTGTTTGTTGTCTCCTACTGGATTGATACCTTGGTTCTCAAACTGAGGGAAATACTTAGTCTACTTTGCTGCATCACCCTTTCCTCTTCAAGGGAAAAACCAACGCAAGCTCAAGAGCTAGCAGCGCCGCACACGGCTTGGGGACCGTGGTGTGTGTTGCCCCTCTCCCTCCTCACATCTATATAGGTGGAGGGGGAGAGGAGGCAGCCCTAGGAGCCCCCTCCCTTTCCTTCCTTTAGGCGTGGAAGAAAGGGCGGGAGGGGGGCCGGCGGCTACCCTGTGTCAGGTGCACCCCCTTCCATATTTGATGCATGGGGGAGGAAAGGAGGTCGGCTGACCTAAGGCGCCCCTCCTTCCTTCTGTGCATGGGCAAGGGAGGTGGGGCGTGCCCAACCCCTTGTGGGCTGGTGTGCCTCCCTGGCCCATGAGGCCCACCAAGTCCTACCGGTGGTCTCCCGGAACCCCTTCTGGTACTCCGAATTCCGGTAGTCCGAAGACTATTTGGTGCATTCTGAAACCTTTTCGAAACCCGAATACCTTCATCCCATATACCAATCTTTACCTCTGGACCATTCCAGAGCTCCTCGTCATGTCCGCGATCTCATCCGGGACTCTGAACAACATTCGGTCACCAACTCGCATAACTCATATAATACTATATCGTCAACGAACGTTAAGCGTGCGGACCCTACGGGTTCGAGAATGATGTAGACATGACCGAGACGCTTCTCCGGTCAATAACCAATAGCAGGACCTACATGCCCATATTGGTTCCTACATATTCTACGAAGATCTTTACCGGTCGAACCTTTATGACAACATACATAGTTCCCTTTGTCTGTCGGTGTGTTACTTGCCCGAGATTCGATCGTCGGTATCTCCATACCTAGTTCAATCTCGTTACTGGCAAGTCTCTTTACTCGTTCTGTAATACATCATCTTGTAACTAACTCCTTCGTCACTTTGTTTGCAAGCTTCTTGTGATGTTGTATTACCAAGAGGACCCAGAGATACCTCTCCGATATGCGGAGTGATAAATCTCAATCTCGATTCACGCCAACTCAACAGACACCTTCGGAGAGACCTGTAGAGCATCTTTGTGATCATCCAGTTACATTGTGATGTTTGATGACACACAAGGCATTCCTCCGAAGTCCGGGAGTTGCATCATCTCATGGTCGAGGAAACATGTATTTGACATTAAGAAAGCAGTAGTAATAAACTGAACGATCATATGCTATGCTAACGGTTGGGTCTTGTCATCAGATCATTCTCCTAATGATGTGATCCCGTTATCAAGTGACAACACATGTCTATGGTTAGAAACCATAACCATCTTTTGATCAACAAGCTAGTCTAGTAGAGGCTCACTAGGGACACGGTATTTGTTTATGTATTCACACATGTATTTAATTTCCGGTCAATATAATTCTAGCATGAATAATAAATCTTTATCATGAATAAAGAAATATAATAATAACAACTTTATTATTGCCTTAGGGCATATTTCCATCACGGATTCGGTGATCGCCCCCGGAATGGGCTGGCCCAAAAGGGCGCGTTGGGGAGTGAGGGGTGCACATTGCGCAGACATGCTCAGTAACCAGTACAATGACCTTACCTTGTCGACTACTATCAGAAAATGGCTCTATTTGAGCCTTCATCTAGAACAACATTAATTTCTCAAAAATAATCTAGTACAACATTAACATATATTATTTACCTAGTACAAAATATTTGTAAATAAATTAAAATAAAAAACAGGTTGATAATTTAATTCAGAAAGTTCACGGGCTTGGAAAGAAATGTTCAAAAAATTAAAAAAATCACGAATTTTAAATAAAGTTTATCTATTTGAAAAAGTGTTCATCAATTTTGAAAATGTTCACAAAAATAAAAAAAATGAATTTGAAAACAATAAAAAATTGGGAAAAAGTCCATCAATTTTGGAAAAATGTTCATTGATCTTGCTTTTTTAGAATTTGAAAAAAACATTCATGTATTTTAAAAAATAGGTCACAGATTCAAAAAATTCATCAACTTGAAAAAAGTACATAGATTCAAACAAAATCATGTTTATTATTTTTTTAATTTTTATTTTTTATCGATTTTGAAAATAAAAAGTCATGTTTTCAGAAAAAAGAAAAAAAGATAGAAGAGAAGGAAAAAAAAGAAAAGAAGGAAATCAAAAAAAGAAAAAAAAGAAAGAGAAAAAATAATAAAATGATGTAAGTAATGACATTTGGGTGGGTGGCCTGGTTGTTTACCGTAGCTTATTCTAGAAGAAGAGAGGTCGTGGGTTCGAATCATAATCCTTGCTTGGGGAGGTCCGAGTCAGCGCTTCGAGCGCTGGTTGACGTACCGGCGCTCATGCAAACGAACTGGTGGGCTGGCCCATTAGCAAGGCCCTCGCATCGCTCGCTCGGTCGATAGCCGGATCGATCCTCGCTCGCTCGGTTCCGCTATATTTGATTGTTTAATCCTATTGACCGTGGACTTCTCAAAATTTGAAAAAAAAAGTCTATCAAACTTGATAAAAAAGTTCATGAATTTGGAAAAAAGTTCATCTATTTGAAAAAAAACGTCAACTTCGAAAAGGTTCAAAAAATAAAAATATAGTTCATAGAATTTTGAAAAAAAAATCAAAACTTGGAAAAAAGTTCATCAATTTTGCAAATCCATGGGGTTTCAAAAAATAGGTACGAATTCAGAAAAGTTCACAAATTCAAAGAAAATTCATCGGATTTTGATTTTTTTTATTATCATTTTTTATAAGAAAAGGGTTAAATTTTCAGAAAAATGAAAATGAAATAGGAAAGAGAAAGAAGAAGAAACAAAGAAGAGAAGGAAAAAAGAAGAGAAGAGAAAAGAAGAAAGGCCAAAAAGAAAGATAAAAACAATAAAACAATGTAACTAATCATGTTTGGGTGGGTGGCCTAATTGTTATCATAACTTATGCTAGAATAAGAGTGGTCATGGGTTCGAATCATAACCCTTACTTGGGGAGCGCCTAGTCAGCGCTTCGAGCGTTGGTTGCGGTATCGGCGCTCACGCCCATGATCTGGTGGGCCGGCCCATTAGCAAGACGTTTGCATCGCTCCATCAGTCGACAGCAGGATCAATCCTTGCTCGCTCGGTTCTGCTATATTTGATTGTTTAATCCTGTTGACTGTGGACTTCTCAAAATTTGAATAAAAGTTTATAAAACTTGAAAAAAGTTCACAAATTCCAAAAAAGTTAATCGAGTTTGGAACAAAAGTTCATCAAATTGGAAAAAAGTTCAACCAATTTGAAAAGAGTTCATAGAATTTGAAAAAGATCATCGCTTTAAAAAAAGTTCATTGATTTTGAAGAAAACATTCATCAATTTTGGGGAAAAATTCATCAATTTTGAAAAAAAATCATCACTTTTCAAAAAAGTTCAAAATTTTGGAAAAAATTCATGAAAATGTTTAAATTCACAAATTTTGATTAAAATCATCAATCTGAAAAAAGAGTTTGTGGATTCTTTTTAAAATGTTTTCAATTTTGAAGAAAAAGTTCATTGATTAAAATCACGCATTAGTAAAAGAAAAAAGAACAGCAAAAAAGAAAAAAGAAAAAGAGACGCAAACTGGAGAAAGAATAAAAGAACGAAAGAAGCTACTGTGCACAAAGTGTGCGTTGTCCCTAGTGGTTAGCGCAGCGTTCTGTGAACGTAAAAGTCTCGAGAACGTACAAGTCTCGAGTTCGATTTGTCGCACACGCACCATTTATTGCACTTTAAATAGATAAAAGAAAACCGCAAAAATGGGCCTGCCCAGCTTCCAATAGAGGGTGTGCGCTTCAGGCGTCCGTTTGCAAAATGACCAATAATGGGCATCTAAAGCACCAAATATGAACCGACCCTTGCTTGTAATTTTTGTTTTTTAAATAGAAAAAATATCAAATGGGCCGGCCCAGGACTAGAGGGGGTGTGCGCCATGTCGCGAAATAGACTATCTATAGGAAATGCCTCCTCCCAATGCGCAGCGCGTGGTATAGGAGGTTCCGTATGAAAAACCCATGATGGGAATGTTCTATTTTGTCGGGCACTGCATCAAATTGGCACACAAGCCCACTGGCCTGCCCACTTTAGAAGGAACATCGTACTATACAATCCGTTTTTCCCTAGAAAATCTGTTTTGGGGAACCTTCTACAAGGTTCCTGGCCTGTTTTGGGGAACCTTCTACAAGGTTCATGAATCGATTTTCTCTTTTTCTGTTGTTTTTTTATTGGGTTCTTTCTTTTCTTGTTATTTATTTTCTATTTTTGTATTTTTAGAGTCACAAATTACAAAAAAAAATAGAAATTTCTAAAAATAATATTTATTTGAAAAATAATATTTTGTTATTTTTAAAATCAGATTTTTTAAAAAAAAATCGAAATTTCAAAATGTCTTCACAATTAAGAAATGTTCAGAAGATTAGAAATTTTCCTATAGTGCTAAAAACATGTTTGCGATTTTAAAAAAAGTTTAAAATAAATGGTCCTGATTTAGAAAAATATTTGCGATTTTAAAAACTGTTCGAGTTCAGGAATCTCAAGAAAATGATCAGGTTTCAAAAATTGTTCATAGTTGCAAAAAAGTTTGCCTTTTACAAAAAAATATTCATATTTTCAAAAATGTTTCATGGTCTTTAAAAAATAGTATTGAAAATCCCCAGAAAAAACCACGTGCTACCGTCTCTGCACGGTGCTGATGAGTCACTACTGTATGTACAGTAGAAAAACGTGAAACACATAAACAAAGGGCATGAATGGCCGCTAATGGGCTGGCATGTTGGCTCGCGCATGTGCGTTTTGGGGTATATTTGATGCAAAATGTGTCATATAGGGTACTCCCCATGGACCATTCCCTAAAATACATGTTGTGCCCAAAAATGGAGAAACAATTGGGAAGGTCTTAATTGCACGTTGATATTAGGTTGTCGATTTTAGGTATACATTAATTTGGTGAGGGTGCTAACTTGTTTAGTGCTAAACACATTTAGCGTTGAACGATGGGGCGATATAGACCATTGCATAGACGTGGTTGAACGGATGAGATATATTGGCTCTCCGCAACTCGTTCTTTTGAGATATAGATATTTGGTATAGATATAGATTACCAAATCATTGTATATAGGATTATGACACATTTTCAAGTTGTTTATTGGCTCATCATGCGAAAGAGAGATGTTTCAGTACACAATTGGTATGAGAACGGTGTATCTTTGTGCCCCGCTTTGTGTTGGCTTAAAAAACAAGACAATCCAAGCCTCTGAAGGCATTGTTAAACATAAGACTATCATAGTTAGGTTCAAGGAGTTATCTTGTAGCTTTTTAATTCTGATAACAGGTTATGTGTGTTGTAATTAATCTTCTTTATATCTTCCATTTTCTTTTATCCTTGTAACCCCACACATGTATGCGTCTCTAGGGACATGCGCCCCTGCATATTTAACACGAAGCCGTTCCTTGTAAGTTGTAACGAGGTAGACGTTCTATTTTCGCAGGCATGTTTTCATAGAAGAAGTCTCTAAATGCTAGCGCCACTCCGCTGGTGGGCTAGCAAGTTATGTGTGACTTTGCTAACGAATACTAACATGCAATGTACTCCCTCCGTCTGAAAATACTTGTCCTAGAAATGGATAAAATGAATGTATCTATAACTAAAATAAGTCTAAATACAACCAGTTCTAGGACAAGTATTTCTGAATGGAGGGAGTAGTTTTGAACAGAAGGAGTACGGTGCAAGCGCAATATTTTTTTTCTTGTAGGGACCTTGCACGCGAAATTTAATCATACAACAAGTTCCACTTTCCTTGACAAAAAATCATCTTGTTGAATCAAAGCTCTATATAAAGCAAGCTATACTGAGAGTCGTGTGGCTTTCCTAAAAGTAGGCAAGACCTGCGGCCGGTCTCGCGGTATCGAGGCTTACCTCGGGATTATCATTCACTCATCTCTTGCTGACCCACACAAGACATAAGTTTTGGTTGCTACCGTCCCATGCATGGTATACTATTCTCTTCTCTTTGCCACATCTTTTCTTGACCAGTCCATATGATCTACCTAGCTTCCATGCTGATCAAATGAGTATTTTCCCTTTTGGATATTTTGCCTTACGAAAAGACGCACCAAAAGAAGGAAGAAAAGAGAAAAGAGGTGGTAGAACGCTAAAGAGAGCACATCGTCATGATATGTATGGCTTGCTTGGCTGTCTAGGCCTTTTCTGCCATGTAGGCGTATACGTATGTACGTAGCATATCATGATGCGTCATGCAAAAGAGATCTAAGGGATCAAACCTAGCTCTCGATCGTATCCTTGGATCCCCAAGCCATCATAAACCACTCCCAGTCTAGTACTTGAGATACATATGTAGCTCTAGTTAAGTACTGTCATCACATCTTTTAGTGCATATAGTTACATTATAAGTATACTACCGAGCTACCATGCTTTAAGCCCTCTAGCGATCATCAGTTGTAGTGATGACTAATGAGAGATCCGAGAGTAGGGCATTTTGGTGACCAAACTTCATGGAGCCATTTATTTTTGGAAAATTCAAAATTCAAACTTTTCGATTTCAGAAAAATCTGAAAAAAAAAATGCAAGTATACAAGGATGAAATGTACATGTGTGTAAAAATTCAGGATGAAATACCTTGAAATGTGACCTGTTCAAAAAAGTCAAATATCTGGACTTTGAGGATGAATATTATCATGAAAAGCCTCGGATTTGTTTTTGTATTTTGCACATCCCTAATTTTAACGACTTTGTCCTGAAAATTTACACACATGTACATTAACCTCCATATATATCTGTATTTTTCTAGAATTTTTTGAAATGTAAAAATATGAATTTTGAATTTTGCAAAAGGAGGGCTCCATGGAGCTCGGCCTCCCAGAGCAATTTTCAGAGATCCGAGGACTATATATATCTGTGTACACTACAGTAGCAAACTTACACTCATGATGAAAAAGACAATTCAGCAAAGAGAACTCTTCTTCCTTGGTATAAATGTATAAACGTACTGATGTGTAAATGTTGTTAGCACACTGATCCCTCGTTTCTGAATAATATTATTGATCTTGTGAACATGGTCGACCCAAAATGAACCTCTGCCAAAACTTTCGGTGGCAAGCGGACGAAGTTCTCAGTCATTTCTGCTACGAGATTCGTGTACCTGGGATACGACAACATATATTCGATATGCGAACATATATCCTGTGCTTACTTTTCTCAAAACAAATTTTCGTTCAGCTTTATTTGTAAGTCCAAACGGCCAAACCGATACATGGTGATGGAAAAATCCCTATACAAATGAGTCAGGAGATAAACACGGCAACCAAGAGAACAACGAGAACACCACCAACCCGAATCCAAACAAGAAAACATGAGTCGCCACACTTAACATGAGACGAGCTAGACTACTGAACCGGGACAGAACCGCACCGCGTGAGAAAACTACCGGACCCTAATGCACCGAACATACCAAGCAATAGTCAGGGAGGGCAAGCATCTGCCATCTCACTCTGGGTCATGGAGCTCTGATCCAACGAGCAGGTCACGAAGAACGAGAACTATGACCACGAGGAGACCAACGAATTCGCACCACATCAGACCCAAAGAAGCTTCACGCTAGGATCAAGGCAAGCCCGAAGACATCGACGCACAACACCCGGGCGGTATCTTAGTTCCCTGAAGACGCCCCCAAGAGGGTAATGACGCGAAGTGTCGTCGCCGCCGAGCCCGAGTCGACGGATTAGGATTTTCACCTGGACCCGGACATGGAGAGGAAACCCACAAGAATGCCCAAGGGGCAAGTGACACCCACAAGCATCACCGTTGCCGACGCCAAAACGCGGAGCTTTCACCTGGATCCTCACCAATGGAACGATAGGCACCATCGAACCCGACCCTAGATGAAGGAGGAGCCGAATGGCCAGCATGAGAACTCCAGATTCAGACCAGGAAGCCACAACGCCGAAGCCACGGTAACGCGATGATCACCCACCACCCCTCCCCTCGCTACCCCCATAGCCAAGTGAAGGCCCCAATACTGCAAACGCATTGCTCACTGTAGAGCTAAGCGCAACGTCACCATCCGGGGTCATCGCCTCGGCATCCATGATAGACTCAGCACCGCCACAGGAGCAACATGACGTCCGAGAACTAGGCACGAAGAACTGGACAGAGTTAGAGCGGAACCCTCGTCGGTCAGGACCAAACATCCCTGATGTCGGTCCACGCGATGGGAGCCCTACCTCGGCTCGGGGGCGTGGATCAAAGGGGGCAGCCAGCATCGTCGTCGAGGCAGCCCTCTAGCAGCCGGAGCGGTGGACCTCCATAGGCCGGATCCGGTCCAGCACTGGAGGCCCTCCACAACGTAACCCTAGATACTCCACCACCAGATGTGGGGAACCCTGCACGCCACCACGGCACCTGCAAGCCATGGCCTGGTCCGAGCAGGCGAGCACCCATGCACCGCGCTGACAAAGAGGTCACCGTGCACCGCCCGACCACGTCGGCACTCCATATTCACACCACACCGCTTCCAAGGGTCATCACGCGAGATCTTATGTGCTAGTTTGTAAGTATTGCAGTCATGTACGATTTTGGTGATGGGATTTGCCCCTTTGATTGTGTGGCATATTCATGCTATTTGTCCGGCCTTCTTTTCAATAAATTATTGTTGTGTGTATATCTTCTAACATTGCAAGATGCATGGGCAGGGTGGATGGCCTTCCATTACCTACAAAATCCATGTTGCCTGCCCCCGCATTTTTGTTGTTTTTGGATGATCCTTGAGTCTAGCTTCTCAGTTTGGAGGGGTAAGTCTACTTACCGACGCAATAGAATTGTGAGGCAAAGGTAGAAGAACTAAAGGCAACACCCTGCCTCTGCATAACTAACACAGCAAAACATCAACAGGCTGACAAAAAAAAATTTAAAAACGACATATCGGCAACAATAAAGTCATATATGACCGACACTATGCCTTTCAACTCCATATAGCAACATTTTTACACTAGAATACAGCTTACACGTCAAAGTGCTGGTGTGCACAATACCCAAACCGTAGAGTAGATGAAAACACATTGATATCACCAGAACAAATTTACATCACCTCCATTTAATATGCCATTGATCCAATCCTTAAACCCTGGTATCCCAAAAACCAAACCACAAAGAAAGAAACTACAAGTTTTGAAGGAAGAAATAAACGGAAAGAAGAGCTAATCATACATGTAGTTAACCTAGCTTTCCCCCCCATCAGAAATCCCCTGATGAACACATGCATGGATCCTTCATGTGCACAATCACAAGTCCTCCTGTCTTCTGAAGAACAGCGTCCGGTCGACCGCCGTGAGCAGGCAGACATCACGCTCATCCGCATGCTCACTCTCTATGTTGACGTTCAAATCAAAGCAAGACGAGGAGGTCTCAGCTTCTTTGTGATCATGATCAACCGTGTGCTCCTCCTTGGTCTCCGGGTTCATCTGCTTGGTTGGCGGCGAGCAAGCTCTAGACTTGGAGTCGAAGCTCTCGCAGCAAAGGATGACGATGGTGTCGCTCACGCCGACCTCGTCGCCGGTTTGGCTCCGTATCACCCCGCTGTCGATGGCTTCCTTGATGCCGACCTGGCAGGACTGGTTGGCCTGCTCAAAGTCATCCATGAGAATGACGCGGTGCGGGTTCTCGGAGACGGCGTCGTAGAGTCGCTCAAGGTAGGCCTCGCCCTCGGTCGCCGCCGACGTCCGGGGCCGCTTGCTCCTGTGCTCCTCGGTGGAGCAGGATGCGGACGTCGAGGAGGCGCCGAGTTTGATGGACACGAAGTTCTTGCGCGAGCCGAAGACGAGGTTGGCAAGCTCACTGGCCACCCTCTCCTTGCCGTCGGCGTCGCCTCCGAGGAAGAACATCCACGTCTCCTCCTTGGCGTCCGTAGACCTCGACTTGTCGCGCCTCTTGGCGATCCCTGACCGGCACTGGAGGACGGTGCTCGCGATCTCAGGGACGATCTCCTTCTGCCACGGCACCTCCTTCTCCAATGCGGCGCAAAGAAGCTTGAGGTTCTCGGCGTTGAGCTCCTTGAACCTGGAACGGCACTCCACCTCCACGGAGCCGTTGGAAGCGCCCGAGTCGTGCGACGAGACCTTCTCGTCGGCCTCGCACTTGGGTTTCCATGGATGCTTGCCGTCGAGATCGGCGAGAAGCCACGACTGGCGAGGCTGGTGGCCATGCTCATAGGAGGAGATGGAGGAGGCCGGAGACACGGGTGCGGAGAAGTGCAGCGTCATCCGCTGAGATGGTTTGCTGCAGATGGAGCTCCAGTTCCTGCTGAGATCCATGACATGCGTAGGCTCCTGCAGGTGCAAACACAAAGGTCAGTGATGAAGATCAAAACAAGATTGGATGGGAGCAACTAATTAATAACGTGCATCAAGGTTTATGATGATGATTGGACACTCGAGTACTACGGTACAGTACCTGATCGCGGCAATGCTGGAGCCAGGATGGGATGGTGGAGGAGGACACGAAGGAGGGCGGCAATGCGGCTTTGGTGTCAATCCTGACGCCGGAGCAATCGCCGCAGCATCTGGAGGTCAGCTGGGCGCCGCCCAAAAGCGGCCAGCGGGGCACCGGTCCGTTCCCATCCATGTCGGAGCTGGCTTTCATGGACTGATTGACTGCGCCTAGTGCACTGCACAAAGAAAGAACAAACGGAATAAGATTCCACTGTCACCTCACCTCACCCATCGATCCACATGTCCTCAGCTAATCCAATCGACTATGATGCTAGTAAGATTGATTAGTTGGGCAAACAAATTGAAGATTGCTGTTGAGAGGCGCTAGCTACGGCCCTAAAGCTTTTGCCAGGAAAGCACGCAAAAGGCGCAAGCTTTCACTGATCGGTCGCTCACGCTCATAGCAGCCTGCCTCAGCAAAGCATGAAAGCCACATTGCAGGCCGGGGCAGAGACCAGAGAGTCAGTGCTACAAGACAACTGAGAACTACTACTAGCAGCTAGCTAGCTATAGGCTACTTGCCCAGCAACGAATTGTCAGAGAGACGTCGCCATTCGGGCTGATTCCTCCACCTGAAGTGACAGGGACATTCACATACTGATGCGCCCTGGGAAACGTAACAACTTTAGATCGGGACGGCCGGATTTACCTGTCGTCCAAGGCGCAGGTGAGGCTCAGCGCGAGGCTGCCGGCGGGGACGGTGAGCGTCTGGAGCCCCCACAGGTTCTCCAGCGACGGCTGCCCCGCCCTGCACTTCGTGTACGTCTGGTAGCTCCCGAACCCGACGAGCCAGAGCCCGTGCTCACCACCGGCCGCGCACGCCAGGGCGCGCACCTCGGTCACCACGTGCTCCACGGGGCAGTAGTACCCTCTCCGGCCTCCTTGGACGTGGCCGCTCCAGAACTCGGCCGCCCACTTGAGGTCCTCCACCACCAGCAGGACATGCCCTCGGCTCTTGATGAGGCACCGCAGCTCGCCCAGCCGCCGCTCCGCCTCCTCCCTCGGCATCTCACGGAACGAAGACACACGGAGGCTGACCACCTGCGCGCTCCGTAGGGCGTCGTGCTTGGCGTCGCCTCTCTTGACCTTGTCCATGGCCGCGCGCACCGTGGCCTCCGCCGCGGCAGTGTTCTCGGCGACGACCACGACCCTCGTCTTGCTCATGCCGGCCAGGCAGTGGAGCACGGCGGCAGCGTCCTCATCGCGCGCCTGGCCGAGCGGGAGCTTGGCCTTGGAGGTTTCTTGATGCTTGCTCGTGGTGGCCGCGCTGCTAGGGTTAGGGTTTTGGTGGGGATTGTTGGTGGCCGCTGTGGTGGTGGTGCTGCACACGGTCTGCTCGACGTTGGCCTTGATCTGCGTGCTGGAGAAGCCGGCCTCGCGCATGACGCGGCTGACGCTGGGGTCGTCGAGGATGGAGACGACGAGCTGCTCGAGCTCGATCTTGACGGCGAGCACCGGCTGCTGCTGGCTATCGACGGACCCGCGCCGCTGGTGCGCCTGCGCGCGCTTGAAGGCCGCGACGAGCGCGTTGGAGAGCGACGGCGGGTAGTAGTGGTGGTGGCCGTGGCCGCCGAGCAGCGGCGAGGAGGCGACCGCGGCGGAGGCCGGCAGGCGGTTGAGGGCCACGTTGAAGCACAGCTCCAGCGCCTTGCACTGGAGCGGGTGCGAGTGCGACCGGAGGCACGCGGCGCGCAGCAGCCCCGCCGGCGCCGCCAGCATCGCGCTGGCCACGTGCAGCGGCGTGACCTGCGCGTTCCCCCTCCGCCGCGCCAGGCTCACGGCCTGCTTCACAACCCCGGCCGCCTCCGCCGTCAGCGCCTGCTGCACGGTGCACCCCCCGGCCCTCATGTCGAGCTACCACCAATAGCCACCCAGCTACCTACCTAGCTAGCTCCAACCGATCCGATGGACGCAGCTAGCAACGGTACGGCAGAGCAAGCAGTACGTACGTGCTGGCTGATATCTAGCTCAGAGGATGTGCGGACAAAGACGGCGAGCGAGATGTGTAGATATAGACGAGGTGCCACTGCAGAGCAAGTGGTCGCTGTGGTGCTGCTTTATATTGGTGAATGAGTGTTCATCTTTTGAGCAGGCTAGCAGGGCTAGGGGTTAGGGGTGAAGGAGGAACGGATTTCGGTGTATGAATTTGTGCCTTTCTTGTTGGGGAGGGCTGCGTATGTTTATCTCTCTTCCTCTTTCCCTTTCCCTTTCTCTTTCTCTTTGGGGGACTCCATTTTTTTGGGTCCAAAGTGGATTTTGTGGTGGCAAAGAAAAAGGTGTTGTTGGCTTGGTAAGGAGTAGAGGAGAATGCATGTGCTGACAAAGCACATACACAAAGGCGCCTCAGCTTTTCCTCCCATTCCCCCTCTCTATCTCTACCACAGTGTCTCGGAGACAGGTCAGGGGTAGGAGATCGTATGGACGTACGCAGTATCTTTGTGGCTGGGATTTTGTATGTCATCAGCTGCCTCTAAAGAATGACCAGGGGCTAAATTCCATGCGTCACTGCATCAAAGTGAGCAAACTGACAAGCATAAGATTTATCACCCGATCTGGAAGGATTTGGACAAGTGACAAATGTGCATTGCTCACTGGCCTGGTTTGGCTCAGTGGACGTACGCAAGAGTTTAAACATCAACTTTGTGAAACATAGGTCTCACTAAAATAGTACATTAAGGTTCCAACACAGAGACATGACACATGCAAATGATGATATCCAGCACGCAAGTAGTTAGCGTTGGCGTCACAATTAACTTACAAAAATCTATTTACATGAGCATCAAAGTTTTTAGAGAAAGCTGAGATTTTATTTTTTGCGAGAAAGAGAAAGCTGAGATTAATACATATGTTTGTGAGTTGTGATGGTAATCATTATGGCCAAGAATCTTTTGTACAACTAGCGAGTAAAATTGGCAAACGGGAAGAATCCATACATACGGTAGCCTGATACATTTAGCAAAGGGACAGCTCTTTCATACAACTCACTCTACTTGCAAAACTTAGAGCAAATCTAGTAGAGTCGCTGAAACGGGTCAAACACCATAATAATTGTCGTTTCGGCGAATGAGGCACAAAATATCACTATAGCAAAGTCATCAACCCGGATGCCATCGCTGAAAATTGAGATCGCTCCAAAACGATCCCTATGTCCTTCGTATTTGGAGGAAGGGGGGTATGTTGGCGTGCACCCATGCCGCAAACGACTTTGGCACGGCAGACATTTCTGTTCTAGCTCCTTCCTGCAGGCAACGGTGTCGCCCTGCCTCGCCGTAGCAACACTTCCAGCGCTCACTACCATGTTAACGACGCCATGGACTCCGCAACAACCCCCATGTCCCATCCCATCGGTGTCTTGTAGGATCTTACGCCTCCCGCCTCGTTATCCAGCGTCGCCTAAGTCGGCACCTTGTCGGCTCAACCGTCAATGACATGGGCGCACTAGTCAACAACTCTTCACGAACAAAAATATCCGAACTGCAAGAAGGTGGCGAGCTCTACTACGCCCCACATGACTCCCCATCCCCCCTTCATCCCGGCAGCTGGCGAAATCCATGGGCGAGAGTGAGTGAAACGTTCAGCGAAATGTCGAGTAGGTAAAACATTGTTTTCCCTTTGTCTTTTGATTTGTCCGCTTCAATTGTGCAAATTGATGGTGACCAAATTTAAACAATGGTGGCAATTGTGCAATCTTTTTGTGAAGTGGTGGTTTTATTAACTAGAGTATATATGCACAAATATAGAAGAAATAGCAGAGAAATTAATGGTGGCTTCAATTTTCAAGAATCTAAGTTTGCACATTGCATCGGCAGCCTCTAAAAAGTAGTGGAGTGCACTTCAATTGTTGTGGAGGCCGCCGTTTTGGCAGTCATGGAGTGCGCTCCAATGCGTTTTGAATGCTACGGTTTTGGCCACTCTGTTAAAGTTGCTCTTATGCCCTTGCCACCTCTGCATGCTACCATATACGTATCCCATATAACATATCTTCACAAAACCTTACTGTAGTACCAACAATTAGTAACAGATGCAAACAAGTGTAGCTCAAATGGTTAGATTTCTTATGGCGAAGCCGGTTCACCAGGCTTCAAATACTAGACTTGGTGTTGGTGCTCGCGTTTTCCTGAGGCTTTTCAAAGATGTTCGTTTAGTGGGAAGATGTTCCCATCCAATCTCAAGATGTTATTCTCCTATGGAGAATCAACAATTATTCGTGCTCATATTAAACATCATTTTTTTAGAACGTTCCATTTACATAGATGCATACATACACAAGCAGCACCTCAAGGCTCCAATTAAAGTAGCAAATTCAACTTCCTTTCTCAATAAGGGTGAATTTTATTAACTCAAAATGAAGCATCAAGAGGATATAAAGCATAATGAGCACACACTCGACCTCTGCGGAATTAGGATGTACACAACCAACACAAACACGTACGAAAACACTAACAAAAAGGCCAAAGCGATCAGATACACGGTCGACAAACTACAACAAAATACATAAAAGAATATGCCTGAAATGCACAGTGCTAGTAAGGTGTCCATACACCTTTATTTGATATATACTCCCCGGTCGTATAGTGATACAGTTGATGGCATTAAGAAGAGGGAATGTGTCTGATCGATGCAGCAATGATGACGATACAACATGTGATGCTTTATGTGATCGATACGATCGATCGGATGTGGCCTGCCTGCAGTGACCTCTCATCTTTTGAGAGGGCCCGGTTCAAATTGGTTTTCTTTTTCCGGGGAGAGATCTCTGTGCCCTAAAAGAATCGGGAACTGTGTACGGCCTCTTTCTCCCCAGACTCAAAGTATAAGGAATAAAGCGCATGCACTCCGACTCCCCTCTACGCCCATATGATCGATGTGTGTATGTGTGTGTGGAGGAGTATATGCATGGCATGGCGTGGCAAAAATTACCAGCAGCAGCAGTAGGCCAGGCCAGTGGCACATAAAACACGACTCAAAAAAGTGGCGCATAAAACAGCCACATGGTGTTCAGCAAAGCTGGGGCTTTTCGGCATTCCTGCTCCCTTGAAAGCAGGCTGCGTTGCTAGACGCATCAGGGATTGGCGAGCTCGTTGATCAGGTCCAGATTAGTACTAGTACCCTGGTTTCAGTGCCGATCGAAATGTGCCTCCCTATAGGCTAGCTAGCTAGAGTGCAGAGAATATACATATATGTATGCTATGTTCTTGTGAGATCTAACAATGACCTAATAATAACAGCATGCATGTATTTCTAGTGATGTTTGAGTTGCAAAGGCCTTCAAAGTACTTACAAACAATTAGTAGTACGTAGCAAGGGAGAACTCCTAGAAGCAGGAGTGTTCAAGTGGTTTGCAATGGTACGTACACTAGCGCCACTAGGAGCGGAATTAACTGTCAGGGCAAAGCCAAAGGATGTAACAAAGCCAGGTTAACAGCATCATTGACCGGTCATTACTGTGTGCATTTGCATCAAAAGTCGTGCGCAAACAATGTTCTTTATGGGGATACGAATAGCGAAAAGGGGTCGAGTGATCAGCCGTCCATAACAAAAGGATCAGAAACGCATGACTTCCCGCTCACGCCGCCGGCCCAAGAGAAATCCTGTCATTCATTCATCAATCACCATCCCATCTAAGATTCACCGCTGCAATGCGCTTGAATTTCTATTATTCACAACCGCATGTACCAGACAAACCTACTTAATAGTTAGTTATAACTTCTCCTAAGCTCCTAGTACCTGAGGAGAGCAAGCTATCAGCTTCATTCTAGGATTCTGGCATTGAAATGTAGTAGTAGTGTGGTGTGTGCACAGTATGATGTGTTCAAACTAATGTGAGCTAGTAGTGGTCACAGTCAAAGAAATCTTTGGTCACATATGACCCAAAAGGGAAGCAAAAGGGCCAAGCCCTAATCATCACAAAGCCATTCGCCCCAAAAGGAGCGCTTCAAGGGAGAAAAAGTATATACGCAGTTTGAGAAACGACTCGAGCAGAGATCGAGAAGAGCAGCAAATACTACTGTAAAAGAAAACACAAAGACAAAAGCAGAAAAGAAACCCTAATCACTGCATGCCCTTCTTTTGATCTTTTCTTTTCTTTTTCTTTCTCTGTCTACTACGTACTAGTATAGCTACTTAATGGAAGCAGCGGTTAGCTAGGCTGCTGTTTAGATCTTTCATGGCAAAGGGGCAGTTTGGTGTGCCCAGGGATTAAACAAGCACTAAGCACTGTATTGCCGCAGGCAGCTTTTTAAAGTGGAGCTAGAGTGGATGCTAAAAAAGTGCATAAGTGGCATTATCTGCAGGAAAGCTTCCGCATTTTCATACCTCTGGGCGCGCTGCTAATGGGAGCAGAAGCTGCGGCAGAGCCACTATGCTACCTCTACAAGGTAATGGAGAAAGGACACCTGTGCTTCTGCCAGTGCAATTATAAGTAAGATATGTATATAAGAAGATGGTGGATAGATAGCACTGGCATGCTTCGTTTTCCCTCCCAAGAGGCTGTATTACACTATTACCTGATTCACTCTTGAGACAAGAACACGATATGCATTATTCAGCTTGCTTTAAAGGCTGTTGTACATGGAAAGTTGGTGAAGAGAGTACCTTGAACAAAATATAGAAGATGGTTTTGGAGCTGCATAAATTCAGCGACAGCAACCGCTTCCAGCCCACCACTTTGTGCTTTTGGAGCTCCATTTTTTTTTCATCTTCCTTCTTTTTGCCCGAGGAACCCCACAAACAAGAGGCAGATGCATATAAGAACGAGCTTGATCGAAAAGTAAAAGCCATCCAGATGGATGGATGTATTCTACACGCAAGAGAACCAAGAAGATTCATAACCATTTAGCTTTATGATAGAAAACAGATCAAAGGGGCATGATACTTACAGCAAGTTATTTGGGCTACATGTTAGCACCTTCCCGTCAGGCTTGCTGGGCCGGGCTCTGGGGCTGACAGAAAGCGATGAGCATGTCCACCACTATGTATTCTACACGCAAGAGAAACAACAAGATTCATCACCGTTTAGCTTTGCGATGAACACAGATAGAAGGAGCATGATACTTACAGAGCAAGTCATTTGGGCTGAATGTTAGCACCTTCCCATCAGGCATGCTCGGCTGGGCTGGGCTGGGCTGAGGAGCTGACCCAAAGCGATGAGCATGTCCACCACTAAGAGTACTAACATTAACATTTTTTCTTAAAAAAAACTAACATTAACATTTCAATTTTACTACAATTAGCTTCACATCATCAAAATTTGTAATGGACCATGATCAATTCCAAATAAAGCCATTGGCTGACATAAGATAAGATTTTATTTCCAATCTTGTATTGTTCTTTCCAAATTGGAGCAGGGAAAATCCACACACAGACAAACCCTTATTGCAGAAATTACAGAGTCAATTGTACGCGTGATAACTACAACTCGGGTCACAAAAACACATGTAACCAAGAAATGGCCATGACAAAACTCGACAGTGAGTGCAAAGGACAAGGACACATCTAGATAGCAGCGAAGTACTCCTTGCTGCCCTTGGGGTCAGGCTTCATCGACTTTTCCCCAGGTTTCCATCCCGCCGGGCAGACCTCGTCTGGGTTTTCTTGGACGTATTGCAGAGCCTGTCAATGAAGAAAAATGTTGATCAGGTTATACAAACTTGTATCTCCTTTTTTATTAAATATTACAATTTGCATTATAGCTAACAACAGGTACCTGCTTTGTTGTGTTAAACACTAGATCAATATTAAATAGTACTTAAAAAACAGAAATTGCATGAATCCTAAAAATGTCAGGTACTATATCAAAATTAAAGAAATATAATGACAATGCACGCTAAGATGGTTGTTCTCTTGTTATTCTACCTGAAGGGTTCTCAAGGTCTCATCCACACTACGGCCAATACCAAGGTTGTTAATAGTGGAATGCTGAATCACACCCTCCTTGTCAATGATGAATAATCCCCTCAGAGCAATTCCCTGGTAAAAATAACATTGAGACCCTCATGAAACATCACAACAAAAAAGGAAAGGCAGAAAGGCATAATAAAAGCAAAATATCCAGGAGAATGAGCAGGCCATATGAAACAAGCAGGTGGTCAAAAAACAAAGGTCAGTAATACCTGATCAGGGATCAATACACCAAAAGACTTTGAGATTGATTTGGTGACGTCAGAAACCAGCGGATATTTCAGATCACCAAGTCCACCAGATTTCCTCTCTGTCTGCACCCATGCAAGATGGGAAAACTGCAGGCAGAAAGCATTACAAGTGTCTTAATAGGTGACATCGATGAAATATATGTCGCAGTTACTTTATAACTTCATAGAATAATTACAGTGACTAATAACTACTCCCTCTGTAAAGAAATGTAAGAGTGTTTAGATCACTAAAGTAGTTATCTAAACGCTATTATATTTCTTTACAGAGGGAGTATAAGGCTATAAAATAATATGCTTAATGCAAAACCAGATTAAAATGAAAAGGAAAGGGTAGCAATACTGCCTGCGCACCAGTCACTACTTTTCTGGGTATAGGTAATAACGGTGCCCTTTTAAGCAGAAGGGATACAAGATAATAAATGTGTTAGCCCTACATCATCCTCAATGGAGCTAGTGGGCATATGTAACACGTGGTATACAAAAATCTAGATCCATTTATCTGATTATTACAGATCATTCTTTACTCTCCTATTCGCACAAGGCATGATTTACATTGCATATGTTCATCCAAAAGATATAACAAAGCTTCAGCATTGCGACCCTGCAATGTTAACTCTTATGTTCATCCTCAATAGCCCTACATTCATCCTCAATGGAGTTAGTGGGCATATTTAGCACGTGGAATACAAAAATCTAGATCCATTTATCTGATTAATACAGATTATTTTTTACTCTCCTATTCACACATGGCATGATTTACATTGCATATGTTTATCCAAAAGATATAACAAAGCTCCAGCATTGTGCCACTGCAAATGTTAACTCTTATGTTCACCCTACATTTATCCTCGATGTAGTTAGTGAGCATATTTAGCACATGGAATAAAAAAGATCTAGATCCATTTATCTAATTAATACAGATCATTATTTACTCTCGTATTCACACGCGGCATAATTTCCGTTGCATACATACATCCAAAAGATATAACAAAGCTCAGCATTGTGCGACTGCAACAATAACTCTTATGCTCCAGACGTGCTCAGATTCAATTTTCACATGAAGAAGGAACACGCATTCATTGACACAATCTGAACTTGGTGTTTCAGTTCATAGTGTGGGTCACCGGATAGCTGATTAACTGATTTATCGGCCAATTAACTAGAAAATTCGCCTATTTATCCCTACTCAGCAGCCGGCCGATATGGTACCAGTTACCGATATCCTGAAAATTGGTATTCATTGACACAAACAGATGAACACTTAAGAATTAATTTCTAGATAAGGCACTTAATGCATGTCAGAGCTAGATGAAAGTTTCAAGAGAGCAGCTATGTGTCCAGATGGATAGAAAGTAACATACCACACTATCAACTGAAACACCAAGAATTTCTGTGTTTATCTTCTCGAACTCCTCATGTCTGTCGCTGAAAGCCGTAATCTCTGCAAAATTTGCATGTATGCATTTTAGAAATGACAGACAGAAATGAATAGTTTCCTTCACGGAGCACAAGATGGTTAACGCACCAGTTGGGCAGACGAAGGTGAAGTCCAGAGGGTAGAAGAAAAGAATCACATACTTCTTCCCAATGTAATCAGATAGCTTGACCTGTATGTAGTTACACCAAAAGGACACCGTCAAAAACATCACATCCCCGACCAAAGATACAGCTGCAGCGTTAATGAATCGTGCACCAAAATCTGAATTATCAACCGGGCAGAGCACAGTTTTGCTCGTGTAAGCAAATTGGTAAACGGACAATGCAGTTGGTTACGGGCTTACGTTGATGAACTCCTGGTCGAACACGGCCTCCGCGGCGAAGTCCGGTGCTTTGTTCCCCACCAGCGGCAGGTCGTACTGTGGACACAAATACGCATACACACATGAAAATTCCACTCACAGGACGTACCATGGCAAAAACAAATACCGAATCCAGGCGCAACAAACCTCCGCTGAGGCGCGGGCGACGAAGCTGCGGGCCCTGGCCGTCCTCGAGCCGGCGGCGGCGAGGCGGGAAGGCCTGGCGGCGGCGCCTGCGATGGCGCGGGGAAACGAAAGGCACTGCGGCGCCCCGGCTGGCTTCGGGGACGCGACGAGCGCGGCCGCCGTGGATACGGTGGAGGCGGAGAAGGCGCACGCCATGGCCGCGGTTGTCAGGCGGGGAGTGCCGGGGAGGGGATTAGGTAGACTCCAGATAGATAGGGTTCCCGAATATGAAGAGGCCGTTTAAGCAGAGGACGTGCCACTCCGCCAGTGGCTCTCCTCGGTGCCGCGTGAGCTGGGCCGAGAATTTTGGAAGCTTCTTCGATCCATTGTAGGCCACGGCCCGGCGTGAAAAGCCCGTGTATGTAGTTTCCGCCCCAATAAGAGATCATCTCGAGTTTGATGCCGAATATTCTTGCGGCCCTATGCGCCGCTCGTTGCGGCGAATTGCCGAGCTCGTTGTGTCATCTCTAATTTTTAAAATAAATTTTTCTTTTGTGTGCTCGTACCGCTCGCGAGGCGGTGAGGCCGATATTTTTCATGTTAGATGTGTTATTCTCACGATGAGTGTTTATTCACTTGTCATTGCACGAAAGTACGGCAAAGGTATTAGGGATGCCCAGTTCCGAAATGAAAAATGAATTTACTTTATGTTGTCAAATAATAAATTCATTGAAAAGTGTTGGTATAAAGAGCACCCGTGGATACGGTTAGCCATGGAAAGTGAAAGTATGCTAGAAAAAGGAATAAAATTTATTTTCTGTTTGGTAACAGCCTATGATATACCTAGCATGAAAAGTGTTGGGAACTCTAAGTCGTTTTCGTTAGTGGGAAAAGTATGTCTCCCAAAATGTTTTTATCTCTCAATTTTCGCTTTGAGCTCCGGCACCTCTACAAATCCCTACTTCTCTCTACAAAGTGTCTTTCTTTTACTTTATGCAATTTTTATTTTACTTGACTCTCCATCTTCTTATATAAAGCACCAACTAAGGGGTAGTATGATCGTACTTGAGCATTGAGTATAGCTAGTATTCGAGTGTGTTTCATGATTTGATCAATGATTAAGCATAATGGGCTAGGGATAACTTGTTTTAGTGTTGATATTATTGAAAGACATGGTTGCTTGTTGATATGTGTCACGCCCAATATGCGATACTATCCTAAAGAGACTCGAAGGTCCCACCAAGGATAGAACCGCATATTGATACGCTTTTGCAAGGTGGATATCATTACATCAACATTACATAATAGATGGGGATACATACATAAGGCATACAATGCCACATGAATACAACATCATCTTACATAAAAGCACCATCCGACTACGGATGAAACACAAATGAAACTCAAACGACATCCACCTCGCTAGCCCAGTGCCGACACGGAACCTATCCCCGATCGAAGAAGAAGCGGAAGAAGAACTCCAAAACAAGCAAACATCGCTCTTGCGTCATGATCATCGCATAACTCTGCACTGCAGATTTGTTGTTGTAGTAATCGTGAGCCACGAGGACTCAAAGAATCCCATTACCATGGGTATCAAGACTAGCAAAGCTTAATGGGAAAGGAAGGGGTAAAGTGGTGAGGTTGCGGCGACTAAGCATATAAGGTGGCTAACATACGCAAATAAGAGCGAGAAGAGAGCAAGCGGAACGGTCGTGAAGCTAGCAATGATCAAGAAGTGATCCTGAACTCCTACTTACGTCAATCATAACATAAAAACCGTGTTCACTTCCCGGACTCCGCCGAGAAGAGACCATCACGGCTACACACTCGGTTGATGCGTTTTAATTCGTATCTGGTGTCAAGTTATCTACAACCGGACATTAACAAATTTCCATCTGCCACATAACCGCGAGCACGGCTCTCGAAAGTTTATACCTGCAGGGTGTCCCAACTTAGCCCATGATAAGCTCTCGCGATCAACGAAGGATATACCTTCTCCCAGGAAGACCCGATCAGTCTCGGAATCCCAGTTTACAAGACATTTCAACAATGGTAAAACAAGACCAGCAAAGCCGCCCGATGTGTCGACAAATCCCGATAGGAGCTGCACATATCTCGTTCTCAGGGCACACCGGATGAGCAAGACGATGGGTTGGCATAGACCCTGGTTGCCCAGGGGGTGCCGGACATCGCTCAGGTTGGACCAACACTCGAAGGAGCACTGGCCCGGGGGGTAAAATAAAGATGACCCTCGGTCTCCGGAAACCCAAGGGAAAAAGGGGTAGGTGAGGCAAATGGTAAAACCAAGGTTGGGCCTTGCTGGAGGAGTTTTATTCAAAGCGAACTGTCAAGAGGGCCCCATAAATCACCCGACCGCGTAAGGAACGCAAAATCCGGGAACATAACACCGGTATGACGGAAACTAGGGCGGCAAGAGTGGAACAAAACACCAGGCATAAGGCGGAGTCTTCCACCCTTTACCAAGTATATAGATGCATTAATAATATAAGAGATATTGTGATATCCCAACATAATCCTGTCCATCATGGAGCAATCTTCAACTTCACCTGCAACTAGCAACGCTATAAGAGGGGCTGAGCAAAAGCGGTAACATAGCCAAACAACGGTTTGCTAGGAAGGGTGAAAAGGTTAGGGGCTGACATGGCAATTTGGGAGGCTTGATCAACAAGAGATAGGTAGCGCAGCAAAGCGATAGAACGAAGCAACTAGCATAGCAATGATAGTAGTGAGATCCAGGGTAGCGGTCATCTTGCCTGAAATCCCGTAAGGAAGAAGAACGAGTCCATGAAGAAGAACGAACGGGAGTAGTCGAACGAATCCTCACAATCGCAACATTACCGGAACTAGGAAGCAACACCGGAAAGAAACAAACATGGTAAATGCACAAGCATAAACATGGCATGATGCACAAACAAGTATGATGCATGTCCGGTTTAATGAGGTATGGCATGGCAAAGTGCAACAAACAATACTACAAGTTAAGTGGAGCTCAATATGCAACGAGTTGCATATTGACGAAACACCACATCAATTATTTAGTTCTCTCTTGTTTATGCACCCAACAATATTACATATTGTTAAACATGGCAAGGGGTGAAGCATAAGAAAACTACCTATCTAGGCAAGTTTAAATGAGGCCGGAACAACAAACAACAATTCCAGAAAATCCCCATATGCATATTTCAGATTTGGTACTGTTCTGCCCTAAAACATATTTTAGAGTTGTTAAACAGCAAAATTAAGTGCATCATGCTAATCTATGCATTTTTTTTCACCCCATTTATATATAAAGTTTATTAAAATTGGAGCTACGGTTATTTAGTTATGAAATAAATCATTTTAACATGTTATTTATGCAAATTAAACAAACAGCAAGTTTAAACATATTCAACATGGATGAGAGTTGCAAATTATTAATCTACACAAAATTCTAAGCATTTTACATGTTAAAATCATTTTAATCCGATGCACCATTTGTGAGTTATTAAATGCATGATGCTTAGGGGTTTTCTGCAAATCTGTAATCTCTGGAATAATGCTAAAATCGCAGACAGGGAAAAAAATACATCAGGCCGAATCTGGTCTACCAGGCTGCACAAGACAGGGGCGCTGGAGGCTCACCATGGGCCTTGGCCCGATTGGAGGGGAGGAGGGGCGCGCTGGGCCTTGGAGGACACTGGAGGCGCTGGCCCACGCAGCAGGGCGACAGGTCAACGGTGCGGGCGAGAGGGACGAGCGGAGCCTCTCGCTTTCGTCTGAGCGAGCAGAGGCCGGCGGCGCTGGGACTGGCGAAGGCTCCGGCAAGCGAGGATGGGGCGGATCAGGCGCTGGATGGCGTCCCATGCGTTCTGGCGGCGGGGTTCCCTGACCACGGGAGAGAGACAGAGATAAGAGCCCTGCAACGGGAGAACGCAGGAGGAAAAGAAGATGGGAGGAGGGAGACGGCGACCTGCGAGGCTTCACCGGTGTCTGCACTCGCCGGAGATGGCGACCGAAGGCGGGGAAGGTGGAGCAGAGGCAAACCGGCGGCGTCGGGATCCTCTTGGCGGCCTTGGCGACGAGATGCGGGGGTCTCCGGACGGAGCGGGGCTGCAACAGGGCGAGGACTTGGACGGGGACAGCGAAGAAGCTCCTGGGCGACTTGGCTCGAAGACGGACTTGGCGCGTGGTCGGGAAGGTCGCGAGCTGGCTGCTGCTGTTCTTCCTGGCGCTCGACGGGAAGACGCAGGCGAGGAACTTGGCGGAGCGGCGGCTCTCGAGGCAGGCGCGCGCGATGGCGTTGGAGTCGGCCTCCTGTGAAGGTGAGCGAGAGAGAGATTAGAGCAGAGGAGGGAGTAGAAGAAAAAGAGACGGGAGAGAAGGGGAAGGTCATGAACGGCCTGGGGCTGCTGCTGCTTGGGTGGCCGACGGAGGCGACAGGAGGAGGATTTGGTGGTGGCTGGTGGAGCTGGATCTCGGTGGGGATTGGCCGGCTGGGGAAAACGAGGAAGGAGGGAGGAGCAGGCTGGTGGTTGGTTGGGGGATCGGGAGGGGAGATCCCGAGGGGGACTCGATGGAGTGGCGGCGCGGGATAGGAAGGATGGGACATGTCTCCTAAAAATTAGGGTTAGACTATTTATATAGCAAGTGGGTTGTGGTTAGGGGGTTAATCGAACCCTCCGATCAAAATCGAACGGTCGAGAAATATAGCTTAGGAGAGTCCAACAAAAAAAGGAGATGTTTTATAGATGTTTGGGGATGAACCGAATGCAACGGTGATGACTGGGCGGTTCGGGTTTGGGGAAGATTTCGGACGCATGCGAGGGGTCTAAGAGAGGTCGACGAAGGCAAGGGGAGTTTGTTGGTCTCGGAGAAAGAGAGAAGAGAGGGGTCCAATTGGTCTGAGAGAAGGTCAACAAGGACAAGCGGTCTGACAACAGGTCAATGAAGACAAAGAGAGAAGCGGTAACTACGAACGGCTACGAGGTTTTATGAAAACATGCGGATGCAATGTGGATGATGCGATGAAATGAAATGCCTGACATGAACAAAATGCAAAACAAAAGACAAAAACCCAACCACGAAGGAAAGATCATATGGCATCTCCAGAAAAAGAAAGAGTTGGAGTTACGAATATGGAAAGTTGCATCCGCGGCGTTACAATATGCTTGAGTATTAAAGTTTTCATGTTAAAACTAGACTATTGCTTTGAACCCTATAAAAGTCCAGCATACTTTCACTTTCCATGGCCAACCGTATGAAAGTGAAAGAAAAGAATATGTCAAAACAGAATTGTTGATATGAAAGTGAAAGAAAATAATATGTGATGAACATGTTAGGCAGCATTCCACATCAAAAATTCTGTTTTTAACATTTACCTACTCGAAGATGAGCGGGAAGTAAGCTTGGGGATGCTGATACGTCTCCAACGTATCTATACTTTTTGATTGTTCCATGCTGCTAGCCTGTTATATTATCATTCTTAGATGTTTTATAATCATTTTATTATTATTTTTTGGTACTAACCTATTGACATAGTGCTCAGTGTCAGTCATTGTTTTCTGCTTGTTTTTTTACATCGCGGGAAATCAATACCAAACGGAGTCCAAACGCAGCAAAACTTTTTGTGGTTTTTTTCGGACTAGAAGACACCTGTTGGGCCAAAGAAGTACCAGATGGGTGCTCTGAGGGGAGCACAACCCACCAGGGCGCGCCTGGGGGCCCAGGCGCGCCCTGGTGGGTTGTGCCCACCTCGACCGCCTCCTGCACCGCCTCTTTGCTCTATAAATACCCTAATATTCTAGAAACCCTAGGGGAGTCGACGAAAAACAATTACAGCCGCCGCAAGTTCCAGAAACCACAGATCCAATCTAGACACCATCACGGAGAGGTTCATCATCCTCATTGGTTCCTCTCTGATGATGTGTGAGTAGTTCATTGTAGACCTACGGGTTCGCAGTTATTAGCTAGATGGCTTCCTCTCTCTATTTTGATTCTCAATACAATGGTCTCTTCAAGATCTATTTGATATAACTCCTTTTGCTATGTGTTTGTTGGGATCTGATGAATTTTGAGTTTATGATCAGATCTCTATTTTTTCCATGAAAGTTATTTGAGTATTTTGATCTATTGTATGCATGATTACTCATAGCCTCGTATTTCTTCTTTGAATCTTTGGTTTAGTTAGGCCGGCTAGATCGATTTTTCTTGCCATGGGAAGAGGTGCTTTGTAATGGGTTCGATTTTACGATGCTCGATCCCAGTGACAGAAGGGGAAACGACACGTATGTATCGTTGTTATTAAGGATAATTTTAAACAAGATGGGGTCTATTCCTATATGAGTAGATCTTGTCTACATCATCTCATCGTTCTTATTGCATTACTCCATTTCTCCATGAACTTAATGTTGGAAATATGCCCTAGAGGCAATAATAAAATGGTTATTATTATATTTCTTTGTTCATAATAATTGTCTATTGTTCATGCTACAATTGTATTATCCGGAAATCGTAATACATGTGTGAATACATAGACCACAACAAGTCCCTAGTGAGCCTCTAGTTGACTAGCTCGTTGATCAACGGATAGTCATGGCATGGACATTGGATGTCATTGATAACGGGGTCACATCATTAGGAGAATGATGTGATGGACAAGACCCAATCGTAAGCATAGCACAAAGATCGTGTAGTTCGTTTCGCTAGAGTTTTTCCAAATGTCAAGTATAATTTCCTTAGACCATGAGATTGTGCAACTCCCGGATACCGTAGGAGTGCTTTGGGTGTGCCAAACGTCACAACGTAACTGGGTGACTATAAAGGTGCACTACGGGTATCTCCGAAAGTATCTGTTGGGTTGGCACGAATCGAGACTGGGATTTGTCACTCCGTATGACGAAGAGGTATCTCTGGGCCCACTCGGTAATGCATCATCATAATGAGCTCAATGTGACCAAGTGTCTGGTCACGGGATCATGTATTACGGTATGAGTAAAGTGACTTGCCGGTAACGAGATTGAACGAGGTATTGGGATACCGACGATCGAGTCTCGGGCAAGTAACGTACCGATTGACAAAGGGAATTGAATACGGGATTGATTGAATCCTCGACATCGTGGTTCATCCGATGAGATCATCGAGGAGCATGTGGGAGCCAACATGGGTATCCAGATCCCGCTGTTGGTTATTGACCGGAGAGGCGTCTCGGTCATGTCTGCATGTCTTCCGAACCCATAGGGTCTACACACTTAAGGTTCGGTGACGCTAGGGTTGTAGAGATATGAGTATGCAGTAATCCAAAAGTTGTTCGGAGTCCCGGATGAGATCCCGGACATCACGAGGAGTTCCGTAATGGTCTGGAGGTGAAGAATTATATATAGGAAGTGCAGTTTCGCCATCGGGAAAGTTTGGGGTCACGGTATTGTCTGGGACCACCGGAAGGGTCCTGGGTCCACCGGGTGGGGCCACCTATCCCGGAGGGCCCCGTGGGCTGAAGTGGGGAGGGGAACCAGCCCCTGGTGGGCTGGTGCACCCCCTTGGCCCCCCTGCGCCTAGGGTTGGAAACCCTAGGGTGGGGGGGGGGCCTCCACTTGCCTTGGGGGGCAAGCCTTCCCCTTGGCCGCCCCCCCCTTGGAGATCCCATCTCCTAGGGCCGGCGCCCCCCCAGGGGGCCTATATAAAGGGGCAGAGGGAGGGCAGCTGCACCCATGCTCTTGGCGCCTCCTTCTCCCCTTGCTACACCTCTCCCTCTCGTAGAAGCTCGGCAAAGCTCTGCCGAGATCACTGCTGCATCCACCACCACGCCGTCGTGCTGCTGGATCTCCGTCAACCTCTCCTTCCCCCTTGCTGGATCAAGAAGGAGGAGACGTCTTCCTCAATCGTACGTGTGTTGAACGCGGAGGTGCCGTCCGTTCGGCACTAGGATCTCCGGTGATTTGGATCACAACAAGTACGACTCCCTCAACCTCGTTCTCTTGAACGCTTCCGCACGCGATCTACAAGGGTATGTAGATGCACTCCCCTCTCTCGTTTCTAGATGACTCCATAGATTGATCTTGGTGAACGTAGGAAAATTTTTATTTTATGCAACGTTCCCCAACAGTGGCATCATGAGCTAGGTCTATGCGTAGTTACTATGCACGAGTAGAACACAATTTGTTGTGGGCGTAGATGTTGTCAACTTTCTTGCCACTACTAGTCTTATTTTGCTTCAGCGGTATTGTGGGATGAAGCGGCCCGGACCGACCTTACACGTACGCTTACGTGAGACAGGTTCCACCGACTGACATGCACTAGTTGCATAAGGTGGCTAGCGGGTGTCTGTCTCTCCCACTTTATTTGGAGTGGATTCGATGAAAAGGGTCCTTATGAAGGGTAAATAGAAGTTGGCAAATCATGTTGTGGCTTTTATGTAGGTAAGAAAACGTTCTTGCTAGAACACCTATAGAAGCCACGTAAAAACTTGCAACAACAATTAGAGGACGTCTAACTTGTTTTTGCAGCAAGTGTTTTGTGATGTGATATGGCCAAAGGATGTGATGAATGATATATGTGATGTATGAGATGATCGTGTTCTTGTAATAGGAATCACGACTTGCATGTCGATGAGTATGACAACCGGCAGGAGCCATAGGAGTTGTCTTTATTTTTTGTATGACCTGTGTGTCATTGAAGAACGCCATGTAAATTACTTTACTTTATTGCTAAACGCGTTAGCCATAGAAGTAGAAGTAGTCGTTGGCGTGACAACTTCATGAAGACACGATGATGGAGATCATGATGATGGAGATCATGGTGTCATGCCGGTGATGAAGATGATCATGGCGCCCCGAAGATGGAGATCAAAGGAGCAATATGATATTGGCCATATCATGTCACTATTTGATTGCATGTGATGTTTATCATGTTTTACATCTTATTTGCTTAGAACGACGGTAGCTTAAATAAGATGATCCCTCGAAATAATTTCAAGAAAAGTGTTCCTCCTAACTATGCACCGTTGCGAAGGTTTGTTGTTTCGAAGCACCACGTGATGATCGGGTGTGATAGATCCTAACGTTCGAATACAACGGGTGTAAGCCAGATTTACACATGCAATACACTTAGGTTGACTTGACGAGCCTAGCATGTACAGACATGGCCTCGGAACACGGAAGACCAAAAGGTCGAGCATGAGTTGTATAGTAGATACGATCAACATGAAGATGTTCACCAATGTTAGCTAGTCCGTCTCACATGATGATCGGACACGGCCTAGTTGACTCGGATCATGTTTCACTTAGATGACTAGAGGGATGTCTGTCTAAGTGGGAGTTCATTGAATAATTTGATTAGATGAACTTAATTATCATGAACTTAGTCTAAAAACCTTTGCAAAATGTCTTGTAGATCAAATGGCCAACGCTCATGTCCACCTCAACTTCAACGCGTTCCTAGAGAAAACCAAGCTGAAAGATGATGGCAGCAACTATACGGACTGGGTCCGGAACCTGAGGATCATCCTCATAGCTGCCAAGAAAGATTATGTCCTAGAAGCACTGCTAGGTGAAGCACCAATCGAGAGAACCAAGACGTTATGAACGCTTGGCGGTCTCGTCGGCCGATGATTACTCCCTCGTTTAGTGCGGCATGCTTTACAGCTTAGAACCAGGGCTCCAAAAGCGTTTTGAGCAACACGGAGCATATGAGATGTTCGAAGAGCTAAAAATGGTTTTCCAAGATCATGCCCGGGTCGAGAGATATGGAGTCTCCGACAAGTTCTTCAGCTGTAAGATGGAGCAAAATAGTTCTGTTAGTGAGCACATACTCAAGATGTCTGGGTTACACAACCGCTTGACTCAGCTGGGAGTTAATCTCCCGGATGACGCGGTCATCGACAGAATCCTCGATCGCTCCCACCAAGCTACAAGAGCTTTGTGATGAACTTCAATATGCAGGGGATGGAAAAGACCATTCCTGAGGTATATTCAATGCTGAAATCAGCAGCGGTAGAGATCAAAAAGGAACATCAAGTGTTGATGGTGAATAAAACCACTAAGTTCAAGAAAGGCAAGGGTAAGAAGAACTTCAAGAAGGACGGCAAGGGAGTTGCCGCGCCCAGTAAGCCAGTTGTCGAGAAGAAGTCAAGCAATGGACCCAAGCCTGAGAGTGAGTGCTTTTATTGCAAGGGAAGTGGTCATTGGAAGCGGAACTGCCCCAAGTACTTAGCAGACAAGAAGGCCGACAAAACCAAAGGTATATGTGATATACATGTAATTGATGTGTACCTTACCAGTGCTCGTAGTAACTCCTGGGTATTTGATACCGGTGCGGTTGCTCATATTTGTAACTCAAAGCAAGAGCTGCGAAATAAGCGGAGACTAGCGAAGGACAAGGTGACGATGCACGTCGAGAATGGTTTCAAGGTCGATGTGATCGCCGTCAGCACGCTACCTCTACATTTACCTACGGGATTATTTTTAAACCTCAATAATTGTTATTTAGTACCAGCTTTGAGCATGAACATTGTATCAGGATCTCGTTTAATTCGAGATGGCTACTCATTTAAATCCGAGAATAATGGTTGTTCTATTTATATGAGTGATATGTTTTATGGTCATGCCCCGCTGGTGAATGGTTTATTCTTAATGAATCTCGAGCGTAATGTTACACATATTCATAGTGTGAATACCAAAAGATGTAAAGTTGATAACGATAGTCCCACATACTTGTGGCACTGCCGCCTTGGTCACATTGGTGTTAAGCGCATGAAGAAGCTCCATGCAGATGGACTTTTAGAGTCTCTAGATTATGAATCGTTTGACACATGAGAGCCATGCCTCATGGGCAAGATGACCAAGACTCCGTTCTCCGGAACAATGGAGCGAGCAACCAACTTATTGGAAATCATACATACTGATGTGTGCGGTCCAATGAGCGTTGAGGCTCGCGGAGGATATCGTTATGTTCTCACTCTCACTGATGACTTGAGTAGATATGGGCATGTCTACTTGATGAAACACAAGTCTGAGACCTTTGAAAAGTTCAAGGAATTTCAGAATGAGGTAGAGAATCAACATGACCGAAAGATAAAGTTCTTATGATCAGATCGTGGGGATGAATATTTAAGTCACGAATTTGGTACACACTTAAGGAAATGTGGAACCGTTTCACAACTCACGCCGTCTGGAACACCTCAGCGAAATGGTGTGTCTGAACGTCGTAATCGCACTCTATTGGATATGGTGCGATCTATGATGTCACTTACCGATTTACTGCTATCATTTTGGGATATGCTCTAGAGACAGCTACATTCACTTTAAATAGGGCACCGTCTAAATCTGTTGAGACGACACCGTATGAATTATGGTTTGGGAAGAAACCTAAGCTGTCATTTCTAAAAGTTTGGGGATGCGATGCTTATGTCAAGAAACTTCAACCTGAGAAGCTCGAACCCAAGTCGGAAAAATGCGTCTTCATAGGATACCCTAAGGAAACCATTGGGTATACCTTCTACTTAAGATCCGAGGGCAAGATCTTTGTTGCCAAGAACGGGTCCTTTCTGGAGAAAGAGTTTCTCTCGAAAGAATTAAGTGGGAGGAAAGTAGAGCTTGATGAAGTACTACCTCTTGAAACGGTGAGTAGCGCAACTCAGGAAGATGTTCCTGTGGTGCCTGCACCGACAAGAGAGGAGGTTAATGATGATGGTCAAGATACTTCGGATCAAGCTCCTACTGAACTTCGAAGGTCCACAAGGACACGTTCCACACTAGAGTGGTACGGCAACCCTGTCTTGGAAATCATATTGTTAGATAACGGTGAACCTTTGAACTATGAAGAAGCGATGGCGGGCCCAGATTCCAACAAATGGCTTGAAGCCATGCAATCCGAGATAGGATCCATGTATGAAAATGAAGTGTGGACTTTGACAGACTTGCCCGATGATCGGCGAGCAATAGAAAACAAATGGATCTTTAAGAAGAAGACGGGCGCGGATGGTAATGTTACCATATATAAAGCTCGACTTGTCGCTAAGGGTTATCAAAAAGTTCAAGGGATTGACTACGATGAGACATTCTCTCCCGTAGTGAAGCTGAAGTCCGTCAGAATCATGTTAGCAATTGCCGCATACTATGATTATGAGATATGGCAAATGGACGTCAAAACGGCATTCCTTAACGGTCACCTTAAGGAAGAAGTGTATATGATGCAGCCGAAAGGTTTTGTCGACCCTAATAATGCTAACAAGGTATGCCAGCTCCAGCGCTCCATCTATGGGCTGGTGCAAGCATCTCGGAGTTGGAACATTCGCTTTAATGAGATGATTAAAGCGTTTGGGTTTATGCAGACTTATGGAGAAGCCTGTGTTTACAAGAAAGTGAGTGGGAGCTCTGTAGCATTTCTCATATTATATGTGGATGACATACTCTTGATGGGAAATGATATAGAACTTTTGGACGACATAAAGGCCTACTTGAATAAGTGTTTTTCAATGAAGGACCTTGGAGAAGTTGTTACATATTAGGCATCAAAATCTATAGAGATAGATCAAGACGCCTCATAGGTCTTTCACAAAGCACATACCTTGTTAAGATATTGAAGAAGTTCAATATGGATCAGTCCAAGAAGGGTTCTTGCTGTGTTGCAAGGTGTGAAATTGAGCTCGGCTCAATGCCCAACCACGGCGAAGATAGAGAAAAGATGAGTGTCGCCCCTATGCCTCAGCCATAGGGTCTATCATGTATGCCATGACCTGTACTGCACTGATATAAACCTTGTCGTAAGTTTGGTAGGAAGGTACCAAAGTAATCCCGCATGGAACACCGGACAATGGTCAAGAACATCCTTAAGTACCGAAAAGGACTAAGGATATGTTTCTCAGATATGGAGGTGACGAAGAGCTCGTCAGAAGGGTTACGCCGACGCTTAGCTTCGACATAGATCCGATGACTCTAAGTCACAAACCGGATACGTGTATATTTTGAATGGTGGGGCGAAGGTGGTGCGGTTGCAAGCGAAGCGTCGTGGCGGGATCTACATGTGAAGCGGAGTACATGGCAGCCTCGGAGCCAGCGCATGAAGCTATCTGGGTGAAGGAGTTCATCACCGACCTAGGAGTCATACCCAATGCGTCGGGCCGATCACACTCTTCCGTGACAACACTTGGAGCTATTGCACTTGCCAAGGAGCCTGTGTTTCACAAGAAGACCAGCACATCAAGCGTCGGTTAAACTCCATCCGTGAAAATGTTCAAGATGGAGACATAGATATTTGTAAAGTGCATACGGACTGAATGTAGCGATCCGTTGACTAAACCTCTCCCTAGAGCAAAACATGATCAACACCAGAACGCAATGGGTGTTCGATACATCACAATGTAACTAGATTATTGACTCTAGTGCAAGTGGGAGACTGTTGGAAATATGCCCTAGAGGCAATAATAAAATGGTTATTATTATATTTCTTTGTTCATGATAATTGTCTATTGTTCATGCTACAATTGTATTATCCGGAAATCGTAATACATGTGTGAATACATAGACCACAACAAGTCCCTAGTGAGCCTCCAGTTGACTAGCTCGTTGATCAACGGATAGTCATGGTTTCCTGACTATGGACATTGGATGTCATTGATAACGGGATCACATCATTAGGAGAATGATGTGATGGACAAGACCCAATCGTAAGCATAGCACAAAGATCGTGTAGTTCGTTTCTCTAGAGTTTTTCCAAATGTCAAGTATCATTTCCTTAGACCATGAGAATGTGCAACTCCCAGATACCGTAGGAGTGCTTTGGGTGTGCCAAACGTCACAACGTGACTGGGTGACTATAACGGTGCACTACGGGTATCTCCGAAAGTGTCTGTTGGGTTGGCACGAATCGAGACTGGGATTTGTCACTCCGTATGACGGAGAGGTATCTCTGGGCCCACTCGGTAATGCATCATCATAATGAGCTCAATGTGACCAAGTGTCTGGTCACGGGATCATGCATTACGGTACGAGTAAAGTGACTTGCCGGTAACGAGATTGAACTAGGTATTGGGATACCGACGATCGAGTCTCGGGCAAGTAACGTACCGATTGACAAAGGGAATTGAATACGGGATTGATTGAATCCTCGACATCGTGGTTCATTCAATGAGATCATCGAGGAGCATGTGGGAGCCAACATGGATATCCAAATCCCGCTGTTGGTTATTGACCGGAGAGGCATCTCGGTCATGTCTGCATGTCTTCCGAACCCGTAGGGTCTACACACTTAAGGTTCGGTGACGCTAGGGTTGTAGAGATATGAGTATGCAGTAAACCGAAAGTTGTTCGGAGTCCCGGATGAGATCCCGGACGTCACGAGGAGTTCCGGAATGGTCCGGAGGTGAAGAATTGTATATAGGAAGTGCAGTTTCGGCCATCGGGAAAGTTTCGGGGGTCACCGATATTGTACCGGGACCACCGGAAGGGTCCCGGGGGTCCACCGGGTGGGGCCACCTATCCCGGAGGGCCCCGTGGGCTGAAGTGGGGAGGGGAACCAGCCCGTGGTGGGCTGGCGCGCCCCCCCTTGGGCCCCCCTGCGCCTAGGGTTGGAAACCCTAGGGTGGGGGGGCGCCTCCACTTGCCTTGGGGGCCAAGCCTTCCCCTTGGCCGCCGCCCCCCCTTGGAGATCCCATCTCCTAGGGCAGCGCCCCAGGGGCCTATATAAAGGGGGAGGAGGCAGCCGCACCCATGCTCTTGGCGCCTCCTTCTCCCCTTGCTACACCTCTCCCTCTCGTAGAAGCTCGGCGAAGCTCTGCCGAGATCACTGCTGCATCCACCACCACGCCGTCGTGCTGCTGGATCTCCGTCAACCTCTCCTTCCCCCTTGCTGTATCAATAAGGAGGAGACGTCTTCCTCAACTGTACGTGTGTTGAACGCGGAGGTGCCGTCCGTTCGGCACTAGGATCTCCGGTGATTCGGATCACGACGAGTACGACTCCCTCAACCTCGTTCTCTTGAACGCTTCCGCACGTGATCTACAAGGGTATGTAGATGCACTCCCCTCTCTCGTTGCTAGATGACTCCATAGATTGATCTTGGTGAACGTAGGAAATTTTTTATTTTATGCAACATTCCCCAACACTTAATACACTAGATGCATGTTGGATAGCGGTCGATGTGTGGAGTAATAGTAGTAGATGCAGGCAGGAGTTGGTCTACTAATCTTGGACGTGATGCCTATATAATGATAATTGTCTGGATATCGTCATAATTATTTGAAGTTCTTTCAATTCCCAACAGTAATTCATTTACGACTGCATGCTATTTTTCTCGAGAGAAGCCACTCGTGAAATCTATGACCCCCGGGTCTCTTCTTTATCATATTTGCCTTCGAGATCTTATTTTATTCGCTTTTATTTTCAGATCTATATTATCAAAAACCCTAAAATACCTCAGGAATTTTATTTGCTTTTATTTGCATCTATCAATTTATTACAACTTTCTCTCGTCTACATGCCAATTTCAGGCACCGTTGCCGAAAGGGATTGACAACCCCTTTAACACATCAGGTTGCAAGTATTTGTTCTTTGTGTGCAAGTACCGTTTGCGTAGTGTTGCTTAGTTCTCCTACTAGTTCGATAACCTTGGTCTCATCACTGAGGGAAATACCTACCATTGCTGTGTTGCATCATCCCTTCCTATTTGGGGAAATACCGACGTAGTTCAAGCCACCATCAAAAGGAATTTCTGGCGCCGTTGCCGGGGAGACATCATCAACATATACCAGGTTCCTAATCAGAAATCTCATCTACAGGCACGCCCAGGTGGGTTGTGCCCACCTCTGTGGCCTCCCGTACTGCCTCTTTGCTCTATAAATACCCCAATATTTCAGAAACCCTAGGAGAGTCGACGAAAATCAATTCCAGCTGTCGCAAGTTCTAAAAACACCAAATCCAATCTAGACACCATCATGGAGGTGTTCATCATCCTCATTGGTGCCTCTCTGATGATGCGTGAGTAGTTCTTGTAGACCTACGTGTCTGTAGTAAGTAGCTAGATGGCTTCCTCTCTCTCTCTCTCTCTCTCTTGATTCTCAATACAATGGTTTCTTGGAGATCCATATGATATAACTCTTTTTACAGTGTGTTTGTTGGGATCCGATGAACTTTGAGTTTATGGTCAGATCTATGTTTTTATCCATGAAAATTATGAGTCTTCTTTGATCTCTTATATGCATGATTGTTTATTTCTTCTCCGATATTTGGGTTTTGTTTGGCCAACTTGATCTATTTATCTTACAATCGAAAGAGGTGCTTTGTGATTGGTTCGATCTTACGGTGCTTGATCCCAGTGAAGGAAGGGGAACCAACACGTATGTATCATTGCTATTAAGGATAACAAGGTGGGTCTATATATTTCTACATAAATAGATCTTGTCTACATCGTGTCATCGTTCTTAGTGCATTACTCCATTTTTCCATGAACTTAATACACTAGATGCATGCTGGATAGTGGTCGATGTGTGGAGTAATACTAATAGATGTAGGCAGGAGTCGGTCTACTAATTTTGGACGTGATGCCTATATAATGATCAATGCCTGGATATCGTCATGAGTATTTGAAATTCTATCAATTGCCCAACAGTAAAAAAAATCTCACCGTTTGTTACTTTTCTCGAGAGAAGTCACTAGTGAAACTTACGGCCCCCATGTTTCTTCTTTAATATATTTGCCTTCGCGATCTATTCTCATTTGCTTTTATTTTCAGATCTATTAAGCCAAAAATACAAAAATACTTTGCTGCACTTTATTTTATTTGTGATCTATTTATCCAATCTATTACAACTCTTTCCCGTCCACTTGCCAATTTCTGGCGCCGTTACCCGAAAGGGATTTGCAATCCCTTTAACACGTCGGGTTGCGAGTATTTGTTATTTGTGTGCAGGAGCTGTTTACGTTGTGTTTCTTGGTTCTCCTACTAGTTCGATAACCTTGGTCTCATCACTGAGGGAAATACCTACAGTCGCTGTGTTGCATCATTCCTTCCTCTTTGGGGAAATACCGACATAGTTCTAGCAAACATCAAGTGGCGACAGGGCGGTAGTACTACACGGAGTGGTACTACCGCGCCCTACTACCGCCCTAATACCACAAGAGCAGTAAAGGCTATAGCAGCCCAAGAATAACCGGTAGTGGCAATGACAGGAGACAAAGGGTAGTATCGTGCGGGTCGTACTATCGCCCCCTACTACCGTGCAACTGTCGCCCATTTACAGAAGCAAGAAAACTGAAGGAAATATGCCCTAGAGGCAATAATAAAGTTATTGTTTATTTCCTTATTTCATGATAAATGTTTATTATTCATGCTAGAATTGTATTAACCGGAAACTTAGTACATGTGTGAATACATAGACAAAACATAGTGTCCCTAGTATGCCTCTACTTGACTAACTCGTTAATCAAAGATGGTTATGTTTCCTAACCATAGACATGTGTTGTCATTTGATGAACGATATCACATCATTAGGAGAATGATGTGATGGACATGACCTGTCGGGGGGACGAACCCCGGGCAGGCAATGGAACCTGGATCCTTTTCAAAAACAATGGGGCCGGCATCGCCCCTCAAGCCGGCACGCGCTTGGCCGGGTCGCTCGACCCGGCTAAGCCCCGCTAATGAGGATACAGACCTAGGGTAGGGTCACAGGCCTGACCTATATGCCCTACCCAAGGTCACTACCCTAGAAGCAAAGAAGTCCAAGAGACAATAAGGAATACCCCGGGAAGGCGTCGAGTGCAATCCACTCGACCAACCATATCACTCGGGTACCCCTCTTACCTGATGTCACTCGACCATACAAGAAACCACTCGACCTACTGAAGACCAGGAGTTACTCAGCGTTGCAACGATCAGGCGTTCACTCTGTAGTCTTTAAGATCATTAATAGCACTTATGGCTGGTGTTATCAGTAACGCCCCATCTTTATGTACATTGAACCCCTTGTAATGGAGGATGGCTGGGGTCCTGGCGCACTCTATATAAGCCACCCCCTCCTCTGGGACAAGAGTTCGCACCCCCTGTTACTCCACACGCATATAATCCAATCGACCGCCTCCGGGCACCGAGACGTAGGGCTTTTACTTCCACCGTGAAGGGCCTAAACTCGTAAATCTTGTGTGTACAACTTCACCATAGCTAAGATCTTGCCTCTCCATAACTACCCCCATTCTACTATCAGTCTTAGGTCCACGACAGTTGGCGCCCACCGTGGGGCAGGTGTCTTAGCGATCTTTTGGTGAAGTTGCAATTTTTCCGATCCCTATCATCATGGTTTCCGACGGTGGACTGGCTGAGGGCCGCGAGATCAGCCTCGGCACGCTCGTCTTCATCGCCGACGACTTCGCCTGGCTTCAGGAAGCTCCCCTCGACGTCGAGGCGCTCCCTATTCATGGGGCGACGCACTTTCGCGTGTGCACACGCGGCGTCCTTCTCCGGCAACCATCGACCCAGTATCAGTCGGCTCCCGTGGTGTCTTCACTCCCTGCTGTCCGCCGTCACAAGTGATCCGATCGGTCGCGGCTTCAGCGGTGGGTGAAACATGCGGTGGCTCGTCAGTTGGCCACCCATCAAGTTGCAGCAATCGAGCCCGACGAAACTCTTTACTGCCTGTTCGACTGGCTCCGTCGAGACCGCATCCGAGTGCGATTGCAGCGACCCTGCGGCTGAAGTTTTGATGGTCGACGGACCATGTAGTCCGCCTGGCTTCTGCCGCGACGACGGCGGTGATGGTAGCGGCGATCCGTCGCGCGTTCACGAGGAGTACCGTCCTGAACCCCTCTCTTCGTAGCAGAGAGAAGAACTTTGTCGCCGCAACATGGATGCACTCCACATGCCCATCGTTGGGGAAACCCCCGAGGCTCGGGCCTTGGAAGAGGTGCGCCTGGCTAATTTGGCTGAGCGCACTCGACTGGAGAACCTTCAGCATGCACTCAACGAGCATGCTCGAGAGTGGATCCATGAGTCCAGTCGATGACAGCTTTTTCTGCCTCAACCTAAGGTATACCGCACTCCGATTCAAAATCTTACAGCTGCGGCCCGTATAACAGAATCAATTCAGCCTTCCTAATCGGAGGCTAGCAGAGGTTTGATGCAGATCCGGGCCTTACTCCGGGCAGCAGGAGAACAGAACACAACGGTGTCTCAGTCGCGGAATAGGATTCATAGCAGGTCCGTGATGGCGGATACAGTTCAGTCGGCCCACAGCTCAAGATCGCCCCTGCGGCGTGAAGGTCATGGGCATCATCAGGATCAGTACAGGAACCATGGGCAGCGTGATTACCAACTCGATCGTGATGACCATCGTCGACTGCCCACACCTCCTCCGAGGAGTGTATCATATGTGCCTCGGCAATATGATGACAGACGCCCTTACAGTGGCGAGCGTAGAGTATCGGCTGACCCAAGAGAGCCAAGCTTTGATGCGAGATCTATTCTTGTTCAAGGTCTAGTCGACTGGAACAGAGCGCACAGGGAGGGCCTTGACAGAGATTGTCCGACTAGCAGTAGAGTTCATGTTTCGGGTCCCGAATGTTTCAACACAGCCATCAGGGCTGCAGTGATTCCTCGCAACTTCAGGTTGGCGACTGGAGTCAGCAAGTTCACTGGAGAGTCCAAGCCTGACACTTGGCTTGAGGGTTACCGAGTGGCTGTGCAGATTGGTGGCGGTAATGACGAGGTGGCCATGAAGCATCTTCCTCTGATGTTTGAAGGATCAACCAGAGCATGGTTGACTCAGTTAGCCCCTAGCAGTATATTCAGTTGGGAAGAGCTTGCCTGAGTGTTCGTCAGGACTTTTGAGGGCACTTGCAAGCAACCAGCAGGGTTAACAGAATTGCAGCATTGCATACAGAAACCGAGTGAAACTCTAAGGGATTACATTCTGAGGTGGACCACTTTGCATCATACAGTGGAAAATGTATCTGAACACCAAGCAGTGTGTGCCTTCAAGAAAGGCGTTAAATATAGAGAGCTGGTCCTGAAGTTTGGTCGGACTGGAGATATGTCTCTGACTCGGATGATGGAAATAGCCACTCGGTACGCCAACGGAGAAGAAGAGGATCAACAGCGCAGTCGAAAGGGTAAACCAGTCGGCTAGGACGCCGGTGGAGGCAATTCCAATCGGAAATAGAAACGTAAGGCTGAACCTGCAACGCCTGGTGAAACTGCGACAGTAGTTCAAGGAAAGTTTAAAGGAAAACCTAAGGGGCCCTTGACCCCTAAGAAGGTAAAAGATCAAGCGGGAAATGATGTGTTGGATTTACCATGTCACATTCATACGAAGAAGGATGAAGAGGGTAATCTGATTTATCCTAAGCACACCACTCGGCAATGTCGACTCCTGATCCAGCAATTCCGAGAGAAACAACCCAGTGAAAAGGAAAAGGAGTCAAACAAGGACGAGGACAATGAGGAAGACGATGGTTATCCTAAGGTCAATTCCACCCTGGTGATTTTTGCTGATGTTGAGAGCAAAAGTCGATTGAAAGTTATCAACAGAGATGTAAATATGGTGGCCCCAGCAACAACGACCACATACCTGAAATGGTCACAAACAACCATCACATTCGGCCAGTCTGATCACCCGGTGCGTGTAGCCACTCCTGGGAGGCAAGCGTTGGTGGTCGACCCAGTTGTTGAAGGCACTCGACTGATCAAAGTGCTAATGGATGGTGGTAGTGGCCTGAATATCCTTTATGCTGAAACCTTAAAAGGGATGGGCATTCCGATGTCCAAGCTTAACGAAAGCAATATGAGTTTTCATGGCGTTATCCCTGGAAAGAAAGCCGAATCACTCGGCCAGATCACCCTTGACATGGTTTTCGGTGATTCCAAGAATTACCGCAAGGAAAAGTTGACATTTGAAGTAGTGGATTTCCAGAGTGCTTATCATGCTATTCTGGGTAGGCCTACCTATGCACGTTTTATGGCTCGGCCATGTTACGTGTACCTCAAGCTAAATATGCCTGGTCCCAGAGGTGCGATCACGGTCACTGGCAATCGGCAGAAGGCAGAGGAATGCTTCCAGAAGGGTTCTAAAATCATCGATGCACAAATGGCAGCAGTTGAATTACAAGAGTATCAGAAAAATGCAAATTCGAGTGATTTGTTGCGAGCTAAGAAGCCACGCCACAGATTACGCATTTGATCGCCTAGAGAAACGGTTTATTCATATTCACCCGACTGATCCCAATGCTGCACCGACTCATATCTCAACAACACTCGACAGTAAATAGGAAGAAGCGCTCATCCAGTTCCTCCATGAGAACTGGGACATCTTTGCATGGAAACCTTCTAACATGTCGGGTGTACCCAGGGGACTGGCTAAGCACCGTTTGCATGTCGATCCGAAGGCAAAACCTGTCAAAGAGCATCTTCGACGGTCCGTCGTGCAGAAGAGAAAGGCACTTGGCGAGGAAGTGGCTCGGCTCCTAGCAGCGGAGTTCATCCGAGAGATCCACCACTCCGAGTGGCTTGCCAATGTGGTCATGGTCCCTAAGAAGGACGATTCACTTCGTATGTGCATCGATTTCAAGCATATCAATCGGGCTTGCCTGAAAGATCATTTCCCTCTCCCCCACATCGATCAGATTGTTGACTCGACTGCGGGGTGCGAGCTCTTGTCTTTTCTAGATGCATATTTCGGGTATCATCAGATCCGACTGTATGGTCCCGATGAAATAAAAACGGCTTTCATCACCCCATTTGGGTGCTTTGCTATGTCACCATGCCATTTGGTCTCAAAAATGTTGGCGCCACATTCATGAGGATGATTCAGAAGTGCCTGCTCACTCAAATCAGTCGGAATGTGGAAGCATATATGGATGACACTGTGGTCAAGTCTCGTAAGGGTTCCGACCTGCTGACCGACCTCGTAGAAACCTTTGCCAACCTAATAAGGTAGATATCAAGCTTAATCCGTCGAAGTGCACATTCGGAGTCCCGGGTGGAAAGCTACTCGGTTTCCTCGTTTCCGAACGGGGGATCAACGCGAACCCAGAGAAAGTTGGTGCCATCCTCCGAATGAAACGCCATGTGCATGTGCATGACGTTCAGAAGCTTACTGGTTGTTTGGCCGCCTTGAGTTGATTCATTTCTCATCTCGGTGAAAAGGCCTTACCTCTTTACCGATTGATGAAGAAATCTGATAAATTCGAGTGGACTGATGAAGCTGACGCAGCATTTGCAGAGCTCAAAGCCCTGCTTTCCACCCAGCCGGTGCTTGCTGCACAAATCAGCAAAGAGCACTTACTGCTTTACATTGCATCCACTGGACAAGTTGTCAGTACAGTACTCACGGTCGAGCGGGAGGAAGAAGGAAAAGCCTATAAAGTTCAGCGCCTAGTGTATTATCTTTCTGAAGTTTTGACTCCATCCAAGCAGAGATATCTGCATTATCAGAAGCTTGTTTATGGAATCTACATGACCATGAAGAAGGTTGCACACTATTTCTCTGATCACTCCATTACAGTCGTCAGTGATGCACCATTATCTGAAATTCTGAACAACAGAGATGCAACTGGTCGAGTGGCAAAATGGGCGATTGAACTCCTTCCATTGGATATCAAGTTTGAGGCAAAGAAAGCTATCAAGTCCCAAGTAATTGCAGATTTCCTTGCCGAGTGGATTGAGCAAGAATCGCCGACTCAAGTTCACTTTGAGCATTGGACCATGTTCTTCGATGGCTCCAAGATGCTGAATGGTTCCGGTGTTGGGGTAGTATTGGTATCCCCCGTGGGGACAAGCTCAGCTATGTTCTCCAGATTCATTTTGATTCCTCCAACAATGAAGCTGAATATGAAGCACTTTTATACGGGTTGTGTATGGCCATTTCACTCAGCGTCCGTCGCCTCATGGTCTAAGGTGAATCAGATTTGGTGGTTAATCAAGTAATGAAAGAGTGGGATGTCAGGAGCCCGGCTATGACTAGTTATTGCAACGCAGTAAGAAAGTTGGAAAAGAAGTTTGAGGGGTTGGAGCTTCACCATATACCCCGACTGAAAAATCAAGCTGCAGATGAATTGGCAAAGATAGGATCCAAGAGAGAGACCATTCCCAGCAATGTGTTTTTGGAACATATTCACTCGCCTTCAGTTCAAGAAGATCCTTTCACTAAAGAGCCCCCACAGCCTAAGAGTGCCATAGATCCGACTAAAGTCAAAGTCCCGACTGTGGTCGACTTGATCATGGAGGTTTTGGTCGTCACTCCAGACTGGACAGTGCCATACATTGCATACATTCTTAGGAAAGAACTTCCAGAGGATGAAGAAGAGGCTCGACAGATCGTCCAACGATCCAAAGCCTTTACTGTGATAAGAGGACAGTTATTCAGAGAAAATGTAACTGGAGTCAGCCAGAAATGCATCACGCCAGAAGAAGGCCGAATGATCCTCAATGATATTCACTTGGGAACCTGTGGTAACCATGCGTCCTCTCGGACCATCGTGGCCAAAGCATACCGAGCCGGATTTTACTGGCCACATGCCAACGAGATGGCGAAAGAAATAGTAGAGAAATGTGAAGGCTATCGGTTTTACTCCAACATGTCCCATAAACCCGCGTCAGCTATGAACACTATTCCACTTGTCTGGCCTTTTGCTGTCTGGGGATTAGATATGGTTGGACCTCTGAGAACTGGCAGGAGTGACTTTGCCCATGTGCTCGTAGCAGTCGACAAGTTCACCAAATGGATCGAAGCCAAGCCCATCAGAAACCTTGAAGCGAGTACAACTGTTAGTTTCATCAGAGAATTAACATTTAGATATGGTGTTCCGCACAACATCATCACTGATAATGGGTCGAACTTTGATACTGACGAGTTCAGAGCCTTTTGTGCTTCCCAAGGCACTAGGGTCGACTATGCTTCAGTCACCCATGCTTAGTCGAATAGACAGGCTGAAAGAGCAAATGGATTGATTCTCAAAGGACTGAAACCCCGATTGATGCGTGACCTCGAGCATGCAGCAGGCGCCTGGGTCGATGAACTTCCTTCAATACTTTGGGGATTGAGGACAACTCCTAATCAGTCGTCTGGCCGAACTCCATGCTTCTTAGTCAATGGAGCTGAAGCTGTACTCCCGAGTGATTTGCTTCACAATGCACCCCGAGTCGAACTTTTCTCAGAAGATGAAGCAGAACAGGCTCGACAAGATGCAGTTGATCTCCTGGAAGAGGCAAGAGAGATGACCTTGACCCGGTCGACCATTTATCAGCAAGACCTGCGTCGATTCCATGCCAGAAATGTGAGGGGTCAGGCATTTTAGGAGGGAGACTTGGTTCTTCGGGTGGACTAGCAGAAACCACACAAGCTTGCTCCTACTTGGGAAGGCCCCTTCATTGTCACCAAAGTGCTCCACAACGGAGCATACCGTCTTTACAACATCGAGCACAATAAAGACGAGCCATGCACTTGGAATGCGGAGCTGCTCCGCCCCTTTTACACTTAAGCATTCAGACTATTAAGATGTAATAAGAGATACCTTCTAGTTTGATTATAAAAGATTTTACAGTCTCCTGAATGATTGTTGTTCCTTTTTTACATGTTTTAAATCCACCAGTGGGTGCCTTAGCTGCGAATCCCTTTCGCCTAAAGTTGAAAAACCCTACCCAGTGGTGAGCAAGCCTCTCACTCGGGAGCTTAGTTGCAAATCCATTTCGCCTAAGTTTGAAAACTCCTACCGAGTGGTGAGCAAGCCTCTCACTCGGGGGCTTAACTGCGAATCCGTTTCGCCTAAGTTTGAAAAATCCTACTGAGTGGTGAGCAATCCTCTCACTCGGGGGCTTAGCTGCAGTCCAGTACTCGCCTAAGTTTGAAAAATCCTACCGAGTGGTGAGCAATCCTCTCACTCGGGGGCTTAGCTGCAGTCCAGTACTCGCCTAAGTTTGAAAAATCCTACCGAGTGGTGGGCAATCCTCTCACTCGGGGGCTTAGCTGCAGTCCAGTACTCACCTAAGTTTGAAAAATCCTACCAAGTGGTGAGCAATCCTCTCACTCGGAGGCCTAGCTACAGTCCAGTACTCGCCTCAGCTTGAAAAATCCTACCGAGTGGTGAGCAATCCTTTCACTCGGGGGCTTAGCTGCAGTCCAGTACTCGCCTAAGTTTGAAAAATACTACCGAGTGGTGAGCAATCCTCTCACTCGGGGGCTTAGCTGCAGTCCAGTACTCGCCTAAGTTTGAAAAATCCTACCGAGTGGTGAGCAATCCTCTCACTCGGGGGCTTAGCTGCAGCCCATTACTCGCCTAAGTTTGAAAAATTCTACCGAGTGGTGAGCAATCCTCTCACTCGGGGGCTGCTGTAGTCCAGTACTCGCCTAAGTTTGAAAATTCCTACCGGGTGGTGAGCAATCCTCTCACTCGGGGGCTTAGGTGCAGTCCAGTACTCGCCTAAGTTTGAAAATCCTACCAAGTGGAGAGCAATCCTCTCACTCGGGGGCTTAGCCGAGATCCCGCACTCACCTAAGTTTAAAAATACATTCCGAGTGAGAACCAATCTTCTCACTCAGGGACTTAGCCATACGCTCCATCCTGTTCCGCATGGACGGCGAGGTGCAGGTCGATTACAACCTCCTCCTCAAAGCTGCGCCATCAAGAAGAAGGACGAGATTGAGCATGTTGCCAAGACAAACCGCTTTCAGGAACGTCAAGACCATTGCTGAGTGCCTCGCGGATGAGCTGATCAATACTGCCAAGGGCTCATCCAACAGCTGCTGCCAAGGTGAACCGCTTTCAGGGACATCAAGACCATTGCTGAGTGCCTTGCTGATGAGCTGATCAATGCTGCCAAGGGCTCATCCAATAGCCGCTCCATCCTGATCTGCAAGGATGATGAGGTACAGCTCGACTGCGACCTCCTCCTCAGAACTGCATCAAATACAAGAACTATTCCGAGTGAAGAACAAGTTCCACTCGAAGACAAACACAACATATTTATAGATAAATCCAAAAGTTCCAGACCATGGATTAAAGTGCTCAGGCATCAGGCCTGAAAGAGTTTAGCGATTACACTATCACTCGGCATACCAAGGCAAATAAAGGTGGTGCATAATGTTTTTTGGTCACTCGTGAGGAGAAGGGCTGGCTGGATCACAGAAACTATCAAGATCAATGTTGTCTGCAATACGAGTGGCAGTCTCAAGGAAGGCGTCCATGAAGGACTGAAAGGTGTGCTTCTTAGTATTCGCAACCTTGAGGGCCGCCATCTTGTCTTCTCTGGCATCTTTGCAGTGCACTCGGACCAATGACAGAGCAACGTCAGCGCCACAGCGAGCAGATGATTTCTTCCATTCCTACACTCGGCCAGGGATCTAATTCAGTCGAGTCATCAACGACTCGAGATCTTGTGAAAGTTCCGCCTGAGGCCAGAGTTCGGCATCAACCCGAGTCATCGCCGCCTTCAGTCGAGCCAGATAAGCAACAACATTGCCTATGCGTGATTCCAACCGCAGCAAGCTCATCGCAACGTCATCTTTAACAGGACAATTGATGGGGTCGGGACCCGTCTCAACCCGCCCAGTCTCAGCCTCAAAGTCCTGGCAAAGTTCTGCACAATCAGGAAAATGGTGAGTCGACAGTATTACAAGACATTCCAATCGTTGACAACTAATCAGTCGAACGATGATACCCTCAAGCTTCAGGACCAGTTTTGCAGCAAGTTGTCCCAGATAGGACTCCAGCTCGCCCGTCTTGGCTTTGAGGCTTCTGACTTCATTGGTCAGGTTCTCCTTGTCCTTCTTCAGTTGTTCAACCTCCCGATTGGCTTCAGAGATGGCAGTCTTCAGCTTCGAGTTCTCCTCTTCCAACTTGCTGACTGAAGCCAGCTTCTTGTCCGCAAGCGATGTCTTCTCTCACGCCTCGTTCTGAGCAACAACAAGATCCAGATCCTTCTTCTCTAGAGCTTCCTTCATTTTCTCTAAAGAAACAACACTCTTCAGACGAGCTTGAAGCTGACGGTTTTCACTACACACATCTATTCGTGTGAAGTCACTCGGTTCAAAGAGACTGAAAGGCGCGAGCCACAAGGTGGACGGGTGTCGATTGGTTACCTCCCATGATGGCTGTTTCTTCCAGAGCAGTATTGAGGTTCTTCTTCACCAGTTCAAGATCAAGATTGAGGCTGATTTTCTTCTTGTTCAACTCAGAAAGTTAAGCCCCAAGATCACAAGACCTTTGCAGTCAGCGAGAGAGAGATATCAGTCGACAGAAACAAAAGACAATCACAGTGAAAGTTACTCTAAGACTACTGCCGACTCAAACATTCGACAGTAGTCTCGGGGACTACACCCAGTGGGTGCACTTAGAGTGCCCCCACTAGTTTGGATGAACACTCAGCATGGTCTGCCCAGCGTGAGTCGAAAAAAAGTAAGTAGATTCTCAGACCTCAGCCGACTGCCAGCAGTCGACCGTGGTCTCGTGGACTACACCCAGTGGGTGCACTCTGCGTGTCCCCACTGGTTCGGACAAAACACTCAACTCGGCATGAGTCGAGTGGAGTAGAAGACCTATTAAACTCCAAGGCAGGCACACCCCAGTGGGTGATCGGATATGAAACATAGACCCATGATAGTAGATGCACATATGGGCAGCGAAACAACAGCGACAGTTTTTCATGATTCAAAAGTTTAGTCGGAAGTTAACTGACCTTGACGTTGGTCTGTAGAGCGGTGCTGGCATTATAGGCCACCTGACTGGCCTTGTGCATCACCTTCACTTGCTCCATACCAAGATTCACCTGGCGAAGAGCCTCCCTGGCGGCACTCGGCAAGTCATCTGGAGTTTGGTATGAAGCAAAGAGTGATGGCGCCAAGGTAATTTGAATCAGCCACTGGGTCGGACGCATGAAGTTGCACTAGAGCAGCAGGAGTCGGAGCAGTCAACCCTAATGGGCGATCAGTCGTTAGTGGGTCGACGAATGTGACATTGATCCGAACCGGATCTTCGGATCGCTCGACCACCGTCTCTAGCACCGGCGTCGACTGAGGGACTTGAACCTCAAGCGCTCTCCCGCTCGAGCCCTTGCCTCTCCTCCTCCTCTCCTTTAGAGGCGCTTCTTCTTATTCTTCATCGGTAAGCACGACAATGTCTCGTGGAGCTGCAGCGAAAAGAAAACATCAGAAATTCAACTGACCGACAACTCAATCGACAAAATAAGTTTTGGTCGAGCGGACTTACCAGCTCGGGAGGTGGCCGCATCATCGGTTTCCTCATCTCCTAGGGCCTTGTGAATATCCATGTCAATCGCGGCGGGGGTTGGGATAGAAAGGTGCATGATCCGTTCGGTCAGAACAGAAGAATCAGTCGGCAGAGATAAATACAGGAAAGATGCTCACCCTGAGGCAATAGGGACGTCCATCTTGATCCTCGGCAAGGTCTTCCGAGCCTTTGGAGGAGCAACCTTGGGCTGCTTGGCGACTTTCTCTGTTGGCTCCGGAGTCGACGTCCGAGTGCGCTTCTACGTTTGGGTGCTTGGGGCCACGTTCATACCGCGCCCGCCCGCCGGGTCATGGTGTTGCTTGGATCGGCGTTCTGAGCGAGGCGGTGAGTCGACAGCCTCTTCATCGTCAGTCTCGTCGCCTTCCTCTTCGTCTTCATCATCTGAGGATTCTGAATTAGCGCTCTCCTCCGCACTGGCCTCTCCCTCTTGGCCTTGCTCCAGGACTTGTTCACCATTGGGCATCGAATACATCTCAGTAAAAACCTACAAGACAAGAAGTCGAGTAAAAGTCAGTCGGGCTCAAGAACAGTCGGAATGGAGGACACACCTTGTTTGGCTGATTGTCCTCACTAAAGGGGATGACTGTCCTGGCTCCTCTAGGGTTGTCCTTGTTGCCTGTAATGCTCTTCAGCCACATGGCCACTGTCTTGGCTGGTACTTCTTCTGGATGGACCCGAGCAGTGTCGTCAGCCCCAGAGTACATCCACATGGGATGATCACGGGCCTGGAGAGGCTGGGTGCATCGACTGAGGAATACTTCCAGCAGGTCCATGCCAGTGACGCCTTGATTGATCAGTTGGACCACCCTCTCAACTAGCATGTTCCTCTCCACGCTCTCAGCAGCAGTCACTTTTAGCGAGGAAGGAGTCTGAACACGATCAAAGGTGAAGTGGGGAAGTCTGATCGACTGACCCAGAGTTGCGAGGTCCTGATAGTAGAACCAGGTCGACTGCCAGCCCCTAACCGACTCAGGAAGAGTCATGGAAGGGAAGGAGCTCCTCTGCCTCTTCTGGATACCCAAACCCCCACACATCTGAATGACATGTGTTTTCTCATCACTCGTGTTTGCCTTCTTCACTGACTGAGAACGGATGGTGAAAATATGCTTGAAAAGACCCGAGTGCGGTCGACACCCCAGAAAGTTCTCGCACATAGACACGAATGCAGCAAGGTATGTGATGGTATTGGGAGAAAAGTGATGGAGTTGGGCACCGAAGAAGTTCAAGAAACCCCGGAAGAAGGGGTGCGGAGGAAGAGAGAAGCCCCGGTCGACATGGGTGGCGAGCAGTACACACTCACCCGGTCGAGGCTGTGGCTCCATCTCCCCCTCCGGCAGCCTCGATGCACCCTTGGCGATTAGCCTGGACTCCACCAGGTCATCCAGATCTTCTTGCCGGAGCGAAGACCGGATCCAATCGCCTTGGATCCAACCTGGCGGCAGCGCCGACCGCGACGACGACTAGCGATTCTGCTTCTTGCCCTTCGCCGCCCCTGTTGCCTTATTCGTGCGTTCCAGCGCCGCCGTCTTGTCCTTCACCATGGTGGCGGAGCAGCAGCGTCGAGAGCGGAGGAGCCAGATGTAGTGGAGAAGCAGAGGAAGAGGGGGGTGGGAAATAGACGCGCACAGTGCAGGCGCCTCGGCTCTGTCACCTTATAAAGGGCCGCTTCCGAGTGGCTAACGCGCTGGCCTAGGCGATCCTGTCAAATCCGCAATAGTCGCGCGCGATGTACGTGGCAAAAAAGGTGCCGTGGAGATCGAGGCGCTCTTGTTTATCCACCCTGCTTACTTCGGCACGCTCCGTCCCGCGCACTTCCCCGAAATTTCGAATCCCGTGAAATCCGGGATACACTACAATCAATCGCGCAAAAGATTCTGCGCCCCAAAACAACACTCGATAGATGATGTACCAAATTCACTCGGCAACTTTCTGAATCGATCAAGGCGACTAAATCGAAGCTGAAGTTCCAATGTGAGTCTTCCATCCTGCGTAAAAAAACTCGTGAGGCGCAAGACTCGAAGCAAGATCAACTTCAACCTTCTTTCCACTCGGACCTTAATCCATTCGGGGGCTAATGATGAGGATACAGACCTAGGGTAGGGTCACAGGCCTGACCTATACGCCTTACCCAATGTCACTACCCTAGAAGCAAAGAAGTCCAAGAGACAACAAGGAATACCCCGGGAAGGCGTCGAGTGCAATCCACTCGACCAACCATATCACTCGGGTACCCCTCTTACCTGATGTCACTCAACCATACAAGAAACCACTCGACCTACTGAAGACCAGGAGTCACTCGGCACTGCAACGGTCAGGCGTTCACTCTGTAGTCTTTAGGATCATTAATAGCACTTATGGCTGGCATTATCAGTAACGCCCCGTCTTTATGTACATTGAACCCCTTGTAATGGAGGATGGCTGGGGTCCTGGCGCACTCTATATAAGCCACCCCCTCCTCTGGGACAAGGATTCGCAACCCCTGTTACTCCACTTGCATATAATCCAATCGACCGCCTCCGGGCACCGAGACGTAGGGCTTTTACTTCCACCGTGAAGGGCCTGAACTCATAAATCTTGTGTGTACAGCTTCACCATAGCTGAGATCTTGCCTCTCCATACCTACCCCCCATTCGACTGTTAGTGTGGCTACAGTGCCCCTGTCATCACCGCTGACGACAGCAAGCGGCGACCTAACGGAGCGCCACTGTACACGACTTGACTCGGCCACGCTGAGGGAGTCCTGGACTAGGGGGTGTCCGGATAGCCGGACTATCATCATCGGTCGGACTCCAAGACTATGAAGATACAAGATTGAAGACTTCGTCTCGTGTCCGGATGGGACTTTCCTTGGCGTGGAAGGCAAGCTTGGCAATACAGATATGTAGATCTCCTACCATTGTAACCGACTCTGTGTAACCCTAGCCCTCTCCGGTGTCTATATAAACCGGAGGGTTTTAGTCCATAGGACGAACAACCATTACAACAATCATACCATAGGCTAGCTTCTAGGGTTTAGCCTCCTTGATCTCGTGGTAGATCCACTCTTGTACTACCCATATCATCAATATCAATCAAGCAGGAGTAGGGTTTTACCTCCATCGAGAGGGCCCGAACACGGGTAAAAACATCGTGTCCCTTGTCTCCTGTTACCATCCGCCTAGACGCACAGATTCGGGACCCCTACCGAGATCCGCCGGTTTTGACACCGACATTGGTGCTTTCATTGAGAGTTCCTCGTGCCGCCACGATCGGGAAGGATGCCTCTTCCGCCTTTTAAAGACGGTATGATCGCCAAAGGAGCCTTGGCCGCCGTCCAAACTATCCGGCTAGGTGGTTTTCTCATGACCGCATGTTCGGCCACCGCTTCGACGATGACCTCTCGGGTCATCAAAAGCAATCTTCACGTCAACTTGGAATTCGCCGAGCAGCTGGATCCAATAGAGCTCTCGTCCGTAAACGAGCTCTTGGATCGCATCGCCGCCCTGGGAGTCGCTACAGACTACAATCAGATTGGGCTTAAAACCGATCTAAGAGAGATTAACTCTCCCCAGGTTACCCACCATGTTGCGGTGGTAGAGGAACAACGCGGCGACTCTTCTTCTGTATTAAAATCTAGTTATGTCCGGACTCCCGAACCCTCCATGCCGGATTCCCGCAGAGGGACGGACGTCGATCAAGACCGAACCTAAAGTCGCATCGACTGCACTCGTTGGACAACGCCCAGCAATCCAAGCTTCCAAATTCGGAAACTTTTCGGCCCTTGAGCCTCGAGATGGGCAGGGTTCCGGACTCAATTCCACCCACCCACCCAAACATATGTGATCTATCTCAAATCCGGCAAGAGCCTGCTGAAACAGTACATCATTACTGGGCCAGATTCCTCCTGGTTGTGGACAGGATAAAAGACTGCCGTGAGGAAAACTCAATTTCAATTTTCTGCAATAATTGCACGGACAAGGGAATCTTGAACGCCGTAAGTCGTCATGAAATTACGCGCTTCGTCGACCTGGCGTCCATAGTACAAAAGTACTGTGCGATGGAGAGTTTCCGGAAAACCGAAACTAAGTCTTGGGACAATCCGCCCAATACAACCCTAGTCCGAAACAAAAGGGTGCATCATGCTCGGGCACCGGTACAAAACCAAAAAGCAAAAACCCCATAAAGGGCACGGAACGTGCATCGAGGGATGGCTCGGCGGACCTGTAAAATTCACAAGATGTAGGCGCCACTCCAACACATAGCCTTCGAGCATGTTGGATATCTGCGGTAGGTGGCCAAAAGTGGCGAAGAGCTTCTAGCCCCGGAGAACCACTCCAACAAGACCAAGACGGTGTCAACAGTCTTGAGACTTTCGATCAAATAATATGCGGAAACAAACAATCCGCAGCCTCGCCAAGTCTACCAAGTAGCAACAACAAATCCATGGAGCGACACGGCCATCACCTTCAACGCCCGGATTTAACCTAAATTCGAACAGCCCGAGCACCACCGCATTGGTCCTCGGTCCAATAGTGGACGGCTTGCCTTACCAAGGTACTCATGGATGGCGGCAAAGATTAAACCTCATCTACGAGGAAACCCTTCAAAAATGGAATAAGATCGAGCCGCATTGAGCGAAGCAAAGACAACCTTTAGAGGAATAATCCCTAGCCGGAAGCACGCTGCACAGGAAAAATCACACTTGATGTGGTGTTCGCTCATTTGGACAATTACAGTCCGAGGAGGTCACGCCCAAGTGGCCCTGCTCAGCAGCGGATATCACGCTATATTAGGACGAGAGACATTCACAATTTTTCAAGCCATACCCCATTACGGGTACATGAAGCTTAAGATGCCGGGCCCAGTGGAATAATCACTCTTGTCGGTGATCCGGACACAAAGACTACCACGAAAACAAGACAGCCACACTAGCCCTAGAGGCACTATCCGAAGCCTTAGCGGCAGAGGAGCTCACGGCGCTGTGCTCCACGGTGAACATGGATGATGTGATACTCGATAAGAGGTCCAAGTCCACCTCTTTTAAACCAGCAGACAAAATAGTCAAATTCCAAGTCCATCCAACAGACCCAACAAAGACGGCCTCTATTGGGCCACGGTTAAACCCTGATGTAGACGCCACACTACGAGAATTCCTTCGGGAGAATTGGGACATCTTCGCCTGACATCCTTCAGATATGCCAGGAATCCCACGCAGATTGGCAGAACATAGCCTAAACATCCTAAAAGGATTCAAGCCACCAAACAGCTCTTCGCGATTTTTCAACCCAAAAGACATGCAATGGGAGAGGAGCTAGCCAAACTATTGGAAGCCGGATTCATCGAGACATCAAACATCCGGACCGCTAGCAAACCTGGTAATGGTACCAAAGAAGGACAAATCCTGGCGCCTATGTGTCGATTTTAAAGACCTCAACAAGGCTTGTCCAAAGGATCCTTTCCCCCTTCCCCCCATCGATCAAATAATCGATGCTACTGCAGGGCACGATTCATTGTGCTTCCTCGACACATACTCCGGCTACCATCAAATCAAGATGGCGGAGGTGGACCAAGCCGCAACGGCATTCATTACTCCATACGGACCATTCTGCTTCAACACGATGCCCTTCGACTCAAAAACGCGGCGCAACATATCACAAGATGATTCGTACATGTCCGCTACCCAGATCGGCAAAACAAGAGAGGCATACGAGACGACATGGTCGCCAAGACCAAACACGCCGAAACTCTAGTAGACGATTTGAGGCTCACATTCGATAACCTCCGAAGAGCATATGACATAAAGTCAACCCGAAAAATGCATTTTCGGCGCATCACCGAAAGCTCTCGGCTTCATTGTATCCGGTAGAGGAATTGAAGCAAACCCAGCCAAGATCCGAGCTCTGTCACAGCTGGATATTCCAAAAGACCTCAAACAAGTACAAAAATTGATTGGATGCGTGGCGGCTCTAAGCCGCTTCATCTCCCGTTTGGGAGAAAAGGCATTGCCCCTCTATCGCCTCCTCAGGCGCACCGAACACTACGAGTGGACGGATGCCGCCACGACCGGACTCGACAAAATAAAGGCCATACTGGCAACAAATCCGGTCCTGGCCGCGCCTAATCTGGGCGAACCAATGTTATTATATATCACGGCAACACATCAAGTTGTCAGCACGGTACTCGTCGTTTAACGAGAAATGTAGGACACAAATTTCTTCAAAACCAGGTACTACGATCCACCGCCTTAACTCCATGCAAGTCCGGCACCGCATTATCAAAAGATAGCATACGCGTGTTCATGGCATCCGGGCTGCGACACTACTTTCAAGAGTGTTCGATAATTGATGGCTTCCAAGTACCCTCAATGACATTATAAACAACCGCGACGCAACGGGCAGGATTGCGAAATGGGCCATCGAGCTCTTACCATTCGACATAACCTATAAACCACGGCGAGCTATAAAGTCGCAAGTTTTAGCGGACTTCATCGCTGAATGGACCGGTTTAACTCCCTAAAGAGTACGGCGATACTCCAATTGGATTATGCATTTAGACGGTCCAAAATGTTGGCCGGCTTGGGGTGGCGTCGTATTGACGCCCCCAACCGGAGACCTGATCCAATACGTACTTCAGATAATGTACACGGACTCCAATAATGCAACCGAATATGAGGCCCTCCTACATGGTCTCCGGATGGCAATCTCCATGGGTATTCAACGCCTAGAGGTGCGCGGGGATTCAAACCTTGCAATATCCCAAGTAAATGGAGACTTTGACGCCAAGGGTCTGAAAATGGCAGCCTATCGTAACGCTGTCCTAAAATGTCACTCGGTTCAAGGACTCAATTCCACCACGAGGCCGGATAATAACCAAGCAGCCGACTTGTTGGCACGCATCAGCGCAAAACGCGACGCCGTCCCTCCAAACATCTTCCTGGAGTGGCTCTTTAAGCCATCCGTACTATGGGAAGAGGAGTCCGGAAATAACAACCCGTAAGCAACCGCACCACCCAACACGTAACAACTCGACATAATCGGTGGCTCAGCCGATGAAATAACACCTTCAGCCCACAAAATATGGCGGTAATTGCCCTGCGGACGTAACCATTCCTAGCCTACTTAATTAGGCAGAACTTCCCAAGACCAAAATGAGGCCATTTGGATAGTTCGGCGATCTAAAGCCTACAAGGTCCATGAGGGAGAACTTTATAAGAAAAGCACAACCGAGTCCTTCAAAGGTGCATCTCCAAGAGGAAGGGCGAAACCTTCGCTGAAATTCACGCCGGACTAGGCGGACACCACGCCGCAGCCCGGCCCTCATAGGCAAGGCCTTCCGTACAGGATTTTATTGGCCGACGGCCCGGGCAGATGCTCAGGACTTAGTCCAACAATGCGTCGGTTGTTAGCTCTTTGCTAATCGAGCCACATGCCACCCACCGCCTCAAAACTATACCCATCACCGCCGTCATGTCCGGGGCTTGACATGGTTGGACCCTTAAAGGGAGAACCCACAAGCAAAAGTACCTATTGGTCATGGTGGACAAATTCACCAAATGGATAGAGGCCCAGCCGTTAAAACGGTCAATCCGGACCAGTGATAGACTTCATATTCGGGTAGTACACCGTTCTGGCGCCCCCACAAAGATCATCACCGATAACGCACGAACTTCACGGCCGACGAGGTTAAACTCGTGCAAAAATATGGGCATTAAGCTCGACCACGCTTCAGTCTATCATCCTCAAACCAACGGTCAAGTTGAACGAGCAAATGATCTAATAATGAGCGGCATCAAACCCAGACTAGTGCGGTCCCTTACGGAATCAAACACGCACTGGGTAAAGGAGCTCAACTCCGTACTCTGGGGGCTGCGGACCACGCCAAACCGTACTACCGGATTCACACCATTCTTTATGGTATACGGCGCAGAGGCAGTTTTGCCCTGCAACAAAATTCATGACTCACCTCGAATGCGCATGTACGAAGAAAGAGAAGCCGAGTTGGATCGGCAGGACAGCTTGGACGCATTAGAGGAAGAGCGCGACGTGGCAAAGGCTCGTTCCACGTTCTATCAGCAGCAGGCTCGAAGATATCAAAGCAGAGAAGTACGGGCTAAAACTTACAATGTTGGCGAACTAGTTCTATGCCTGCCGGACAAGAAAAAGGACAAACTCAAGCCCAAATGGGAAGGTCCCTTCATCATCGACCAATTCTTGACCGGCGGAGCATACCGTCTGCGAAACGCATCGAACAACCGACTCGAGCCAAACCCATGGAACGCAGCCCGCCTCCGAAGATTCTACGCCTAGCGCCGGACTCAGAGTTCGTCCTTCTCCCGTCCACATTTTTTTACTTTAGTTGCCTTTTGTTTCTCTCTTTTATCCCACTTTTTTCATAAAGCCCTTGAGGGCCGATTTGCGCATTGTTCGCACACACTTGATGTGCTACCCGCACTCATTATACTCGGGGGCTTCTTTAACAGAAGCTTACTTATACGGGCTTCATGCCCAACACATGTGTCAAACTTCCGCATGTACCTTTTATTCACCATTATATGCATCGATATGACTTAAGTTTTGGCCAAGCTGGGTTGCCTGGCTCCTGTGCTTACCCTTACGTTCCCGATTGTTCGGCTAGGAGGTAAAGGGAGCACCTCTGCGATTGTTACTGCCGGATCAGCCGGATGTGTACCTCAGACTGGGTGAAGCCGAAAGCTAGCATTCTTAAGGGAATATTCGATCGGTGACTTGAAAGATGATTTTTTACCTATTTATTTATCTGCCCCCAGATGTTTTCCTACTCTTTTCGCAGTCCGGACATGCATTTTAGGGCATGCCTCCCAGGGAAAGGAACCCTTAACGGAACTATTCTCCCTCGAAGATGTTTCTTACTAACCATGTAATATAACATAACTAGTTGGGCACTTGTCCGATAAAGCACTAATGACCCCTTTGGTCTCCATGCATGCCCCGGTTTTTTCATAACCGAGAAGGTATTCGACACACTCAGGACTCTAGGGTCCCGAGGTTGAAGCAAAAAGGTCGGCAAAGACAAATGATCTACAATCCGCTAGAAGGCATTTTACATGTCATTTTAAATACATCACAAATCGACTAACTGTATTCTCCTCAATCCCGCCTAACAGGCTGTCTAATTTCTGATCCTTTTGGGAATACTTAGCGCCAACTCTACTTGGCCTTACACTAAGCTCACAGGATCTCCTTCCCATCGGGCCCCACAGTCCGACCTCGCCATGTGGTTTGATCCGCCTTCTTGTACCGCGTCTTCACCATGGCCCAGCCTCCTCGGCACCTTGACGGCAGTCGATATCTTCCATAAATGGAAGCACTGCGTGCTCCTCAAGCTTCTCCACAAGCTCTCCAAGGCCCTCGGGTAGGGAGACGGACGGCCATAAGGCTCGGACGACGCCACTCATCCCCGCCGAACACGCTCGAAAGCAACAGCACCAGCTTCGGGAAGTTGGTCACCCATTGAACTGGCATTTCTCCGCAGAGGCGACCTATGAGCACACCTACGACATATTTTCGTCAATTGACTTCCTCACCGAACTCTTCTTTTCAAAAGAGTTTGCTCAAGCACTTACTATAGATCTTTGCGACGGTTACCGATTCTCCTTCACGAGCTGCATAGCTCGGCCCGAACACCTTTAGCTCTTCTCCAAGCTGGGTGTGGGCATCCCGAGTTTGTTCCTCTCCGATGCACCTTCATAAGCACCTCTCACCAGCCTTCACCGGCGCAGAGCTATTGCTTGTGCGGATCAAGTCCGCAACATCCGCAATATCATTGTCGACTTATACGCACGCTGCACACTGCTTATCCTTTTGAAATATGTGTTACCGAGAGGGTCTCGGTGTCTCCTCCTGCGGCGGCTAGTGCGGCCTCAAGTTGGGCCTTGCACCCTTGTAGCTCCTAAGACAATTGGGCATTCTTCTCCGTGAAGATATCAAGATATCAAATGATCCTTAAATCAGTTATTTTAACTACTTTAAGTCTCGGGGCTACCGCATATACAACTATTAAAATCCCTTACCCGTATGTCTTTTACATACCGCCCGTGGCTCGTTAAACTATCTTGAGCGGCACGGAGGTGCGCTGCCTCCGCTAAAGGCATTCAACGCCTGGGAGAAACACGCCACGCAGAATCTGTCGTGGCGCTTATGATTCATGGCGCTCTCCACCTCGCACTGTGGCGGACAGCTCGTCGGCATCCTCCGTTGAGGAGTACGGCTCGCGCTTTGCGCCGCCTCCCCCTCCGGACTAGGTGTTGGAGCCTGGTTGGCGGAGGCTTGGTTGGCAACCCTCCGCACACCCGCGGCGCTCTTTCTCCCGAAAAGTCATGAGCATTAATACATCTCCTAGGAATCTTTTCCTAAATAACGGTCGCGAGCTATACCGCTGCGGTGACGTTCGATTCGACCGCACCCTCTTCCTTTGTTGGGCCGGATCGACCTTGTTGGTCGGCCCCGCTGGTTCGCTTCCGCCTTGAAGGCACTCTCCGCAGACACCGTTGTATACGGTGGTCAAAAATACGCAAGGACGAAGTAATGGTGTCAGGGCTCCGGCCATAATTACCTGGGAAGCCGGACATAAGCCGGGGTAGTTAGCCGTAATGGCGACTAGAGCATTGTCCATGCTGAGTTGGTAGAACACCCCGTCAATTAGCTCCACCTTTATGTCTGGGTCCTCTTCGGAGGCCAGGTCAAGGGATCTTCCCGGGTCCTCGGGTTGTGGAGCCGGACTGTGTATGCCCTCCACATCCCGACGCAGTTCCTGCGTCAAAATCATAAAGTAAGGAACTTAACTTTGAAAGCACGGGTCGGATGAATAAACGTCCGCTTACCTAGCTCCGAGGGTTATTCATGGAGAACCCATTCAATGGGCTCGCCTAGAGGAAGTCCTCCTTCTCCCCCTTGTACAGGCCGGACAGGATCTTCACCAGATCCGCGGCCGATGCCGGCCCCTTGCGGCCATGACGGGTGGCATCATTCTCCCCGTTGAAATCCCACATGGGGTGGCCCCTATATTGGAGCGGCTGCACCCCTCGCATGATGCACGTGGCCATGACTCCAATCATGGTCAATCCGGAATAGGCCAGCAACCTTATCCGGCCCATCAAATAATGGACGCTCCTGTCTTCCTCCTGTTGAGGGCTCCGCGGGCGCCAACTTAGGCGTTTCTTGAAGGAAATATGCCCTAGAGGCAATAATAAAGTTATTATTTATTTCCTCATATCATGATAAATGTTTACTATTCATGCTAGAATTGTATTAACCGGAAACATAATACATGTGTGAATATATAGACAAACAGAGTGTCACTAGTATGCCTCTACTTGACTAGCTTGTTAATCAAAGATGGTTATGTTTCCTAACCATGAACAAGGAGTTGTTATTTGATTAACAAGGTCACATCATTAGTTGAATGATCTCGATTGACATGACCCATTCCGTTAGCTTAGCACCGATCGCTTAGTATGTTGCTATTGCTTCCTTCATGACTTATACATGTTCCTATGACTATGAGATTATGCAACTCCTGCTTACGGAGGAACACTTTGTGTGCTACCAAACGCCACAACGAATCGGGTGATTATAAAGGTGCTCTGGTGTCTCCGAAGGTACTTGTTGAGTTGGCGATTTCGAGATTAGGATTTGTCACTCAATGTCGGAGAGGTATCTTCGGGCCCTCTCGGTAATGCACATCACTTAAGCCTTGCAAGCATTTCAACTAATGAGTTAGTTAAGAGATGATGTATTACGAACGAGTAAAGAGACTTGCCGTGTCAGACCCGACTCAATGTCACATCGATCTAGCCTGTAACACATCATATCACTTTGCGGCCTCACGCACGGTAACCCAACGGGTGTCGCCTTACCTTAGCCGGGACCGCTTATGCTTTTGGCACACGATATGATAGTGTCGCTAGCATCCATATGAAAAGGAGCCCGCTGACATGACTAGTCGAAACCCAAAGTGGCATAGACTTACAGGACAGCATCCATGACCCAAAGATCGAACGTGTCGGTCATCAACAAGTAAGTTCCGGCTATAGCACTGGCTAGCGAGGACTCGTAGAAACCGGCAAGCGGGCTAATAGGACTCCGGTACTAATGCGTGACATTTCCCAAGGGATGTATACAGAACGAAGAAGGACACATGCCGCCAGCCTAAGTGTTCCGGAGCAAGAGCAAGCTACCAAGGCTCAATGGAGACACTAGGAGACATTTCCGTAAGAGAGGCTACTAAAGATAAACAACTAGATAGTCGATCCCACACATACCAAGCATTTCAATCATACACACAATATGCTCGATATGTGCAAATACAACAAGGCATCACAACATGACTCTATGACACAAGTATTTTATTTAAAGGCTCAGAGAGCCATACATATCATACACACAAGTACGGGTCACACGACCCACATACAAGTCATACAAGCATACAAGCCAACAATGAAGTGTTTTGTCCGAGTACGCATAACTAGTAAAATAAAAGAGGCTTGGGTAAGCCTAGCTATACTACATGGTCCTTCACTTGCTCAGATCACCACCGGGCCTTAGTCTACTCATCGATGTCAACGCTCACGAAGAACCCGCTTAAGGGTTTGTGGCATCTTCTGAAAAATGTAAATTAAAGCAACATGAGTACAAAGGTACTCAAAGAAGACTTACATCGACCCTACATACATGCATATTATCAAGAAGGGTTGGTGGGGTTATTGCAGCAAGCCAGCTTTGACTCATGGCTAAGCTATTCTACGAGACACCAACTTGAAATAGTTTTATGACTCGAGTCCACTACTCATCACTTCAATACACCACCGAGGATCCACTCCGCCTTCCTACGGAAGAGCCATCCTCGCACTCACGCTTATCTTGAGGCTTTTAGTAGTATCCATTTACTTGTCTATGAACCGTATAGGCAACCAAGTAGTCCTTTATCATGACGCGCTATTCAATAGATGATGTTAACCTGCAGGGTGTACTTCTTCATACACACTCTCACCATTTATCGCCATTTACGACATGTACTCTGCAACCTTCAAGCGAAGCCCAACGTGGGTGTCGGCCACGACCTACCTAGACACCTAAGCCTCTAGTCCGTGTTTATCGCCTATTTGGGTTCCATCTATGAGGAGTTCCGCCAAGTCTCGCCACAGCCCCAAACGATGTGAACAAGGTTCCCGAGATACCAAACGGCATCCAGACACCCGCCACGCACCTACCAGATCACAGCCCACCCCTACGGTCAGCGCTGTCCACGGCCTCCAAGAGGCTACAAACACCGTAAACTACTTGCAACTCCCGGACGTAAGACTAGGGTGAATAAGAAGTCGAGAGGGTCCATTGGTTTGGGCCCAATGCATGGTAGTAGCTGAATCTTAAATCACACATACAGATCTCAAGCTTAAGGACGGCCTCAATGAAACAACCCACCATGTACTCCTACATGGCCTTTCATCGATACCTTTACCAAATCGTGTTCAACACCTTACTCTCATCGACTCGATCATTTCACTCTAGCCATCACCCGATGAACCAGACTGACACGACTCTAAGCATAGCAGGTATAGCAAGGTAGGAACAACACAATCATATGGCTCAATCAACTCCTACACATGCTAGTGGGTTTCATCTAGTTATCGTGGCAATGACAGTCATGCAGAGGAAATGGGTTCAACTACCGCAGCACACAGCAGTTTGAATCGCGTTGTCTTAATGCAGTAAACGAGAGCAGGAGCAAGAACATGGGATTTTATCGATATGATCAAATGGTTGGTTGCTTGCCTGACGGGTCGGTGCACGGGTATTGCTCTTCGTCGGGGTTATCACGGTAGATTCTCGTAAGCGTAACTCGCCGCAGAGAACACCGATACACAACATTACCAAACAAGATGCAACAATATGATGCATTCAATGAGACATGGCAAAATGAGTGCTTTGGGCTAATGCAACTAAGATCAGATGGGTTTGGAGCATTTTGAACCAAAGATGCAATTTCCAAACTCATATATGATCATTTAAAGTGTTATATCTTGTTCTGTGATAAACAGTGGGTTAGCTTCTGTAAACATGCATGAAACCAGTACAGATGGATAGATTGGATTTTTCTGATCATTTTTCATATATAATTTGTTTCATTTGGAGTTACAGATTAATTTCTATGAATTTTTGAAGTTTGAAACATTTTCTGGAATTTCCTGTGTAAGAATAATTCCAGTAATTTAAATTATGCGTCCAAGACTATGTCATGATGACGTCTGTGGTCAACGGGCTGGTCAGTCAAACTGACCAGTGGGTCCCGCATGTCGTGGGTAGTTAAACTAATTAATTTAAGTTTTAACTAATTTGATTTAGTTAGCGTAAGGGGCCCACATGTCATAGACCCAGGGGGGTCAACCTGGGCCCACCCGTGGTCAAAGCCAGGGTCAGACCCTGCCGGCGTTTAGCCGCCGGCGAGCCCGACGCGGAGGCGGAAGTGGTTTTTGCTGTTCCGGCCACCAAATGAGCCGCGGAGGCCACCGGAGTGAAGCTGAGGACAAGCCGCAGCTCTTGGCGGAGTCCGTTGGGGTCGGGGTGGCCGGAGTTGGCGCCGGCGGCGACTTTGGCGGCCACCGGAGTGCGGTTGAAGTCGAACTCGTGCTGGGGTGTGCGGTGAGGTGCGGGAAGTGCACAGTTAGCTCCAACGCATCGTGGTGAACGCGATGGACACGGTGAGGTGGCCGGAGGGTGGCTGGGAGCACGTCGGCGACGAGGTCCGCGACGGCGAGTGCAGGTGAGCTTCGTGCGGTCGCTGTGGTGCACGGGAGCGCGAGAGAGAGGGTGGGGAAGGTAGCCCAGCTCACAGCGGTCGCGATGGAGCGGACGGCGTGGTCGGGGACGAGCTGATGCGGCGGCGACGGCGAAGGGGATCTCCGGCGGTGGGCGCTTCGGGCGAGCTTGGTGCGGCGGTTGGGCACGCGAAGGCCGGGCTCGGCTAGCTCAAGGAGTGGACGGCGGCGGAGCTCTCGGACACGGTGGCGCGGGTGGGGTCGACGGAGAGCGCGGCTACGGGCGGCGGGGCGGCGACGGCGGCGGCCATGGCTGGGGAGCACGAGGGAGACGAAATGAGAGGAGAGGGGTGTCTGGGGTGCGGGAGAGAGGGAACGATCCCGTCGTGGCAAGACGAGGGAGGTGGCGAGGCGGCGAGCAGGTGCGTGGCACCCATGCGGTGCTCGCTGCCGAGCACCTCGCCTCGCCCGCCTGGTCGGCAAGCAGCTTCATTGGCGCGGCTGGGCTGGGCCGGCAGTGGGCTGGCTAGTGGGCCGAGGCGCCTGTAAGTTCCTTCGCTTTTCTGCTTTCTTTTTCTTTTTCTACAACTTTGTTGAGTTATTTAAAATACCAAAAGGTTCTAAAATTCACCAAACTACTCCTGGTCCATTGTTGGAATATTTCCAACATGAAACATTTTAGTTTAGAACATTTGGACATTTGAAATATTTTATAAATTTTAAATGCCCAAATTCAAATAGTTATGATTTAATTCAAAGACCTTAGGATGACCTAGGAAATTGTGCACCACTTTTGGCAAAGGTTCTCAACCAAGGCAAAAATGATGGACATTTTAGAAGGGCATTTCAGTGTTCATCGAAAATATTTTTAGTAAACCCTAGTTTGTTTCAGGGGTGGGAGTTTCGCAATCCCATTTCAGTGTTTCATTGAAAAAATTAGACATGATGCAACACTCTAATGCATGAACTAGCTAGGTGTGACAACTCACCCCACTCAAAAGAATCTCGCCCCGAGATTTAGGTTCCTCCGAAAGAGAGCGGGTACTCAAGTCGAAGACGATCCTCCCTTTCCCAAGTAGCTTCCTTCTCGTAATGGTGCCACCATTGAACCTTGAGGAACTTGATATTATGCCGCCGAGTGGTACGCTCGGCTTGATCGAGGATACGAACGGGTATTCTCGATAAGTGAGATTATCTTGAAGATCAAGCGCCGTGGTCCACTCCACGGATAGGATCCGAGAAGCAACGCCGAGTTGAGAAACGGAAGACATCGTGGACTTTGGAGAGATGTGGAGGTAGTTCCAATTGGTAGGCAACTTCTCCTCGCTTGGCAAGAATGCGAAAGGGTCCAATGTAGCGAGGAGCCAATTTGCCTTTGATATCAAACGATGGGTTCCTTCAAAGGAGTAACTCAAGGTAAGCCTTCTCGCCAACCTCGTAAGTCATAGCCTTATGTTTTCGGTCATATTGACTCTTTTGGCGAGATTGGGCTGTTTTCAACTTTTCACTTAACGATGCGAACTTGTTTTTCTCGCTTCTCGATCATATCCGCCAAAGAATTGTCTTTCCCGGTTTCGACCAGTTAAGAGGTGTTCACACCTTCGCCCATAGAGAACTTCAAAAGGTGCTTTGCCCAAGCTAGATTGATAGCTGTTGTTATAAGCAAATTCGCAAATGGAAGGCATTTCTCCCAATCCATTCGAAAGAGATGATGTAAGCTCAAGCATGTCTTCTAGGATTTGGTTGACGCGTTCTACTTGACCACTTGATTGAGGGTGAAAAGCAGTGCTAAAGGAAAGATGGGTTCCCATAGCGTTTGGAAACTTTCCCAAAATCGAGAGGTGAAGAGACTTCTCGATCCGAAGTTAATTTCAATGGAACACCATGAAGAGACACTATTCGGGAGATGTACAAGTCTGCTAGTGACTAGCGGTTATACTCGCTAAATGTAAGAAATGAGCTATTTTGGAGAGGCGGTCGATAACTATTAAAGATAGCATTATTCCTCTCTTGGTCCTGGGAAACCAAAGTGATGAAATCCATATCGATTTTATCCCATTTCCATTCAGAATAGCTAAGGGTTGAAGGATGCCAAGAGCCGCTGATGCTCGCTTTTACGCGATTTACGCACGCCGCAGCTTAGCAACAAATTGAGCAATGTCTCTTCATCCTAGTCCACCGTAACCTCCGGCGAGGTCCCGATACATTTTAGTGCCACCGGATGAATGGTGAGAGGGGATTCATGAGCTTCCTTAAGGATCAAACGCCGCAGGTTTCGTGACTTTGGGAACCACTAGACGGTTTCAAGTATACGACTCCTTGATCATCAATGGAGAAACAATCCGCAACTCCTTTCTTGATGTTTCTTTTGATGCGGGAAATTCCCGGATCTACCTTTTGGGCTTTGATGATCTGATCCGTAAGGGAAGGTTTCGCCACCAAGGTGGAAAGGAACCCTCGAGGAACAATGTGAAGGTTAAGCTTCCGAAATTCCTCGTGGAGAAGTGGTTGACTTTGTTGCAACATTAGGTTGTTGCAATAAGATTTACGACTTAGCGCATCAGCCATGATGTTGGCTTTTCCCGGGTATAAGTTATTCCTAAGTCGAAATCGTGATCAACTCAACCCAACGCCTTTGCCTCGAGATTCAAATCTGGTTGGGTGAATATGTACTTCAGACTTTGGTGATCGGTGTAGATTTCGCAACGATTACCAAGAAGGTAATGTCGCCAGTTTTGAGTGCATGGACTACACCGCAAGCTCTAGATCATGAGTAGGATAGTTTTCTCATGTGGGTGTAATTGCCGTGAAGCATAAGCAATTACGCGTCGATCTTGCATGAGAATACAGCCTAGTCCTTGTCGCGAGGCATCGCAATAGATAACAAAGTCCTTAGAAAAATCTGGTGGTACCAAAGACGGGAGCGAAGTTAAACGCCTTTTCGCCTCGAAACTGTGCTCACATTGTGGAGTCCACTCGAACTTTTTATCCTTCTTGAGGAGTTCGTTAGAGGTTTAGCAACTTTGGAGAAGTTCTCGACAAAGCGGCGATAATAGCTCGCTAAGCCAAGGAAACTTCGAACTTGCTTGACCGACTCTGTGGGGTCCAATTAAGGACGGCTTGAACTCGCTTGGGGTTGACAAAGCAATACCTTTACCAGAAATTACATGTCCTAGATAGGTCACTTCGCAGCCAAAATTCGATTTAGAAAACTTGGCATAAAGGCGATGCTCTCAAGTTTCATCAACACTAGCCTTAGATGTTCAGCATGTTCTTCCTCGCTCTTGGAGTAGATGAGTATATCATCGAGGTAAACCACGCATTTAATTTATCCAAATACTCCATGAAGATTGAGTTCATTAATCGGAGAAGGTGGTGGGGCGTTGGTTAGACCGAAGGACATGACGTGTACTCAGATACGTAACGAGTAACAAAGGCCGCTTTTGGGAATGTCCCTGCTTCGGATTTTGATTTGATGGTAGCCTAACCTCAAATCCATCTTAGAGAAGACCGAGGATCCCGCGAGCTGATCATACAGATCGTTGATCCCGGGAGCGGATACTTGTTCTTAATTGTGACCAAGTTGACGGGTCGATAATCTACAACCATCCGATCCGCATTCATCCTTCTTCTTGACGAAGAGGACGGGCAAGCCCAAGGAGATGAACTAGGACGGATGAAACCCTTTTTCAAGGCCTCATCGAGTTGTTTCTTAAGTTTGGCTAGTTCTAGGGTGCCATCTTATAGGGTCTTCTAGAAATTGGGACAGTTCTCGAATGAGGTCTATCACAAATTCAACATCTCCGCTGTGGGACACCGAAATTCTTCTCGAAAGACATCCGGAAAGTCACGGACTACCGAACATCTTCGAGGTCCGCAATGGACTAGCATTAAGAGAATATAGTTGGCGCTGATATTCGGGTCAAGACATTGACTATCTTTCCCGAGGGTGCGAAGTTGAACAGTCCTAGAGAAACAATCAATCTTGGCATGATGGGCTGACATCCGGTCCATACCCAAGATGATATTTATATCCGAGGATTTGAGGGCTATCAACGATGCAAGGAAAACAAGTCTGTCGACCTGAATTTCATTTCCATGGCTTACTCTAGAGGTTTGCCATCTAGAACCCGGAGTAGAAATTTCCATGGTGGAAGGCATGTCACGTAATGCGTGTTATGCAAACGAGCATAGTTTTCGGATATGAATGAATGAGATGCTCCAAGATTTAAAAGAACGGATGCCGGGTGGCAATTAACAAGAAGCGCATCGAGCACGACGCTGGGATCTTCTTGGGCCTCTTCACCGAGACACAATTAACATGGCCACGCAAGTGGTGGCCGGCTTGGCATAGAACACCTTTCCCGCTGGCTTGCCACGGCCAACAGCTTTTGCAGGCTGGTTGGGGTTGGTCCGAGGACAATCGCGCATGTAGTGGCCTGATTCACCACATTTGAAGCACGCCACGGGCTGGCGCCAGAGGAACATTGTTGGTTGGCCCACCATAGGGCTTAGCTGGTGCATACCGCTGAATCGGGCGAGGCGCCAAAGGATGGCCTCGTGTGAATCTGGGTGGCAAGATAGGCACCCACACACGGCGCTTATGTGGTCCAAAGACCGATGAGGAACCCATGTCACGCCATGCTTGCGTGTTGCTTCAAATCACCGACCAGTTTCAGATCGATGGCTTTGTTAACAAGCTTCGAAGGAGGTGCACTCATGCAGCGGAGATCTCGGCGGTTCGGGCTAAGTCCTTGCGGAACCTTGCCTGCTTTTTGGCGCCTGGAGACCTCTTCGATTGCATAGCGCGAGGTTACCGAACTCCTTCGTCAGAGGCGCCCACGGAGAGACGGCCTTGGGTGAAACTGCAGAACTCCTCACGCTATTTATCCATGAGACCCTCCGAATGTGATGTTCACGAAAGCCTCGCTGAATTCTGCCTAAGTAGTGACATGGCCAATCGGGCGATAGCCATATAGTTCTCCCACCGTAGATCGGCGGGCCTTCAAGATGATATGCAGCAAAGGTGACCTTGTCGCCCTCAGCTACAAAGGCGTAACGCAGCTTATGGGTAATGCCATGGAGTTGCCATCGCGCCGAGAGGCTCGACGGAGTGGTGGTAGGTAGGTGGGTGTAACTTGATGAAATCACCGAGCGACACCAAGTTATTTCTCCGATGATGGGCTGTGTTCTGCTCGATACGCCCAACAAACGATTGGTCTCCGCTTGTTTCTCTCGGCCCAAAGATAACTTCGCCAGAGAAGGAGGGTGAGGCAGGTTCGCTTCTCCAACTCCGTTGCTTTTCGCCTGCTCAAGCGGAGCAGGTTGTTATGGTGTTAACCATCCTAGGAAAACAAGACAAGGATTTAGTCTAGGATGGCAAGATTCTGACATAGAAATGCGGAATGTAATGGATAACTCGGAATGCGAGATGATCATCTGTATGACATGGTAGATACAGAAACTGCTTCTTTATTCCATTGTCATACACACCATACAAGGTTTAGTACAATACCAACAAAGTACTACTACGGTGAAAGGAAGATTACATCTCATCGGAGGCATACCAAGCTCCTATACATTATTTTTCTTACACCTCCGGAATTAGTACACACTAAGTCGTATTCCACGAGTCACGCAGGACGGTGGAAATACAACTATTACAATACTAGTGGAACTACTACTAACTCAGACGTCTCCGTAGTAGTTCTCATAGAAGTCTCCTCCGTAGCCTGGGAGTTCAACGTGATCGTCCGGGAACAGACGGTCCTGAGGAGCCTGTGGACCATAAGGGCAAGGGTGAGGTCTTGGACCAACGAACGGTGGCTCATGAGGACCACGAGGTGGGGTGATGCCCCCACATCACGCCAATCCATCATGTCCGCAGAGCAGACTCGACAGATACAAGTCTCTCATATCCATATATCCAGCTTGGACAGCCGTGCAAAACGAGTCAAGGTGGCCCAAAGGATCAAGACGGGCGTTGAAGAGCTCCATCCTCAAGGCCCGACTCTCTCGGTCCTTGTCCTCGAGCAGCTCGGCGGTAGTACGGGTTAGTGAGTCCTCCCGATCGAATCAAGATAGATGGCTCAAGATAACCAAACGCCCAGAAGTGAACCCGCATATACCGAATTCGGTGTTGCGGAGCAGCCAGCCTCGACTCGCATGATGGTCATCATGGAGTAAGCAGATCTTGAACCGCCATATCAATAGTAACACCAAGCCCATAGGAGCTGTGAAGGGCCTCGTGGAACCAGATAAGAGGGAAACACCGACAAAGGCAAAGATATCGCTTTGATTAAAGTCTCGACATCGCTTCTTCAATCGTGTATTCGGGTACCAACGGTATCCCGCTTCGATCATAACCCTAACTAGCATGGCTGTATGGCCGGTCACACCAATGCATCCGTCGATTTAACCACTTGATTTTGGTCACTAGTGGCCATCTCGAAGCATAGCCATAATGCAAAGACATTAGAATTTCTCGCGAATTTGGACAAGATAATGATCAGAATGCTCAAAAGGATTTGAGACATTTCACAAGGAATTGCATAACCACTCAACAATTTCATATCAAGGTTCTGGGTCCAATTAGTAACATAACAGATAGTAAAATCGAACCAGGCTTGTAACCATCAAACCTACAAGGTACTACCGATTAGTAACACGTGAGCCTAATAGAGAGAAGAGATCCTAATCCTTAACCCCGATGGAAGAATGGACCGACTCAGATCGTAATATCATGAGATAAAGGAGTAAAAAGAGCCTTACGCATCATCCCACAATCAATTCCCTACATATAACTAAAGCATTTCTAGACTCAACATCGACCAGCTTTGGCTTGGAGAACCTACAGCAGTCCGCTCGATGCTAACACTGTCAGACCTCGACTCAATGTCACATCGATCTAGCTCAGAACACATCATATCACTTTGCGGCCTCACGCGACGGTAACCCAACGGTGTCGCCTTACCTTAGCCCGGACCGCTTATGCTTTTGGCACACGATATGATAGTGTCGCTAGCATCCATATGAAAAGGAGCCCGGCCGACATGACTAGTCGAAACCCAAAGTGGCACAGACTTACAGGACAGCATCCATGACCCAAAGATCGAACGTGTTTCGGCCATCAACAAGTAAGTTCCGGCTGTAGCACTGGCTAGCAGATTCGTAAACCGGCAGAAGGGCTAACAGACTCCAGACTAATGCGTGACATTTCAAGGGATGCATATGTGAACGAAGAAGGACACATGCCGCCAGCCTAAGTGTTCCGGAGCAAGAGCAAGCTACCAAGGCTCAAGGAGACACTAGGAGACATTTCCGTAAGAGAGGCTACTAAAGATAAACAACTAGATAGTCGATCCCACACATACCAAGCATTTCAATCATACACACAATATGCTCGATATGTGCAAATACAACAAGGCATCACAACATGACTCTATGACACAAGTATTTTATTTAAAGGCTCAGAGAGCCATACATATCATACACACAAGTACGGGTCACACGACCCACATACAAGTCATACAAGCATACAAGCCAACAATGAAGTGTTTTGTCCGAGTACGCATAACTAGTAAAATAAAAGAGGCTTGGGTAAGCCTAGCTATACTACATGGTCCTTCACTTGCTCAGATCACCACCGGGCCTTAGTCTACTCATCAATGTCAACGCTCACGAAGAACCCGCGGAAGGGTTTGTGGCATCTTCCAAAAATGTAAATTAAAGCAACATGAGTACAAAGGTACTCAAAGAAGACTTACATCGACCCTACATACATGCATATTATCAAGAAGGGTTGGTGGGGTTATTGCAGCAAGCCAGCTTTGACTCATGGCTGAGCTATTCTACGAGACACCAACTTGAAATAGTTTTATGACTCGAGTCCACTACTCATCACTTCAATACACCACCGAGGATCCACCTCCGCCTTCCTACGGAAGAGCCATCCTCGCACTCACGCTTATCTTGAGGCTTTTAGTAGTATCCATTTACTTGTCTATGAACCGTATAGGCAACCAAGTAGTCCTTATCATGACGCGCTATTCAATAGATGATGTTAACCGCAGGGTGTACTTCTTCATACACACTCTCACCATTTATCGCCACATACACGACATGTACTAAGCAACCTTCAAGCGAAGCCCAACGTGGGTGTCGGCCACGACCTACCTAGACACCTAAGCCTCTAGTCCGTGTTTATCGCCTATTTGGGTTCCATCTATGAGGAGTTCCTACCAAGTCTCGCCACAGCCCCAAACGATGTGAACAAGGTTCCCGAGATACCAAACGGCATCCAGTACACCCGCCACGCACTCTACCGTGATCACAGCCCACCCCTACGGCCGGCTGTCCACGGCCTCCAAGAGGCTACAAACACCGTAAACTACTTGCAACTCCCCGGACGTAAGACTAGGGTGAATAAGAAGTCGAGAGGGTCCATTGGTTTCGGGCCCAATGCATGGTAGTAGCTGAATCTTAAATCACACATACAGATCTCAAGTTTAAGGACGGCCTCAATGAAACAACCCACCATGTACTCCTACATGGCCTTTCATCGATACCTTTACCAAATCGTGTTCAACACCTTACTCGCATCGACTCGATCATTTCACTCTAGCCATCACCCGATGAACCAGACCGACACGACTCTAAGCATAGCAGGCATAGCAAGGTAGGAACAACACAATCATATGGCTCAATCAACTCCTACACATGCTAGTGGGTTTCATCTAGTTATCGTGGCAATGACAGTCATGCAGAGGAAATGGGTTCAACTACCGCAGACACAAGCAGCTTGAATCGCGTTGTCTTAATGCAAGAACGAGAGCAGGAGCAAGAACATGGGATTTTATTGATATGATCAAATGGTTGGTTGCTTGTTCGACGGGTCGGTGCACGGTATTGCTCTTCGTCGGGTTATCACTAAGATTCTCAAAGCGTAACCCGCCGCAGAGAACACCGATACACAAGCATTACCAAACAAGATGCAACAATATGATGCATGCAATGAGACATGGCAAAATGAGTGCTTTGGGCTAATGCAACTAAGATCGATGGGTTTGGAGCATTTTGAACCAAAGATGCAATTTCCAAACTCATATATGATCATTTAAAGTGTTATATCTTGTTCTGTGATAAACAGTGGGTTAGCTTCTGTAAACATGCATGAAACCAGTACAGATGGATAGATTGGATTTTTCTGATCATTTTTCATATATAATTTGTTTCATTTGGAGTTACAGATTAATTTCTATGAATTTTGAAGTTTGAAACATTTTCTCGAATTTCCGTAAGAATAATTCCAAGAATTTAAATTATTGCGCCAAGACTATGTCATGATGACGTCGGTGGTCAACGGGCTGGTCAGTCAAACCGACCAGTGGGTCCCGCATGTCGCTGGGTAGTTAAACTAATTAATTTAAGTTTTAACTAATTTGATTTAGTTAGCGTAGGGGCCCACATGTCATAGACCTGTGGGGTCAACCCGGCCCACCCGTGGTCAAAGCCGTGGTCGACCGCCGGCGCTTAGTCAGCGGGCGAGCCCGACGCGGAGGCGGAAGTGGTTTTGCTGTTCCGCCACCAAATGAGCCGCGGAGGCCACCGGAGTGAAGCCGAGGACAAGCCGCAGCTCTTGGCGGAGTCCGCTGGGGTCGGGTGGTCGGAGTTACGCCGCGGCGATTTTGGCGGCCACCGAGTGCGTTTGAAGTCGAACTCGGCTGGGGTGTGTGAGGTGCGGAAATGCGCAGTTAGCTCCAACGCGCCGTGGTGAACGCGATGGACACGGTGAGGTGGCCGGAGGGTGGCCGGAGCACGCCGGCGACGAGGTCCGCGACGGCGAAAGTGCGTGTGAGCTTCAGGCGGTCGCTGTGGTGCACGGGAGCGCGAGAGAGAGGGTGGGGAAGGTAGCCCACCACAGCGGTCGCGATGGAGCGGACGGCGTGGTCGGGGACGAGCTGATGCGGCGGCGACGGCGAAGGGGATCTCCGGCGGTGGCGCTTCGGGCGAGCTTGGTGCGGCGGCTTCGAGGCACGCGAGTGCTCGGGGCTCGGCTAGCTCGAAGGAGTGGACGGCGGCGGAGCTCCTGGACACGGTGGCGCGGCGTGGGGTCGACGGAGAGCGCGCTCTACGGCGGGGTGGCGGCGACGGCAAGGCCGGCCTATGGCTGGGGAGCACGAGGGAGACGAGCTGGAGAGGAGAGGGGGTGTCTGGGGGTGCGGGAGAGAGAGAGGGAACGATCCCCGTCGTGGCAAGACGAGGGAGGTGGCGAGGCGGCGAGCAGGTGCGTGGCACCCATGCGGTGCTCGCCGTCGAGCACCCTGCCTGCCTGCCTGGTCGGCAAGCAGCTCACGGGCGGCGCGGTGGGCTGGGCCGCCTGTGGGCTGGCTAGTGGGCCGAGGCGCCTGTAAGTTCCTTCTGCTTTTCTATTTTCTTTTCTATTTTTCGCAACTTTGTTGAGTTATTTAAAATACCAAAAGGTTCTAAAATTCACCAAACTACTCCTCGTCCATTGTTGGAATATTTCCAACATGAAACATTTTAGTTTAGAACATTTGGACATTTGAAATATTTTATAAATTTTAAATGCCCAAATTCAAATAGTTATGATTTAATTCAAAGACCTTAGGATGACCTAGGAAATTGTGCACCACTTTTGGCAAAGGTTCTCAACCAAGGCAAAAATGATGGACATTTTAGAAGGGCATTTCAGTGTTCATCGAAAATATTTTTAGTAAACCCTAGTTTGTTTCAGGGGCTGGGAGTTTCGCAATCCCATTTCAGGTTTCGCTGAAAAATTAGACATGATGCAACACTCTAATGCATGAACTAGCTAGGTGTGACATGCCGGTAACGAGATTGAACTAGGTATTGATACCGACGATCGAATCTCGGCAAGTAACATACCGATGACAAAGGGACCAACGATGTTGTTCAGGCGGTTCGACCGATAAAGATCTTCAGAGAATATGTAGGAACCAATATGGGCATCCGTGTCCCGCTATTGGTTATTGACCGAGACGGTCTCGGTCATGTCTACATTGTTATCGAACCGTAGGGTCCGTGACGCTTAAGGTTTCGGCGATGTTTCATTATGAGTTTATGTATTTTGATGTACCAAGGTTGTTCGAGTCCCGAATGTGATCACGGACATGACGAGGAGTCTCAAATGGTCGAGACATAAAGATTGATATATTGACGGATATATTTGGACACCGGAAAGGTTCCGTGAGATTGGAAATATACGGAGTTCCGGAGGTTACCGAACCCCCGTAAGTATATGGGCCTTATTGGGCCTTAGTGGAAGGGAGGAGAAGGAGGAAGGAGGGGCGCGCCTCAAGCCCAATCCGAATTGGGAGGGGCCGCCCCCTTCCTCTCTCCTCCCCCTTCCTTCCTTCTCCTACTCCTAATAAAGGGGGCCAAACCTACTTGGAGTAGGTTTGCCTCGCTATGGCGCGCCTCCCTAGGCCGGCCTCCTCCTCCCTCCCTCCTTTATATACGGGGCGGGGGCACCCTAGACACACAAGTTGATCATTGAGATCGTTCCTTAGCCGCAGCGGTGCCCCCTCCACGATATTACACCTCGGTCATATTGTAGCAAGTGCTTAGGCGAAGCCCCACGACAGAGAACATCAAGATCGCCACCATGCCGTCAGGCCGACGGAACTCCTCCCCGCACTCGCTGGATCGAGATCGGGTGCGCCATCGAGCTGTATGTGTGTCAAGAACTCGGAGGTGCCGGAGTAACGGTGCTTGGATCGGTTGGACCGGAGGACATACGACTACTTCCTCTACGTTGCATCAACGCTTCCGCTTCGGCCCACGAGGGTACGAGACAACACTTTCCCTCTCGCTGCTATGCATCACCATGATCTTGTGTGTGCGAGGAATTTTTGAAATTACTACGCTCCCCAACAAAGGGCATCCGAGCCTAGGTTTTATGGTTTGATGTTATATGCACGAGTAGAACACAAGTGAGTTGTGGGCGATATAAGTCATACCGCTACCAAAGATGTCATACTTTGGTTCGGCGGTATTGTTGGATGAAGCGCCCGGACCGACATTACGCCAGACGCTTACGCGAGACTGGTTTTACCGCCGTGCTTTGCACACAGTGACTAGCGGTGTCGCTTTCTCCAACTTTAGTTGAACCGAAAGGCTACGCCCGTCCTTGCGAAGGTTAAAACAGCATCAACTTGACAAACTATCGCTGTGGTTTTGATGCGAGGTGAGATTGGTTCTTGCTTAAGCCCGTAACAGCCACGTAAAACTTGCAACAACAAAGTAGAGGACGCCTAACTTGTTTTTGCAGGCATGTTGTGATGTGATATGGCCAAGACATGATGCTATATTTTATTGTATGAGATGATCATGTTTTGTAACCGGTTATCGCAATCGGCAGAGCCATATGGTTGTCGCTTATTGTATGAAATGCAACGCCTCAGTAATTGCTTTACTTTATCACTAAGCGGTAGCGATAGTCGTAGAAGCAATAGATGGCGTAAACGACAACGATGCTACGATGGAGATCAAGGTGTCACACCGGTGACGATGGTGATCATGATGGTGCTTCGGAGATGGAGATCACAAGCACAAGATGATGATGGCCATATCATATCACTTCTATTGATTGCATGTGATGTTTATCCTTAATGCATCTTATCTTGCTTTGATTGACGGTAGCATTTTAAGATGATCTCTCACTAAAAAATTATCAAGAAGTGTTCTCCCTGAGTATGCACCGTTGCCAAAGTTCGTCGTGCCTGCACACCACGTGATGATCGGGTGTGATAAGCTCACGTCCATCTACAACGGGTGCAAGCCAGTTTTGCACACGCAGAATACTCAGTGAAACTTGACGAGCCTAGCATATGCAGATATGGCCTCTAACACGGAGACCGAAAGGTCGAGCGTGAATCATATAGTAGATATGATCAACATAAGATGTTCACCATTGAAAACTACTCCATCTCACGTGATGATCGGTTATGGTTTAGTAGATTTGATCACGTGATCACTTAGATGACCGAGAGATGTCTGCCTAAGTGGGAGTTCTTAAGTAATATGATTAATTGAACTTAAATTTATCATGAACTTAGTACCGATAGTATCTTGCTTGTCTATGTTGATTGTAGGATAGATGGCCCGGTCGTTGTTCCATTGAATTTTAATGCGCTCCTTGAGAAAGCTAAGTTGAAAGATGATGGTAGCAACTACACGGACGGGTCCGTGAATTTGAGGATTATCCTCATTGCTGCACGTAAAAATTACGCCCCGAAGCACCGGGTGCCAGCCTCGCCGCCGATGCAACCGACGACGTTAAGAACATCTCCGCAGAGCAAAGCCGATGACTACTCGATAGTTCAATGTGCCATGCTTTACGGCTTAGAACCGACTTCAACGACGTTTTGAACGCCATGGAGCATATGAGATGTTCCAGAGTTGAAGTTAATATTCCGTAAGAATGCCCGGATTGAGAGATATGAAGTCTCAATAAGTTCTATAGCTGCAAGATGGAGGAGAATAGTTCGCTGCTGAGCACATACTCAAGATGTCCGGGTATTGTAATCACTTGATTCAACCGGGAGTTACTCTTCCGATGATAGCGCTATTGATGTAATTCTCCAATCACTTCCACCAAGCTACAAGAGCTTCGTGATGAACTATAATATGCAAGGGATGGATAAGGCGATTCCCGAGCTCTTCGCAATGCTAAAGGTGCGGATGTAGAAATCAAGAAGGAGCATCAAGTGTTGATGGTTAACAAGACCACTAGTTTCAAGAAAAGGGCAAAGGGAAGAAGAAGGAACTTCAAGAAGAACATCAAACAAGTTGCTGCTCAAGAGAAGAAGCCCAAGTCCGACCTAAGCCTGAAATCGAGTGCTTCTACCGCAAGCGATCGTCATCGAAGCGGAACTGCCCCAAGTATTTGGCGGATAAGAAGGATGGCAAGGTGAACAAAGGTATATGTGATATACATGTTATTGATGTGTACCTTACTAGAGCTCGCAGAGCACTGGTATTTGATAATCGGTTCGCTGCTAATATTTGCAACTCAAACAGTGGACTACGGATTGCTTAACACCGCAAAGGACGAGGTGACGGCGCGCTGGGAAATGGTTCCAAAGTCGATGTGATCGCGGTCGGCACGCTACCTCTACATCTACCTTCGGATTAGTATTAGACCTAAATAATTGTTATTTGGTGCCGCCGCTGAGCATGAACATTATATCTGGATCTTGTTTGATGCAGACGGTTATTCATTTAAATCGAGAATAATGGTTGTTCTATTTATATGAGTAATATCTTTTATGGTCATGCACCCTTGAAGAGTGGTCTATTTTGATGAATCTCGATAGTAGTGATACACATATTCATAGTGTTGAAGCCAAAAGATGCAGAGTTGATAATGATAGTGCAACTTATTTGTGGCACCGCCGCTTAGGTCATATCGTGTAAAACGCATGAAGAAACTCCATACCGATGGACTTTTGGAACCGCTTGATTATGAATCACTTGGTACTTATGTAACCGTGCCTTATGGGCAAGATGACTAAAACGCCGCTTCTCCAGACTATGGAGAGAGCAATGATTTGTTGGAAATCATACATACAGATGTATGTGGTCCGATGAATGTTGAGGCTCGTGGCGGATATCGTTATTTTCTCACCTTCACAGATGATTTAAGCGTATATGGGTATATCTACTTAATGAAGCATAAGTCCAAACATTTGAAAAGCTCAAAGAATTTCAGAGTGAAGTTGAAAATCATCGTAACAAGAAAATAAAGTTTCTACGATCCGATCGTGGAGGAGAATATTTGAGTTACGAAGTTTGGTCTACACTTAAAACAATGTGGAATAGTTTCAGAACTCACGCCACCCTAACACCACAACGTAATGGTGTGTCCGAACGTCGAATCGCATTTTTTACTTGATATGGTGCGATCTATGATGTCTCTTACATGATTTATCGCTATCGCTTTGGGGTTATGCTTTAGAGACGGCCACATTTACGCTAAATAGGGCACCATCGAACTGCTGAGACGACACCTTATGAACTATGGTTTGGCAAGAAACCAAAGTTGTCGTTTCTTAAAGTTTGGGGATGCGATGCTTATGTGAAAAAGCTTCAACCTGATAAGCTCGAACCCAAATCGGAGAAATGTGTCTTCATAGGATACCCAAAGGAGACAGTTGGGTACACCTTCTATCACAGATCCGAAAGGCAAGACATTCGTTGCTAAGAATGGATCCTTTCTAGAGAAGGAGTTTCTCTCGAAAGAAGTGAGTGGGAGGAAAGTAGAACTTGATGAGGTAATTGTACCTACTCCCTTGTTGGAAAATAATACATCACATGAACCAGTTTCTGTGACGTCAAAACCGACTAGTGAGGAAATTGATGATGATGATCATAGAACTTCAGATCAAGATAGTACAGAACCTCGTAGGTCGAACAGAGTAAGATCCGCACCAGAGTGGTACGGTAATCCTATTCTGGAAGTCATGCTACTAGATCATGATGAACCTACGAACTATGAAGAAGCGATGGTGAGCCCAGATTCCGCAAAATGGCTTGAAGCCATGAAATCTAAGATGGGATCCATGTATGAGAACAAAGTATGGACTTTGGTTGACTTGCCCGATGGTCGACAAGCAATTGAGAATAAATGGATCTTCAAGAAGAAGACTGACGCCGACGGTAATGTTACTGTCTACAAAGCTCGACTTGTTGCAAAAGGTTTTCGACAAGTTCAAGGGGTTGACTACGATGAGACCTTCTCACCCGTAGCAATGCTTAAGTCTGTCCGAATCATGTTAGCAATTGCCGCATTTTATGATTATGAAATTTGGCAAATGGATGTAAAACCGCATTCCTGAATGGATTTTGAAGAAGAGTTGTATATGATGCAACCGTAAGGTTTTATCGATCCAAAGGAGCTAACAAAGTGTGCAAGCTCCAAAGGATCCATTTATGGACTGGTGCAAGCTTCTGAGTTGGCATAAACGCTTTGATAGTGTGATCAAAGATTTGGGTTTATATGCACTTTTGGAGAAGCCTCAGATTTACAAGAAAGTGAGTGAGAGCTCAGAGCATTTCTAATATTATATGTGGATGACATATTATTGATTGGAAATGATATAGAATTTCGGATAGCATAAAGGGATACTTGAATAAAAGTTTTTCAATGAAAGACCTCGTGAAGCTGCTACATATTGGGCATTAAGATCTATTGAGATAGATCAAAACGCTTAATTGACTTTCACAAAGCACATACCTTGACAAAGTTTTGAAGAAGTTCAAAATGGATCAAGCAAAGAAAGGGTTCTTGCTCAGATTGTAAGGTGTGAAGTTGAGTAAGACTCAAAGCCCCACCAATGCGTAAGATAGAGAGAAAACCAAAATGTTCCCTATGCTTCAGCCATAGGCTCTATCATGTATGCAATGTCAGGTACCGACATGATGTGTGCCTTGCTATAAGTCTAGCAGGAGGTACCAAAGTAATCCAGAGTGGATCATCGACAGCGGTCAAGAACGCCCTAAAATACCGAAAAGGACTAAGGATATGTTTTCGATATGGAGGTGACAAAGA